>CM042261.1:18663482-19863482 GCA_023566225.1 Romanogobio albipinnatus | reverse complement strand
TTTTATCTGAAAACATTTTCACAGAACGTTTGAGTTAAACTAGTTTATAAAAGCACAATTATGAGCACAATGAGGACGAAAAAGCGTACTGAGCTTACCTTTTCGGTGTGCACCAATGCTTACATGCTGTGATTGGCCTGACCAGAGTTTGGTTTTTTCAGGTCTACCGAGAGTAAATTTTCTGCCGCTAGGGTGCGTCTAGATTTCTAGGCTAGTCATGTTTGGCAATCGGACTACACTTCTCATGCTGTATGCTTTGTAAATCATTAAAAAGATTTGGCTCATAAGAGTCATTTGTTTGGGAAACAGACTACACTTGCCAAACTGCATGTATCTGATTCACAAAAACAAACCAGCTAGTAATTTGTTCTGGAATTGGACTACACTGGTTGTGCTGTATTTGTTTGATTCACTAAAAAGAATGGACTCACAAGAGTCATTTGTCCTGGAATTAGACTACACTGTATGCTTTTTAAGTCACTAAAACAAACTCATGATAATCATTCGTTCAGCATACAGACTACACTTGCCATACTGTATGTCTACTAAATTGAATCGACTCATGAAAGTCATTTGTTCGGGAATTTATGTTTGTGACTCAAAATTTAGACTGTCGAGTTTTTGATGATGAAATGCAATGTAGTGGTAAATGGACAACTAAAACATATTTGGCTTTGAACCAGCCTGGTTTGATGACTTTATGGGGATTTTGGCCACTGGGGACCAGAGTATCAGTAGAGTATCTTTACAATAATGGAGTCAGCAGCCATTATGAATGCATACGATAATACCATAGAGTCTTGTGATGAGGTAAGAGCTGGTCTGAACAGGCTTTAGTGTTTCTGAGAGGTTGTTGCGGCTGAGCCGATCTTTAGCCATTTAAGTGTTGTCTTCTTTTATTCATGCTTCAGATGTTTATTATCTTTACAGCTTCTAACAAGAACCTCTAGGGAAGAACAGAGAGGGAACAGTGAGGAGAAGAGAGAAATAAGCAAAATAACCACCCAGAGAGAGAAAAGAAGCAAACTGTGTATGTGCATTAGGTGAACCCAGATCTCACAACGGACAGTGATGTTCTGGGTATTACAGTCATGAATACTGCATTGCCTTGCTGTTAATGTGGCATGCCAGAGACTGTTGTTTTCTCCATTCATTCATGCTCTCTATTGTCAGGGGTGAAACTCGCTCAATGTCCAGTGGGAAACATGAAATAGTGACTCTCTGCTTTAACAGCACTTGACCTGAGTCACAGTCTCCTGGTGAAATGTTCTAGATGGCCCTCAGGAACCCTGAGGACAAAGTTGAACCAGAGATATGTGATATTTGTAAGGGTATGAAGTGGCAAGAGATTCCAGTCACGCAATATGAAACATTACATTTGATGTGAAAAATCACTCTAATTTAGGTTAGAATTACCTACGCCTTGCTTTACAAATGAACTTCATTAGGTATTTAGTGAAGATATCCTAGCTGTAGGTCACCTAGGACTGAAAGAAACAGAATGTTCAAGTGCATACGAACATGATATGCTGACCCCTTTCCACCTCCATAAAGGTACAGGATATTACAATTCTTTCAGTTTATGAAAAGAGAGGTGCTTGCCGTGCCACCATGAAAAAGCACAAAAAGTTTTTATAACATATATCTTACTGCTGCATTTTGATTGCAAATATATTTTTTTAGAAACAACACCTGAAATATAAAAATTAATTTAAATTAGTTAATTTAATTTAAATGTAAAATACATATAAAATATGTAGGCTATTTCATGCATGTATACGATAGCCTTTGACAGCACTGCATTACGTTGTAACTGCATCATTGAATGCTCTTTTTTACTGTACAATAGCATTATTGCAATAGTAATATATATTTATTTATTTGTTTAATTTTCATTTTTGAATGTAAAAAAATAATAATATATATATATATATATATATATATATATATATATATATATATATATATATATATATATATACACACATCTAATGGATTATTAGGATCACCTGTTCAATTTCTCATTAATGCAATTATCTAATCAACCAATCACATGGCAGTTGCTTCAATGCATTTAGGGGTGTGGTCCTGGTCAAGACAATCTCCTGAACTCCAAACTGAATGTCAGAATGGGAAAGAAAGGGGATTTAAGCAATTTTGAGCATGGCATGGTTGTTGGTGCCAGACGGTCCGGTCTGAGTATTTCACATTCTTCTCAGTTACTGGGATTTTCACACACAACCATTTCTAGGGTTTACAAAGAATGGTGTGAAAAGGGAAAAACATCCAGAATGTGGCAGTCCTGTGGGCAAAAATGCCTTGTTGATGGTAGAGGTCAGAGGAGAATGGGCCGACTGATTCAAGCTGATAGAAGAACAACTCTGACTGAAATAACCACTCGTTACAACCGAGGTATGCAGCAAAGCATTTGTGAAGCCACAACACGCACAACCTTGAGGCGGATGGGCTACAACAGCAGAAGACCCCACCGGGTACCACTTATCTCCACTACAAATAGGAAAAAGAGGCTACAATTTGCACAAGCTCACCAAAATTGGACAGTTGATTTCTGTTGAGACATTCAGATGGTATAGTCAGAATTTGGCGTAAACAGAATGAGAATATGGATCCATCATGTCTTGTTACCACTGTGCAGGCTGGTGGTGGTGGTGGTGTGATGGCGTGGGGGATGTTTTCTTGGCACACTTAGCACACTTAGGCCCCTTAGTGCCAGTTGGGCATCGTTTAAATGCCACGGCCTACCTGAGCATTGTTTCTGACCATGTCCATACCTTTATTACCAATATGTACCCATCCTCTGATGGCTACTTCCAGCAGGATAATGCACCATGTCACAAAGCTTGAATCATTTCAAATTGGTTTCTTGAACATGACAATGAGTTCACTGTACTAAAATGTCCCCCACAGTCACCAGATCTCAACCCAATAGAGCATCTTTGGGATGTGGTGGAACGGGAGCTTCGTGCTCTGGATATGCATCCCACAAATCTCCATCAACTGCAAGATGCTATCCTATCAATATGGGCCAACATTTCTAAAGAATGCTTTCAGCACCTTGTTGAATCAATGCCACGTAGAATTAAGGCAGTTCTGAAGGCGAAAGGGGGTCAAACACAGTATTAGTATGGTGTTCCTAATAATCCTTTAGGTGAGTGTGTGTATGTGTGTATGTATATTCTTTATGTGTATGTGTATTTCCTTTCCTAGCTTCCTTTCCTTGCGTCTTATCTCCACCCCTTCAGGATGCGAGGGAAGGACACAAGGAAAAGACGTGAGGACGGAGGAATTGAATCAAGTGAAATTATATATCCTCGCTCTCATAGCGTCACTTCAAAGCGTCGTCAAATAATGATGACTTTACACAGCTGGATTTAGTTTGCACATCGGGATTATTGAACATTAGAGATAACAATTTATATTGTAATAGTTTCAACCCCTACAAAATACCATATTTGTCCATATTTTATTTAATATTACCAGTTATTAATAACAACTATTTATATTGTACATCACCTGCAACTCAACCTTGTAAAGACAGAACTGCTTGTGGTCTCAGCCAACCCAACACTTCACCACAATCTCTCAATTCAGCTAGGTAACCATAACTCCGTCCAGGACAGCCACACTCTAAAAAAAAAGGTTCTATATGGCACCAAAAATGGTTCTTGGCTCGTAATCATAGGGGAACCTTTTTAAGTGCTATATAGCACCAATTTTGGTGCTTCAGTGGTTCTTCAGCGGTTCTTCAGAGGTTCTTCACCGGTTCTTTGACTAAGGTGCTATATAGCACCGCTAACTATGGTGCTATAAAGCACCGCTACCATATACAGAATATGTTAAGATATGGTGCTATATAGCACCAAAAGCGGTTCCTCTATGATTACGACGAAGAACCATTTTTGGTGCCGTATAGAACCTTTTTTTTTTTTAGAGTGCAGGAACCTTGGAGTTGTGATTGATGATCAGCTAAAATTCACTGACCACATTACTGCAACAACCCTGTCCTGCAGATTTGCATTAAACAACATTAGGAAGATTAGACCCTTCCAATCAGAGCAGGCCACACATCTCCTGGTCCAAGCTCTTGTTCTCTCCAGACTGGACTACTGTAATGCTCTTCTAGCTGGCCTTCCGGCATGCACTATTAAACCCTTGCAACTGATCCAGAATGCAGTGGCGAGGGTGGTCTTTAATGAGCCGAAGAGAGCGCACGTCACCCCTCTCTTCATCAGTCTGCACTGGCTGCCAATAGAATCAAATTCAAGACACTGGTGCTCGCCTATAAAGCAACCACTGGCTCTTCACCAATATACCTGAACTCACTTGTTCAGCCTTACACACCCTCCAGAAGCTTACGTTCTGCAAATGAACGACGCCTTGTGGTGCCATCCCATAGAGGCACTGACCTTTTCCTGGACTGTTCCCACCTGGTGGAATGACCTGCCTATCTCAATACGAGCAGCCGAGTCTGTAGCCATATTTTAAAAAACATCTAAAGACACAATCTATCACAGAACACACAGGGCAGAACTTATATATATATAAAAAAGTTCTGCCCTGTGTGTTCTGTGCTAGATTAACTGAGACGTGTTACAGCACTTGCATACTGTTGCCCTTGACTGCTTTAGTTGCTTCTATTGCTCTCATTTGTAAGTCGCTTTGGATAAAAGCATCTGCTAAATGACTAAATGTAAGTGTAACTAATTATTCCCACTTATTAACTGCTTTTTATTTGTTGTTTATAGTATTACAGTTTGTTTATTTCATTTTCTTGTGCTTTGATATAATTCTGCAACTGTCAGTGGTTGTTATTTGACATACATTTGTGTCTTGTCCATGTAAACATAATAATAATAATAATAAATAAACTGTGGCAAGATGTGAACTGGGAGGAGAATTAATAAGTGCTTCATGTTTAGTCGATAAAACACTGCCGCAAAGGATACACCCGTGTACACCTCGCTCATGACTCCTCAGGGAGCCTCCTCACTCCTCGATCCTTGCCTCCTCGCGATGCAATTAGAGAATTGAGATGTCCTACAAGATGGCTGAGCTTGGTCGGTTTCCGGGTCCTAGGATGGAGGAGCAAGGAAATGAGGAGGGATATTGAGAAGCACCCTTGGTGTGTGTGTTTTCTCCCTTGGTTCAGTTCAGTTCGTTTAGGCATATGTGAACAATTAACCTCAGATCTGCACCAAAACAATTGCTCTGAGACCGCCTGAACGAGGTGATCTCAGCCCGATTGCAAACAAACTCTGGGGCGGTTTCCTTGAGTGTCAAAGCAATCCGACCAAACTGACCAACGAACCAAATGGTATAATTCATAACAGGAAATGTGCCATATAAAAAGCAGTAGTGTCTGATTCTGTGAGTGAGTACATTTCACAGTTGAAAACCAAAAGCACCTATCCATCTTAAAATTTTGTGTAATTGTGCTTCTCAGTGCGAGAATGCTGTCCCAAATGAAGCCTTGATTCCTGCTCTAGCTGCATTATAACATCCGTCTTGAGACAGTTAACATCTAGACAGCGCTGGGAGATCCAGTGAGAGCGTGTTTGAATTTTCTGCTGTATTAATACGAATGTAGTATATAATTTAACAGCGGGAATGACGGCTACATTTGTGTAGTGTTTGTGTGTCTGGACAGTTACAAATAAAGCCACGATAAGCTTATGGAGCGAACTTGTCAATCATCTTGGTGGATGACGCATTAAGAGGACAGTTGTACTCGCATGTGTCTTGCTTACGTGAACATATTTTGGTACAATTTGAAATGTTGCATGGTGAAAGCGAACCAAACCAAGAAGATTTGCAACATTGCAACAAATTAAGTCCTTGTTTCGGAACAAAACAAACAATCTATAGGTGTGAAATGTGAAAATGAAACCAAAACAAAGGCAAAGCATGACAATTTTCATTTTGGTTTGTATCTTTGAATGAGTCATTTTAAAAACATAGTGAAATACCACCCAAAAAAAAAAACATTCCATAAGAGAAGTGTGAAGTGTGTAATTTTTGCACCACTAGTGGCATATCAAACAGAATTCCATAAATGATTAATAATTTCAACACCCAGTTTTCCATTGGCAGGAAAAATAGTCCCAAACAAAGTCAAGAGAACATGGAACATCATAGCGTTTCTGCAACGTTTTAAAAAAGCATATTTATTGCATTACAAATACAACTTTTACATTAAGTATGGAAAACATCCCGGTTACGTAACTGAGAACAGGGAACGAGACGCTGCGTCAGAAAGATGCTACGGGAATGCCTCCAGCGTGACAGGTGTCTGAATCACAATTGAACCACATCAATCCTATTGACCAGCGACAGCCCATGATGTCATCAAGGTGCGACCAGGAAGTATATAAGGGCGCCTTGCAAACATGACACCGCTTCTCGTCTGAAGGGACTGTTTGGCAGGCAGGCCCCGAGGCATGGCAATGAGACGCAGCATCTTGTTCCCTGTTCTCAGGGAACTAAGGTTACATACATAACCGGGACCTTTCGAAAGGGAATTTGCGCTGCGTCAGAAAGACGCTACGGGGAACGATATACCCATGCCTCCGGGAGAGGCATCCAGCCCAAAGTACTGGCAGTGGCAGTGTCCTCCTCAGACCGGATCTCAGAGATGGGCATCCTGGAGAGCAGTACTCAGCATAGCGCTTCCAACCCTTGCCAGCGAAGGGAGTTAAATTGCTCGATCCTAGGATCTACTGAGCTCTTATCAATATAGAAACACTCAGTAGGCCAGACTGGCCTATGAGCTGATCTAATTGGGAGGCCTCGTGAGGGGCCTACGACCGTCTGATCAGGCCCAGGCAGCTTCGGGCTCACAGACAACCCTCGAAGAGAGTGGAGCTTAAAAGGGGCTGCCCGGTAGGTAAGCCAGGTTGTAGGCTAAATTCCCTCACTTGGGGACCAAGTAGCAGAAGCGACATCAGTCGCGCTAGGGCAAGACTGTACTCAGATGCTGTCGGTTACAGGCAGGATCACTGATATCAGGTCCCCACTAGCTGTCAGCGTTATGCCAGTTAACAGTTCCTGAACTGAGAACCCAACCCCTCCATGTCAAATGGTTGAGAATCCAAACTCAGAAGCTCCCCTGAAGGGAGGCCTGGTGAAGCCTACTACCTGATAGCCGCCGAAGCCAACTGTCAAAGTAGCTGAAAACAGAAACTTGTTTCCTCAGGGAGGCCTAGTGAAGGCCTACTACCTGATAGTCAAGCTACGCCAGCTAGCCGAGCATCCTGACTCGGGAACTCATCCTCAGGGAGGCCTGGAGAGGCCTACTACCTAATAGCAGGCTATGCTAGCTACCCGAGCATCTTGACTCGGGAACACACCCTCAGGGAGGCCTAGTGAGGCCTACTACCTGATATCAAGCTTTGCTAGCTACCTGAGCATCCTGACTCAGGAACCCACCCTCAGGGAGGCCTAGTGAGGCCTACTACCTGATAGTGAGCCTTACCTGCCAACAGCTCATGCTAATCTGCCACATGACTGAAGCCCTGGGACGTGCCCTCAGGGGAGGCCTGGCTTGAGGCCTGCTACTCAATGGCAAACCTTCAGGGAGGCCTGGTGAGGCCTACTACCTGGTAGTCCCGTATGCCTGCTGCCAGAGGCATCCTGGTCCCGGGGCTCACCCCTAAGGAGGGTCCAGGAACTCGCATCCAGGGGAGGCCTGATGAGGCCTACTACCCGGTAGCGAGCCCACAGGGAGGCCTGAAGGGGCCTGCTACCTGCTAGCAGTCCATGCTGACTGTCACGGCGACTGGCGACTGGCGTCCATGGAGCCCATCTTCAGGGAGGCCCGGTGGGGCCTACTACCTTATAGCAGGCCTGCAGGGACGGCTTCCTGGTGGCAGGCATGAAGAACAGGTTGCTATAACCCTGGACTGACAGTAGCTTCTCCGCTGCTGACAAAGATAACATCCAACTACTAAGTAGGGTTATTAGTTGGGAATTCTGCTACTTGAGGCCGACATCAATGGGGAGTAAACACATATAGCAATACACAAGGGGCCGACTTTTCAAAAGGCCTACCAAGGCTGACTACCTATCCAGGTTGCAGCTATTAATTTGCTAACCTCCCCAGATGTTGGGACTCGCTCGTAAGGAGGCCTGCTGAGGCCTACCACCTGACCCGGAGTCTACTGCCCAGACTGCCCAAGCAGCCTCGACGGAGGTGCTGAAAAGCTCAGAGGGCAAGACCGGGGGCATCGAGGAGAAAGGATTTTTCTTTCCCCCCGATGTCCGCCAGGTTCAGCTACAGATGTCTCCCCGTGGCAACCATAGCTGCCATCGAGCGACCGATGGCGACCGCTGTTTGTTTGGTAGCCCGGAGTGCAAAATCCGTAGTGCGGCGCAGCTCGGCCATCGCATCAGGGGGTAGGCCCTCCCCCTGATCGAGATCCTTCAGGAGATCAGCCTGGTAGGCCTGCAACACCGCCATAGTGTGCAGAGCCGCCACAGCCTGACCTGTTGGCGTGTATGCCCTTGGAGGGCAGGGCTGGAGTTCTCAGTGTCGATGGGCTCCCAGACGAGAGATTGTTCACAAACGTCTCATCGATTGGTGGCATCGAAACATACCCGGACTCAGCAGAGACTTCAGGAAAATCCGAGCCGAGTACGGGTTCTTCCATGCCCCAGAGATCTGATCGTGAAGATCCAGGAGGAATGGAAGACTCCCGGGAGCCGCTGGGTTATGATCGGAGAGAAACTTCCAGGAGCTCCTCATACACGGGGCAGGATGGCTGAGAGGGTTCAGCCTCAGCCGATTCATCACCACCCTGCTCAACCATCCTTTGCTCATCTGGAAGAGCACCAGCTGTCAAAGAGGAGGAAAAATCTGATTCCTCCCCCGGCAGCCGCCCCTTGCGATCTGGCAGATCATCAGAGAGAACTACACCTCTCTCCAGACGATGGGCCAGATCCATCTGGGAACCCCAGGAATGTAGCCGGCGCTCGGCCTCAGCGCGGACGGGACCAACCCCAGATGCTGGACCCTCCTCCCTCGAGAAGAGGGCCAGACGAGAGCAGAGCGTTCGGATGGAAAAACGCTCACAGTTAGAACAGGAGGCTCCCGAGAGAACCTCCCGTGCTTGCTCTTCCCCCAGACAGAACACACAGAGAGTGTGGGTGTCTTCAGGTGTAAGATACCTGGGACACGGATCCGCACATTTCCTGAAACTGCGCTTGGATTTCTCTGCTTGCTTCATAATAAAGCTGTGATTCTTTACTCTTTGCTCTCGAAAAAAACAGTCCCTGAAGACGAAGAAGCAGTGTCATGTTTGCAAGGCGTCCTTATATACTTCCTGGTCGCACCTTGATGACATCATGGGCTGTCGCCGGTCAATAGCATTGAGTGGTTCTATTGTGATTCAGACACCTGTCACGCTGGAGGCGTTCCCGTAGCATCTTTCTGACGCACAAGAGTTCCCTTTCGAAAGGGAACATAATACAACCTGTATTTTGCATTTCTACCTTGAAACTTTTTGGTCACTGCCAAAAACCACAGGGAAAATTCCAGGCTATTCGTTGTTCCCGGAGGGCACCGTGAGTTGACAGGATCGTTAACTTAGCAAGGAGTTAGTGTGGATTCAGACATGGTCTTGTGCACCAACTCGCTTAGTTTTCTGAACGTTTATGTATAAAGAAGGTTAACATCTGCAAATCGGTGGAAAAATCTGTTAGTGAGCCACTAGCTTAATTCTGCCCTATTCCAGTGTCGGCATATTGAAGCATGTCTTGGATTCAGGACTTGTCCAATGTGCCAGTCACAGAACAAATTCTAGCTATAAACCACAGTAAAATGCAGAATGGAAATTTCCAGAGGAAAAGCTTGTAGAGGGCATGAGAAAGAAATAGTGGAGCTGTAAAACACCACAGCACAATTAATTTAGCTCAGCTCACATTAGCTGGGCCTGACAATGGATTAAAGAGAAGAAATTGAGTCGTGTACTTGAAAAATGTGACACTTTCCTACAAATCCCTGCAAATTCTGTGGTAAGAGAGCTGTCCTCGCATGACACGAAATTAGGACCTCTTCTTCTTTAATTTTCTCTCCGTCCATCATCCTCACACGTCGCCTCCCTCTTTGCCCTTTCTCTCATCTTGTTGCCTCCACCCTGGGTTTGCTGGAAAGGGCCAAGCCTAATTTGTGTGTTCTCCAGCACCAAAAAGCAATTGTGAGAGGTCACTGTGAGAGCAGAGCAATATACTGAACTGGGAACAAGACCAACACAGGCCCTCTTGTATTATTATCAAGCCATTCTTTATGTTACTAAGTCATCCCAGCTGAAAGCTAATGAAAGTGGCAAAATTACAGTAACAAGCATCTTTTTTCTTCCCACAGTAACAGTGAAAATGTTACGTAACAACACAATCACGGCCAATAAGAATAGTGAAGATGATTATTATCACACTTTGCATAAAAGATGAGTATATAACTAAAAGAGCAAGTCTTGTATTTTCAAGATTTCGGTGATGCTTTTTCAAATGGCTTCTTTTTTGTGGTTTTCTTTGGGGAACTTGAGGGATTTGTCTTGTTATATCAAATGTTTATCAACTTCCATCAATCTCTCCTATGGGCTTAAATCTGTGTTTATTACTCGTGAGGAGCAGGATTTTGGTCCGATGAGTTTTTGGTGTAGGCGAGCCACAGAAACAATGCAATCAACAAATTGCAGCTCTTTTTGGTGATTTGGACAGAACCTCAAATTAAAGCTCCATTCATACCAGGGTCATTCAAACAAATTGTAGATTTTTCAGACTTACAAAATGTTTTGATTTATAATTTTGTTTTCTCCCATAAAAGCTGATCTTGGCGTTATTACTAGTCATTGTCAAAGCCGTTTCAAACGGCGAGTACAGGATTTCTCCTTTGGCAAGCAGTTTATTTACAGAAATCAACAAAAACTCTGAAACAACAGGAGCGTGTTTCAGAGCGTGTTAACCCTGAAATAAGGGAAACTCTGGGTTCCCCTTCGAGGGAACTCGAACTGCGTCATCGTGACGACACTTTGGGGAACGCCCCTCGCGTTACGCGTCTGAAGAAACAGTAGAATCAGCCCAATCCGATTGGTGTTGCGTGATGACGTCGTATGTGACGGCACACCCGGAAGATACAAAGAGACGTCTGAACGAAACAGAGATAGCTTTTTTGCTCTTCAGCGTTAGCGCTCTGTGTTACCAGTCTGAGAGTATTTGGTGTTGTTATCTACTAACGTTGTTTTCACAAGCATACAGGGCTCGCGAATTCCATGGCCGGTCCCGTGCTGTTGAGGCAGCACGGTTGATCTATCATGGACTCGCAGATGGGTCTGTCAGGGGAACTTGAGAGTGCTTATGCATTTTCTCCTTCCCGGTGACAGCTCCATTGTTCTCCTTCCCCGCGTGGAAGCCCGCGGCCCCGCGCTGCGGCTTCTTCCCCCGGGGTGGAGGACCCGATGCGTGAGCTGTCTGATTCTGAGGAATTAGATGGGCTCCGTATCGAGGCTCGCCTTTCCTAATGCAGATTCAACCTCGAGTTGCCGAGGCGGCGCGCAGGTTTGGGTCTGTTATTAGAGTGATACAACGTGACACGGTGAGTAGGGATACTGTGGGTGCGAGGCATGCAGTCAGCTCCTGAGGGGGCGGGCTGTTTTCATTCAGAAATATCGCGACGCGTACTGCCGTGCGCCTTCGGGTGTTTCAGCCTCGCGCCCGTTTGGCTTTTTTCTCGAGGGATGAAAGCCAGTTGTATTATAATGGCTTGAACCGCGTTGCTGAGGCAACGTGTGGTTTACGAGCCGTATATAATACAATTAAGCAGTATTGTCTTATAATTGTGGCTGCGTTTTATTCCGAGGAATTAAATGAAATATGATCTGACTTTGAGGAGTTAGATATTCAGCCTATTATTCAGACCATGTTCACCGTATTTGTGAAATGTGATACTGTTTGGCTTTCTTCTCGAGGGAGGAAGGCCAATTGTATTATAACTGCTTGAGCCGCGTTGCTGAGGCAACGTGTGATTTTCGAGCCGTATATAATATAATCGAACAGTATTCGCTTTCACCTTACTATGGCTGCATTTAATTCCGAGGAATTAAATTAAAATATTATCTGACTATAAGAGTTAGATGTATTTTTTACTCAGCCTATCATTCAGACCAGGTTGCACGGTTGGGTGATTATGATGACATTTAATTCTGAGGAATTGAGTGTCATGTTATCTGACTTTGTTAAGTTAGATACTTAATCAGTCTGTCGCCCAAGCGTGTTTGACTTGTCTGGATATCCATCTAAGATTGGAGGTTGCGGCCCTGTCGAGCTGCTCCCTTAGATGAGGCCCCTGCTGGCCGGCCCCCTCTCCCGGGTGGGAGCGATCGAGGTCGCCTCCCCTGAGGAGCTTTTGGGAATCGATGTTGTGCTCCCGCCGTCTAGTACGTTTCGGGCCACATCGTTTCTCAGCGCACGCGCGCTGCACCAGCCGCCTCTAGCAAGACCTGCGGCGGTCCAGCAAACGCGTACGCTCACCGAAAATCTTCCTCGATTTCGCCCTGCCGGTTAGCCGCTTCAGGGGGTCGGGGAGGAGGCTCGGTTGACACCCGAGGCCGGCCTCGAGAGGCTGGTTCCCTTAGCAGATTATCTCGGCGCATGGTTATGCCTCCGAATATATCTGCATGGGCCCTGCGTACTGTAGAACGGGTTACAGGCCGCAGTTCAGTTCCCTCCCCCGAAGTCTAACGGGGTGGTCTGGATTGTGGTCGGCCCAGAGCAGGTGCGGGTAATGGAACAGGGAGTACACTCCCTGTCGGTTAAGGAGGCTTTGAACATTTCCTCCGCCAGTCAGGGAGTCCGGGTCCTACAGCCGGTACTTCATAGTTCCTAAGAAGGATGGCCAGTTGCGTCCAACTTTAGATCGGAGGTACTTGGATCGTTCTCCGAGGAGATTCAGATTCAAGATGCTTGAGTGTCGTGGTTCAGATCCAGTCTGAGGACTGGTCTGTCACGGTGGATCTAAAGAGGACACATACTTCCATGTTCCATCCTTCTGTGTCACGGGGGATTCCTGAGGTTTGCTTTCGGGGGCGAAGCGTATCATTATCAGGTTCCTCCATTCGGGCATCACTGTACAGCAGTTTAGGACTGCTGGGACTTGCGGCAGCTGCGTCCAACAGAATTTCTCTTGGCCTGCTGCACGAGACCCCTACAGTGGTGGCTGGGAACCAGGGAGGTTTTCCTTGAGGGGAAGACCATTCTGTATGATCAGGGTAACGCGCAGATGCCTTCGTTCCCTCGTCATATGGAAGAGACCTTGGTTCCTGTCCCGGGGGCCAGTGCTGGGAGCATCATGTTGCCGGGAAACCGTTTCAACAGACGCATCCCTCACTGGTTGGGACACGGTCATGGAAGGCCGCTTTTTCAGAGGTCTGTGGGAGACCCGGCATTCTTCCTGGCACATCTACTGCCTGGAAATGCTGGCGGTCTACGAAGCTCTGAGGAGCTTCCTCCCGGACCTCCGCGGCCACCATGTCCTGATGCGTAAGTGAACCAGGGGGCTTTCCTTGAGGGGAAATTCATTCTGTATGATCAGGGTAACGCGCAGATGCCTTCGTTCCCTTGTCATATGGAAGAGACCTTGGTTCCTGTCCCGGGGGCCGGTGCTGGGAGCGTCATGTTGTCGGGAAACCGTTTCAACAGACGCATCCCTCACTGGTTGGGACACGGCCATGGAAGGCCGCTTTTTCAGAGGTCTGTGGGAGACCCGGCATTCTTCCTGGCACATCTACTGCCTGGAAATGCTGGCGGTCTATGAAGCTCTGAGGAGCTTCCTCCCGGACCTCCGCGGCCACCATGTCCTGATGCGTAAGTGAACCAGGGGGCTTTCCTTGAGGGGAAATTCATTCTGTATGATCAGGGTAACGCGCAGATGCCTTCGTTCCCTTGTCATATGGAACAGACCTTGGTTCCTGTCCCGGGGGCCGGTGCTGGGAGCGTCATGTTGTCGGGAAACCGTTTCAACAGACGCATCCCTCACTGGTTGGGACACGGTCATGGAAGGCCGCTTTTTCAGAGGTCTGTGGGAGACCCGGCATTTTCCTGGCACATCTACTGCCTGGAAATGCTGGTGGTCTACAAAGCTCTGAGGAGCTTTCTCCCGGACCTCCGCGGCCACCATGTCCTGATACGATCCGACAATATGTCGCAGTGTCGTATCTAAACCACCAGGGGGGCCTGAGGTCGCGCCCTCTTTGCAGACTGGCGCATCAGGTCCTTCTGTGGTCCCAGGGGAAGTTGTCATCCCTCAGGGCGATGTACATTCCCGGGGACCAAAATCAGGGAGCAGACATCCTGTCGAGGCAGGGGCTGAGGCCCGGGGAATGGCGGCTCCACCCCGAGGTGGTGGAGGCTATGTGCGAGCGGCTGGGCCCGGTGGAAGTGGATCTATTTGCGTCTCGAGAGACGTCCCACTACCCGCTGTGGTTCTCCCTCACTCATCCGGCCCCTCTGGGGCTGGATGCCATGGCGCAGACGTGGCCGAGGCTGCGTCTGTACGCTTTTCCCCCGATTGCTCTGCTCCCGGGAGTTCTGGAACGTGTCCGCCGGGAGGGCGTCAGCCTTCTCTTAGTAGCACCCCGGTGGCCCACTCGGGTATGGTTCTCCGACATCATCGACCTGCTGGACGGTCCCCCATGGCAGGTCCCTCTGAGGAGGGATCTGCTGTCTCAGGCCGGGGGTATGATTTTCTACCCACGGCCAGAGGTATGGGATCTCTGGGTCTGGCCCCTGAGGGGGCTCAGTTCCTAGCAGAGGGCCTGTCGGCAGGTGTCGTGGAGACCCTACTCAGTTCCAGAGCTCCATCCACCAGGAGGTTGTACAGCCTAAAGTGGAATGTATTTTCCACTTGGTGTAGAGAGCGGCAGGTGAACCCAGTTAACTGCCCAGTGGCTTCAGTGCTGGAGTTCCTTCAAGACCGCTTCTCCGCCGGTCTTTCCCCGTCCACACTTAAGGTGTATGTGGCTGCCATTGGGGCTTTCCACGCACCTTTAGGTGATGCGACGTTGGGAAGGCACCATCTGGTTGTACGTTTCCTCCGTGGGGCTCGGAGGATGAGGCCTGCGGCTCATTCCAGGGTCCCAACCTGGGACCTGGCAGTGGTGCTCGAAGGGCTGGCTGAGGCCCCCTTTGAGCCGCTGGAGTCGGCTGAGGCGAGAATACTGACCTTCAAGGTGGCTTTTCTCCTTGCCATCACTTCTCTGAGGAGAGTGGGGGACCTCCAGGCCTTGGCGGTCACGCCGACTTGCCTGGAGTTTGCCCCTGGCATGGTTAAAGCCATCTTGCATCCCAGCCAGGGCTACGTGCCCAAGGTGCCATCTAACAGGGCAAGGTCAGTGGTTCTCCAGGCATTCCATCCTCCACCTCACGTGACGGCGGAAGAGAGCAGACTTCACCTCCTCTGCCCCGTGCGGGCATTGAGGATTTATCTGGAGAAGTCTGCTCAGTGGAGAAAGTCAGACCAGCGGTTGGTGTGTTTTGGTTCACCCAAGAAAGGGCTGCCTGCGTCAAAACAGACGATTAGTAACTGGATTGTCCAGGCTATAGCCATGGCTTATCGGGTGCGCAACCTGCCTTCACCCTTAGCCGTGAGGGCCCATTCTACCAGGAGCATGGCCTCCTCGGTAGCCCTCCTTTCTGGGGCCTCTATGCTAGACATCTGCGAGGCAGCTGGGTGGGCCACGCCTCACACCTTCATTCGTTTTTATAGTCTGCATCTCCCTGAGACGCCTGGCGCGAGAGTGCTCGCCCCCTAGTTGTGCCTGGTTTCAGCTTCACACTGGGGTGGGTATGATTGGTGCGGGATAGTTGGTACTCGTTCCCCAAAGTGTCGTCACGATGACGCAGTTCGAGTTCCCTCGAAGGGGAACGTCTCGGGTTATGACTATAACCCTTGTTCCCCGAGAAGGGGAACGAGACACTGCGTCTCGTGTCCACCCAATCATCAGAGCGCTCGCTTCATCGCAAAGAACGCTATCTCTGTTTCGTTCAGACGTCTCTTTGTATCTTCCGGGTGTGCCGTCACATACGACGTCATCACGCAACACCAATCGGATTGGGCTGATTCTACTGTTTCTTCAGACGCGTAACGCGAGGGGCGTTCCCCAAAGTGTCGTCACGATGACGCAGTGTCTCGTTCCCCTTCTCGGGGAACAAGGGTTATAGTCATAACCCGAGACGTTTTCCGTTTCAGAATGGGAGGTATGTCAAACCCGAGAAAGATACATAGAAAGTACATTCATTCATTGCTCATATTTTCATCATGAGGACATTGTCAAAGTGACAAAAATGGCATGTCCTTTTATACAGGATCCTGACGTTCAATTGATAAATCTCTGGAAGTAACCTAATAATTAGAATTTCCTTTAGGATTTTCAGTGGTTGGACGCATTGATGACACTCATATTCCCATCATCACACTTTCTGAAAACGGATTACTGTATGGAATGGAAGGATGCTGCCAGATGGTAGTACGAGATATATGCCATAACCACCACCACAGCTGTTAAATACATTTATTTACAATTTTTATGGTCATCTTTTTTTCCTACAAATGCTTTATTCTTTTTTCTGTTGGATGTTAATATTCTTCCTCCATCTCCTCTTCATCTGTCAGTGGTGCTGGTGTTTGCCTGGCCTTAGTAGAAGCCAAATGTTAATGTCATTACCCTAATAATAAATGTAACAGGTGTGATTAGAGAACATTTCATTATGTGAAAAGAGCATAGACCCTTTTCACATTTCTGGGTTTCCGAAGCTGAAGTCGTCATAGTTGGGTTAACTTTTACAGCGGTGAATGAGAGAATACATTAAATATATATGTTTGTGTCCCCATTTGCTTAAATAGCAAAAGAAAAACTCCACAATAGTGATTTCACAACTTTCAAAAAGTGGGAAAAAATAGAGTGAGATTGATAACGGAAGTGAAAAGAGAGAAATATATTATTTTTCACCATTACTCCCATAGACGCCTTATTAGAAACACTGTCACAGCAGCGGTAACTTGTTTTTTGTAATTTCATGCAAAAGTAATATAATACAAAGTATTAGTGTTATAAATGTACATACATTTAAAAAAAATACGAAAAAACGTTGCAGGATTTACGATATTGATGACCATTAAAATCACTGTGAAAAGGGTCTATGTGGGAAAAGCTGCTGCACATTGGACACTGAATGATATTTATTTAATATGTCAGATGTTTGTAAAGTAATTAAACCTACACCCATTAACATTTTATGCTTAAAGCTTTACCTGATTGAATTATGTTTTTATTTTTCATTTTTGCACATTCTTTTTTTGCCTTTTGGATACCATGAAAATTAAACTTAAACTAAGAATTAAATTTATAGATTGACCCGGAATTATGGAAACATCTTTTTTGTTGGGTGCTATTGCCATGTTGAATCATAATTTCGGAGCCCCATTGATCGTGGCTTTTCATAGTTGGAGTGCGTGTGCTTTACTCAGAGTCGGACTACTCAGAGTTGATTGAACTACCTCCATTCAGCTGTTCTGAAACCCAAAACTCAGAGTTTCCCATCTCAGAGTAAGTCAACTTGGTTGAGTTGGTTGAACCTCCTTATTCAAACGGGCCCCAGGGGATTTGAAAACACCAAAACAGACGAGAACAGACAAAGAACTGAACCAAACAGGAATATAGTGGAGCGCGGGCACAACCTAACATGGGGTTAGTTGTAACACGCATGTTTTAACCCTTTCCACACATGCCAGAATGACGAAACTTAGTGTATTTACTAGTTGCCATATCAACATTATTTATAGAAAAAATAGCAAAATAAACAAAATAAACAAAATAAAAAATCTCTGGAAGATATCACTGAACATTTATTTAATCATAGCAAAAGTAAATTTCTTACTCAAGTTTAGTTTTCATCTCTGTTTTTTGTGTTTATTTAAAATAACACAAATCTGATATTATTTTAATCTTATATCTGTTATTTATCAGTTGAGATCGTTCTTTAATTCTGATCTAACCAGCAGAAGACACAAGCCATGATTCAAATCCCAGTTGTGCAGATGGGGTGCGTTGTAACACTGCGTTAAAATGAGCCCCTATTAGAAATATGCCATTATATTCTATACTTTTATGAATTCTTTTGAGAAACCATGATAAAAGGGTGAATAATGACTGAGAGTTAATGTTCAGAAATTATTCATTATTATTATGTTTTGAACTATGCTGTATAGCTGTATTTAGCGATGTGTTTGTTTTCAAACTCAAAAATTAGTATTTTTAATTATTTAAAAAATGCCATTATTTTATTTTACAAATTAAATAATTGTATTTTGTTGACAAAATATTTTAGTTTGTCTTGGATATTTTTTTGATTATATCAGGTAACATTTTAAGCTGTTATTTGGTCATGTTACATTGTGCCCCACCACATATTACAATGTACCCCACCTATGGGGCATGTTGTCACATTTCACTTCCATTCTTTCGGGGTAAATCAAGAAAAGTATACACTGTATTAATGAAACAAAACCACATAAATGTACTAGACATGTGTGCAATTAATGTGGAAAACAATAAATACTCTGAACCCCCAGTGGATTTACACAAACTGAGAAAGTCAAAAAGTGTTAGGTTGTGCTCCGCTCTCCCCTATATAAACCGGATAATAAAGGGTGAAAAAGGCACAGGTAGGACTGATCACTAACTAAACAAATGAGAACATACTTAAGCTGCATTTAACTCCACTTTTAGACACTCGCATACTTCTCTAAGCACTTCCCTCCAGGGGAATCCCTGCCACCATAAAGTGCGTTCAACTTGGTCAAGTGGGCAAGGGAAGTTTATTTGGCTGAGGGAGCCAAGCCAGTCTATAGCTATGTCTCAATTCAGAGGCTACATACTTCGAAGGCCACGAAGGTCAGACTGAGCATTGTTAAATGGGATGGTCTAGTCTATGGAGAACTGTTCTTGTCGCCTAGCAACAGTAACAGCAGCCATTGATGAGTGGCAGTAACGTTTGTAGCCTACTGGACTTTTTTGAAAGTTGCATTAAACTGTCTGAAAACAAAAAATGTTCATCATGGTCCATTTATGTATATAATAAAGAGTATAAACTTTATGTAATCACATCTATAATAATGATAAACTGCAATCTTATAAGATATGTCAACCTTTGAACCGCTTTAATGGTTTTATTTTTACATTTGTATCATTAGATGTTTGAGTAAGCTGAAACCCAATAGGTTACATTTAAAAGTGTAATTCAGCAATTTCTCTCCAAAAAAAATCCTGTCGTCCCTGGCACGCAATGAATTCTGGGGTAGACGAGGCCGTGAAGGATCCATCTGTTGTAACCTCCATTTCATGGGAAACGAAGGACTTATTTGGAGGCCGCATCAGGAGCCTTCGAATTGGGACAGCCTTCGTCATGCTGCTTCAATGAAGGAACTGATTCAATGAAGGAAATAGTAAATATACACAGGAAAATAGAACTCATATATAAAAAAAGTGTCTCTGAAACAAAGTCAACAAAACTAGACTAAAGCCCCCTTTCCACCGAAATTACCCGGAACAATTTGTCCCAGGAATTTTTTTTCCCCCAAACCTGCTGCTGTCCGCGCGCTTCCATCACGGCCTAAAGCACTGTGAAGATTAGTCCAGGGACGTAGGACTGCACGCGACTCCAGAGCCCACTGGACTCCGTCCTCCGTAATAAAGCCGGAAACCTTATCGTCTGTATTTTTTAAACTCCATTGTTGATACGAATAGCAAACAATTCTAACCGCATGCACCGCAACAGACTTGTAGGTTGAAATAAAATGCTGCGTGAGCTCAACCAATCAGCATGTTCAGCGCACAAGTCCCACCCCCAAAAGTTCCTGAACTTTGAAAAAGTACTACCTCACAAGCAGGGCCATTTTCAGGGTGAAATTTTTCATTTTAGACTTCATTTAGACCTCGGTTTCTGTGGTCCAAACACACCAAGTACCACCCCAAAGGCCCTAGTTCCTGGGAAAACGTGGTATAAGTCTACTAGTCATGACATGGACAACTTTTCTATACTTTAAGGACAGTTTTTATTTTATTTCACAAATTAAGAAATTGTTGGAAATTAATAAAATAATAATTTGATATAGTAATAATACATTTATTTTTAAGAAGTTGCCAATATCATCTTAAAATATTTAACTCTTATCTGATTATAATCACTAAATTATAACTTTAAATTCTTTTCATTTTTATTAAACATTGTAAGAGCATGCTTAAATGATCCATAAAAAACATAAAAAAGTCAATTATTAACTTTTTCAAAATAATGTGCACACTGTGCATCTTCTTAATCTGTACTTTGACAATGAAAGTACTTTTCTATAAATTTTTGGACTTTTCTATAAATTTCTTTTTTCACCTTTTTTGAGTTGCTGGACACGCCCAGAAAAAAATCTGGTAGTTTTGTTGCTGGCGTTATAAAGCTTAATTTGGATGATATTATCTTTTTATTGCTTGCCACGTCGTTCCTGATTAGGACACGGTTTAATGCTAAATCACAGCAGATGAGCAACAAAGAATGTGCAATTTTGTTGCCCACATGCAAAGCTAAAAGACTCACCAAAGTAGATGTGTTTTCGAAATCAGGCAATAAGCCATTCTTAGAAGTGAAAATATATCAAGAAACGCAAAGAGTTGGGAATAAAGTTGAGACAATTACCATGTGATTCGGAGAGACTACAGCACTCCCTTGAGTCACATTATTGGAAAGAGAACTAATTTAATTAAATGATCCTAATTAGATTTCCTTGACTCCATTTCTACTTTAGCAAAGCTTTATTTCATACTCCCGTTTTGTCTTTAAGAAATTAGAAACAAAGAAATATCCCTCATTTCCCACAGCGTGGTGATTCAAATGTGAGGACACTTCCCAGACAATTAGCCAATCAGGACGTAAATTACCCATTTGTCAGTCAGAATGTTCCCGCTCCTCAGCATGCTTGCGGTTATTTTCCACTCCTCCTCGGCCTGCTGTGGGGTCATGGTGCGGGTGCCAGTACTGCAGCGGTGGGAAGCAATGAAGCGCTCAGTTCACAGGCTGCTTTTTGTTATTCCTCGCTGGTGTGACACAGCATATAAAGGTCACTTCAAATTGTGTGCATGAGCAAAAAAGTAATCTGCTACGGTGTCAGTTGCCATATTTTCCTGCTAGCGTCGTTTGCTACAAAGGGTTTCTATAAACTGCTGACTGTTTACAGTCGATACATTGCACGTCGTTGCCAGCACGATTCCAAGAACTCTTGCACCTGTTTGCTGGGAAGAAGCCGAGATGTTACACCTTATTACACTGGCAGTTTCTTTGATACATTGCTTCTTTTCTGTTTGCTTTTCAGCTTCATCTGGCCAGAGCATTCTGGGATTTCACTGGGGCTTTAGCAGTAGTCAGCAGCCTGGTGCTGTTCAGATGGCAGCGGGTTCATGTTCCTTTGCCAAAGAGGTCACACATATGGCTGGCATTACTGTATTTTGACTGGCACAAACAGCGCTCATTCAGATAATTCAGAAAACTTTGGATGACACTGCATTAGGCGAATAGCCATGCCACTATGCCATGCACAGAAATCTGGCATCATGTGTGTGTATTAGTGCACGTGTACACACCTGGTAAGCATAAAGCGGTCAGGGTGCATGGCATGAAAATGAGTGTGTTCTAGTAAAACAAACACCCCGAAATACCGCAATGACCGAAGGGTACATGGATGGCACACTGAAACCATGTGGAAAAACCCTTCGTGCCAGCCTCCATACCAACTCGCTGAACTCATCGCAACCACAGGGGAGGAAACCAGGGCTGCTGTTAAAACACTAACTGCCTAAACCCAATAAACCTCATCATGCACATTCACTGAGAGCTTTCTGGTGTCCTTGCAGGGGAATTTGGGGAGGATCTTTTTTCCATCTACCTCTTGGTTTTCGCTCACAAACACACACCCACATGCACAAAAACACAAACAAAAGAGTGTTAACCTTGTGGACCTTTGGTTGATTATCCTGCTGTGACTCAGGAAGGCATACGATGAATACAGCTCTTCAAAAAAGCCACCATCTCAGGGATATTATTAGGGTCATGCTGGTAGTCACCGCTGAACACAAACTGAGGCGAACTAAACAGTTGTTGGAAAATTATAGGCACATGTTTTCCAAGCATGAGGGAATTAAAAAATGGCAGGACATAGAAAAGGGCTTTAAAGACCCCATTAAATCGCTCAACGAGTGCAGTTTTCTATTTTGTGTTGAGGTGTTTCCTGTTGAAACAGGAAGTTTGGGCGGGACATATCAAAGGCCTTGTCGCTATAGCCTTAATGTTGAAATACAGCACAAAAATTATAACTATACTATTGTAACTATAAGCCTATAACTGTGCAAAATCTTTAATTTCCATTCAAAACAGACTCATGCCGCCATGTTTCATATTAACATGCCTCTTTCAATGCCCACTCAGGTTTCATCCAGAATTCCTATACTTGTAAATATTACTTTTGAAATCTGACTAGTGCAGGATGATGTCATCAATGCTTTTGCTCCATTTTCCCAGAAGAGAAAGACTGTGAATTTTAAATGCTTTTAAAACTATGCAAAAGAGACACCGTTTTCATGCATATTCAGGATCTTACAAATGTGCTTGTGTCAGTGAGGGTTTCTGTGATGTCATCAGGTGTGATGTCATCAGGATTCTTGAGTGCATTCGTTTGAATAAAAATCTGTGTAGTACAAGATATTTCTGTTCCTTTTTCCCAGAAGAGACAGACTGTACATTTTCTAAATGTTCTAAAAGTGTATTGTAACATTTACCAGTACACTAGCATACAAAACTGCCATTTAAAATTCAGCTGCCAATTAAAATAAAGCTCAAATAAAATTTAAATAAAACATGTTTTATTTTATTTGAGTCTAAAGTTAAAAAACTAGATAAAGATTAGATAAAAAAAATAATTATAGTGAAATAGAAATATTTAAATCACACAAAAAGTAACAAAAATGACAAAATAAAAAATGAAACCTGAAAATATAAAAATAGTATGCTATTAAAAGGTTGCTAATTTTGTTTTGGAGGTCTGCTACAATACGTTTACATGCATCCAGATCAAAAAACACTTGAATTTTCTCATAATATACATTGCACATCACCTCATTTCTCAAAAAGTCAGAAAACGATTTGTTCAAAGATTTAGACTCTCTAAACCACTCCTTTTCCAGGAGTCTACTCTTATCTGATTGGTCAGATGGCCCAGTCTGTTGTGATTGGTCTACTGCTCAGCCCTTATTTATACTGCACACGTCCGCAGCACATTGCGGCTCCGACAAGGTTTTGTTTCGTCCTCCACACGTTGCCAAATCACATCAGGAGCATTTCAGAAGTGAAGCGACTGGATTCATGAGACCACGTGATTTGCATGTCCGATGTTGTTTTTCTTGATGTTTCATGTTTTTTTCTTGATTTTTGGGGGTTCTACCATGATTAAGTTGGCTAAATGGTTATGTTTTGTCCGGTTTAATTGTGTTTAATTTTGTGTTTATTGCTCTGCAGTAAATCACTGAGCCATTTCAAGTTTTGCAGATTATAATTAGTATTGTTTTGTTTCCTGTCTGAGGTAAATATGAGTGACACGTCACTTCATCATTGCATATCAGACATTTTCAGACAAGTGAATTGCACTTATTTCGCCATTATAGATTCATTTACTATTGTGAAGAAAAAAATAAACGTACAATCCTATACACCTCGGGTCGTTAGCGACCCTATACAATTTTGACAAAAACAGGCATTCAATTATTATTTTATTTTATTTTTTCTTGTTATATTGTTTCAAATAGATTGATTGAGGAATACTAAGAGGGTTAATGTCTAACTTTAAAAAATGAATGAGGAGGAGGGTAGTGAATGACATCCCGGGTCGCTAAAGACCCGAGGTATGCATTTAAAGGGATAGTTCACCCAAAAATGAAACTTCTGTCATCATTTACTCACCCTCAAGTTGTTCCAAACCTGTATGAGTTTCTTTGTTCTGCTGAACACAAAAGTTTGTAACCAAGCAGAAAGAGCAACCATTGACTACCATAGTAGGGGAAAAAAAACTATGGTAGTCAATGGTTGCTCATCTGATTTGTTACAAACATTCTTCAAAATATCTTCTTTTGTGTTCAGCAGAACAAAGAAACTCATACAGGTTTGGAACAACTTGAGGGTGAGTAAATGATGACAGAAGTTTCATTTTTGGGTGAACTATCCCTTTAAGGGTTAATTGAGTAATGGAGTTACCAAAGTTAGTACAAAGCAAAAATATATTGACAAGTATACATTTGAATTTATGTAAATGTACATGCTCCCTGCACTTGTTATACAGGATACAGTATAAAAGTTGTTTAAGTTGTTTATTTGTAGTTCATTTGTATTAATTTGAAGACTTGTGCAAAAAAGTTTGTTAGATCACCCAAAAATTAGAATTCTGTCATTAATTACACACCCTGATGTCGTTCCAAATCTGTAAGACTTTCGACTCATCTTTATAAAACAAATGAAAATCTGAGAGCTTACAGCTGCAACTACCACTTTAACGCTTCAAAAAGTTCATGAAGCAATCCATATGAATTGACCTGTTTAGTCCAAATTTTCTGTACAGACTCGATCGCTTTATATGACGAACAGATTGAATTTAGACTTTTATTCACATATAAACATTCATCAACTCACACATCATTTGTGGTTAAACGAAAGCTCAAGCATGTTCACTTGATGTGCGAGAACCAATGAGGTTCATTCTTGTGTTACGCAGTACATTTGAGCTTCTGTAAGAACCAGAGAAGTGTTTGAGGGTGGGGCAAAGTAGACATTGTTCACAGGCAGCCAATGAAGGTCATTGGCTGACATTATGCAAATGTGTTACATCGTTACATAGGTATGTAACAGGAAGTGAGACTTGAATTGCTCATTTTGGAAGTTCAGAATTGATTCTTTCTTTTAGGAGGCAAAAACTTTATTTGTTGTGCAGTTTGATCTTTAAAACGTTCAAGCCCTTTTACATTTACAAACTGCTATATTAGACACTAGACGTATACATGAAAGGTAAAATTCGAAAAAGTATAATAGGGGCACTTTAAAGGTGCAGTATGTAGGACTGACAGCTAGTGGTCGAAATAGGTACTGCAGTCCACATATCGTTGTTTTCCCTGCCCCCTTCTCCTCAGACTCAACGGTCACGCTCAATGGTCATGCGGTTTGCCAGCTTGAGGACACGCAACAAGAGCGAGTGCAATTGACAATTAAAGCCACACTGTAAGTTGATGATTTATCCACATTTTAATATGCTCTCGTTCATAGAGATTTTTAGATGGATGCCAAGGCTTTTTAGGTCAGGTAGAATCTGCGATCTCTGACCCAGTTTGTTTGCTGGCTTCCATGGCAGCAATACGCTGTGTTTTCTGCCATAACCTGGGGTGTCAAAATACTATTGGGTAAACTGGCAACGTGCGTTATCGCACAGACCAAACAAAAACACACATTCTGACACGGAACGCACATTTCAAAGTAGGATAACTGGCTGTAGCTTTGTTTTTCTGAGAAACGAGTAGGTGAATTTAGCATGTGTCCTAAATATCTGCAAGCATGTTATGGTATTTTTATGCATTAGTAAAGTGAAAAACTTGCATACAGCACCTTTAATAAATACTGTAATAGTATATACATAATACTAAAATAACACTGCATTATCCCTCGGACAAAACAGTTGATTTCTCTGTGTTGATGCTGAAAAAAAAAAAAAGTTGTGTAACACCCACCACAGTAAAGCGTCCTGACATTCAAGCTTGGATGAACACAAGCCACACTCTGCAAGGGGCCATCGTGTTTCACAACAAATATGCTGGCCTCTGTACAAATTTATATAATACACAACGCCAACTGTAGACACTTACTTAACATTTGGAACATGGCGAGGGAGAAAAATGGAGGTATACAGTAAAAGAGTCAGCAGGAAATACATGCATAGGTCAGCTGCCACATTTAAAATCGTCTGTTTGAGCAAGCTTTCTCCATGCATTGGTTGACAGGGCACAGAATTGGTTATAGAGAGTTAACACACAATCCTCCCTGAGGGTTTCAAAGTCCAACGAGTGCTCAAGATATCTGTATGCATTCTGACTTTCACAGCCACCCTATGTAGGCATATAAACATGCACCATAATAGCCTGGAGTGTTGATGCAAAAAGCATCATTGCATGGAAGCAAATGTATAAACCTCACAGGCAGTGGATATTCCCTGCTGAGATAGTTCACTTGCACAGCCTGTAGATCAAAGTCTAACGCTGTATTAGAGCAACTGTACCAGAGCCCTATAGGGCTAAATATGCATTCTGGGATTGACACTGAATGCACACCTTTAACACTTTCTGGCTTCTGCACTACTTTAACCTGCAGGCTACTGAACACTGGTGTACTGGCGCACCGCCAAGACCTTGGCTGAATATCCGCTGAGACTTGTGTATTATCCGTGAACGAAGCTCCTCATGAAGTCTGACTCCTACTTCCTCTTATCGGTTTGAACTAGGAGGAAGCAGATTATTTTTACCTGCCAATGATTCATGCACTGCTCAGTGATATGTTTCCTGTTTGCTTATTAATTACTTGACAGGTATCTATTGGGATCAGCCTGAAAGATTTAAAGGAACAAAGCCTATGATATCACAAATAATCACTGAGATATTAAAGGTGCATTATGTAACTTTTTTGTTGTTGTTTCGAAATGAAAACAATTGTGTCAATACATCATCAAAATGGAAATATTTGCTTTACTTTCTAATATTTACAGATGGAGAATAATGTCTGTGAAATGTAAGTTATGCACTGAGGAAATTATTGTATGTCACTTCAACTTAAAGATAATTAAGAGTTATGAGTTATGAGATATATTAGAGTTATGTTTGTTCCCACCAATCGCTGCACAAGTTAAGGTTACGCATGATGATGCAAGCACATTAGTGTTAGCCGTCCCGGAACCCATAGAGAATGCGTTGCAGTGCCTGCAGTTCGAAAAATAAATTATTTGTATGGAGGTCTACACTCTAAAAAAGAATTCAGTGGCTTAGTAAATATCACAGTAATAATTAACTTTATTAACTTAATAAAATCTCTAAATATCATTTACTTGATGTTTTGAGTTGAACATACCAAAATAATTGACTAAAAATCCAATAGTTAATTTTGTCTCAAATTTACAGTTATATTTAAGTTTTTTTCACAAACAGAATTTAGTGTTCGAATAACCAATTATTTATTTAAAATATACTTAATATATTTGTGAAAATTCTATCAAAATATTTGAGAAAGCAGAATTAAATCGATCTGTTTCAAGAACCACAAATATTACTTAATTAAAATCAAGATTATTAATATTTAACACACACTGAAGAAATGTAGTAAGTTTACTTGATTAAAACAATGCACCCCTCCCCCGCCCCTTGACGCGACAACGGCTCGACGGTTGAGTGAGCGCAGGCAGTTTGAATTCTCTTCAGTCTCCAGAGCAGTTCCTTCTTCTCAGCGTCGCAGAATTGGAACATTTCCTCTGTGAAATTCAGGTTTGTGTGTTTTATTTAATCTATAAAATCATTACTGTGCTTAAAATCTTTGTATTTAATGCAAAACAACATACAGGGACGCAATGTGAGTAAACGAGTGCGCCATCTGTCTTTGAAGCCCCTGGTGTCTTGCTCAAAACACAAGACTTTATTTATTATTTCTTAAGATAATGAATATCATTAATTTGGATGATAAAATGCTCTTAAAACTGTGCACTGTTTGTTTATTGGCAGGTTATGGTGTCAGGCGCGTTGCAGCATCTTTGAGCTACGAGTGAAACGCAGGACGGCGGTCTGAAGTTCAAAGTCCACCCGCAGACCGCGAGTCCATCTCAGGCTCGAGAAACAGCGCTGATACGGTGGAAATTGGATAACAGACAGGTTGATTACACTTGAATTACTTTTAATTGTAAAATGTTTAAATGTTTAATTTTTACTTCTAAAATGTTTGTTACATGAGTTTAAATGTTGCCAATATTGTATACATGTCAAAACTGTAATATATGTATTGCTGTACTCATCGACAATAAAGGCCAATGTCATATATGAGTGTGGTTTTGTGGAGTATTTTAGAAAGATTTAGAGGAAATTAAAGGTAATATTAAAGTTATACTAATTTAGTTAATATTACTCATAAATATTGGTTTTTAAATATTTTCCCCCAATTTTTTTTACTCCATTTTATTTGTAAATGTACCAAATGTAGTTACTCAGATCTACTTATTTTTATTACTTGCATTTGCTCAGCTCATACGGTGTATGTAATTGATTTCACTGCTTTAAAATGTACTCAAATTTTTTCACCCAAAAAATTGAGTAAATCATAGTAAACGTTTTTAGAGTGTATGAGAATATGTCTGGGCAATTGTCGGCCAGAGTGAAATCGCCCAAAAAGGGGCGGTACTCCACTGAACATGACTTGATGCTGATTGGACTATATATCCAGAGGCAGAACAGTCTAAAATAGTGACAGTTAGCGTAACTCTGTGGTTTAATGTGATTGAAAAATCTGTCCCTTTCGTACTTTGGTGGTGCGTTGCACTATCGCCCTAATGAAGAAACCGCCCTCGCCTTATACGTGTTTATATTTTAGACCTAGCAGGATAATTTTTGCAGGATATTATATACATCACTTGCCCGTGCTTGTCTCGTCATATCTGTTTAGAGAAAAGTTGCTCTGACTACTTTGTATGGTGTGGGAGTGGCATAGGTTAGTTGTCACTACGAGTGAGAAAGATTGACATGTAGAAAACTAAATCTCAAACCTAAAAAACACTGAACAGAGGAGAGTCTGCTGGCAAAAAAGAGAATGCGGCAGAGCTTGTAATAAAACAAGAATCAACATTACCTTGGCAATGTTATGAGAAAGAATCATATTCATCTGCACAGTCACACAGAACCAAAGCACAACCAAAACAATGTTTTTAAAAAAATGCATGCAGTTATTTTTTTTACATACTTTAGGGAGCCTGTGAAAAATGTAATGCTAAGGTGTTGTGGGTGGTTACTAGGGCAATGCTATGCGGTTGCTAAGGTGTTCACAGTGGTTTTTAGCACATTGCAATGCAATTGTATGTTCTGAGCGCTTGCTTACATAGTCCAAGTCAAAAAAAGTTTGAATGTTTGTGGAATATTAAGCAAAGAACTATCTCATTACAGGTTTTGCCTGTAATGTTTAAATCTGTTTAAATCATTCATGAACTGCAAACATTTCAGCTCTTAATGCATCGTGTTTCCTTCTGGAGCATCAGTGAATGTTTCAACCTTTTTTAATAGTTGTGTTTGAGTCCCTCAATTGTCCTCAGTGTGAAAAGATGGATCTCAAAATCATTGAGTCACTGCTGGAGAGGGTTCAAATATGCAAAAGATACTGGAAAACTGAAGAATTTGAAGGACCTGGAGGATTTTTCTGAAGAACATTGGGCAGTTTAACTGCTCAGGACAAACAAGGGACTCACGAACAACCATCACAAAACAAAAAAAACAGCCGTTGATCATCCAGGGAACGACACACGGCATTGAGAATTAATGGTTCATAAACTTTTGAATGGGGAAAGAATTCAGCTATTTTTTTGTCTTGTGGACTATATGTAAACATGTTATGTAAAATATCTTATTCAGGACAGTACTAAATAAAAAATAACATGCATTGTGTATGATCTCTTTTATTTAGTTAAAATTATTCACATTTTCACAGATTCTGCAAGTGGTTCACTTACTTTTTCTTGCCACTGTATATCTAATACTGGCCGACGTGATGAAGAAAAAATCTAGAACTGCAGGCGAATGATTGTTCCGGGTGGAATTTGTTGTTACTATTCAAAAATGTGTTCATACTAAATGGACTAAATTAATATTCACTTTAATATTTAGGATTAGGGTCTTGTTCAAATGTGTTACCCAAACTACGAGTCATTGCAACAATGATGGTTCCCTTAGCAATACTTCTAACCATAAGCTAGCGCTGGAAGCTTACACTTTTACTGTTGCTACATGATCCAAACACTTTGGATTGATATTGATTTTTGGTTGCACAAATCTTTGAGGATTTTCCATCTCGAGAACATTTTACCACTTCAGTTTCAGTTATTGTATCGAAACAGAGGCCACAATCTCAATGTGCAGGGCAAATGGGGTGGAAAAACATAGATATATTTTGAGAAGACAGATAAAGACAACAAAGAATGGGTGCTGTAAAGCACGCACGCTGCCGCTGTCACACTGAAGTTACGATGCTCTCAAAGGTGGTGTTCCAAATGGTGTTATTGAGGCGCCACTTCTCATCAACAGAAGCCCCTCAGGTATGACCCGCACATCTCCTTCATTCCAGATCCCCCTTGTGGATTTGACACGTTCCGCTTCCACAAGCTTCCACCCTGAAGGAAAGGAACCGTCTCTGTGGAACGACGCAAAGAGATTCTCATTTCGGACCACGGCGCTCAGAAGCCAATCTGAGCATTTATTAGAGGCGTCAGAGCAATCAGAAAGCTTGCGATTGCAGCGAACGAATGAATAACTGATTTCCAGAGGTTGGGGTTAAAAGGCTCAGGAGGCCCCTGTTGTGGGCGTCAGGGCCTTGGTGAGAGATGCTATTGGCATATGGATTCGGAGGTGAATTTCACACTCCACTAGGAGCAGTGTCATTATGATTCTACTCGCTCGCCCTCTCTCCCTCTCTTTCCTTCTCTGTTTCTCTCTCTCTCCAAAGCTTTTGGAGCTCCAGTCGACCAGAAAAGCCTCAACCCAAAAGCTTAATTACAAATCTACCCTGAGGAGGAAAGAAAAATATACTCTGTCGCCCTCACCCACACGCACACACACAGTCTTGTGCTCATTCAACTTGGTGGCATGTGGTTGTGGTATTTGAAGCAATCCTCAGAAAAGAAAAAGTGAGGTGCACAGTGAGGGTGAAACGTCTGGGACTACTCTAATTCTATTTCTAATTTAAAAATATATATTTTTTAAATAAATGCATTTGTCTATATGTATATTAAAATAAATTATTTTTTAATTAATTAATGATAATAAATTAATCCATTATTTAATATTAATGTAATGCATTTATTTATATTGAAAAAATATTTGAAATATGAAAAATGTATCGTTATATATATTTGTTATAAATTATATTATATAACAATAGCAAAGCAATATAGAAGTTCAATTGAAAATTTCCATTCATCTCATTAGTGAAAATGCAAGGGAAATTCTTTTTTTTTTGTTTTTTTTTTTTGCATTTTTCTAAATAAAATATACTAAAACAAATACATTTATTACAATGAAAAATATATATTAATTTATATAAAATATTATCAGCATAACAATTTGAGTGTTAAGTTGAATTGAAATTGAATTATTATTTAGCCCATCAGTGAAATAAAAAAAAGAAATCTATCTATAATAACATTAATACATTTATTCAATATAAATGCTATTATCAACAACAATTTGAGTGAAAAGTTTCATTTAAAAATGTATTAATTAATTAATTATTAATGTGAAAATCTATTTAGCATTTTAATTCAAATTTAATTTCATAAATTATATTATATCCATCCTTAATATGTGTGTCTGAGAAAAAAAAATCAACAAATATATAAATGTTATCTTAAAACATTCTTCTTATTAGGTTTTAATCAGATCTCAAACTTTTAGAACTACATATAAAAAGGTTCAAATCACTCGAAAGCTTTCTTAAAAAGTCCCCGCTAAATTGTTTTAAATCAGTTCACTTCCTTTCGCCCGGCCCTGTGCTTTTTCTTCAGACAGTGACAGCAGAACTAGACCTTCGCATTAACCTGTGGCAAAATCAGACCATTTAACGTGGCAAAACTAACCTCCCCCGCTAATGTAATGAATGCATCTGCTTCTTTTCTGAGTGAGATTGATCGTGCTGATGAAGGCAACACTCATCATAGCCTGGCCTAATTTTTCATCCTTACGAAAAGTATGACAGAACATCTACACATGCAAAATGCAACTTGATTGGGAACAGCTTGCACATCCCTATCCTGACAGCATGCAAATGTATTCTCTGGGTCATAATGATACTTTCCTTAATGAAATTAATTGCAATCAGAGGCTGCTTTCTCCCCGCACAAGGACGAAGGCAATTAAGGTCACCTAGCAGAGCAACCTCGGTTAAGCAGCTCCTATGCAAATGAGATGCAAACTGAAAACTAGTTAATTTGGCCTCTTGACATAAACCAACAGGCTTTGGGGGGTAACTGTATGCAAATGGCATGCAAATGACCAGACCAGGGACCACTTCCGGGACCTATTGTGCTGTCCTTCTCAATGTCTGCGGTTTGCAGGTGGGGCAGGTAGGAAGTTCAGGTGCATCTGCCTGTGTTGGTGCAACTGGAGCGTTGCGGTAACAACAGCTGGTCAGTCACTTCATACAAGAAGGTGCTACCTTCGACAAATGCTACTTATGTTACATTAACTTCGCATTAACACCAAATAAAATGTACTTGGTTTGTCACTCGAAGTTAGTTAATTGCCATGTGCTGTTCCAATGTTACAAACTGGCCACTCAACAGGGCAGCGCTGCATATCTGCGGCATGCCAATTTAAACTGCCGGTTACTGGCTGCTACTTATACAGGGGGCACACATTACCTCATCCCCGACGGCCAGGGCCAGTGCATGAAAGAGACAGGCCGATGTGCCAACTGTCAGGGGTTCTCATTTAAAAACCTTAGATAATACTTTTACTGAGCCTATATTCATGCAGCAACTGTTACAGTATGAATATACTAATAAATGTTTTCATATCTCACCATTAGTTTGAAGCAAAAAAAGTGCTTCTAATTTATTACAGTAGGAATCCTGATCAAATAAACTCCTACGGACTGAATAATTCAGTCCAATAAGAGGTATCGACAGTCATTCTTCAGACTTAATATTATTTATCTTGTGAAAAGGTTCGTGCCAATAAAAGCATTCAGTACAAAATTATGATTCCATTTAAAGGAATAGTTCACCCAAAAAGACAAATTTTCATTTTAGGGTGAACTATCGGATATGTTAATGTATTTATTTAAATTAGATGTCACATTTTCTGATTTTCTGTTGTTCAATGAAAATGATGTCATTGTTTACTTACCCTCATATCATTCCAAATCTGTATATGACTTATATTCTTCTGTACAGCAAAAAGGAGTTTTGTACATGTCCATACAATGAAAATCAAATAATTGGAATGATGTTTGAGTCATACAGATTTGAAACAAAATGATGAAAGAATTTTCATTTTTGGTGAATTATCCCTTTAAGGTTGCTATGTGGTTGCTAGGGTTTTGCCAAGGTGTTCTGAGTGTTATGCCGCATTCCAGGCAACCCGTGTTTTTCCAACATTCTATCCGTGAAAGTGCACTGGAACGGCAGTCAAACCCGTGACTTCCCACCCGTGAACTCATACTAGATCGATATACTCCCAGTTACGAGATCTGACGTCACATAGCTTGCGAAACAACAACGACAGCCCCGTACGCAGTACTTATGAAACAAATACATTTAACAATTAACGTTAAATAAAAGGTATAACAGCTTCTCTTGCTGTATGCGCCTTTTTTCCCCTCCGTTTCCCTCAAATAAAAGTAAGCACCTTTGGCGATAGAAATTATTGTAAATTTAGCATAAGCCTCATACGGTCCGCCATGCTTTGTTTATATCTAGTTACCACACGATTCCTTGCGCTCAGGCAGTTTGGCGTGACTTTGCCTAGAACGCTACAAAGTCGTGAGTTGTGGTTTTAAGTTGTAACTTACGGGCTCAAAAACCTGCCTGGAACACAGCATTACTACAGGGAGTGCAGAATTATTAGGCAAGTTGTATTTTTGAGGATTAATTTTACAACATTAATAATTAAACAACAACCATGTTGTCAATGATCACAAAAAACTCATTAATATCAAAGCTGAATATTTTTGGAAGTAGTTTTTAGTTTTAGCTATTTTAGGGGGATATCTGTGTGTGCAGGTGACTATTACTGTGCATAATTATTAGGCAACTTAACAAAAAACAAATTTATACCCGTTTCAATTATTTATTTTTACCAGTGAAACCAATATAACATCTCAACATTCACAAATATACATTTCTGACATTCAAAAACCAAACAAAAACAAATCAGTGACCAATATAGCCACCTTTCTTTGCAAGGACACTCAAAAGCCTGCCATCCATGGATTCTGTCAGTGTTTTGATCTGTTCACCATCAACATTGCGTGCAGCAGCAACCACAGCCTCCCAGACACTGTTCAGAGAGGTGTACTGTTTTCCCTCCTTGTAAATCGCACATTTGATGATGGACCACAGGTTCTCAATGGGGTTCAGATCAAGTGAACAAGGAGGCCATATCATTAGATTTTCTTCTTTTATACCCTTTCTTGCCAGCCACGCTGTGGAGTACTTGGACGTGTGTGATGGAGCATTGTCCTGCATGAAAATCATGTTTTTCTTGAAGGATGCAGACTTCTTCCTGTACCACTGCTTGAAGAAGGTGTCTTCCAGAAACTGGCAGTAGGACTGGGAGTTGAGCCATCCTCAACCCGAAAAGGCCCCACAAGCTCATCTTTGATGATACCAGCCCAAACCAGTACTCCACCTCCACCTTGCTGGCGTCTGAGTCGGACTGGAGCTCTCTGCCCTTTACCAATCCAGCCACGGGCCCATCCATCTGGCCCATCAAGACTCACTCTCATTTCATCAGTCCATAAAACCTTAGAAAAATCAGTCTTGAGATATTTCTTGGCCCAGTCTTGACGTTTCAGCTTGTGTGTCTTGTTCAGTGGTGGTCGACTTTCTGCCTTTCTTACCTTGGCCATGTCTCTGAGTATTGCACACCTTGTGCTTTTGGGCACTCCAGTGATGTTGCAGCTCTGAAATATGGCCAAACTGGTGGCAAGTGGCATCTTGGCAGCTGCACGCTTGACTTTTCTCAGTTCACGGGCAGTTATTTTGCGCCTTGGTTTTTCCACACACTTCTTGCGACTCTGTTGACTATTTTGAATGAAACGCTTGATTGTTCGATGATCACGCTTCAGAAGCTTGGCTATTTTAAGACTGCTGCATCCCTCTGCAATATATCTCACTATTTTTGACTTTTCTGAGCCTGTCAAGTCCTTCTTTTGACCCATTTTGCCAAAGGAAAGGAAGTTGCCTAATAATTATGCACACCTGATATAGGGTGTTGATGCCATTAGACCACACCCCTTCTCATTACAGAGATGCACATCACCTAATATGCTTAATTGGTAGTAGGCTTTCCAGCCTATACAGCTTGGAGTAAGACAACATGCATAACGAGGATGATGTGGTCAAAATACTCATTTGCCTAATAATTCTGCACTCCCTGTATAGCCCTATTTCCACCAAGATTACCCGGAACAATTTGTCCCAGGAGCTTTTTTTCCCCCAGACCTGTTGCTGTCTGCGTTTCCATTGTGGTAAAGTACTGATTAGTCCGGTGAAGTAGGACTGCGTGCGGCTTTACAGTTCCACTGGATTTTGCCCTCCGCATATAAGCCTAATAAAGCCTGAACCTCGTCATCGGCCCATCATCGTATTTTTTAAACTTCATTGTTGATTCGAATAGCAAACAACTCTTGCTGCAATCTAAAAAAAAGGTTCTATATGGCACCAAAATGGTTCTTGGCTCGTAATCATAGGGGAACCTTTTTAAGTGCTATATAGCACCAATTTAGGTGCTTCAGTGGTTCTTCAGCGGTTCTTCAGAGGTTCTTCACCGGTTCTTTGATTAAGGTGCTATATAGCACCGCTAACACTGCTACCATATACAGAACATGTTAAGATATGGTGCTATATAGCACAAAAAGTGGTTCCTCTTTGATTACGACGAAGAACCATTTTTGGTGCCATATAGAACCTTTTTTTTTTAGAGTGTGCACGCACCTTAACAGACTTTTACAAATTGTGGTGGAAATAGAATGCTGGTGGAGTCAGCCAATCGGCATGTTCAACGCCCAAGTCCCGCCCCCCGAAAGTTCCTGAACTTTGAAAAATGATTACATTGCGAGCAGGGCTGTTTTAAGGGGGAAATATTTACCCGGAACTTCATTTAGACCCTGGTTCCTGCGATCGAAACACACAGATTACCATGGTAATCTTTAATCAAAATCTGAAAATGGACTTTTTGACGAAAATTTTACGTCATTTTGACGGTTTGGGTTTGAATATCCTTAACCACTCCCCTTAACCAATCCTTAGGAGGTGCGCTAAATTAAAAACCCACCCTCTATTCAATCTTCTGTTTCAGTTGGATACTTGTCAGAACACTGACGTAAAGTTGGTTGCAACTTCCGGTTCACAGGGTCTGATCAAAGAAATAGATCACCTCTCCTTAACAAGCCACATGATCTATGCATAAAGAAATTATCTATTTAGAAAATAGATAATTTCTTTATGCATAGATCATGTGGCTTGTTAAAGGGTTAGTTCACCCAAAAATGAAAATTAGCCCATAATTTACTCACCCTCAAGTCATCCTTTGGTGTATATGACATTCTTCTTTCAGAAGAATAAAAGTTATATTACTAAAGTCCAGGCTAATCCAAGCACTAGAATTGGATTCATAGTTGCTCTTTTTTTGCAAGTCCATAAAAAGTGCATCTGCCCATTAAATAACATGCTCCACGCGGCTCTGGGGGGTTAATAAAGGCCTTCTGAAGGGAATCGATGCGTTTGTATAAGAAAAATATCCATATTTAAAACTTTATCAAGTTCCAGCCGATCGCCTTCCCTGTTCAATTTATGGAAAAATTGTTGAATGTTCCCCTGCCGATCGAAAGACTAATGCATCTTGAGTTTCACTTTCAACATTCAACACTTTCCTTGATAAAGTTTTAAATATTAATATTTTTCTTACACAAACGCGTCAAATCGCTTCAGAAGGCCTTTATTAACACCCCGGAGCCGCTTGGAGCATGCTATTTGACGGACAGATGCACTTTTTATGGACTTCAAAAACAGAGCAACTATAAATCAAATTCTTATGCTTGGATTAGCCTGGACTTTTGTAATTTAAAACTCCGATTTTATTCGTCTGAAAGAAGAATGTCATATATACCTAGGATGACTTGAGGGTGAGTAAATTATGGGCGAATTTTCATTTTTGGGTGAACTATCCCTTTAAGGAGATGTGATCTATTTCTTTAATCAGACTTAAAGTCCCTGTGAACTGGTAGTTGCAACCATGTATTAATCTGTGCAGGTTTCCTTTTGTTGTTGTGTTTTACCTTTAAATATCATAACTCCACTTTTTTCTGATGAGTTATGCTCCAATCATTTAGTTATTTTAAAATTTTGAGCTCCAGCATGGGAGGCGGGTGCGCTAACAAGAGCGCTAAAGACCACAGTCGCTAGCGACTGGGAGTGAGGTTTACACACACAGCTCTTACTTGCTGACCTCTGTTACACTCACCCCCCTAAACCTCACTCCTATCTGGGTCATGCACCAAATGTCCTATACTCTACCTGCACCAAGAGGGATTTGTACTTGAGGGATTTCTCTGGTATGAGAGGCGGGCAAGCTAATAAGGATGCTAAAGACCGCAGTCTGTCAGTAGCTAATGCGCCTCTTGGAGCCAGGGGAGTGAGGTTATGAGTGAGGTTTGTCTTTTCCAATAACCCGTTACACTCTGATGTATATTACAATACTTCCGTTACAATGCAACTTTAAATGACTTGCAACTTTAAGCAGCGCCAAACACCTTGTGGGTGAATCATGGTATATTGTCATGTATCATGAGTATGTATTATGATATACACTGTAGAGAAAGCAACGTACTAATAATTAGCCATCAAATGTGCGATATCTGCTACACAAACAGAATTTCTTCTTTTATTCCCATCTGGAAACTAAACCATCTGGATCAATCACACACATTTTCACTGACAACAGAGAATTCTGATTCATTATCCATCACTGAACTGCCTGCATTGTAATAGTTTAATTAGGTATCAAACACATATATCATTAATAATCTTATGTAAGTTCAGCGGACAAATTGTGGCAATCTGGGGGAAAGGCATCTGTATCAATCAAATTTCTGTATTTCAATTAAACAGCCATATAAAATCCCTTGTGAAGTCAAGTCAAGTCAAGTCAAGTCGAGTCAACTTTATTTATATAGCGCTTTTAACAATGCAGATTGCTTCAAAGCAGCTTCACAGTGTTAAACAGGAAAATAATGCAGCATAATTTTATTCAGCCGTATAGCCATTCTGGAGATATGTCATCAGTTCATTTCAATTATCATACAGTCGCAGTGTGGGCTTTAGATCAGTAATTAGATCAGTAATTTAGTTTATATGGTTAATTTAGTTTAATAATTAGATTTATTTGGATATTTAGTTGAAAAATTTTGTGTCCCTAACTGAGCAAGCCAAGCCAGAGGCAACAGTGGCAAGGAAACCAAAACCCAATTAGGTGATGGAGAAAAATAAACCTTGGGAGAAACCAGGCTCAGTCGGGGTGCCAGTTCTCCTCTGGCCAATTAACAAACAGCATATTATTTTTATTATTATTATTATTATTATTATTCTGGCAACTTTACAGGTCAGAGTATTTTATCGATTTAAAGGTCCTGTTCTTCGTGTTTTTTGAAGCTTTGATTGTGTTTACAGTGTGCAATATAACATGTGTTCATGTTTCGTGTGTAAAAAAAATAGTATTTTTAACACAATTTACTCATCTGTATACCGCTGTTTTCACTGTCCTAAAAACGGCTGATGAGTTCCTTTATTCTACGAAGTCCCTCCTTCAGAAATACGTAACGAGTTCTGATTGTGCCCGCGGTTCCCGTGTTTTGATTTGACCGCAGCTTAGCGAACGTGTCACGGTTCCTGTGTTGTGATTCGACAGCAGCTTAGCGCACGTGGAAAGGTCACGCCTCTTAACGGGAGATATATATGCGCTTAATGATCTCTACAGCGTCCCTGGGAAAGCCAAACAAAGGTGATTTGTCTCCGGGATGAAAATAACAGCGTCTCGACAACATGGCGACAAACGCACTCAAACGCAACACTTCCTTTTCTCCACGCGACACGTCCTCTTCTCCATGTGGGACAGCAACAAGACCACGCCCCCTTTTTCCGCGTATTCTTGTGAGTGGAGGTTCGTCTGTTCTACTGTTCTATCGACGTCATTTATGAAGGAAGTACCATGATGTAGTCCAAGCCAGCCGTTCGCTGTAGGCTTTGAAAGGGAACTTCTGTTAAATATAATATCTCGCTTGGCATTGAACTTTGAGCTTTATAATTTTACAGGTATTATTTATGCTCTGACAGCAACATTACACACTAACTAAAGTTTGAACAGTGGGATCAAGAAGAATGGGACCTTTAAAGCTGTAGTCTACGATGTTGAAAATCAGTCGAGAAAGCCTGAATTTAAAAAAAAAAAACTCATCCCGCCCCTCCACACGCACACCCCTCCCCTCTGTGCTACCTGATCCCTCCCACCGGGAAACGACCTGAACAACATCACTCAGTCAAGCAGGAGTAAACATCGGAACAGATGTTGATAGCTCAAAGGCACACGTTTGAGTTCACGCCCACGCAAGATTAGCAACACATGCAATGTTCTATCGGCTCTAACAGAAAACCGCTAACGTTAGGCCTATTGAAACAGTCAAGCACTTCAAGCAATATAATTACTTTGACCCGAGATAGGCGATGCAAAACGGCTAACATTCCAATGCCGACCGGCAGCATGATCATGTTGTCAGACTGATAAAAAGCTATTTATGTAATACACCACACAATAAAAGTATAAATAAATGTTTACCTGCTCAACAAAAAATCAGCGTCGGTTTTAAGTCCAAAGGTTTCTCTGAAGCTTCCTCCAACGGGCAACGGTGGACCCTATATTGATTCGGCTTTGAGTCCGGCGTTCTTCACATTTTTTTTTTTTAATCTCTGCTCTTTCCTCAATTGACTTTCTCTTTATTCCAACCTTGACTGTTGGGGCGAGCAGGGGCCGCTTGCTGCTGTCTGTTTGTTGGTTTTTCTCCATTGTTGAGTTGATGCTGCCTACTTGCCCGCAAAGTTTCATGTCGCAGAAGGGGCGGGGTGGGGTGCGGTCGGAGGGAAACGCGAGTGGAGCAGGGGATTGGATGAGAGCAGTTAACCAATGTAAGCTGTCCGGCCGGACAGCTTACATTGGTCAATTTCTCTGCGGGTGTACACCCAATAGAGTGAATGGATTTTTTTCATTCTTTTTTCTCTTCATATTGTTAGGATTGTACTGTAGAACCATAACCAGCATCTAAATGAGGTTATTAATAATGAACAATCTTTGAAATCGTAGACCATAGCTTTAAGTATTATTAAATTGTAATATTCAAACAATCGGAGTCGGGTAGACGGGTTGGAGACGCTGGACGCTGGAGACGGGTTTATTGAGGATGCCGTGTCGATGAGGCAGTTTTAGGGGAGTCTAATCACGGTCTCTGCAGACACAGGGTCCTGCGTTGGTCTTCTCTGGGCGCAGGTCCAGCATCTGATCTGGATACGGCCCGGATCCGGCTGACTGCAGTAAACCTCGGGATAAAACAGAGAGACTATCATTAGCGTAGATGCCATTCTTCTGATGATGTAATGAGTACATCAGGTGTTAAAGGAAGTGTTCCCGGTCAAAAGTGTGCTTAATTATATTATGCTTATGTATATTTTTATAAACTGTACTTGCAGATAATACAATATTAATATAAAAGACCACTTAAGTGTACTTGAAGTACACTTTGATGATTATGTTTTTAAACACACAAGTACTTTTAAAAAGTGCACTTTGTAACAATGTCAAATTAAAAGTACATTTTAAATCATTGTTCTAATAATCTTTTGTCATGCTTTAAAGACACTCGGATGTGTTGACTAACATACGCGATTGCACACTTCAATTCAATTTAATTCACATTTGTATAGCGCTTTTCACAAAAGCAGCTTTACAGAAAATGCATGCGTCTGCATTACAATTTTACATTTACATTTATGCATTTGGCAGACGCTTTTATCCAAAGCGACTTACAGTGAGTGCCCTTCGCACAGGGACAATCCCCCTGGAGCAACATAGAGTAAAGTGCCTTGCTCAAGGACACACAATTTAGAGTGATTTGTTTTCAGAGGTGACTGTGTCCAAGTTATGGATTTCAGAAAACATACAATCACATAACTAGCTAACAATGTATTAATAAACAGAAAACAATTGGCTCATTGAAGTAAAGAATACATGTTGTTAACAATGGTATGTAGAAAAGGTGGTAGAGTTGTCTCTTCACAGGTGATGGTCATCTGAAGTCTTCATGAGAGGCTGGATCCAGACTGGAGCTGAGCAAAGACAATCATGTGCACTGATATAACTGGAGTACAAGGTTATGAGATGCATTATGTGAATGCTTGGCTAAAGAGATGCGTCTTTATTCTAGATTTAACGAGTTCACACTTACATATAATTTAGAGGGAGTCAAATTTAAATGTGTATTTGGTGTGCTGTCTGATGGGAGGGCTCCGAGCTCGTGAATTTGAACCCAAAGTTTTACCATTACCAATGCTGGTCAGTACATTCGGCAGTGCATTTTGATATTTCAAAAACAATAGAAATAATTATGAAATTACATATATGTACTGAAGTCCTACTTAAGTGGGACAAAAATAGCACTCAAAAGTGAAGCTAATTGCATTTAATATAAATGTAAACCGTAATGCGATATAATGGCAATTAATATGCAATTGAGTGTCAGTTCAGTTCGCACTAGTAGAGTATTCTTTAAAAATATATATTATTTTTCATTTTTTTACAAGTAGGTATGCTACTTTTTCACCAGGTATATAGCCACAACATAAGGCCCATCTTTGTGAATGCAAATAACTGCAGATACAAACATTTCCTACACATGAGACAGACCTTTTTGTTGGAAATAATGCTAAACACGTGGGGTATGGAGTAATATTTTGGATGGTCATTTGGTCAGTAGTCTGAAGAGGCAGCTGTCCGGTTGCTGGTGGTAATTTAGTCCACAAATGAGGCATCTGGGTTTAAATCTCAAACATCTGTGAGTGAAGAAGACACATTTCCAGCTGGGTAACCCTATGATTTTCCTAAGAGACATGATTCTGACGTGATATACATTTCAAACTAACTTGCAAACAACATGCGAGAATCAAAAAATAGCACAATATATCAACAGTAACAAGTTATTCAGTTGCCTTGGTATCCACTACTATGAATTCTACACACAGTTGGCACACCTTATACACTGCTTTTCTTAGCATGCAAACATCTCGTCCTGAAAGTAATAACTAGGAAAATGAATACAAATGAATCTGGATAAGATCACACATGCAGATTGCTTTCAAAGCAAATGTATGTTGTGTTTTATGAGCTTACAGCGAAGCTTTATAGCCCTGTTGTTTGCATTGCAATCGCAATACTAATCTATCCTTGTTTATACAGTCCACAGACCTCTGGCCACTGCTGCAGGATCCAGTCTGGTAATCAGACTCACAACTGAAACAGAGCAGGAGGAATGGAGAGCAGCCTGCTTCTGATTGGGCATGTAGGATGCGGCGCGGCGAAGCGTAGCGTAGCCCTCATCCAATCAGTATCCATCAAAACACGCCGTGCGCTTTTATGAATGAGGAGCAGCGTATGCTGTGCATGTGCACACGTGTAGCGCTTCAACGCTGCGTGTATGTTTCAGCTTTAGTGTAGCACTTATACACGTTTAGTGGAATGAATCGCATGCTCTAGTAACTGACTTAACTCTATTACTCAAACAATCACTTTGAGAAAAAATCTGATCATAATGTGGCAGTGCAAAAGGATGCAGAGGCTGTACAAGCACATGGGCTGAAATAAAGGGTGATTTGAAACTGTCTGGCTTGAAATTTCCCACCGGAGCCTGTGCGGACAACAGCAGGAGCTGAATGAAGCATTAATCAAGGGCACACAAATATCAGTTTTCACATAACCAATGAGAACAGCTGCAGCCATTTGTTTTAACTGCTGGATGCACACTAGAATTTGAATAACTGATAAAATATGTGACTTTCCATGAACCTAGTGTCTGGCAAGCAAAACTAGGGAATTAGGTTAAGTGTGTCTGGGCCCTCGTCGGTGTCTCAACAGTGCCCCCTACTGGCAAACGAGAGAGGTGCTACTCAAAACAAATTACATCATACATCGCCTGCCCATTCACTGCTGTTTCAGACAAAGAGCAGACAGCCTCAGAGCCGAGACACATTAGTCGAAGCATGGCGAGATAAGGAACATCTGTAGAAGAACGTGTCCGCCTGTTCATTCTGATGACACTGTCTGCTCTGATGGTCCTTTAAAAAAAAAAAATAATGTGAAATTAAACATTTCATCACCTGCACTGCAGGACTGAAATAATGCAAAAATGCATTTAAAAGGTTTTGAAATTATCATTATATATATCATCTTGCAAGGAAGCCCTAAAGAAAAAGTAAAACCGCAAAACCTTCATGCAAAAAAACAAAAAAACTGCACTTTAGTTTTGTAAGAAGCAGTTTAAAATCTACATTAAATGGCATTGCATTGATTTTGTTAGAAGAATAGTGTCAAGGTTGCGGTTTAGAGACATTTCTGTCTTTCAAATGCAGAACATGCCATCTAATGGCAAGCGAGAGAAGGACAGGCATATTAGAGGCATCACGTTGAACCTTAATACACAGAGAGAGAGAGAGAATACATTCATTTATCAATTTATATTATGACCTCAATTTAAATGAGGAAAAAAAAAAAAAAAAAAAAAGCACACTAGAGAAATTCTCCCCATTAACACATTTTAAATGGACAATTCTGCATCCATCATTACACAATTGGCATTTAAATTCAGCAGCGAGCTCAAAAGCTTATTGCATATTTATCTAATATTTTATTTGAACTGAAAATTCTTCATATACATATATTCCCCAGTGAATGAACTTACCCCCGTTATGAGTCACTAGACTTTTCCTATTTCAGTTCATACCAGACATTCTAAAAAATCTTTCGGAATTGGAGTTACACCAGTTTCATTTCTCAACATTGGGGAAAATTAAAAAGTAGCAGAGTTTAACCTACTGGCATATTACGGTCAATAAGTCTCCCTTTTAGTATTTTTGTAACATTCGTCTGAGAAACTTCTCAGATCCTGAATCAATGAAACTGCAAAAAGTTATTTTTCCACAACATTCTCTCGAAAGACCAGTAGTGACGTTCTATAAACGTCTATTCAGAACCAATTTTGAATGATCCGAGTTAAGCACAGAGTTTAGACAAGACCAATGATTTTAAACAGAACCAGTCCACTCAATCAATGCAGTAAACTTACTTTTACTACCATACTTGGCAACAATGATCAACAGGGCAGAATTTCATAACTTTATTAAAAACAATTTGCAAACAATTAATGCACAGTTTACAGTCCACATATAAAACTTCACATTTCACACATTGGCACACAAAACTGCCTCTAATTGTAAAAAAAAAAAAAAACCTTCAATGAACACTTAATCAAAATCAAACTGCACTGTAGAATGGAATACATGGCGGAGTGATTAGTGAACATTTTTATGCAATATGGCTGCATACATGACCAATATCCTCATTCCAATGCAGAACCAAGAGAACTAGTGAGCATTAGCACCAATTCAAATTTAATATATGTACCATAATTTACTTTAACCACAGCAAAAAAAACTGCATTAACAAGTTACTTCACATTTGAAGTATTACACAATCAAACTTTACAACTAAATACAACTAAAGTAACAGATTGGTTTAGTCTAATTTGCTGGACTGAAGATATAAAGAGTGAAAAAAAAAAATAGCATGGCTGTAATGAGGTGTCGCAAAAATTGTAAAAACTATCAACAAATTAACTTATAGGAATGGACAAAGAAACATATGATGGGGAATTAACGTGAACTACAAACAAGAAAGCTGCAACTGAAAAACCTAAAATTATCGGTGGGACAATAAAGGTTCGATAAATCACATGGCGAGTTACGCCACAGATGTCCATGATGGCTTCATAAGTCTTCAGTGCAATTCAGATACTGAAATACATTCAACATGAAGCGGGACTAGATTAGAGGTCATATCTAAAATTCTGATCCCAATCTAAAGTTTAAAAATTAGCCAAAACTTTAGAACTTGCAGAATCATTACATTGTTGTTTACACATGAATCACACCAAAATGAAGGAAAAGTTGATTTCTTTGCACAAATCATTTGGTAACAAGTGATAAGACGCTGTAGTTCAGGAAATCCGATTTCATTCTACATTTACCCAGACATCACTAGATCACCACACAAAGCACTCACTCCTTGATCTGTGCCCTGAGATACTGTACACTGGCATATAGCAAACTAAGTGATAAAGCACCAAATTCACTTTGGATCATTCAATAAGAACAACTCGCTGATATTCTTTGATAGTTAGCTAGCCTACGATGCGGAGATGACTTTCTCCCCAGGAAAGCAAGCGAGAGATTAACTCCAATGGCAAAAACAGCTCGCATTGAGAGTAGAGTAATACTCTACTTTTGAAGAAATTGTGACCTTTCTGCGTTATCCGCAGGGGCTGCCTATCACAAAAACCAGTATGACAGTTTATAGACCAATCACACAATTCATGCAATTCACCACACTAAAATAACTTTAAAATGACATTATGAGGGTACAGAAACCCATCTGTACAGTATCAGACAAGAGAAACCTTGGATCCTATAGCAGTAAGCCTAAAGATCCATGCGTAAACTGTGAATGTCAAATGCGATGATGAGGGGAAAAAAGAAATTCAGTCTGTAGTTCATCCCCAGATTCACGCCAATCAATCTTGTCAATCTAGTTTTCATTCAGGAACCAAGCAGCACTGGTCAACTAACTTGAAAACGGGTCCGGCTGGCCTCCGGGATCACTCATATCCTAAGCAGGTCATCCAGTGCTAGCGTGTCCAGATCACAGGAGTCGAACAGATCGCTTATGCCCTGCTCATCACCCAAGCTCAGCATGTATTCGTCACTGAGCAGAGCAGGAGACAGTGGCACGAAGGGGATGGACTCCTCTGGCTGTTGGAGAATGGAGGACAAGGAGGAACTGAGGGGTGACATGGGGGCACTTCCAGCCAAGGACCCAAAACCATTGACGCTACCGTTCATCTTCACACCATCAGCCATTCCATCTGAAGCAGCTTCTGAAATATAGAATGGGAAAATTTACTTGAAGGAATTTTTTTTTTGGAAGGAGCAGATGTTATAGTTGCTGTAAAAGTTGCAAGTTCTTGCCTTGGGAGACTTTGAGAAACGCAGGGTGATTTCCATTCACATCAAGACCGTTGTGCAGCAGACTCCCAGAGTCACCACCGTCCGTACAGAGGAAAACATCAATGGGACCCTTGGAGCTACTCAGGTGGACCTGTAAACTCTGAACAGACATCACAAAGAACTTAGTATAAAAGGAACAAATCTAAATTGAGCTGCCTCTACTAGAACCAGAGTAACTATGATTATTCACAAAATGAATTTACAGAAATCGAAGTTAAATTTCTCATTAGCCTGAAAACCGAAGATAAAGGTTTAATAAATCAAAATAAAATGTATTCAATAACACTTTTACAAACTGTTACAAAAGGCAGTTTTTAAAAGCAACTTTTAAACAAAAGCTTAGTGTCTACTTGACCCAAACATTTAAATGGTGGTTGTAATAACAGATTTGTTTGAACATGCATAAAATAAGGAGGACATCACTAACCGTTTAAGTCAAGACATTTGTTTGAATTTAGGGCTGCACAATATTGGGGGAAATTTTTTTACATACATTTTGGATTTCTGTGATATATATTGTGATAACTATTTGAATATCTCTTTATAAACAATCACTCTAGAATGATTGGGGTGATTTTGTAGGGGAGTGCATCTGCATAGAAAAAAACATTTTACAAGTAGGGATGACACGATACCAAAATTCTAGTAGTCGGTACCAATACCATTCCATTTTTACGGTTCTCGGTACCAATTTCTGTACCACATCAAAATCTGTTGGAATCATTTTACCATTTTATTTAACCATTTGAAAAAAGAAAAATCTATTAAACGTGCAGCTAAATCTACTGCACAACAGTAGCCTAATATTTCTCTAAATTTCTTCAAGTTAAACCAAACTTTTATTTTGACGGGTTGCCTTTGAGTGTGCGTTTATGAAATGGCGATAGTTTCTCAAATGAAAAGGTAAAATGCTCATGAAGTGGCTCTGGAAATGAAGTTTGTGTATTCATGTCCTCATGTAGTGAGAAGGTAGAGGCTAAAAAGACTGCGAGCGCCACATGTGCTTCTGTGTGAGCGTTAAGTGAAACCACCCGTCTGTGACATTCATTCACACAGAGACATGCAGGATTAATATTTAAATTGTCTTTTTGCGGTTTAATATTCAAAGACACTAGTACATATCAGCTACAGAGCTCATAGTAAACATGGAAGCGACTGAAAGCTGCAGCCTATTAGTGGGTACCGAATATACCCGATACTACAGAAATCTAGTACAGAGTTAATCATTCATTTGTGTCTCGCTCTTTAAAAGTGATTGGAACTCGATTTCATTTCTGCAAAAGGTTATTTCGGACAGTTTGTTTCAATAAACCAGTAAAACATTTTTTTTTTTTTATTCACCAGTAGATCTTCCAAATTGTGTAAAATAGAGCACCAAGACACCTTAGACTTCAAAAAGCCCTATATAATATAGGTGGAATTAATGTTAAGAGATTTGGTTCTCTCAATTCAACTAGGTCATTCATATAGCTATCTACTTATATAGCTTATAAACTTATGAAAGCGACAAAAAAGAACGTGCGGAATGTTGAATCTGGAGGGGGAACGCCAATGACTGGATGTTCGAAAGTGCTTATCAGAGGGTGGCATAGATCAAGGTGCTCTCCATGAAGTATCAACATTTGATACTGACAGGAATATCCGAACCATGATCACTGAACTTAAGGACACAAGGCTTATGACAAGGATAATTGGAGCAGATTTAATTGCAATTTAGGCAAAACACCATTTACCATGCCTTGTAAAGCTGAGAAATCATTACCGTGGACTCGCTAGTAAGAACGACCAAAATCCAGAAAACATAGGTGAAAAAATTAATGAGTCTCAATTTCATTGAACTTCAGGACTACGTTGAAAAATTTGTTGATTCTGGACTCCTTCTCTTCATGCTATTTGAGCTCCACTCTTTGTATGCAAATCGACTTCAGGAGCTGGGGTGTGAGGAATCAAGTCAACAAAACCAGATTGAAAAATAATTTGCTTCATCGCTTTCCAGATGCACAAGAACAATTTGATGGAAGGAATGCAGTTCTTGTTTTTGAGGAGGGCATGATAAATATGCTAAGGGAAGCTCTGAGGAAGAGAGATTTTGATGAAGACGCCATCATCCTGGCAAAAGCTGCAAAGATTATAAATTATATATTCAACCATACAGGCTTCAAATTCACTGGCTCCTTCCCAGAAACATGTCAAGAAACCTCACTTCTTTCAAGCCTAAAGTCTCTTATCTCGATGATAATGAACATCTCCAACTTGAAAGATCAAGATAAATGCGAGGCTCAGGCTTGCCTCACAATGGGACAAGGTATTCTTTATAAGACAAAGAAAAGGGCAACGCCCACTGCTAGGATGATCAGACACAGCCTTGAACGTGTACCACAAAGTATTCATTTTCCAAGGGACTATCGATGGACCAAGGAATCAGGGTCTTGGGAACCAGTTTGGATGACACTTCTAGAAGTCCCCACAGCCTGCAGAGAACTTATCAAATGTTGCTGTAAGGGGGATTGTTCCACATGCAAATGTGGCAAAGCAAGTCTAGACTGCTCACCTCTTTGCAAATGCAATGACTCATTATTAAATTACAGGGCCAATAAAGATCATATTGCTAATTTTGACATGTATTGAAGCTTTAGTTATGTAAAAGTTAATAAATGTTAACTTTCGGGATTCTTTTGAACACCATCTTGTGCAGGAACTTCAAAATCGCTGTGTTTTTAAGCATATTTAATTGCTAATGATACACTTCTAATATGACATGTTACAAAGTTTTTTCCGAGGGCTCCTAGGCCAAAATTACACTATGGACCCTAAAGAAACACCATTCAAAATCTGGTGCTTTTATCACCTCGGTAACGGTATATTCACTACACCACCGGACTAACAACATTATAAAACTTTCAATCCACTCGAATACAGTTTAGATAGTGCAGACCTCAATTTTAATTTGTCAAATAAACTGACCTGTACCAGTAGTAATTTAGCACTTGCTACTTTATATCACCCGGGACTCCTGTGTGGCGCTGATATCGGTCTCTTATTAGTAATCGCGCCATGCTTCATGTAAAAAAAAAAAAAAAAAAGTGAATGCATTCGCTCATCCATAAACATTATTCGATCCATCTGTATGACTATCTGTAAGTTCCACGATTCCACACTCATTCACTGCATCAATCTATGTCTTTGTTATTGTTTTAGAGGTTAGCGACCCCTAATAGCGAAAAAAATATCTGGGGGGAGGAAGCACGATCATTTGAATATACTACCGGGTTTCTACTGATACAAAGCTTAATGCTAAAATCGCTGAAGTAACCCTTTAAAAAGGTCTCATCTTCCGGTTTTTGGTTTGTTTACATGTCTTTGGTCTGTGTTGCTGTATCATTCAAAATGCACCAGAGTTCTTTGAAAGTAGACCGAGACCCATCTCTTGGTGCGCACCAGGTTTCGTTATAATTTAACCAAACATGCCAAGTGTGAACACACCCTAAAAATACAATACATAAATGAACAGTGGCTTTCAGTTTTGCTCTCTGAACTCTATGAATGCGTTTATTTTTATTGCCACTTTTTTTGTGCTATCCTGATTGAAAACAGCATACAGCATGTATCTGACTACACAGTATGTGAATAAATGACTCCAAAAGAGAAGGTTCTTTTTAATTAACCTGTCAAAATGAACTCTTGAATGAGTTTGACTCATCTTTCATAAATGGCTCACTTGCTCAATGAATCAGTTGGAGCGGTTTGTGAATTAAAATCGGTCATGTGCAAGTCATTAAAGTTATATCTTATCCAAAACGAGCACTAAGGCTCCCCATATACGCTTGAAGCTTGTATAGTTAGGATTTTAGTGATATTGATACGGTTCGATACTATCTAGGGATGTGACGTGAGGAAATTGTCCCACCGGTTAATCGACATGTGACACTGATAAAACCAGTATCACCTGCGGGGCCTTTTCAAATCGCTAATTTTAAACCAAAAGTAAAATGCGCACGACTGCTCAGGCATTCATAACGGGGCGGTGGGGAGCAAAGCAAGTGTAAAAATGAACAAATGAACTAAAAACGCACCAGTAAATGAATGCCGTGCGGCGGTGCACATTTTAGTTTCGGTTTAGAATTAGCATCCATTCGGGGGCGGGTTGCTTGAATTGTGGGATCATTAGCCTATTATTCTTAATGAAAAACACCAACAAAACAGTACAAAGACAAACTCACTTAAATAGGCACCTTTAAATTTCACTTTGAAACCAAATATTCCACGATCATCTCGTCTGTCAGCTCCTTGCTCTCGCGATGAATGAAATCGGACTCCTGCTGCGACTCTCGTTCGGATCACACTTTGAACAGATGCGTTCAATTTTTAAATTGTAGTGTCAGTTCTCTAAATCAGTGGTTCCCAACCACGTTCCTGGAGGACCCCCAACAGTGCACATTTTGCATGTCTCCTCAATCAAACACACCTGATTCAGGTCATCAGCTCATTAGTAGCTACTCCAAGACCTGATGTGGGTGTGTCAGACAAAGGACACATCCAAAATGTGCACTGTTGGGGGTCCTCCAGGAACGTGGTTGGGAACCACTGCTCTAAATGAACTAAATGATTTTATTACTATAAAAATTAATACTACAGTAGGGGCGGTGGGCAAGATATGTAACCGGTGTTTCACCTTAACACCGACTATCGCAGCAAGCCTAATACCATGCATAATTTGGTGCAAAAAAAGGACAAAAAAATAGACTGCAAAACTTTTGCGGAAATGTTAAATATCCCTACAGTTGACAATTTTAACCATTCAAACTAGGCTGCAGTATCTTTGTACACATTTACACCTGGTCACTTCATGCATATTCTCTGATCGGATAGCTATCCCATTGTGAAAAGACTGGGTGTAAATGCTCTCCAAGAGGGATCCAAATCTGATAATTCAAGTCACTTAAGGAGGTGGTTTGAGATGCATTTCAGATGAACCTGGACGTAGTAGAAATGCATCTGGTTGTTGAAGCCACACAATTCCGTGTTATACCGGCTCCCGGTAGCCAGATAAGAGCGGTACTGCAACACGCATCACAACAGATATGGCCTGACAGATGAACAGTTGAGCATCTTTCTCCAGCAAGCAGACGTGCAAACTGCCCAAAATAATTCACCATTTGGCGTCACATCCTGAAAGTGGCGAACGCTAAAGTCTTTCACCAGTGCGGACACTGCCTTCTCGTATTGCGGACTTTGATCTTGAAATAAACTGATAAATAAGTTGCAGCACATACGTGTGGCTTTCTGTGACGCGTTCCCCGTTTAATTTGCATATAACGTGGGAATTGAAGATGGAATTTATATTTGTTTTATGGAGACGTGTCCAATCCTAAATTAAAACGCCTTGACAAGTGTAAAAAAAAAGGTGCACTTAATGCACAGATTCAATATATTCACACATCCGAGGTCATTATGATTTTGTTAATTTTTTGCATTCACTAAAAGACAACTAAGTGTGTTTACATGAATACTCTCCAAGACAGGCATTTTGACATACTGTTATGCGTATTTGGCCATTGAAACGAAATAAGCTGTGAAAGAGAACGGAATTGGGGATTGTGTTCCATCTAAGGGTGAGCTCACACTTGCAATTCGGTTTGCTAGGTCCGGATCAAAATTAAAAAAAAAAAAACATTTCATCCTTGTCCGCTTACCATTCAGATTAGCATTAGCATTTTGGCTAAAGGCATAGTGATAGAGATATGTTCACACCCTGATTGGGCAGCTTTTATGAAGTAGGCTATTGCCCATTTTAAGACGGAAAATCCAAAACAATGCTGTGCGCGGTGATAAATGCGCTCGTTGTGTGCACAGCCTGCTTAGGATGGTATTTTGTCCAGCTGAGAACTCGTGAAGAGCTTATAAAATGTGTGAAGGAGTCAAAACAGCGGCAGGAATCCCTCAGTCACACACAAATATCTGCTGCAAGGAGACGCGGTACTGACACCTGTACCAAACTGTGATTGGCAACATCACGACTATGATGAGAGGGAAAAAAAGGCATGCGTGAGGTCCTTTAAACGGTCTCATCTTCCTGTATTTGGTCTGTTTACAGGTCTTTGGTCCGTGCGGTGTTCATATGTCATTCAAACGGCACCAGAGTTCGTTTGGAAGCAGACCAAGACCCATCTTTTCAGCGGTCTCAGTCCGCTTGTTTGGTGCACACCAGGGTTCGGATGGCTGCGTTCACACTTATTCAAATGAACCTCACTAACAGAGCAATTGCACAAGGGTTTGTTTTAATCGAACAAAACATGCCAAGTGAGAACACACCCTAAGAGACAGGTCAACAATGTTTGTCAGAGTGAGTACCCCATTGAGAACTTAACTCTTAAACACACACCTACCAAAGAAATGAACCTGAAAAGACTTCCACATTATGGACGAATGACAGTTTAACATTGTTATTGCTCTGATGAGAAAAAACAACTTTGTTTTGGACCGATTTTGTTAGAGAAGAATTTTTTTTTTTCTTCCTTCAATATAGTTTGAAGTATATCCTGGTGCCTTTATAGTGTTGTACACAGTATAAAAGGCTTCAAACTGTTTACTGACTGGATGTTCATATGACGTAGTTAGACTACAATGTAATAAGCTACATTTAAAAGAAGGTTTTTGAGTTGTCCATAATATAAACATACTATGTACAGTTAGATTCCCAACATTATAAAACAGTCCTCATTTCATTCTAGGAGTGAATTGGCCTTAAAACACTACATGCATGAAACTAAGACAAAATTATTTACCTCCTTTGGGTCAGGCACTTCCAGCTTTGTTTCAGATGGTGCTTTGACCGCTATGACGGTTTGGTCTTTTAGGCTCTTTATTCTTCGGATGTCCTGATAGGTCACATAGGCATATGTGAGAAAAGTTAAGGACAAAACAACATATCTTCAGATGTTCATTCATGTCTATTTCCTGCTGTGACTAGTAGTAAAGAGATGATCAATTCACATGCCAGATGATCTGAGTTGATTACAGCAATCCGTCATGCCACATTAAAGAACAGTATTGTTTGAATTTGAGTAAACTTGAAAAGCTGACACCATCTCATATCAAAAGTAAAAAATAAAATAAAAAATATGTATCAACTGAAAACAGCAGACTAAAAGATAGAATCTTGGGGATTTAAGAACTGATATTGGTTCATCAAAATGAAAACCTATTAAAAACGAGAAGTCAATATTTTCAATCCAACCCTACAACAATCCTATAAGATCATTACAAATCATACTGTACGACATGGATCTAATAAACTTGGGTATGACATGCATGTAGACTGTAGAATGATGACACCTATTGAATCATAGGCTACGATGCAAGTAACGGTGCGAACCTACACTGGTGTTACGGTTCGGTACGATTATGTCATCGATTCGGGTAGTGTCAATGCACTGCATCCTCAATTTTACTTCACATGAATACAATTTTGTCAATAAATAAAAGCAGTCAGATATATGAACGGAACCTTTAATTTTACCTGCTCAAAGGAAACACGCTTCTTGAATGTATCAAACAAACAAAACTCAAGTCTGGGCACAGAAGACGACAGGAGCATTCAGAACAAATACACAAAAGTAAATATTAATAGCCACTTCAGGAGGTGGTCTGGGCCGTATTCCAGATGAAACTGAACGAGTCTAAATGCATCTGGTTGTTGAAACCATATATGCAAATTTTACTCCTGCTAAAAAATAAACCTGTGACAGCGTGTTATGGGCTATAATACCCCTTTTCCACCAAGGCAGTGCTAGAGCTAGATCGGAGCCAGAGCCTAGTTTCAAATCGGTCCTTTGTGTTTCCACACCCAAAGCCCCAGCTCCGAGCCAGGGAAAGTGGTTCTTAAGTAGTACCAAAACATTGCTGGACTAGAACAGGGCTAGAAATAAGAACCGATTACGTCAGGAGCTGGGGGCAGGGCCAACAAGACAAACACAAACTTGAGATCCGCCATTTTTTAAATAGCAGCTAATGGAGCTAACAGCTGCTGCTCATTTGTAATCTCCGTCTATACAAATTACGGCGAACTGCATGAATGCGTTGGATACGCTGTGTTTTGATGCCGATGTAGGATCGTAAAGCCATGTGAATCAATAGTAACGCAATGTTTGCATTGTTGATGGAAGGCTTGTTGGCAGCGGTGCTGTGCAGTGACCGATCGCCGTATGATAACGAGTCCAGCGAGAGCATATGATTCCTTATGCTTTTGATTCACTCATGTGTGGGGGGGGGGTTATATCATACGTGGATCAGTCTGTGCAGTGCCGATGCATCTCGAACAAGCCTGGTGTGTTTTGTGTTTCCCGCTGCCCAGGGTTGCCAGGTTTTCGCAACAAAACCCGCCCAATTGCTACTCAAAACAAGCCTAATCGCATTTCGGGGGGCTTCCCCGGTAAAAATCACATTTGGGGGTAAAATGTGTGTTTTTTTGGCATGGTTGCCTACTAAAATTCGCATTCCCGGGGCTAAATATCACAATTGTGGTCGCGACAAAAAAAAAAAAACAGCCCGCGGCAACAGTGATGAAGTAGCCCAATTCTGCAGGAAAACTGCAGACTGGGCAACACCGCCGCTGCCTCGCTAGCATTGCTGAGAAAGATGAGACGTATACAATGACGCAAGACATGGCTCTGTTGTGGCTCTCAGCATGTGGAAAAGCAAACGGTTCTTAGAAGGCTCCTCAGTCGAATGAACTGGGATTAGCACTGGCTCTGAACTAGCACCCGGTTCATTCTGGTGGAAAAGGGGTATAAGTCATGTTACAGTCAGATATGACAGTGCTACTGCAGCACGCATCGCTGCAGATGATCAGCTGTGTATCTCTTCATCAAGCCAACACACAAACTACCGCAAATAAAACCGAAAGCCGCAGATGCTCAACACTGAAATCGTCTTCATTAAAGGTTAAGCAACTAAATTATCTTACCAGTGCTGTTGCCGCGTTCTCGCCTATCGCGTGCTTTGAATTTGAAATTATCTGATGATTAATAAAATGCAGCTCATATCTGATGTTTTCGGTGACGTGGACATAACATCAAATCTGCATAGAGCGCGGGAATTTGAGATGGGATTAATATCACTTTTGCGTTGATACATTTATGTGACCAAGTGTAAATGAAATCGTTTTGATAAATCAGATAGCCATCTGATCTGTAAAAAACGAAAGTGACCAGGTGTACACAGGCCCTTTAAGAACACTAACGTTGATATCATTTGATCCATTTTTGGCTGAGCTGGGTCCAAATTAGCACAACAGCTCAGGGTTGTAAACGGCTGAAGTGGTTTCTCAAGTTAGTGGCATTACCCCCCTGTATATTTTATTTGTGTGCGACATGATTTACACACAGCGTGTCTTCTCTCCAGGTTGTTCATAAAAGCCTAAATGTGCCCAGATGTCAGCTTTTAAAGTAGTAGGAGCATTTTAATTTCTCGCACTCACTTCCCTCTGCCATTGTATGCTACCACGACAAATGACGTCAGACAAGCATCAGTACATTATAATCGGTTATGGTCCATTACAGAACTGATACCATATCGTCCTCGAAACTGCATCGTTTTGACACCCCTAGATGAAAGACGTACAGAATAATAAAACGTCATCATACGCCAGTGGTAAACAAATAGAGCAAGATGAATCATACTTTGTTTTTTAAGTGCGCTGAAAAAAAGTAAGGAAGTGAAAGAATATGGGCAGTCATGGCTAGGGAAGAGAGTACCGAATGCAATCTTTAACAGTTGGCTTGTTTTAAGCGCGGAACACACTTCAATCCTAGTTCCCACTCGAACATATTAAGTATTCAGTCCATTTTATCACGAAATTCAAATGATAAATGTCGTTTTGACGCTCTTTAATGTGACGACTGATCACTAGGCGCGTCAATTCAAGTGAACGCGATCATCTCTTCCAGAAGAATAAACATGAATTAATATCTTAAGGTATGTTGAGGATAACACTTCCTGAAACATATACGTCATGTAATCGCTCAGTGTTTCAACCGCGGAAAGACGTCAAACAGCTTGTAAACAATGTCACGCAGCATCATTTACCTCAGAGTCAAGTCATTCAGTGTCCACAGCTGTTAATTCACTAGAGAAATCAACTCTTTCACTAAATATGTGCACTATTAGCGCATTATATATATATATATATATAAATTCTAATTAACCTGTTAGTGATGTCTTGATTTTTTTTATGTTTAGACAAATCTGTCATGAAAATGACAGTCACTCTGTATGATTATATTTCAACAACAAATTGGAGAAAAAAAACTATTTTATAATTAGATTTAGGAGTTAATGCAAAAACTGTCTTATGTGAATTTTGCACACCGTTTTATTTGAGTGTTGATTATCCTATATCTAAACATGAATATCAGCTGAATATGCTCATAGTTTGGGCTCTGTAACCTTTAATATTATAGTAATAATTAAGGGCCAAGTAAGGGCTCCCTATATAGTTAACAGCATTATCTTTAAGAAAGGTTTAGTTATAATTTAATTCATTTAAGGACAGACCATTTTTTCAGTAAACCACTGATTAATAAAAAATAAATAAAAAGCCATTTTTTAAAACTGCTGTACCGAACCGTGACTTCAAAAACGGGGTACGTACCGAACCGTCAGTTTTGTGTACCGTTACACCCCTAGTAATACCGTAAGAAAATTGAATTGCAGGCCATCTTTGGTCACAAGACCGTGACAACGGCCATCTTTGAACCTCTCTCACTATACAACATAGGACCACCATTAAGGAGCCATGACCACAAATCGACACGATTGGTTATCTTTCGTCTAGGACAGCTCAAAATCGTACAATGTGTACCAGCATATGGCTTACAATCCTACTCGTGCTCTCCTTTTCTGGCCTTCAGTGATCACTACACACTTCAGAAAGTACAGCTAACAGCTTGTGAAGGATATTTCTGACTGTGGATCTCCTCTGTCATCTGCTGGACGTTACGTGTGCAGGTCTGAATGAGCTCATCCAGGCGTCTCTCCTCCTGAGTGAGTGCCAGCATCTCTCGGGCCAGGCTGTGACTCTGCATCGCTGGAGACGGAAGACCACCTTCCGGCGGCAGACTGGAGCCCCTGCAAACACCAGAGGAGAAGTCAATGCTTGGGTGCTACTAGGAGCTTAAATCTACCATAACTTCCAAAATAATCAGTGTTGCAGAATGTGAGCCACAATTTTAAGAAACTTACAGCCATTGTATGTTGTTCTTCGACTTCTTCTTGATGAGGCGCACTCCCTCCAGCACGTTGGTGATGTCATACAGACGTCTCTTCTGTACATTGAGCACAATGGCAGCTTTATTGAGATCCAGCACTCCATCGGAGGACTGCGCCAGCAGCTGACAGAACTTCTTAGTCAAGAAGCCCAAGGATGTGTCGTATCGGGTCTTCTCTGGTGGGGTTTTGGGAGCTGAAATGCAATCAGACATTCAATCATTCATAACTCTGCAGCAGAAGGAAGCAGGGCTGGTTGGTGACATAATTAGACGGTATAATTTAATAATCGGTGAGACTATACACTTCTCATGAAAAACTGTGGAATGACAATACCTTTGGGGACCTTCAGTTTAAGAGCTCCTTTACGACTCTTAAAAGTTTTGGCTGGCTCGCTATATTGGTGGTCTGTGATATCCAGCTCCAACCTCCTTTTAGCCTGTATCAAGAAAAAAAGCAAAAGAAAACAACATTTTGGTCATGTACATGTTAGCAAATTTGTCAGGATTATACTACATTATGGGAAAATATTATAAGACTACTATTACACAATTTAAAAATCAGCCAAAACTAATGTGCAGATACACAAACTCTTTTACTCCACTCAATATATGTGTGCATCATTAATAGATAATGCATGAGCAGATCAAACAGTGTTATTTGGACAAAGTGGTAGAATTATTGGACAAAAATGGCCCCAAAAATCAGTCAATATATTGTGTGAGACCATTAAAAAGTACATTTTTACAAGCCTAGCAGATTGTGTGTACCTAAAAGGCATTAAGCAGATTGTACAGCCGCATAGATTCATCTGAAAAGCAGCAGATATTAGTTTTTCGTTTGCCTAGTAAAACCACTTCAAAAGTCAACACAGATAGTAGGGGGGGGAAATTAAAATGGCTGTCCTCCTTTACCCAAGCCTTAAACCCAGTGACCAGTGAGAAACTCATAAAGGACAAATGACACTTTAGATAATTATAGATGCAGTGAAGATCTATTTTGTGCACTTTGCATGTTGCAAAACTACTGCTGTCATCATTACATGACAAATGGGAAATATATTTGATGTCATAGGAAGTGCCCTTCTTAAGTGCTGCACGAAACAGATAAAATGCACTTTTTTCTTTAGAAATTAGTTTACAAGCATAATCTGGTTTTGGCAGAATTTAAGGTCCTACATATTTAGTAACATTAACACAAGTGGCATTACCATTAGAAAGATCATAATTGTATATTTAGCATCACAATTTTAGTTTTATGAATAATACTTACACTATGATTTGAATTATTTTATTAGGTTTTTTTGTTGTTCTTTCAGTCATTTCATCTGCATTTACCTACCAATCTTCACTCACTTGTAGTTCACTTCAGTTTTGCATTTGTCGTTTTTAAATCCAAAACAATTTAGATTTAAGTTTGAAAAAGTTGTAATTTGTGTATTGTCCCATGCCATGAAACCTATAAAACTCTCATAAAACAAAAGTTTGTTCTCTCAATAAGCCGTTTAGGTTTGGGCAACATTAACACCATCGACCTCGCGTGTGTTAAATGACTTTATAAACACATGTCAGTTAAAAGTTTTTGCAGTAAAATCACGATAAAAACAACAGTTAGCAAAGCATTCGGCTTAGCACAGAGTCCGCGAGCTCAGAAATGACTCCATCCCCCATCCTAAGACAACAAACCAGGGCCTAGACTCCACTAATTCAAGCTTTTGCGTGGAAAGCAGACTCTTAGAAGTATGCAAGACTATATTTAGTCGATATTACATTGCATGTGGTCTATATCAGAACTATAAAGCGCGGTTTACAGCAGCAACACTCGAGCTTTCGAAGAAAACTTTAAAAGGTGTGCAACTGGACAACCAATCGAGTTCCAAATACTACAGTGCTGTCATTTTAAGTTAAACAACAACAATGCATTGCAGCACCTAGTTTAATACAATTATACTCGTATTGTCTAATATAGTTAGTTATATCGTAACTGCAGTGACTACATTGCGGAAATGTGCCCATGTCTGTTTGTGGTAAAACCATCATCATGCGTCATTACGCATTTAGGGTAACATTCAGTAAAGTTCTTAATTAGTTAAGTATCGTAAACGTGCTAAGCTCTGCATAATAAACCTGCCTACTCCAGATACTGAATGCACGTAAAGCAAATACAGCAGTAGCCATGATGACAGCAGAAGTAGGCTAAGTGGACTTAGCCTAACGACTTAACATTGGCAGGATTGAATGTGCAACACTTTAACCCAGAATTGAAAACACATTTACCGGTGGTCGTCCTAGTGTGGGTCGCAGTCCTGTCCCATGTGTCGCTCCTTGTAGAGGAGTTGTATACAAACTGTCAGCAGAAGCCTCGGGCACACAGACATTATTGGTGGACGGCGGTGTGTTTATTTGTATACGGGCTGCATTGGAATAAGCTGCACATCGTCGATCGGAAACCGCACTAAAAACAGCGTGTTGTTCGCCTCTAACAACCCCTGTTAACATTACTTGTCCTGGGACCGAGGAACCCCCCTTTCTCATGATCCTCAGAGGCACGGGTTCCCTTTGTCCCACTTGTGATTAGAGGCTCGTTTTCTATCAAATTCGAGCGAGAGGATATAAAATGATCATAAATAATGAAAGCGCACAGTCTTAGGAATCCATAGCTGTAATATGAGTGAAACTGCTCAATCCTAAAACACCCGATGTAAGCGATTAAAATGCGATGCAAACTCCCTCTCGCTAGAGCGAAAAATGGCTCCAGGAAGCGGACAATGAAGTAGGGGATGAGGTTTACGCGCGAAAGGTCCTCCCGCGAAACTCGGATTTCCCGGGAAATATTTGAAACAGATTTGCATATGCGCAGTCATTCGCCAGCTCCGTACTGTTTTCCGCCCTTAAGTGCTGACGTGTGGGTATAGTGGAGCCAATGAAAACGCACGATGGCGGGTTTTTTTAATACAAAGGTTGTGCCTCTAGAGGGCGCTAGATATAAGGACACAAGATAAATGTAAAAATAAAATCTGCTGGATGTTGTTAGCTAATGCTAACAGACAGATGTCGTTATACATCATTTTTTTTAACAAAGAGTAGACAAATCTACAGAAGCTCGAAAAAGACCAGTGTTGTTAACCTTAACTAAACGTACAAATTGAAATAAATTAAGCATTAACCCTTTTTTTATGTAAACTTATTTTCAGAAATACAACAAATGATTTCTAGTCCTCGTATAACTAAAACTGAAATAAAACAAATTATACAATTAAAGACACTTAAACAAAATTAAGTGACAAAACCACAACACATTTAATAAACATTAAAATTTAAATGGAGTATTTTTAAATAAAAGTATATTAATGAAACTTAATAACATTAAGAGGGACTTTATTTCAATATTTTTATAATATGGGTTCTGTGTACAGTACAATCCGTGTGTACAGTTTAAGAAAACTAGCCGAGAAAGCTACAACCAATCAAATTGGCCATATTATGAGGTTAACATCTTTGTGTTAAAAAAAATATACAACACCAATGAGGACTTGGAATGTGAAGACGCAATTGAAGGAAAAAAACAACAATGCTGTTTTATCTATGAAATATGGAGAAGACATTCACAATAGCTTTTAACAGTCCTGTTTTATCTGTGTGTTTTAATACAAATGCACACTAAATAGTTTATTTAACAAGAATCATACTCAAAACATGAAAGCATTAAATACATTTTAGCAGATGTTTCTTAATCATCATCATCATCAAATCGGATCTTTTTCCCTTGGAATACTGTGATTTGTGCCTGCTGTTCTTTTCTTTTCCTGCTAGCCTCCCACGAGGGATGAAGGGACTGCTGGGATGGATTTGACATGTTTCCAGGTGGACCTCTGGGATTCTGGTACTGCTCGAACTGTGACCTTCCCCTCCCTGCCCCTGAAGGTCCCGCTTGCCTTTGTCCAGCAACTTTAAAAGTCTGTCTGTTGGGTTTGAAAGGATCCATCCTCCTGTCAGCGCCAAGGTCTTGGCCTTTATATTGAGAAGTTGTCATCCTATTCTCAGGACCTTTTCCCTGGTCCTGGAATCGAGGAGGTCTAGACCCATCATTGTGAGACCCATACTTTGCTTTCTGAAAGGAGATGGCGGATTTGGACAAAGTTGAGCAAAACACAGACTGCAATTTGCCACGGTTTGTCTCGTGAGGTTTGCTGCTGGCCTCCTTGTCAGGTTTTTGAAGCTCACTCTTTTTCTCCTCAACTTTACCTTGGTTGCTTTTCCGTTTCTTGAATTTGTTCACTTTGCCCAGGAAGAAGTCATCATCATCACTGTCTTCAGAGTGAGACGATTGCTTATTGAAACGTTCTTCTGTGCTGTCATCGAAATATTCCTTCTCTTCCTTCTCCTCATCATCATCATCATCTGATAAATCACTCTCTTCATCTGCCTCAAGCTTCTTGTTCTCAGGTAGGTCTTGTTTCTTTTCTGACTTTAAGGTGACCTCCATTTCTTTGTCTGCTTTACCAACATTCTTCGGCGGCGTAGACTTTGTACTGCTTACAGTTGAAGACTTTTCAGGAGAACTTTGAACATTTGGAGACGTGGCCACTGCATTCTGTAATTTAACCGTGACCCCTCTGGAGTTTTCTGAAGATGTTGTGATGATTTTGGATGGTGGTAATTCAAAAGCGTCAGGGTCTTTACCCTTGGTTGACTCTACAACACCAGACTTATCGATCTCAGTGGAAAAACTCTTAAATGTTTCCTCTACTGCCTTACCAATGTTCTTTGGTGGCGTAGACTTTGTACCGCTTACAGTTGAAGACTTTTCAGGAGAGCTTTGGACATTTGGAGCTGTGGCCTCTGAATTCTGTAATTTAACTGTGACCCCTCTGGAGGATTCTGAAGATGTTGTGATGATCTTGGATGGTGGTAATTCAAAAGCGTCAGGGTCTTTACCCTTGGTTGGCTCTACAACACCAGACTTATCGATCTCAGTGGAAAAACGATTACATTTTTCCTCTACAGCCATACCAAAGTTATTTGGCGGCATAGACTTTGTACTGCTTACATTTGAAGACTTTTCAGGTGAACTTTGGACATTTGGAGCCGTGGCCTCTGAATTCTTGGATGGTGGTAATTCAAAAGCATCAGGGTCTTTACTCTCGGTTGGCTCCACAACACCAGGCTTATGGATCTCAGTGGGAAAACTCTTCAGTTTTTCCTCTACTACAATATCAACATCCTCCTTGCGCTCATCGTTAACGTCATCCTCTGGTTCCTCATCTTCATTCTTGGACTGTACCATGGCCAGCCTATCAGTTATTTTCTGCTCAGCTTCCGCAGCCTTAGCTCTTTCTTCTTTGACGGCTTCTTTGACCTTCTCTAGCTTGTTGACGAAGCGGGAATGTGTGATGATACGTGCGATGGCTCTGTCCTCTGGGGTTGCCTGAGGGTCCTGCAAAATCTTCTCAGGCTCAGCGTTCTCCTGAAGTGCTGTCATGGTCACCTGATCTGGTTTAAGATTTCTTAAAGCCTGGATTTCTTTCTGGATTCCCGCTGCTCTCTCCTGGCTTTCCTTCACCTCAGATTCCTGACCCTTCTTCTTCTTCAGAGCAGCCACTTGCTCAGCCATTTTACTGATGATCAGCACCCTCGTCCTCTTCACTTCCTTCCTCATCCTGATCACCTCCAGTGGGACAGCCACGGTTTCAGATGAGTCCTGTAAGAGGCATTTTTTTTTCAGATTAATCTTCATGTACAGAGTTCTTTAGAGTAATGTTGTTTGACACAAGAGTCTAAATCTTGAATAAAAGCATGACGTTCAAAGGAATAGTTTATCTAAAAAGGAATATTCTGTAATTTACTCATCTTCATTCCAAACTTGTATGCTATTGTTTTTCAGTGGAACACAAAATTGTATTTCTTAAGTATGTACCCTCAGTTTTGGGGTCATGGTTGGTTCTGTACAATTTCAGTACAGTAGGGAGAATTGGTCTTGAAATTATTTATTTTATTAAGACAGCAGCTGCAAAAATTCTTATTGTAAAGGTACTAATTTGTACAGTGCATATGTTTTCAACTAAATTACAACACAACAAGAATTTTAAGAAGCAAGAGCAGTCTCTTATGCTCACCAAGGCTGCAAAAGTATTAATTAATTTATTTTAAAAAATCTTACTGACCCCAAACTTTTCTGGACTTAACTATTCTTAAAGGGTTAGTTCACCCAAAAATGAAAATTCTGTCAGTAATTACTCACCCTCATGTTGTTCCAACCATGTAAGACCTTCGTTCATCTTCGGAACATAATTTAGTATATTTTTGATGAAATCTGAGAGCTGTCTCACTCCTCCATAGGCTTTCAGAGGGACTGAAACTTGATGGCCCAGAATAGTATGTAAAAACGTCATTTAAGGAGTCCAAATGACTACAGTGGCTCTGTATTAAGTCTATCATGCGACGAAAATACTTTTTGAGCGGAAAAACAACAAAAATAACGACTTTATCTTAGGTCTTACATGGTTGGAACAACATGAGGGTGAGTAATTACTGACTTTATTTTCAATTTTGGGTGAACTAACCCTTTAACTAGAAAGAAAAGTGTCTCTGTATCATTATTTTTAATGATTCAAAACTAGATTTTAGTATCAAATTACAGGTTTTCCCAAATTTCTTGTTTTATTATAAATAAGCAAAAATACATTTTCAGGTTTACAATTTCAAACTTTATTTAGTCAGAATTATTTTCTGACTTTTGGCCTCAATTTGTTGTGGGAATGTGGAAATAGAAACGGCCAAGGAAACTATGAATATTAATAAGTTAGATAACGTCACTCATCTATCCACAGTGTTGGCATCTACTTACAGTGATGACATTTGTAATTGTCACAATTTTTGTCAATGATATGTGATCCTGAGATGCATATTGAATGTGTGTGAGTCACAATGTGTGTAATGGAGCAATATTTGAATCGAAAGCGTTTCACACACAAATCATACAAATTCAGACAGAAGGCATGAAAAGATTCTTCAGAAATTCTCCTTTTGTGTTCCACTGACAAAGTAACAACATGAGATTGATTAATTTTGCTATAGCTCTTCATTTAAATTTTTTTTATAGCTTTGACCAATTATTTTACCCGTACTCTGTATCTAATCTACTCACACTACTTAAAAATACACTAACCTCAACTGGTAATGTTACTTCCTTTTGGCACTGATTGGTCTGTTCTTTTAATGTCTCCAGATTGGTCTTCTGGCTCTCCTGTGAGGGACCATCAATCTCTTCTTGCTGTTCCTCTGTCTTTTTGTCACCCTCCTCCTCTTTCAGTTTCTCATCATCTTCATCATCATTAGATTTTTCATCATTATCCGCTTGTGGCTGATCTTGCGACGTAATAATTTCTTCTATGTCTTTTGCTTGCTTTTCTGCTTTTCTTGCATTTATTCTCTCATCTTTGAAAGATTTGATGGCTGCTTTTATGATCTGGATTTTCTTGCTGAACTGTGGATGTGTGGCAATGCGGGCGGTGGCCCGCTCGGATAGGCTGGCCTCTTTATTCCGGCACACTTTGTCAAAGCTGATGTCCTTCTGTAAGGCGGCCTTGGTGACGCTGTCAGGCCCAACAACTTTCAGCTCATGGATCTCCTCCCGAAGTCTAGCAGCTCGCCTGCGGAACTTCTCCACATCTGCCTCATTTCCTTTCTTCTTCTCCAGGGCTGAGATCTGACGGGCGAGTTTCCGGATGAGGAGCACCTTCACCCTTTTAACCTCCGGCCTCATCTTGACCACCTCATTGCTGAGGTTCAGTACTGCAGGCATCTTTATGTACTTTCTGAAAGCTGAAATGAGAAAAGCAACAGGTGGTGTAACATCATTATGAAGTTGTGATCTCAACATTTCAATTTTAGTCTTGGGTTGTGTGTGTGTGTAATTATATATATATATATATATATATATATATATATATATATATATATATATATATATATATATATATATATATATATATATATATATATATATATGTGTGTATGTATGTATGTATGTATGTATCCGATCGGCCGATAATTATATTTTAATGACTCGATCGGTACTCACTAAACTTGGCCGATCTCACAAACTGATTGCAATTTGAATGACGTCAGCGTGTGGGGACGTACATAATGCGTGAGGACGTACATGACGCGTGGGGTAGGTAGTAGCAAACATTCAAACGAGAGCTTTGAAGGCCTAAGTGGAGAAGGGTTCCATGTGAACAGCAGATGAACATGGGTCAGTCGGTCCTAAGGGATGGGCGAACGCCGTTTGGAAGTATTGATATACAGTACATTAATACGAGCGCATCTGAAAAATAGCGGAGTACGCAGAATGAGCAGATGCTGGGAAAGTGCATGATACAATTTGTCCTAAACATGACACGCTTTATATTAAGGGCTTTAAAATAACTGGTAAGATATAGTTAACATGTATAGTTTAAAGCAGCTTGCCCTGTCAGATGCTCTGAGGGTACTTGTGCTGACAGACAGGTGTTTAATGCGTTTGAAATGTGGTGCTTTCCTCGGTGCACAACTTACATTTCACGTATATTCTCCATCTGTAAATGTTAGAAAGTCATGCAAATATATATATATATATATATATATATATATATATATATATATATATATATATATATACACACAATGTGTGTGTACATTATATATATATATATATATATATATATATATATATAGAACCATTAACATTAAATATAATATGTAATATACTATTTTATTATAATAATATACGCTACACAAGGCAGAGACAAAATAATATATTTATATTATACAGATGTACACATTGTGACAGTATGTACTAGCAATTTAATAAATATGATTGAATTTCCATATTACAAATGATGTATTATTAAAGTTATAATACTGCATTGATGTTTGTGTACATTATCTGAAACAAAAACAAAGTATTTGTGTCAAAATAAAGTAGATAATTACATTAATACAAAATAATCACGTAAGTGATTTAACATCACAACAACACAGGTAAAAATAACATGTCCACGTAAAAGGTCTATGTGCGAATGTTGTAATAGTTGTGCAACATTAGTCAACGCAAATACAATGTTGACATGATAAGATCCGCGAAACCAACACGAATCTGTAAGTGACGTACACGCAAAACAATCATCCAATCTCAATAAACATACCGGTATGCATAACTTCGTCATCACTTCTAATTGCCAAACTTTTATTCAAATAATAATGTTATTCTAGCGACATGTCCCAACAAATTCTTGTTTCAAGCATGGCAGAAGGCATGTGTTGGAGTGGTCGAATGTGCTCTACTTATATACACAAGGCTTATAAAATATGCCACCTGTTTTACTTGAGTATTACTATACAAACCTTCACACCCATGGTTTATGTCAATATTAACACTTACCTCTACAAAATAATAATGAAAATCAGGCAGAAGTGTTGACTGCTCAGGACGCCGCCATCTTGCCTTGCCAACGTAGCGCACGGCGTCGTTACGTCACGAGGCTTCCAGAATAAAAATGGGAGGGCCTCACGCAGAGTGTTTTTATTTATTTCTTTGTGTCTGGAAAAAGGAAAACACTGACATCCTCGCATTGGCGTAGCGATGCCCATCAGTATTAGGACGCTCACGTTGTTTCCCTTGAGTGTTTAAAGTTACTGGATTCTAAAGGGTGGAGAATGAAGCGGCGCAATGCGGACTGCAGCAAACTCCGTCGCCCGTTGAAACGGAACCGAATCACCGAGGGTATTCACAGCAGGTACGGACGGAGAATCTCACGACCAGTCGACCGCACCGTAATGGCGTCTCTGAGCGGAGCTTGGCCGTATATGAGCTGTCACAGTCAGATACAGATGACAGTTCAATGTGATCATTCACTGGCCTGACTGTAGCTTAGACAAGGACACCTCTGACTCCTCTCAGTAAAGCAAAATATGTGTGGATGCTGGCTTTTGTGTATCACCCACGGGCTTCAATAGTGCATACTTTGGATTGATAAGCATTACATGTAGTCCTGGCCATGTTATGAATGTTCTTTGAGTTGTGCAGTGGTCTTGTATAGCCATCATCACCATCACTGTCTTGCTGGAAGATCCAGCTTGTTTTGGATCATGGGAACTGTTGATGTTTAGCTGGTCATTGGCTGGTCAACCAGCTACTCTTAAAAATAAAGGTTTCTTATTGGTACTGATGGTTACATGAAGAACATTTAACATCCACAGAACCTTTTTGTTGCACAAACGTTTTTTATATATAGTGGAGAAATGTTTCTAGATTATTTAAATGTTCTTCACATGTGTAAAAAAAAAAAAGAAAAGAAAAAGAAAAAAAGTTCCTTTTAAGAACTGACAGCTGGATTGTTGCTAGTCCAAGATGGTCTACCAGAAACCAACTAAACTGCCACATTATTGTAACGTTTTTGACGCCTTTGCTGTTTTGTGTCAGGTGAATGTAATGAAGGAATCCTAATACAAACTGATTGTTTAAGACTGTTTTTCTTCTAGGAAGATGTGTAGATTAAACCCTGTGTGTAACTTGATCCTGCAAGTTTTGGTTTGTTCAACCTCCACACGACACTGTGTTGACCGAAACTTTATATCTGCGGTCCATCTGAAATAAGTTTATATAAACATAAACTACCAAGACGTACGCTGCCAAGACCTCATTTTGGCTGAGTATATTTGAATAGTTTTAACAAGCAGGATTCCAACTGTTAGAAACCTCCCTGAAAATGTCAGGGAAAAGACTGAGAAAGGCCATGGAAATGTAATATCTTCACTGTAAAAAAATGCAGGTCTCCAATTTAAACTTTTCTAGTGACTGGTCACATCTACATTTTTTTAGTTGGCCAAATTTAATTTCTGTGAATAAAATTTCCAACTGAAAAATTTAGATGTGACCAGACACTAGAAAATGTTAAATTGGAGAGGCCTGAAATGTTTTGCAGTGTTAAAAGTCATGGAAATAGTGTCTATAGTGAATGTACATTTCTGTGGTTATTATCTGCATGGATACTTAGTCTCTTTTTTTGTGTGTGTGTATATATATATTATATATATAATATTATAATAAATTTTATTATATTTGCTTTTCATTAATTTTAAAGGAGAACACTTTAACTTTAACACACGTTAATCTTGATCGTTATATGTTTTGTGAGTACTGTCTATAGAAAAAAAAAAACGAACCGGATTGGTGCTTGCAACAACTTAGCCATTGTTTAAACTCACCGAAATAGTGTTTTAGACGACAAGCTGTAGTCTCGCGCTGAAGTCCCATGATAACTCAGTTGTAGCCGGTAAAATGTAAATAGTCCAGGGGGGAGGAGCGTTACGAACCATTTCTTCTTCACTTGTGAGCCGATCATCACTCTTCACACCAACACAACGCTCCTCCCCCTGGACTATTTACATTTTACCGGCTACAACTGAGTTCCCACGGGACTTCAGCGCGAGACTACAGCTTGCCGTCTAAAACACTATTTCGGTGAGTTTAAACAATGGCTAAGTTGTTAAACGCATCTCGTTGTCATGTAAGGGCCCTGTTCATGTTGGACAGACATTTTAATTGCATTTTGTGTCTGTTAAGAGGCACAAAGACACTCTTTATGTACATGCCCCCATAGCTGCTGTGTTAACATTAACTGTAACAGCTCCGTGTTGCAAGCACCAATCCGGTTCGTTTTTATTTCTATAGACAGTACTCACAAAGGTATAACGATCAAGATTTACTTAAATTCACCGGAGTTCTCCTTTAACTATTGATCTATTGATATTTAACAAATAAATCCTCCCTATAGCACTGAATTTATAAATGCTTGTACAGTAATCATGGAAACTGAAAAAGTAATTGAAATGAATTTACAAAAAGGGTTTGCCTAAGACATAGACATTGATATATATATATTTTTTATTATTATTCTTATGATTTCTCTTGATCTGGCAGTACCTTTCTGTACCTGAAGTTCCTGGTCGTTTGGGCGCTGGTTCTGCTGGCCGATTTCGTGCTGGAGTTCAGGTTCGAGTATCTGTGGCCTTTCTGGCTCTTCATCAGGAGTGTTTATGATTCCTTTAGATATCAGGGATTGGTGAGTATTTTAATTCCCATCGTTGTGTAATTGAGCAACTAATGGGTCACTGTCTTCTTGGTTCTTGGTAAACCAGTCTTGATGTCTTTGAGTGACATGTTTTACGTAGGTTAAATTGATCATCTTTACTCTTCTCTTATCCCACAGGCGTTCTCTGTGTTCTTTGTGTGTGTCGCATTCACATCAGACATCATCTGCCTCCTGTTCATCCCCAAGCAATGGCTGTTCTTCGCTGCCAGCACGTATGTCTGGGTACAGTACGTGTGGCATACAGGTATGTCAACATTGCTCAAGCCCCGTCCGACTTTCCATGAGTATCTTTTTAGGAGTAAGGGCACTTACACATTAGAGCTGATTGAATGTTAGGCTCAGAGAATGCTGGGAATCTATTGATTGGATGGAGATGGTGTGTGGAAAGTGTTTGCGAAAGTGATGCTCCATCATGCATCTAAAAGTTGCATGCTTTGCCATAGGCATCCATTGGCCAATGAAAACTGCAGACGCATGGATCCATGTTGTGCTTCCAGAAACCCAATTTATTCCACATTCATGTCTGAAATACTCCATCAGAGGTTTTGCTAGTGTGTAAGTGCCCAAAAGCCTTTGTCACTGATTATTCATTGGCATAAATCAGGAGCATTCTGCTAAATATTACGCAACCATTCACTTCTCTGGCAGTTACTAGAAAGGGAGATGTTGAAAGGGCTTTTCTTATGCAAACGATACCATTTGGATCTCTCTGGATACTATTTATCATGAAAGTTTGATGATTGCATAAAAGAACAATGAGCAAGCAGCATTGTTTTTGTTGGGGATTGACTTCATAGTTTACGTACACTACCATTCAAAAGTTTGGGGTTGGTCAGATTTATTTTTTATTGCTCTCCAAGGCTGCATTTATTTAATCAAAAATGCAGTAAAATGTTTAATATTGTAAAATATTATTCTATTTAAATACATTTTAAATTTAAAATTAAAGCTACATTTTCAGCATCATTAATTAGGGCTGAACGATTTTGGAAAAAAATCGAATTGCGATTTTTATTTTATTTTATTATTATTATTTTTTTATTTTTTTGAACCAATATTGCGATTGCGATTTAATATGCGATTTATTTTTTAAACTCTTTATCTTCTGTATTATTCAACAATACATCATTGTATAGTAATGGTGGAAATCTTTAATTGGTACCTCACGATCCGATTCTGGGAGTCACAAACTTTTTTCCTTATTAATTATTAATATTAAGCTTATTAATTTATTAAAAACTTAAAATGTTTTTTATTATGATATATGTAATTATAAGCTTTTTGAAATAACTACACATTATAACATTTTAATTAAAACAATTGCATGTTAATAATTTTAAATATATAAACTAATATAGCTGCAAAACATAAGCTAGTAAATCATAAAGAGGAACAAAAAAACATTACAAGCAATGAACAAAGAGTGCTTTCAGTATTTAAGAGTGTCTGAACTGTGAGTGATTTTTCTCTTTCTCAGCTTGATTATTAATGATGACATCATCATAGACAGCGGGAGACCTGCATTCACACTAATGCAGATCTCTTTTGAAATATAAGATATTTTTGCCCTGTCTGTTTAATTCATTAAGACATTACTGATGGTGTTTACATTAATGTTGGGTCATAAAAGCATTGAGAAGCACACAGACGCGTGCTCGCGAGCACTCTTCACAAAGCGCCGCGTGAGCATTTGAAATGGAAAGCCTTCTGTCAGCGAGTTTCTTATTTTTAATATATAAGCATACTGCATTCCTAACGACATGAATTAAGCCTTCGTTGAGCATTTGTAAGGAAAATACCGGCGGGCGAGAACACACACACTGTAAGCGTGACATCAAGCAAAGTTTCTCACAGCGCATATCCCGTGCAAAGAAGTGTGTGTGTGTGAGTGTGTGTGTGTGTGAGAGTGTGTGAGAGTGTGTGTGAGTGAGTATGGAAGCAATCAGAATACGGGTGTTTCTAAAACGCACCTGCAGTTAAAATCTAAGCTCAGAATCGATCCAGAATCATTGGAGAGATGATAGTAGCCTATAGTATGAACAACACAATATTAGATAGATCCTTTTAGGCCAGGCATATGATATGTGTAATGTGCCAAGTTGCTTCTTCTTCTGCAGACTTTACTCTCGCGTGTCACGTGACCAGACTGTAATCGCAGCCTTTGCGGTTAGGAGATCGTGTTTTTTCATATCGCGATATTATCGCAAATGCAATGAATCGTTCAGCCCTATCATTAATCCAGTCTTCAGTGTCACATGATCCTTCAGAAATCATTCTAATATTCTGATTTGCTGCTCAAGAAACTCTTCTTCTTATTATTATTATTATTATCAATGTTGAAAACAGTTATGCTGCTTCATATTTTTGTGGAAGCCATGTTACATTTTTTTAAGGGTGCTTTGATTAAAGGTGGGCTAAGCGGTATTTCCTGCTTTAAAAAAGTGTCTCGGGCCGAGTACCAAAATAAACTTATAGCCAATCAGCAGTAAGGGCGGGGTCTACAAGTCTACTAATGGCGGGGAGAAGAGAGCGCTCAGTGCACATCATTATTCAAAAGACACAACACAGGACAGACATTAGCCGAGCGACGACAGAAAGAGAGAGATGGCAGATTAAAAAAACAAATGTGGAAGATGTCTGTGGAACAAAAGAAGGCTTACGATCAGACAAGAAGTAGGACCCGTGTTAATATCGGATCAGCTTTCCAGCACTGGAGAGAACTTAAGGAGCGAAGGCCGAGGTTGCTTTATTTCTTCTCGATAGGCGATTAACATTGATTTTGTTTTGTTTCACAGAACTAATATATGCTGGCTTTTGCTTGAATATGCTCATGTGTCATGTTCGCTTGTTCGTCCATTTGCGATCATATTGTCGTTCACTTCAGCGACGATAAAGACCCATTCATTTCCACACCGTATAAGTTTCTAAACCTCCTCACTGTCTGTTTCAAGCGTCAGCTCCCAAAGTGTGTCCGAAAAGTAAGATAATATACTCCTAATATATGTTTGTTTCCTTTGGTTCCTCTTTTCATGATTGATGTAAAACCTCTAATCTTGTCATAATTGTAATATGTTCATTAGCTGGACTGTCGTGTTCGTGCTATCGAGTTGTTCATGGGAACTGTGTTTGTATTTTGGGGATGTAAGGGAGGAGTTTTTCACTAAACATTCAACCTTGATTACCACAGTAAAACACATTGCTTTCACTTATTGATTACATCATACCCTCGGCCTGCTGACACAACAGATTCTGCCATAGTCGTTGCCTGAGTTGCGTATGTGTGGGGCGAGGTAACAAAATAGGGGCGTGCTTGTTTTGGTGATTTGAAATCGACATCAGTTACCATAAAGCACTTACCCCACCTTTAATGGAGAGTTCAAAAGAACAGCATATATTAGAAATAGAAAAGTTTGTATCCTTATAAATGTCTGTACTGCTTTTGATCAATTTAATGTATCCTCAATGTTGAGCTTTACCTTGTTCTTGAATTTAAATTGTGAACAGCAGAGATCTTTGATAGATTTGAGTGCTCATTATATGTCCTTTTCTTGGGTCGTTTCAGTGATACCTTAGGAGAGAAAATAATTGCTGACACTGAGTGATTGTTCCTTGAAAACGGTTTCAATATGCCTTGAGCTGTGACTGTGATTGCTCCTGCTCGTCTCAACAAGAGAGGGTGTTTTCAGCAAGCTGGGGGTTTTGTTTGCAGCCTAGAGCTTGTTTTGTGAAACCTGTGTGACTGTATTGATCTGCCAAAAAACGAGTTGCCTTTTATATAACCCCTCAGATGTCTGATGACCCTAAAGGTCACTAATGGGCTCAAAGTAATTATAGTTTGAAGAATTATGCATGCCTATATATGCCGTAAGAATGTCATAACTATTAACAGCAGGCTAGAGATCAATTCTCAACTGTTATATATAGTTTTTCTATTTTCTTCCTTTTCAGAGCGAGGTGTGTGTCTGCCCACTGTCTCTCTGTGGATTCTTTTCGTCTACATCGAAGCAGCCATCCGATTCAAGGATTTGAAACATTTTCATGTAGACCTTTGCCGTCCATTCGCAGCCCACTGGTAAGATTTGTTTGATGCTTACTTGCCCTCATGTTGTTCTAAACCAGGGGTGTCCAACCCTGGTCCTGGAGAGCTACCACCCTGCAGATTTTAGCTCCAACCTGAATCAAACACACCTGAACCAGCTAATCATGGTGTTCAGGGTGCTAGATAATTACAGACAGGTGTGTTGAACCAAGGTTGGAACTGAAATCTGCAGGACGGTAGCTCTCCCGGAGCAGGGTTGGACACCCCTGTTCTAAACCAATATGACTTATTTTCAGTTATGGAACATAAAAGGAGAGATGCTTAAGTATGTTCATGCTGCTCTTTCCAATAAAACAAACGTAAAATGGCATGAACTTTCTTCACAATATATCTTTTTCAGTTCCATGTTAGAAAGGATGTCATGAAGGTTTGTATCATTTTAAAGGGGTCCCATTATGCTTTTTTACATTTGCAACTATCTTTAGTGTGTAATGTTGCTGTTTGAGCATGAAAGCGGTCTGCAAAAGCACAAAGTCCATTCCAAAGTAAGAACTTGTTCGGAATTTCATCAGTTGTAAGTTGAATACAGAAGGTGGTCTGCCGGAAGTAGGGCTGCAACAAACGATTATTTTAATAATTGATTAATCTAACGATTATTAGAACGATTAATCGGCTAATCATCGATTATTGTCATTACCATCAACGACTAATCAGTAAATTTTGAACGATTATTCAGCTGTTCCGATTAGTTAAAATATTGAGTTATACATATAAAAAAGAAAGTCACTTCAGCTTTTGAAATGGTTGTTTTAATTAACTTTGAGCCAAGTTCTCAGAACTCAAATCACACACAAATGCTCTCTAAGCATTGTTTAAATATTCTGTTCGCTTTCAATTGAAAAAATAAATAATAATAAACAAAAATGGTAACACTTTACAATAAGGTTTCATTAGTTAACATTAGTTAATGCATTAGTTAACATGAACTAACCATGAGCAGTACATTTGTTACTGTATTTGTTAATCTTTGTTAACGTTGATATAAATCCAGCTGTTCATGGTTTGTTCATGTTAGCTCACAGTGCATTAACTAATGTTAACAAGATTTTAATAATGCGTTAGTAAATGCTAAATAAATGATAGATAAATGCTTTATAAGTGCAGTTCATTATTAGTTCATGTTAACTAATGAACCTTATTGTAAAGTGTTACCATAAAAAATTGCTGCATTACAGACAAAAAAAAATAAATAGATGTTTGAATGTGAACATCTTGGCAGCAAATAATAGGCCCCACTGCTTTTCTTAGAACTGAAACAGAAAAAGAGGACATTTACTTCAGGACACAAAGAATGGTAAAAATACTAATCTGCAAATGACATTGCAGACAAAATGACATAATATTAATCTCTTACATGACAATTGAGCTGACAGATTCTCATTCACCTTTTAATTAACAATATGAAAAAGTAACTGACATGATATTCTTCCTAACATCGCCTTTTGTAAGTCTTCATGCATATGAAACCAAATACAGGCAAGTGATGAGACTATAATACCTAATAGTGTTATAATAATAAAAACAGTCCTGACTCCAAGTTCGATCAAACTTTATTCTATGCTAAATAAATCATCACATTACTGTAATTTATATTATTATTGATCAAATTATTACAATTATTAGTAATATTGCATTCTCTAATAAAGAGATTTACCGCTAGTTAGTTAGTTGTTCCCTCTTTAAGTGCTCTAACATGCACGTTGTACTCCCGTGAAACGTTTCGCCTTGCACGTCTCAATCAGCTCCTGGTTCAGTAGTCAGGGCACTGATCAATCAATGGGCTAACTCCCTGATCAGTGCCCTGACTACTGAACTAGGGAGCTGTGAAACTTTCCCACATCTTGCTAGTTCAGATTTGTTTGCACTTGTTTTCTTCTACCACAACATTTGTAAGGGCTGCATTATACTCTAGCGCTACAGCACCGTAAATCGCGATATTGCAGGCCCTTACTTTAGGTCACATGAGATCAAACGACTACTCGACAACAGAGATATTTGTCGACTAATCGTTTCAGCCCTAGCCGGAAGCTAGATATTTTACTTTATAATGTGTTAAATATGGATATTTTTCTTACAAAAACCCATCGATTTGCTTCAGAAGGCCTTTTATTAACCCCCAGAACAGTGTGGATTACGTTTATAATGGATGGATGCTCTAATTTTGGTGTTCAATTTTTGGGCTGCCATTATAAAGCTGGAAGAGCCAGGATATTTTTTTTTAAATATAATCATATACACCTAGGATGGCTTGAGGGTGAATCAATTCTGGGATACTTTTCATTTTTGGGTGAACTATCCCTTTAAAAGCTATTCTGATAGACCCCAAAAACTAAATCAAGACTTTGAAAAAGGGATAATGGGTCCTCTTTAAAGGTTTGTGAAATATCTCTTCAGGCACAAAGTCACACCACATACATTTTCACAAATGTTTGATTATTAAACGTAGTAAATATCTGATGTAACTGTACTACTTAGTCAGTTTTGTATTTGTAAACACACTGATTGTGTCTCCATAGCAGCACATGGGAGTGTTGCCATTATCTGAAGGTGTCTGATGTTGAGTCATCACTAGTTGTACCAATCTTTTTTAACATGTTGTTCTAACCCTTTCGTTGAAGCATTGGCTATCCGGTGGTGACGCTGGGCTTCGGCTTCAAGAGTTACGTGAGCTATAAGATGCGTCTGCGGAAGCAAAAGGAGGTGCAGAAGGAAAATGAATTCTACATGCAGCTCCTACAGCAGGCCCTGCCCCCAGAACAACAGATGCTTCAGAGACAGGAACGAGAGGCAGAGGAGGGTAAGATCACCATTTGGCCATTATGATAATACAATAATTATGTGTCAACTTTGACGCAAAGACAAAACATGGCTCATTCAAAAGTCGTCAAGGCATTGACGTCACAACCATGACCTCATTGCCATATGATTGATGACCATTCACATTCAAAAGTTTGGGTCAGTTAGTCTTTTTTTTTTCATGAATTGAGATATCGAGTTTCCATGAGGTCATTGTACATTGTCAGTGTGATTCGCTGTTGTTTCCTTTTGTTTCAACATTTATTGGGTTAATGCGGGGAGAAAGTAAGTAGAAAAAGCTGCTTTTGTTATTGTTTTGATCTAAGCTATTCATTGCCATTCATAATCCTGAGTGAAAACTGAGCGAGATCTGAGTTTTGGCATCAGTACGACATTGCAACACTTTTCATTTGATTTAAAACACGACACCGCAAATGACAATGTATACGTTTTCCACATTATTGAAAAGGATGAACAATAAATAGCCTATAAGAATGACAGTGTGACAAAGAATTTGTTTACACGAAACACTGTAAGCTATAACTGTGGTAACTCCAAGTACTTAAACTTGATGGGCCACAACCAAGACTTATAAAGCATGTGTTAAACACATAAATGTTTCACATTGTTGGCAAATGTTTCAACATCAGAAGATTTCAAAACAGCTCCACACGTGTAACGGCGGGCACGTTGAAAAATATTTTAATGTGAAAAACTGTTACCTAATCATAGCAGTGGGCGTTTACTTCCAAGTCTTGAATGTGGCCTGCATATCAGAACTTTTATTCAGCAAGGATGAATTAAAGTGACAGTAAAGACATTACAATAGATCTCTATTTAAAAAAAAAGCCTTTTTAAACTTTCTATTCAAAGAATCCTGAAAAAAACAATATTGCAGGTTCAACAAAAAAAAACTGGTTTCAACATTTGATTATAGTAAGAAATGTTTCTTCAGCAGCAAATCAGAATGTTAGAATGAATTCTGAAGGATCATTCATGTGATCATTCATTTTGCATTTACTGGAATAAATTACATTTTCAAATATATTCAAATAGAAAAGTCCATTTAAATTAATAATAATAATTTTTCACAATATGACAGCTGTATCTTAATGGCCCCAAACATTTGAACAATAGTGTATTTTTTTTATTTGTATATTTAAAGGTGTCATGAACTGGCTTTTTTAAAAAAAATTATACTGTTGTTGTCTGAGGTCAACTTATGATGTTTGTGTGGTTTTTACATTCAGAAAAATCATAATTAATAAGTAATAGGCTATTTTCTGCCTTGGTTTTGAGGCTCCCTTAAGAAACGGTCGGTTTTGATGGGCGTGCCGCACTGAAGACTTGGAAGTAAATGCCCACGGCTAGGATTGGATAAGATTTGCATATTTAATGAGCTTCAGCTCCTCTCAGAATATGTGGGGATTGTTTTGAAAGCATCTGGGGAATCGCGCACAGGACTTGCAAAATATCTTTATCAAACAAACACAAAGATTTATCTCTCATCCACCCGCGATTGATATTGATTGGAATGTTGTCGCCCGATCAGTTAATATAACCGCGAACCGTACACCCATACACACACACACGTGAGCGCGCAAGAAAGAAATGTTATGTTATAGCCTATCGGCAGGCTGAAAAACACATAGCACCGAGGATGTTGGGCTTTTAAAGTCAAGTCCGAGCCCTGGCCCATAACGTTACAAGTCCGAGTATGATCATGAAGCAATAACATTTCAAATAGAGGATTCTCCAGCCTGTGACCGCGTGCTAAGGTATGTAATCAATAGATTTCAAACGATCTGTAACAATACAATACAAACACATATAAAAAAATGTTTTAGTCACATAAGTGTGTTGCACCGTTCCTGTCGGATCCAATATAGAAGGCACAGCATTGTGTTTTAATCTCAATATGTCTGCAAATCCAGTCTTGACCTGTATCTTGTTTATGATCGATTCCGCAGTGAAATGAAGCGAACAAATACGCAATGTCTTACGCACGTGAGCTGGAACCATCATGTTTATTGCTCGGTAGCGCGACCCGTTTAGCTCCACAAGTCGTGGGCGGGCTTGAGGCGGTGCTTCTGCATCCTATTACGTCTCTGGTCAACATATTCTGAGATCGATTGTTTTCTGGGCCTGGTGTCAATAAAAGCTTTTCTTTGACTAACAAGGAAGTTTTCAGTTCTGAAACTTACAGGATATTCTTATATCACAATGAACTTTTATATATCAAAGGCTCAAGGGAAAGTTGATTTCTCAATTCATCACCCCACTATTTTTTTAACTATTATGTGAAACCATACAATAAACTACAAATGTTTCTGACTACATTGTCACTAGACTTTTATTGCAAACCAGTTATCATCGTAAACAGTTATTTTACATTTTTATTGCAAAATGTTTGTAATGTTTGGTAAACCTTTCAAAAATATGTTCAAAGTCCTGGTTCATGCTGGGAATGAAAAGGTCAATTTTAGTGCATTGCATTGTAAGAAACCATACTCCACACCACCGAGTGCTTTGTATGTATACCACCACATGTTGTTTTGCCTAATGTTTGTTATCTGGGTATTACATGCTTGCAGAATTTTCATACTGTGCACATAGTGCAAAAATAAAATTTGTAATGGTAGTACTACATGGCCTATTAATTTGCATGATGCTTTACAATTTGTATTTTTCATTTGTTGTCATAGCAGTCAGACAGCATTGCGTTGTTACCTTAATCTCTCTTTCATTCATTTGACAGCCACCTCAAAAGGCATGTCTGAGGCAGAATCTGTGTTAGTGGCTCAGAACGGCACTGCTATTACCAAGAAACTGCCCATCTCTCTTCCTGAACTGGAGTATAAGGAGAAGGCCAAAGATGGGGGAAAAGACAAAAAACAGCAGCAGCACAGCATAGGAATAAACAACAACATCTTACAGACTGTGGATGCTAAACTACAGGACATTGAGTATATGGAGAACCAACTAAACACTAAGAGACTCATCAACGAGCTCAGCGGCAGTGCAGAGAACCTGTTCCTAAAAGAGGAGGTAGGCGGTGGAGGAGGAGGCTCTGCCCCCTCTAAACATTACAAAAACTCCTCCCCCCATAGCCACAACTCCACCAATGGCAGCGTACCATCCTCCTCATCCAGCAGGAGTGAAAAGAAACAGAAGTGTGCAGGGAAGAACCTTGCACCTCACAGAGATCTGATGGAGAACTGTATACCTAACAACCAGCTCAGTAAGCCAGATGCATTAGTGCGGTAAGACTCCTTATGCAGCAACTACTATGGTCTGATTGAGCCATTGGAGTGAGTACGTTCTGTTTATTCACACTTTCCCCATTTGTCAGGCTTGAGCAGGACATAAAGAAGTTGAAGGCTGACCTGCAGGCGAGCAGACAGGTGGAGCAAGACCTGCGCAGTCAGATCAGCTCTCTGAGCAGTTCCGAGAGGAGCATGCGCTCTGAGCTGGGGCAGCTTCGCCAGGAAAACGAGTTGCTGCAAAACAAGTGAGAAATCAGCAAAAAATTGTTTCTAATATGCCAATACAAATTTTAAACCAAGGACTCTAAGGCCCTGTCCCAAATGGCACATTAAACATCCTACTTTTGCAGCGTAACGCCACTTTGACTGTCAGGTAAACTTGAATTAATTAAAGTTGCCATTCGATCAAAATGGCCACCGTTAACCACAACGATCCAATCAATTCCCTATAGACAAAATCAAGTTTCACTCGGATGTACGGTACAATATGAAAGAAAAGATGATCACAGCTTCTGTTTCATGCCAACTTTAAATATGTAAGACTAAAAATGTATCATTGATATCACAAATCATTGAGCACTGACAAATGTAACCGGTTGCAGGTAGGGACAACAATTTACACCTGCCTAAAGACCTTTTAACATAAAATACAGTGAAGAATTAAAATGGTTATTTGGACGAGTGTTGTTATTGTTAACTAAAACTAATAAATATTTTTTTTTTGTTAATTGAATTAAAACTGAAATAAAATATAAATATTAGATGCAAACTAAAAATAAAAACTAATGAAAATACAAATGTCTTGGCAACAAATGAAATAAATTTGAAGTGCTAAAACTAAAATGACAATAAATATAAAGTTAAACAGAATTATATATAAAAAAGCTAGTAAAAATGCCAAAAGCACATAATAAAATTACTAGAACTTCAACTGAAAATACAAAAATAAAATCTTAATAAAAATATGAATACATTCTATAATAATATATAAATACTGATTTGGTCATAACTGACCAGTTAGGGATTGTTTTTTTTTTTAACCAGCAAATCCCATCAATAATCTATTTAATCTAAAATAAAAAAAATCTCAAACAAAAGTCTGTTTCCAAGGACCTCAGTTAAATACTAATCACTACCTGGTATTTTCTTCTGCATTTGTATCTTCATATGCACATTTCCATCTCTCTACCTGCAGTCGTTTGTGCCAGTGTTAATTATGTGCTTCTCTGTCTTAGGCTTCATAATGCTGTGCAGGCAAAGCAAAAGGACAAGCAAACGATTGTGCAGCTGGAGAAGCGGCTCAAGGCAGAACAGGAAGCGCGAGCCGCAGTGGAAAAGCAGCTTGCAGAAGAGAAGAAAAGAAAGAAGATGGAAGAGGCTACAGCGGCACGTGCTGTCGCTCTGGCAGCTGCCTCCAGGTGAGACAGATGAATAACTCACCCAAAAATATTAGTCTTATATTTTTAGTATTTTCTGTGGAATAAACTTTTAAATGATAATAGGGAGCTCTGTGTGTGTTTATTCGTCTTTTGTCTTTGTACTGGTGGGCTTGACTTTCGTTTCCATTCACAGAGGGGAATGCACAGACTCACTGAGGAGTCGCATACGTGAGCTGGAGTCGGAGTGCAAGAAGCTTATGCACGACAATAAGTTAAAGGAGGAACAAATCAGAGAGCTCGAGCTCAAAGCGCAAGTAAGCCAGAACACCTGCTGGTGTGGTGCTTTCCCAAGAGCAATATTTAGGATAAAGCATTCAGGCAAAGATGAGTTATATTTGTGGTTCAGAATATATATAATATTATAGAAAGAAAGAAAGAAAGAAAGAAAGAAAGAAAGAAAGAAAGAAAGAAAGAAAGAAAGAAAGAAAGAAAGAAAGAAAGAAAGAAAGAAAGAAAGAAAGAAAGAAAGAAAGAAAGAAAGAAAGAAAGAAAGAAAGAAAGAAAGAAAGAAAGAAAGAAAGAAAGAAAGAAAGAAAGAAAGAAAAAGAGAGAAAAGAAAGAAAGAAAGAACGTTTGGTCTGGTTTGGCCTGATTTCTGGGACAAAACATTTGGTATGATTTGGCCTGATTCCTGGGACAGAACGTTTGGTCTGATTTGGCCTGATTCTTGGGACAAAACGTTTGGTAAAATTTGGCCTGATTGCTGGGACAAAACGTTTGGTATGATTTGGCCTGATTGCTGGGACAAAACATTTGGTCTGATTTGGCCTGATTGCTGGGACAAAATGTTTGGTATGATTAGGCCTGATTTCTGAGACAAAACATTTGGTATGATTTGGCCTGGTTTCTGGGACAAAACGTTTGGTATGATTTGGCCTGATTGCTGGGACAAAACATTTGGTCTGATTTGGCCTGATTGCTGGGACAAAATGTTTGGTATGATTAGGCCTGATTTCTGAGACAAAACATTTGGTATGATTTGGCCTGATTTCTGAGACAAAACATTTGGTATGATTTGGCCTGATTCCTGGGACAAACATTTTATTCTCTACACCAGGGATGGGCAACTCCAGTCCTCGAGGGCCACTGTCCTGCAAAGTTTAGCTCCAACCCTGATAAAACTCACCTGCCTGTAGCCTTCTAGTAATCCTGAAGACATTGATTAGCTGGTTCAGGTGTGTTTGATTAGGGTTGGAGCTAAACTCTGCAGGACAGTGGCCCTCGAGGACTGGAGTTGCCCATCCCTGCTCTACACTATTGGCTGCAAACTCTTATTCTAGTTTGGAAACAGCTTCATACCATTCAGATGTAAACAATCTCACCCTACAGTTATCCATAAAATGTTTCACTCCGCAATTACATTAAATGATGGACATTAAATAAGTTGTGACTGGTGTTTCATATTGACCGTTTAAAATCTTTTCTTCAACTAAAAAGTACCTTCATATATTTCTCTTTGTGCAGGAGCTGCGTAAATATAAGGAGAACGAAAAGGACACGGAGGTTCTGATGTCAGCGCTGTCGGCCATGCAGGACAAGACCCAGCACTTAGAGAACAGTCTGAGTGCTGAGACCAGAATTAAACTTGATCTCTTTTCAGCACTTGGCGATGCCAAGAGACAGCTAGAGATTGCTCAAGGTCTGCCCTCTTCCTGTCCTAATAGAGCTCTATATCTAACCTATATTTCTGCTTCTGCTCTCACTAACCTATGGTCTTTTTGCCCTGCTCGCAGGTCAGATTTTGCAGAAGGAGCAGGAGATAAAAGAGTTGAAGCAGAAGATCGCAGAGGTCATGGCGGTCATGCCCAGCATCACCTACTCGGCAGAGACCAACAACATGACCCCTGTGACCCCACATTATTCCTCCAAGTTCATGGACACCAGTCCTTCCAGCTTGGACCCCAATGCCTCCGTCTACCAGCCGCTCAAGAAGTGAATGTTCACACACGCCGTCCACTTTGCTCTCTGATTTGTCTGAAAGTTCAGTATGCAAACCAATGGGACGGGGTTGTATTTTTGTTTGATTTACCCCTCCTCTGTTATTATGACTCTTCTTTGTTATTGCTAACATAAGTGGAAGATTAGAGGTGAAAAATGGATGTCATATTAACAAAAACTGCCCTCCTGGTGTTTAAGGTTACTTTTGAAGCTCTTGCACCTAAATTCTTTTCTTGGTAATGACACTTCAGCTTGTTGTGGTTCTTTTGTGAGGTCTTAATGGAGACCTTTCATGATTTTTTTAAATTAATATCTCCATCTTTATGTTAAATTTGAACCATTTTATGGGCCAGAAATGGTGGCATGACGTCTTTTTACTTCCCTGGTGTAAGCGTACATGTTTAAGTTTATTGAATGGAAAAGGGAAAAACGTATTGAGATGAGGCAGAAGTATTAGTGATGGAAAAAAAATGGTGTTTGTTGCAATGGCGTGATTACGAATGCATTTCAGTTTAATTATGACCATAGTATTGTACATTTGTTTTTGGGAGGTAAAAATAATTTCATTATAGATGTTGGATCTGAATTGGATATATATTTGGTTCCTCCCAATGCTGTTTTCCAAGATGTCAAAGACACGAAAAACCCTACGTGTTTAAAAAGGGACTGATCTTCACATTGTATTTGTGGACAAAAATGCTGCATAAATATTTGGGAATGTTGTCGTATTTTGCGGTCAATGCAAGTCCTTTTTGTTACCGGACAAAAATTGAAATAGAACTTAGTTAAAACCAGTTGAAAAACTGAACATATGATGTCTTGTTTGCCAGTTGTTATGTTACACAGTGCCTTGAAATATCTTGTTTAATATATTCTCACACACTTCCCATGCCATGTTCACTCACTCCTAGAATCCATCTGATTGGTCAGCATACCACATGACCTGTTTTTCCCAAGTGTGGCATTTAAAATCATCTGTCCTCTTGTTACCATGTGTTTTGTTAACGGGAAGCCCACTTTAATCCACTGGTTATCAGTGGTCCATTATTTCTGCCACGTCTCTAATTTACATTAGCATGTTCATTGCATTTTGTAATATTTGCTGAATGGTTTGATTTTGGTCAAATGTGCCAATTATTTCTCCCCTCCACCATTTAATGTCATTGAGGATAATGCAAACTATACATTCATCATTTTATAGAGACATCATTGCAGATAACGTCTAAAATCAATCCATTAATGCCTCATTACAAAGTTCTACTTCACATTTCTTCTCTATTGGTTTAAGGATTGTGTCATGATGCAAGCAGAATATGCTTGTTTGGTTTAGTCTTTGTTTTACAACAGGGGTTTCTTTTTTTATTTGTCTACCTTGGGAAAGTATTACTGTGGATTGCATTTGGTGTTTTTATGGTAAACTTTGTGGAGAGTAAAGAACACGCCTTTGTTTTTTCATTGTTTAAATTTTTTAAAGAACCAAGCTAAAGTGTGTGTGTGTGTGTGTGTGTGTGTGTGTGTGTATACAGGAGTGTAAAACACCTTATTACTGTATTTGCTTTGGGGAATTTGCACTTTATTTAATTATGGACTTTAATTGCTAATATTTCACAATTATATTTGGGGAAAAATATTTTTTACTCCTTTCAGTGTCATTTTGCCTTCTAAATTCTTAATAGGCCATCATAAATTAAATCTTTACTTGTATTTTACCCTTCTTACACTTATGTGTAAGATAAAGAAATCAATTTTAATGCAAGATTTAATTGGATGCAAGTTTGGTCATTCATCCTTGTGAAGAGTCATGTCTACAGCAGGGTTATTATTGATAACTAAAACCAAAAAAAAAAACATTTTCCAAAAAACACATTTCATTACTTGAAATAAAATAATAATAATAATAATGCAAAAAAAAATGTCAGCTAGTTGTCAAGGCAGCATTTCTAATTTTTATTTAGTTTAAGGTATTTAAAATAACTCAAACAAAACACCCCATCCAAAGCATTGAATTCTGGTGTTCCAATCACTTGGCCACAGGTGTATAAAATCAAGCACCTATGCATGCAGACGCTTCTACAAACATTTGTGAAAGAATGGGTCGCACTCAGGAGCTCAGTGAATTGAAGCGTGGTACCGTGATAGGTTGCCACCTGTGCAATAAGTCCATTCGTGAAATTCCCTCACTACTAAATATTCCACGGTCAACTCAGCCACGAAGTGGTAGGCCACGTAAAATCACAGAGCGGGATCAGCACATGCTGAGGCGCACAGTGCGCAGAAGTCGCCAACTTTCTGCAGAGTCAATAGCTACAGACCTCCAAACTTTGTGTGGCCTTCAGATTAGCTCAAGAACAGTGTGTAGAGAGCTTCATGGAATGGATTTCAATGACTGAGCAGCTGCATCCAAGCCTTACATCAGCAAGTGCAATGCAAAGTGTCTGATGCAGCAGTGTAAAGCACACCGCCACTGGACTCTAAAGCAGTGGAGACGTATTCTCTGGAGTGACGAATCACGCTTCTCTGTCTGGCAAGCCGATGAACGAGTCTGGGTTTGGCAGTTGCCAGGAGAACGGACTTGCCTAACTGCATTGTGTAAAGTTTGGTGGAGGGGGCATTATGGTGTGAGGTTGTTTTTCAGGAGTTGGGCCCCTTAGTTCCAGTGAAAAGAACTCTTAATGCTTCAGCATACCAAGATATTGTGGACAATTTCTTGCTCTCAACTTTGTGGGAACAGTTTGGGGATGGCCCCTTCCTGTTCCAACATGACTGCGCACCAGTACACAAAGCAAGGTCCATAAAGACATGGATGAGCGAGTTTATGGTGGAGGAACTTGACTGGCTTGCATAGAGTCCTGACCTCAACCTGATAGAACACCTTTGGGATGAATTAGAGCAGAGGCGGCGAGAAAGGCCTTCTCGTCCAACATCAGTGCCAGACCTTACAAATGCGCTTCTAGAAGAATGGTCAAACATTCCCATAATCACACTCCTAAACCTTGTGGAAAGCCTTCCCAGAAGAGTTGAAGCTGTTATAGCTGCAAAGGGTGGGCCAACTCCATATGAAACCCTACGGATTAAGAATGGCATGTCATTAAAGTTCATGTGCATGTAAAGGCAGGTGTCCCAAAACTTTTAGCAATATAGTGCATATAAAAAGTTGCATTCAAAATATGAACAAATACTAAAGCAGTGATTCTCAAACAGGGGGCCCGGGACCCACTTAGAAAACTTCTGGGGGCCACAGGATGACAAAATTATTCAAATGAATACTTAAGTATTAATACAATTCATAATAATAGCATTATTAATAAAATAAAAAAAATATTAGAATGCTAAAAAAAAACAAAAAAAATTAGGGCATATTTGCCCTAAAACAATGTTTAATTACAACCATATATTGGAAAATAATTGTTGACTTGCCTTGAGTGTGAACGTGTTTCATAATTCCATCAAAGTAATTGTTATGGACGACCAAACCTGTTTATATATCAATTTATCTGAAATGTGATAATAGGAAGAAAAAAAATTCCCCTTAATTTATTATTTTTCTTATTTTATTTGTAAATGCATTTTTATTATTATTTGAAATTGTATTTATTTATTATTTTATTTATATTTCCATTTATTCATTTTTAATTTCTGCAGGTTTGATTTCTCCTATATCCACACGAGCCTCACGAGGGCGACAAAGATGATATCAATAGACCTCCATGTTCGTGTCACTTGTTTTTCGTGTCTTTCTTGTTATTCTACGAGACACGGACTGCGACCTAAACCTTATGAATATTTACTTATCATCAGGCATTATAGGGAAATATGAAAACATTATATACCGCATATACCTTCACACAAGCCACTGTCTGATTCTCGGACACGGCCATTTAAAAAGCACACGCCGAAGGATTGTTTAATGCCGTTTCCATGGAAACAGAATCTGGGCGCAGCGTAATTCGAACGTCATTTTGATTGACGGATGAAACGCCGCCCAGTCGACGAGAAGACTCAAGTATTCCCACAGATGTCGGCATCGAAACGGCAACAACAAAGTTGAGAGTGAGAAGACGTAGTTCATGGCCAACAGCAGCACCTGAAGACGCTTCTCCGCTCAAATCCTCGCCATGGATGTGCTGAAATCAGCCAGAAGGGCTTTTATTCGGAGTCCTAGCCTGACCAAACAGTCCCGGAGCTCAGGCAAACACCAAAGTGAGTATTCGTGTCAACAGCGAGACTTTTGTTTGGGGTGTTTTCACGTGTCACTTGTGTTATCCATCCGTTAGCATCTGAACTTGTTTGTCAATTAATCATGTTTAGTAATACAAGGATACGTTGGAGTTTGCCTAGTAGTTGTGAATCTGTGTTAGTTAGTTTGTGGGTGAAAAGTGATTTTTATTTCACTTCATTATGATCTGTAAATATGCTGTAAATGTGTTTAATGAACGACACAGGCGCCTTTTTACAGCTGTCGGCGAGATTCACAACCTTCATACGAAACTAGAAGTTTTGGGGTAAAGTTATATTAGTGGTTCACTGTGTCTCTCAACCTGTTGAGCTACCCATCTTTACAGATGTAATGGCCAAAAACGCGGTCTCAATTTTGAGACATTGCTTTGCTGGAGTATGTTTGTCGTCTAGATTAGCAGGTTTTTCATTAGCCCTCAGAAACCCATACTTTTATTTTATCGAGCAACTTTTGAAGCTATGCGAAATAGTTGCAGGGTTGCACAATATCACCACTGTAAAGGGATAGTTCAAATGAAAATGTTCTCCCCTCATTTACTCGTTGTTCCAAACCTGCACGAGTTTCTTTCTTATGTTGAACACAAAATAAGATATTTTAAAGAATGTTAGTGACCAAACCATTGACGGCACCCATTGACTCCATAGTATTGTTTTTCCTACTATGGTAGGCAATGGGTGCCGTCAACTGTCTGGTTACCAACATTCTTTAAAATGTCTTATTTTGTGTTCAACGAACCAAAGAAAGAATCTAATACATGCTTGGAACAACTTGACTGTGAGTAAATTAAGAAAAGAGAGAAGAATTTTTTTCAATTCACTATGCGTATTCTCTTAGACCAATAGGCTGGAATGTGGATACGTTCATCTCAGAGCAGCTTTCTGACACTTTGTAAAGATGCTGAGATTTTTCTACTCCTCACTGACCTCCTGTAATATATAATGAAAATGCACATGCTGATGCAGAGGCCCACAGTTATAAATCTTCCTTCCAGTATGTTTATTTCAGAGTGCTCATTTGACTCTCTTTAAAGTTTAATTGGGATACATTGAAAATCATTTGTAATATTAATCTGTGTGGCTTCAGATTTACACTACTGTTGAAATATTTGGGGTCAGCAAATGTTTTTAAAAATGCTTATGCTCACCAAGATGGCATTCGTTCTTTAAATATAAATAGAGTAAAAATATTTTGAATAGTATTACACTTTAAATAACTGTTTTCTAACTAAATATATTTTTACATTTAATTTATTCTTGTGATGGCAAAGCTGAATTTATCTGGATCTTAAACCTCTAATTTAGTTTTATTAATTAAACATGGCTCTCATCATGAACATAACTATAGAAGCTGGAATGGCATTAAAAAAGGACAAAAAAAGGAAAAAAGGATGAAATGCAAATCTTTTGCAATATTTAAATGTCTTTAGTGTCACTTTTGATGAATGCATTGCGTCCTTGCTAAATAAATATATTAATGACCCAAACCTTTGAAGGGTTGTGGATTTAGGTTGATATTTGAGACATATAATCACTTATCAATCACTGAACATGTTGGGAATTGCAGTTTTTCTCAATTTCTGAAACCTTGCTCCATTTTCTGAAAACATTAAACACAACCTCCTCTTCAAGCACTATTTACAAAACCTCAGACTCCTCTTGCAAAATGAAACTTTCGCCTCAAAACAGTTTTACCTGTGTTCAAAATCAAACACTGCTCTCAAATCATAAACAAAGTGATCAAAATGATATACACTATCAAGTAGTCTGTAAACAATACACCAAGAAATAGAGAACACATTGTTCAAAACATATAGTTCTCAGGGAGAAGTACATTTTTAATCTCAAAACAAATGTCATATTTTCCGCTTGTCTTTTGATGACCGAAAACATGTTCTATCATAGTAGCTCAAAATTGATCAGAAATTACTACGCTGCTTTGCTCTTTGCAATTTTTTTGTTCTTCCTACTTTTCCTCTTTCTTGCCCTCCTCCTCCTCTTCCTCTTCCTCTTTGTATTTGATTGTTGCCACTTGTTTACCAGTATGGATGACATGTGCATTTGAGTGGAGAATGTGTTTAGAGTTTTGCTGAAAAGTCTTAAGTGAGATCTGCAAATTGTGTTTAACCATATGAAATGGTTTAAGGTATTGACAACAGACTGCACAATTATCTACATGAGTTCAGGCAACTGAGAACTTTGTTCAGCCAATTGGTTTTAGTGTTTTAGCATTTGAGAAAAACTGTAAGAAAAAAAAAAAGGTCACAGGTCAAGTACTTAAAATACTAAATTTGCTAAATATGATCCAAAACACTGAGCAATGGTGTGAGTAAACAGTGACTTAGTAAGTTGTGTGACTTTTATAAAGCTGTGGCACTCTAAATGACCATTTGTTTGTTGCCAAAAGTGTTGCTCTGATAGTCAAAATTTGACCTGCAATCAGGTAAAATAACATTTGTACATTTTAATTGATTTAAACATGTTGACATTTTGGTACAGTGGGTTTTTAAGGGGTAATTAACAAAGGACCTTATATCCCTTATTTTGTGAAATAAACAGTGCAAAGCCAGCAGTGTGATTTTTATCGTCATCTGAAATCATTTTCTTTCTCTTTGGCATCCATCCTGGAATAATTTACATGTAAGTACTTGTTTGCTGGTATATTCAAGACATTCTAAAGCACGTTTGTTTCAACAAAGAAAGACTTCTTAAAAGTTGCAATGGACAAGCTCGGAGCAAAGCTTTGAAAGCAGGTGAAGTGGGAATTAGAAAGTTTGCTGTGCTTTATCATTTCCCCTTTAATTCTGTCTTGACGCCACAAAAGCGGCTCTGTTTGTTGGCAGAGAGCTGCTTATCTTCATGACCTGGAATACAAGACGTCTGCAAACTAACACGGTTAAAACTGTTTAGTCACAATTCAGTCACAGTGAAAAGGCTCAGGCTTTGCCAGAATGCTAAAAGTTTCCAACAGCAGCAAGCGACCAGTCTTTATAGGTTGTTCTCTCAACGGCTGAGTGATGGAGAATAAGACGCATTTGTGTGTTTAACATTCTTTTGTTGATCTACCGACCTACTTTTAGCTACAATACAGAGACTTCACCTCATTTCCCTCCTTTTTGTGGAATCCAGACAAAGATCTTTTGTTTTTATTTGACTTGGTTGCTTGCGGTTGTTCATTTTGCTAGTTGAATTGTGTATGTTCCCTCTTTAAACAAATGGTTTTAAACTGGTGGGACACACAACCCAAAACTTGGGTCACAGATAAGGTCGCAGTTGGCAGTGAAAAAAGTGGGTCAATAGCTGTTTCCATCACCCTGTTTTATGCACATTTTTAAGTATCGCATCATAAACAAGTGATGGAAATGGCAAATTCTGGGGAAAAAAATCCCTTCATTCGCAAAAGTTTTGCTCTCGAGTAGGTTTTTGACTCAATTAATGCGAAATAATGGGGGATGGAAACGCATTTTGCCCAATAAATTCTAACGTAGCGAACATTAAACCTACGTGACTAATTGGCTGTTTTTGCTAATGGTGTTTTATTTACTGTGGTTACTAGGTTAACAATACCACCGTCATCTGCTCAAACTACTTGGTGGAAACGCACCTAATTCACATTTGTTTGTTTGTTTATTTTTTTGTGAACTTTGAAAAGATTCTCTTCATGTTTGGATGGAAACCCAGCTAGTGAGTGTCCTATAAAAAAGGGAAAAATCAGTTTGAAGCAAATGTCAAGTTTGTAGAACTGTTATCTTTGTCTTCATGCTGGTTTCATTTGGTTTTGAAAAATTTTAACTTTTAAAAGAGAAAAATTGAATGACTCAAATGTCATGTGGCGTAGTTATCAAGTACAAATACAGGGAGTGCAGAATTATTAGGCAAGTTGTATTTTTGAGGATTCATTTTACAACATTAATAATTAAACAACAACCATGTTGTCAATGAACACAAACTCAATATCAAAGCTGAATATTTTTGGAAGTGTTTTTTAGTTTTAGCTATTTTAGGGGGATATCTGTGTGTGCAGGTGACTATTACTGTGCATAATTATTAGGCAACTTAACAAAAAACAAATTTATACCCATTTCAATTATTTATTTTTACCAGTGAAACCAATATAACATCTCAACATTCACAAATATACATTTCTGACATTCAAAAACCAAACAAAAACAAATCAGTGACCAATATAGCCACCTTTCTTTGCAAGGACACTCAAAAGCCTGCCATCCATGGATTCTGTCAGTGTTTTGATCTGTTCACCATCAACATTGCGTGCAGCAGCAACCACAGCCTCCCAGACACTGTTCAGAGAGGTGTACTGTTTTCCCTCCTTGTAAATCGCACATTTGATGATGGACCACAGGTTCTCAATGGGGTTCAGATCAGGTGAACAAGGAGGCCATATCATTAGATTTTCTTCTTTTATACCCTTTCTTGCCAGCCACGCTGTGGAGTACTTGGACGCGTGTGATGGAGCATTGTCCTGCATGAAAATCATGTTTTTCTTGAAGGATGCAGACTTCTTCCTGTACCACTGCTTGAAGAAGGTGTCTTCCAGAAACTGGCAGTAGGACTGGGAGTTGAGCTTGACTCCATCCTCAACCCGAAAAGGCCCCACAAGCTCATCTTTGATGATACCAGCCCAAACCAGTACTCCACCTCCACCTTGCTGGCGTCTGAGTCGGACTGGAGCTCTCTGCCCTTTACCAATCCAGCCACGGGCCCATCCATCTGGCCCATCAAGACTCACTCTCATTTCATCAGTCCATAAAACCTTAGAAAAATCAGTCTTGAGATATTTCTTGGCCCAGTCTTGACGTTTCAGCTTGTGTGTCTTGTTCAGTGGTGGTCGACTTTCTGCCTTTCTTACCTTGGCCATGTCTCTGAGTATTGCACACCTTGTGCTTTTGGGCACTCCAGTGATGTTGCAGCTCTGAAATATGGCCAAACTGGTGGCAAGTGGCATCTTGGCAGCTGCACGCTTGACTTTTCTCAGTTCACGGGCAGTTATTTTGCGCCTTGGTTTTTCCACACGCTTCTTGCGACCCTGTTGACTATTTTGAATGAAACGCTTGATTGTTCGATGATCACGCTTCAGAAGCTTGGCTATTTTAAGACTGCTGCATCCCTCTGCAATATATCTCACTATTTTTGACTTTTCTGAGCCTGTCAAGTCCTTCTTTTGACCCATTTTGCCAAAGGAAAGGAAGTTGCCTAATAATTATGCACACCTGATATAGGGTGTTGATGTCATTAGACCACACCCCTTCTCATTACAGAGATGCACATCACCTAATATGCTTAATTGGTAGTAGGCTTTCCAGCCTATACAGCTTGGAGTAAGACAACATGCATAACGAGGATGATGTGGTCAAAATGCTCATTTGCCTAATAATTCTGCACTCCCTGTATTTTCCTTACATGGGAGTGTAGACATATTAATCATCATTTTCTGAAAAAGTTTTCTAATGTATATTTCAAGTAATTTGTTTTTTAACAAATCTCTTGTAGTAATTCATAAATCGTCAATTTATTTTGTTATTTTACTTTTCAACACAAGTTTCTTTGCAAAGTCTCCATTACACTGTGCCTCATTTACTGAACAATCTGCGGTCAAAAGCTCCAAACATTTATAATATAATCCTCAGATGCGATCCATGACGCCATTAAAATAAACCAATATGTAAGATTTTTGGATGAAAATATATTATTCTATTTTGTTTACATTATCACAAATGTTTCCAGGAATGTTTAAATCCAGAGAAATAAGCAATTTTAACCAGGACACGGATCGTGTCCGTGCGTCGCCTATCAATGACATCATACCCGGTTACCCTCGATTTTTATTTTGTAGAAACCATGGAAACACCAAAGACGCTTTACTATTATGTGTTTTATTAGACCGGTGAGCAACCATTTGGATACATTCATTGACAGAAAACAAATCAGTTATATAGCTCAACACAGTTAGTCTAGTCCAGATAGTTATTGTTTAAATCTTGTTTTCTTGATTTACAGCGAGTACTAGGGATGCCACAATACTCAATATAATATTGAACCGTTCGGTACGGCATTCACGGTTCAATATACGCTTGTGAATTGCGTTTTTTTTTTTTCTTCGGTTTTGCATTTAATTATTTATTTTTCTACAAATTCTATAATTTGCCTCCATCCCAATACTGAACAACACGACATACATTCACATCACACGTTAGTGGTAGAATTATAGGCCACGGAACACTATAGTTATTCACAATCACGAAAGTTCATTATTTGCATGCGTTTTAAAGCCTTCATTCGTTTTAACATGCACTCTGTTTTAACATGTGCTTCTCCGAGCGCGCGCACTAAACGCCTGTCAAACACGTGATTACTGGACTAAGTAGTCTTACTGCGCTAATACTGTCAAATACACACAAGGTTAACATAAACACAGTCGGTTATGTCTAAAGTGAAAGTAAAATCGCGTGTGTCTGTATATTAGATGCACGCAGGTCTTAAATTGACAGCAGCAGCCTAGTGAACATGCTGTCCTTAAATGGACCGTTCACCTCTAAAATTATGTAATTATTTACTCACTCTAATGTTGTTCCAAACCTGTATTCATTTCTCAATGACAGAATTTTCATTTTTGAGTGAAATATCCTTTTAATGTTAATACAACAACAAAAGACCATGAGAAAATCACTGCTGCTCTTGACTGAAGAACTTTAATACAGTAGCTTTAATAAGAATCAAAGTATATTTTATAGTGAAGTATATGTAGTGTTTTATTTTTACATATTTCATATTTAAATACTGCTGTACAGCTCTGAGCTGCCAGTGTAAATCTTTATATACATTTATTTTATATTATACAATACACTAGGAATGTGTACATGGGTTTTTTTAAAGTAAAGTTTTAAGTTTATGTAAGGTTTTTCAATTTTTTTTAAGTAAAATAAAGAAAGAGTATTGTAATATTAAAAAAAACAAATTCTCCTTTCTTTTTTTTCTCCTTAACTTCTTCCTGCCGCCTAAGAATAGAATAGCAAAAAACTGATGTGACAAGCCATCCGAACCGAACCGAAAACCGTGGTTAAAAACCGAGGTATGCATTGAACTGTGGACTAACTGTATTATTGCATCTCTAGCGAGTACCATGTTTTACTAGCCTTGCCCTACCAGACTCTCATACATTTCATATGTACAGAGTCTGGCCACTCTCCATTGACAAGCGTTAACTTCCTTGAAGGCGGGTACTCTGTTGTAGTTTAAAACTATTGGATCTGCCCAGAGCCACTCTGGATCTGCCATAACCAATCGCTAATGTTTGGTCGTGACGTATGTCATCTCAAACTAGCATACGACATCAATGTCATCGTTCTCAGCCACTCCCTCTGTTCGCTGATTGGACTGATTAAAATTTGACTGAAGAAACCCAGAGAATATACTGCAATCAGGCTATTGGTTTACGATACCTAATATCGATCTAGCTTACTGCAGTGTCTCGTAGCCACTAGGGCTGAGCACCGAATGGTGATACTTTTATGGTATCGAACGAAAAACTCAGATACTATGAGTATCGAAAAATTATTTATCTTTCGGTTCCAAAAGCCAAGCGGCTTTTAAACACTTATAAAAGTGGATGCCGAGTCAGCAAAGTGCAACATATGCGATAAGTATTGCAACCAAAGGCGCAAAAGGAAAACTTTCTGTGCGCTGTATGTTCACAAACAGCGCGAGTGAATCACCGCGTGCGCTCTCTCTCTCTCTCCCTTTCATAATGCTCAAATGGCTTCACATCAGCGCATCGCATCTGCACTAAAATCGAGCTGCACAGTTGACACAGGATTTGCCACTTGCACAATCGAGGCAGTGTCGCATCGTCACCTAAAGTTTATAATTTGCATTTATTTTTAAGTCTTGCCAGTTTTTTTTTTTAAGTCAAACCGCTCCACACGCACACACACGCACACGCACACACACACACACACACAGGCCATCTCACGAAAGCTTGCGAGTACAAATTGCGCTGAAATGGTCAAATGCACACAAATGTATGTACTAAATTACCGTCTTGACGAGTATGCACGTAAACCCCGTTGTGACCATAGACCGTAAAAAAACGTGACTCGTGAGTGAACATTTTGTGCAACTGCATGTAACCTATCCTGTACGCTCTTAAAGTGACAGCAGTCGAATAAACTGCTGCTGTCTCTGAGTTTCTCTTTGTCTTGTGTTGTTTGATTAACCTTTATGACACTCGCTGCTCTTGAATGACTAACTTTTTCAACCTTAAGTGTAAGGATTAATCTAATTTAATTTATTCAGGGAAGACCAATATTAATTTACATTTAATTTCTTATTAAATTTCTTTTTTTAGTATTTCTTACCTCAATACTAATGTTAGACCTACCTGAAAATGTGTCTTTTAAAAACAAAAATGCACTGCATGAACAAATAGGTGAGATAATTATATACATTTATATGACAAGAGTCACCTAAGGGTGGGATTCCCCCATTGTCCGAAATAAAATTCAGGCCCTGAATGAATGTATTCACCGTTCTTTGTTTTGTTCTGTTCTGATCTCATCACGTGATGACGTTTTTATTGACATTGGTGTCCAGATTACACCTTCAAAAACTGTGCGAAATCATGCTTTTTCCACCTGCGAAATATTGTTCGTATCCGTCGATCCCTCAACTTTAACGATGCTGAAACTGTTATTCACGCTTTTATAACCTCCAGATTAGACTACTGTAACACCTTATACAGCGGCTTACCAACTAAGGCTATACATCGCCTCCAAATGGTGCAAAACTCTGCTGCTCGAGCCCTAACATTTAATAAAAAATCCGTACACATCACTCCCATCCTCAACCAACTTCACTGGCTTCCTGTGGCCAGTCGCATCGAGTTTAAACTGTTAGTTTTAGTCTATAAAATCGTGCTGATTTAGTTCAACCATATGTTCCTGCCCAGACCCTCATATCCAGCAATGAAAACCTGCTTGTCGTCCCCAAGTTTAAACGCTCGACTGTGGCAGGAAGGGCTCTTAGTGTTATTGGCCCTAAATTATGGAATAAGCTGCCCTCGACTATCCGTAACGCACCTACTCTCCAGATTTTTAAATCCCAATTTAAAACTCATCTTTTTTCTCCGTGCAGTAAATAATTATTTTTCTCTCACCGCCTCTGCCTTCAAGTGATCTCACATCTCGTCATGTTATGCTACATGACTAGCCACTGTTAATTGTTCTTTTGATTCTATAACTTCGTTGTTGTTGTTGTTGGAGTTATTTCTTGTACACCTGCTTGTTTATTTGCTGTAATGAACAGGCTGACTATCTGATTGTAATTGATTGTACTCTTGTACTCCACTGTGAAGCAACCTTGGGTTCTTGAAAGGCGCTATAAAAAATAAACATATTATTAATAATAAGACATGACAACTACATTACTGCTTATTTTGAAATAATAAAATGTACGCTACTGACTTTTCATTCTTTAATGAGACTTTAAGAAATATTTTTTTAGATATCAATACGAAACGCAAACATGGTAATCAAAGAAGAGGTGTATTCAAGTCATTATATGTGTGAATTGCATCCTAATGTGTTTTATTTTTTATTTTTTTGATAAATTTGTCAGAAAATTAGCATATTGCCAATGCATCTGATGCTAAATGCAGATAATCAAATGAAAGTAGCCATATAATCATGCACAGTTAGGATAGCAAAATGAATAGGCTAGGCTTATCAACTTTTAAATGGGAGATTTGAGGACGATTCACCTTTTTATAGTTCATAATTACTTTCCTTCCTCTCGTACTTCTCATTCAGCTGTCTCCTATGATCATTTCTCATCAGAGTGATCAAAAATGTCCTTCTTGCTGCTCCAAAGTCATGTGCCTCAACAGAGAAAGTGCATAGCTTGCAGCAAACATAGCAGCATTGTAATGAAGAGAGAGTTTTTATGGTGTTTTATAGTGGTGAGATTTATCGCCCCGTGCCTCTGAATCTTTGGTGTGTCGGTGCCCTGCACATACTAAAAAGGGAAGCAATCTGACGCAGAGCATGAGGGAGATGTCCAGCAGCAGCTGTTGAGGCTTTTCCAGGCAGTCCATTTGATAAAAGCATTCAATATTCACATCTCATGTTTCACAAGTGTGCTTCGTGTGAAAGAAGCAGCATGAGTTAAGATGTTTAACTTACTAGGGAGACCTGGAATGTTCTTTTAATATATTGAGATTTGTTCACATAGCCAGTTATCCCATCGCAATTTGATATGGTCAGTTTAGTTGTTTGCAGTTCACGCTAAAAGAAAAAATATGATAAATCAGTCATCTCAACATTCTCATGAACATGTTCCTATCGCTTTACATTTATCTGCATTTGTCTCTTTAAGCAAGAATCATTTCCTGTTTTTTAAGAGTGCTGTTTATTTTTCCATTTTGAAAAATAAACGATGGGCATTCTTTCCTCTCTATCTGACCGAGATTGAAATAACTCCCAAACTTACCATGACCTCGAGTCAGGGGAAGAAAAAAAAGCAAATTTGCACCGTAATCATATCTGGCCTAACCACCATTTCAGTTTCTGATTTTAGAGCTTGGAGATATCCTGTGGTTTGGGCCACTCCACCCTTGGATGGTTCTCCAGGGACATGGTTAAGACAAAGTAGTTCTTCCCCCCTGTGATTAAGGGCCCTTGGGTGTGTCACTAATCAGTATGTCACTAGGGCTGTATTATTACGGCATTTTCCATCTCTCTATGTCTATGAATTACCCTGGTTTTATGCTGGGGTTGTAGGGCATCATCAATAATTTTTAGCGTGATATGTTATTTCTGGAGCTGTGGGCAAAGTAATGATATAAAAAGATCCTGTTGTGTCCTTAAATCACTTTTGGGAATTGCAAGTCACTTGTCAGCCTTTCCTTGTAATGATTCGATCCTCTTCGGTGTCGCTGGTTATGAAATGCCACATTAGAGCTTTAAATTTTGCCCTTGTCATGACATTTAGTCATCCTTGTTTTCTGTTGGCTATACACAAGAATTAACAATCCCTTTCTGAGACTGATTCACTGTTTCCTGTTATTGTGATTCCTGTAAATATGTATGATTCCTTGAACGCGGGATACGGTTGCTTAATGGTTAAGTGTTTTGGAAGTCTGTTAGACCAGTTGCATTTCAAACCAAAGTAAATGAGATACAGGAATGCCTTTTCCTGATTTTAGTATAAAGTTCCATATAAAATGTATACACTTGATTTACCCATCTGGGTCATAATTAGGAACATACAGAAAAATAACACAATAAGGTGAACTTTGTGTGACTTGAATACCTGTGTTGTTGTTGAACATATCTGACAAAATGGAAAAAATGTCTTGCCTGTTTTGGCTTGGTGCCTTTTGTGTTGTAATTCCTAGAATTTATGAATTCTAAATGTTAAAGCTCCACTGCCAAAAGCACAGGTGAGCCACAGGTAGCCAAACATGTGAGTCACAACATAAATATTGAGCGTTTACTTGTGTGCATCTTCGTTAATGGATAGCCGAAAGGGCTTAATGTGTTTATAATCATATTCATTATTGGGAATTTATGCAGATCATGATGGCAGGTGTGTTGGAGGTTCACAGGTGCTCTAATCACACTTGCATTTTACATATTACATTTTTTTTTTCTTGCCGTCAACTAGCTTAGTATACAAAACACAAGCTTGAAAGCAAAGAAGCAATGCTACAATTGCAAAATTGCAATTTATTGTCTGAAAATACCACTACTAAACTAATGCAATACATATGTATCTATATTAGTCAACCTAACCCAATTATGTTTATTCCCAAAGCTGAGCATTGTGCAGGCCTTGCCAAGTTCTTCCACAGTGTTTTAAGTGAAGATGTGCTGAGACAAGAAACTTGAGAAAGAACTATGCCAGAAACACTGGTTCAAGAAAGACATGTTTAATTTCTGTAATTTTTCATCAATAACAGCTGTTCCAGATCTTTGATTGTCTTTGTCTGTTTTCAGTCAGCCCTAGAAATAAAGTTGCACAGAGGCATCCAAAATGTTTTTTGGCCTGGAATAGTTGAGTCTCTAGAGCAAAGGTTGTTTCCAACAAATATTTACTCATGCACTGTTATTTTTTCTTTAATATTTCATATCTGTTCATGGCCTCTGAAGCGCAAGTCTCTTGTGTGCACTTTGGTTCAAGTTGTTTACTGTTTGTCTGTGCTGACTTGGTTTAACCCACATGTGTAAATGTTTTTGTAGCTATTCAGCATTGCCTTATAAACTCTGTTCATATTTTATCTCCTTTATGCAGAGCTCCCTGAGAATTGGACTGACACGAGGGAGACTCTTCTTGAAGGAATGACCTTTAACCTTCGGCATCTGGGGATGACTCTGGTGGACCAACCCAAAGGCGAGGAGCTCTCAGCTGCTGCTGTCAAGAGGATTGTTGCCACAGTGAGTTCTGTCATTTGTCATATAGCTTGGATATGAAGATAAAAGAATAAAGATCATGGCTGCATCCGAAATCGCATACTTCCCTACTATATTGTAGGCAAAAAAACTATTTTATTATTATAGTGTGTATAATAAGTAAGTCCAAATTCACAGTACTCATTAAAGATTAGGCAAAAAGTACCTGGATGACCTACTACTTTCAGGAAGATTCTGAAGTGTGCATATGATGGACACTTTACTATCCCATGAGGCCACAGGAGAGGATTTGTGAATGGCAGTGAAGCGACACAAATGACGCTGTAGGTCACATGATGATGAAAGCGTGGTGAATGTAGTACGTCCAGATTACATTCGTACTACACACACTCATACTACATAGAACATACTTTTTTTTTAGTGGTCGTGAAGTAAATACTTATTCAAAATGTGTTAGGGATGCACCGAAATGAAAATTCTTGGCCTAATAATAATAATAATAATAAAACACTTGGCCGACGCCGAATACCGAACATGGTTTTCTCGAATTTTTATTTATTTATTCTTTGACAATTTTTTCACTATTGCATAAATTAAATAGTAAAAATTGCTTTTTACTATTTTGTCTTGCTTTTTATAAAGGGGTGGTAAAACACATTCTTTCGAAGGCTTGATTGTGTTTGTGGGGTGCCCTGTAACATGTGTTCATGCTTCGTTTAAAAAAAAAATCATTATTTTTCATACATTTTTACCCTTATTCTACACTGCTCTGTCCCTCCTTGTAAAAACGGTCTGATGGTAAACTATGCTTGGGTTAGTACATTAGCGTCAATAAAACCATACCTATTTGAGGCCGAATCAGACCCAGACAATTTTAGTGAAGATGATCGAGCAGAACCTGTTCAGTCCTCAAGAGTAAAGACTCCGGATCTATAGTGATCGCTACTGAATGGCACCGTTACTTTTGTATTTTTAGAACGATTTGCCAAATATCTGTCGCAAGAACGAACACTAAACATTGGTTTTACTATAGTATCCAAATCAAACACAGAACCATGTTTAGCATGCCTGTAGATAAACAATACATAAAAGCTCTAATCAAAGAATAATTTACACTAATGCCAAGTTCGCTGATGAGATTTTAAAAAGTTTGTAACGTTAGGTGTTTGTCGGATAACGTTAAGTATGAATGAGCATTTAACAAACTGGTTTGCAGAGCCAAACAGCGTTGACATCTGTGTACTTCCTTGCTAAAACGTACAATTAACAATACAAACTATTACAGGAAAACACATAGACGAAAAATAAATCATACTTACAGGTTGTGGCCCGTAAACGGCTTCTGTTTTTAAATCCATCTTTCAGGACAAGCCGTTGTAAGAATCCTGCATTGAACTCGTGAAGATTGTGGAAGCTTTCCTTTTTGAAATGTGCAGCGGGAGCCGTGCGCGCCCGTCGTGCATTCTCACACTGGCAGTGTTTGTCTCGCGCAGCTGAACCGCGGCTCGTGTATTGCAAATACAGACGAATATTGTCCATTATGTCACATTTTCCGGTCTTCTCCTCCGACCCCTGTCTGTCTCGTGCTTTGATTTATGATGGGCAGCATGTATCTGCTGCAAATGCGACCGTGTTCCCCTCTGTCTCACAACGTTATATGCATGCGTGTATATGTTAAACGCACTGCAACGCACCCCCGTCCCTAGGAAGGTTGAACAAAGTGGACCTGCAATCCGGATGAAAATAACAGCGTTTCGTCGGCATTGGCAACAACACTCCAGCCTACTAACCACAACAACGCTTCCCCGCGGCGATACAAAATGGCCTCGCCCCCCCTTATTTCATATTCTCGGAGGAGGGGTTTATGTAAATATTGGGGCTGGTGATGTCAGAGACCCTGGAGAAATGTCTAGTAGTCCCTAGCGGCCGTTTGCTGTAGTCCTTAGAAATTGATTTCTTTAAAAGCAAATATCTCCCTTTGCTTTAAACTTTGAACGTTGTAACTTTGCAGATGTTGTTTATGCTCAAACAGCAACATTACACACTAGCTAAAGTTAGAAAAGTGAAATCGTGGTTTACCACCCCTTTAAAGAAAAATAAATGACAACTACAATTAAAAAAATATTTATTTAACAATGAATTTTTTTTTAGCATTCCAGCAGACATTATACAAACAAAGCACAGTATAATATATATATATATATATATATATATATATATATATATATATATATATATATATATATATATATATATATATATATATATATATATATATATATATATATATATATATATATATATATATATATATATATAATTATAATATAAATATATATATATTTTTTTTATATGTAAAATACATTTTTATATTTTTTATTTGGCCATCTTATCTTTTGGCCTATTATGCCTACAGGTATCATAATCAAATTACTGAGGGTGCTTCTGAAATCACTGAGGGCTCTATTAAAGTGCAGATGTAGGCTAAGCAACCACAGCAGTGAGTGTACAGTGAAACATTTAAGCAAATGTCGCAAATGCAGCAAATATTTTTCTATTAGTCTGCCTTTACATTGCTTTAATGCGTTACTATTTCACTGTCACTTCCGAAACTTTTCAGCGTGCAATTGACTGAATCCTTTTTGCAACATGAAAAACAATAGTTTTATTCAATGGATTATATAGACTGTTAGACTGTAGACTCAAAAGCGAGCCAAGACTGCTCCATTTACGATCACTAAATGCTGTCGCTATGTCAGTTCATCGCGATCTCACAAAGCTGCTAACAATGCACAATAAATATTTTACTTGCGTCAATTCGTGTCTACACTTTGTTTGTTTGTTAATGAGCCTGTCACCGCTGCAGAAACGCGTTGTAAATGGATACATTTGACATTCTACAGACACACATATGCACTGGAGCATTTGCCAATATATTATTACAGTATCACCTGAGGGTGCTCTTGCTTGCATTTGAGGGTGCTTGAACAGTGTCTGCAAACGGCCATTTTTGCGTCTATCTTGGACACTGCTTCCACTCTTCTGACATGTTTGCTGCATTTAGAAGCGTGTGCACCTCTCTCTCACATGCACTGGTTGCTATTTTTGATCATGTCATCAAAAACGTAATTGTTCGGTAAAATTTATTCAGTCTTTTCACTTATTTGGAAAACCGAAAGTGCAATTTTTGCTATTTTCGGCCAAATAATTTCGGTTGCCAAACATTCGGTGCAACCCTAAAATAAGTACCTAATCGAGAGTATGCGATTTCGGACACAGCCCATGATATCATTGTGACAGCCTAGCAACCACATGGCAACACCCTGGCTATCACCTGGAATAACCGCATAACACATTAAAAACTGAAAATGTTAGCAACTGCATAGCAAGGCCCTGGCTCCTAGCCTATAATTCACCCTGAATATCCTAGAAACTGAATAACAACAAGTTCAAAACAATCATAGTAGTCAATACAGAACCTCTTTGAATCAAGAACCAAGTTCTGCACAGACATTAAGCTTCACCTATAAAATCACCAATGTAAATTACGTAGACCACGGACAAGCATTTATCGTTATTTGTTCATTTGTTAGGCCAAAGCCAGTGGGAAGAAACTGCCTAAAGTGGCCCTGAAAGTGTCTCCTCAGGGAATCATCTTGTGCGACAGTGTGTCTAACCAGCTGATCGAGAACATTTCCATATACAGGTGAACTCTATACACCTCAGCACAACTACTTCTCTCATGTTCAACTTCCTGTTAAACATTCACTTGCTGCACCTCTGACCCACATTAGACTATGAAAGGAATGGTCTCTCATGCTTCCTCTTCTCAGAAGTGAGTGTGTCTGACCTACAGTGGAGATGATTTATCCTGCCATCCAGTGTTTTACCACACACACACACACACTCACCTCCCCAAGTTTCTCACTAGAGACATGTGAAATGCAGCATACCGCAGGAGACCAGCAGTAGTCCTCCATAAATCTCATCTTCATAGTTGAATGTGCTTTGGTTGAGACTAGTGTTGTCAAAAATATCGATTTTTCGATTCGATACTGAAATATTTGAACCAATCCAATACTCCTTTCTACAGTATCGTGATATCAGCTGTGCTTTCTTGCTCTCCTCTCCAACCGACAGCGAGTTGACACGCACCCGCCTCCTCTCATTCACTCCGGTTAAATGGTGTTGGTGTGACGGGTCTGAATTTTGCGCACATAATTCTACTCATTCCCGCAGATTTCACGCTCACATCTGAAACGCACACACATACAGTAACAAAGCTGCCTCTGACATACAAGTGCAAAAATTAGCTCCTTTTCCCAGCTTATTAATGGTCAAATACACTCAAAAATAATGTCATAATCTTGGTGAGTATTAACGTAAGCACAGTCGTTAACAGTTCAGGAAAAATGTGTAACAGGAACAGTATTTTGGATCCATGCGTGCATCAGGTCTTAAAGGGACAGCAGCCGATCTCTGTTGTTAATGATCACTTGCTCTTGACTGATTAACTTGTGTAACTTTAATGGATTAATCTGTATTACATTTTTTACAATGAAGATTATCCAATGTTATTTTAAATTTGATTACTTTGTATTTTTTTATTCTGTTTCTTACCTGAATACTACTATTAGACCTACCTGAAAAAATAAAGCAGTCCATTTCATTTGTAACTTTATTCTATTGTTAGTCATTTGTTTTTGTTCTTATTTTATTACTGTTTACCATTTGAAATCAAGCTTCCTTGTGCTGTGTGTAAGCTTTTGCAACAAAATTACCCCATTGTAAAAAAATACATTGATTTAACAAATATTTGTGAGCTAATTGTAATGGTAATTGATAAACGTTTATTTATGAAAAAAGCTTTATCATATCAAGTGATCTCTTCAGAAGAAATCTTGATTGCTTAGACTTTCAATAGATGGACAAAAAAAGAAATGTATAAAATATATTTTTGACAGTATATGCAGTGTTTTTCTCCGTGGTATCAGAAATGGTATCGAATATCGATACTTTTCCAGGTATCGTATCGAAGTTAGAAATTCTGGTATCATGACAACACTAGTTGAGACTACTTTCCACACAGACATGTTGTGATTTCATGTTTTATGGTGAATTTCTGTAGACATAAATGCTTTTTATACTGTATTATCTGTATCTTCTATCCCCCTACACCAGGGGTGGCGAACTCCGGTCCTGGAGGGCCACTGTCCTGCAGAGTTCAGCTCCAACCCTGATAAAACTCACCTGCCTTTAGCTTTCTAGTAACCCTTCAGACCATGATTAGCTTGTTCAGGTGTGTTTGATTAGGGTTGAAGCAAAACTATGCAGGACAGTGGCCCTCCAGGACCGGAGTTTGCCCCCCCTGCCCTACACTAACCCTACCCCTAAAACTACCCATCACAGAAAACTTTCTGCGTTTTTACATTTTTTTGACCAAAAAATGTCCACACAAGGTCAAGGATCTTTTGGATTCGAATGAATTTATTGCTGATTTAGTGCTCAATTATTAAATGGTGCTCAATTATTAATAATGGTTCTTATTATCAATGTTGAAAACCGTTTTTGCTAAATATTTTTGTGGAAACTGAAAAGTTTTTGATGAATAGAAAGTTCAAAAGAACGGCCTTTATTAGAAATTGTTTGAATGTTTTAAAGAGTATTTCTGTGCCAAAAATACTCCTTCCGGTTTCAGAAAGTTTTTTTTAGAGTATGGGTCTATCTGACGTCAGCAAGGGCAGAATGTAGAATGTCCGGAAGAAAAGAGCCTTTTCTTTTTGTGCGCGCGACCAGAAGGAGAGAGCAAATGCACGCTCATTAACGCGCTTTGCTCAGCTTTAGGGAAGTCACCGGCTGCGCTGCAGTCACAGGAATTCACGAAATCAACAATGTCACCAAAGAAGTGTGTTTTTGGTTGTCAGGGCAAGACAACCCTGTACAGCTTCCATAAGAACCCAGCGTTAATGGGACAGTGGATGGAGTTTGTTTTTCCGGAGCAGCAACAGAGTTGTGCAAGTGTTTTTGTTTGTTCCCTGCATTTCGGGGACAATCGTTTTATAAACAAGGCCCGGTTCAACTCCGGATTTTTTAGATCGTCTAATGCTGAGAGATGGAGCTGTTCCAGCAATTTAAGGTTCATGGTCGTGCGTTGGGTGAGTAAAACTGCTTCAAATGTCTTTGATTTATTAGCGATCGGCATGTAAGAGCACCTCAAGTAAACAGCATGACGTGCAAAACCGTTCCGCTTGCTACTGCTAACTTTAAGTCCTTATAAACCTGGTTTATGTCATCATAAACCATGGTTAAACACACAAATGTTGTAAAAATCGCGCATGACAAGCCGCTAAGCAAATATATAGTTACAGTACATACCACAGAGACGTATGCTGTAGTCCTGTTCAATTTCAGCCTCTAGATCTGATTCTGGATCATATATTTATGGCTAAATCTGATTGATAGTCATGGTTTATTTAGGATAACGTTTTCTTTTCCACGTTTAAGTATGTCACAGCTTTCAGACGCTCTTAACGCAATAGCTGTACGCGCTCGTGATTCTTTAGCTCCGTCCACACGATACACCTCCAGCCGCTCCCCCCCCCCCCCCCCCCCCCCTTTAAATGGTAGTGTATCAAGGTTTCCAAAGAAATATGAATCAGCAAAAACTGTTTTCAACATTTATAAAAAATAAGAAATGTTTGTTGAGCAGCAGAATCAGCATATTAGAAAGATGTCTGAAGGATCATGTGGCATTATAAAATATATTAAAATAGAAGTTTTTAAATTGGAGTAATTTTTCAAAATATTGTTTTTACTGTATTCTTCATCAAATAAATGCATCCTTGGTGAGTCGCGTGTGGTATGCAAGTTTAAAGTAAACTTGTTACATGTGGGGACATTGATTATATATATAATAAATTATTATTATGATACAAAATTCATGTAAAGTTTACTTTTAATTAATGAACTGAATAATTCGAATTCAACATGATCTCTCTTCCCTTATTTGTTTAAAGAAAAACAGCAGCCGTCAGTTCTTTAGTGCATAACCGTAGTACAGTAAACAGTCCTTGAAGTTCCAACACCGTCTGCGTTTGCTCTGCTCCATATACCCTGCAACACATCATCATTTTTATTTACACAAACCTGACCGCAAGTCCTTAACGCTGGTCTGTTTTGTGACCATTTCTCCCAGGATATCATACTGCACAGCTGACAAGATGCATGACAAAGTGTTTGCTTTCATCTCCCAGAACCAACAGAATGAGACCCTGGAATGCCACGCGTTCCTCTGTGCCAAGCGGAAAGTGGTGAGTGCTTGATGCTTTCCTTATGAAAGCTGTGAATCTTTCCATCACCACAAAGACTTCTGACTGGAACAAAAGGAGTCAAACAAAGCATGAAGGAGGAGGACAGTTTTTCATAATAGCTGACTAGATCACTTTCTGTCTGTTGAAGGACATGCTGTTCTTCTCAGCATAGCTCAAGTATCCAAAAACATGTTAATATGCCTGTTATGGCTAGATGCTGAGGTTTCGATTCTAAAGCTTTTCCTACATAGGCAGCATTTGAAGGCACCGTATGTTTATTCCTTTTGAGTTTGAGTGAATAATTTAAAAATTATTATAATTTTTTACAGTCAAATTGTAATTTACAGCAGTAATTTATTTTTGTATTTATTTTCATAATCAGAGGTGTTATATTTAACGTTAATTATTTATTTACTTAAAGTACCCCCTGAGATGGACAGCAGTTTATTTGTTTTATATACTATATATATGATATATTCAATATAATAAATTGTATTTATATAAATATACACAGATCAGGCATAACATTATGATCACCTTCCTAATATTGTTTTGGTCCCCCTTTTGGTGCCAAAACAGCCCTGATCCGTCGAGGCATGGACTCCACTAGACCCCTGAAGGTGTGCTGTGGTATCTGGCTCCAAGATGTTAGCAGCAGATCCTTTAAGTCATGTATGTTGGATCGGACTTGTTTGTTCAGCACATGCCACAGATGCTCGATTGGATTGAGATCTGTGGAATTTGGAGGCCCAGTCAACACCTCAAACTCACTGTTGTACTCCTCAAACCATTCCTGCACCATTTTTGCTTGGTGGCAGGGCACATTATCCTGCTGAAAGAGGCCACAGCGACCAGGGAATACCGTTTCCATGAAAGAGTGTACATGGTCTGCAACAATGATTAGGTAGGTGGTATGTGTCAAAGTAACATCCACATGGATGGCAGGACCCAAGGTTTCCCAGCACAACATTGCCCAAAGCATCACACTGCCTCCGCTGGCTTGCCTTCTTCCCATAGTGCATCCTGGTGCCATGTGTTCCCCAGGTAAGTGACGCACACACACACCCGGCCATCCACGTGATGTAAAAGAAAACATGATTCATCAGACCAGGCCACCTTCTTCCATTGCTCCATGGTCCAGTTCTGATGCTCACGTGCACACTGTTGGTGCTTTAGGCGGTGGACAGGGGTCAGCATGGGCACCCTGACTGGTCTGCGGCTATGCAGCCCCATACACAACAAACTGCGATGCACTGTGTATTCTGACACCTTTCTATCAGAACCAGCATTAAGTTCTTGAGCAGCTTTTCTGTTTGATCAGACCACATGGGCCAGCCTTCGCTCCCCACGTGCATCAATGAGCCTTGGCAGCCCATGTCCCTGTCGCTGAATCACCACTGTTCATTGTTTGGACCACTTTTGATACATAGTAACCACTGCAGACCGGGAACACCCCACAAGAACTGCAGTTTTGGAGATGCTCTGACCCAGTCGTCTAAATGCCATCACAATTTGGCCCGTGACAAACTCGCTCAAATCCTTACGCTTGCCCATTTTTCCTGCTTCTAACACATCAACTTTGAGGACAAATATTCACTTGCTGCCTAATATATCGCACCCACTAACAGGTGCCGTGATGAAGAGATAATCAGTGTTCACTTCACCGGTCATAATGTTATGCCTGATCGTTCTATATAATATTTTCAATATAATGAATATATTTTACAATCTCTCACCTTTTCTATCTCATTCATTCATTCATTCATTTTCAATGGTTATTATTAAAAATAAGTGATTTTGTTATCTATGCCAGAGATTTTGAAATTGTTGCATATATGCGGCCAGTAGCACGCATATCATTCACTTGTAGTACAGCACAACTGGAAGTGTCAAATACTTAATTACTCTAGGCTTTTAGTTCCTACTTCCTTTTACCATAGATGTACTCTTTCTTGTGTATCTTCATCTACATTGGTCTTACTCAAAATTCCTTAATATGCCCACCTGACATGTTTTTTATGTGGAAACATTTTATCTGACTCTCTAGACTCTTCCCAGGCCTGCTGACCTTGACTACAGAAAGAAGCATTATTCACAATTTGTTTCTCACAGCATTTTCAGATTATAACATGAGAGAGAGAGACGAAAAAAAGAGATTAAAATGGGAATTATATCTGTGCGATGGAAGGAGGGGGCTGCGACTTCCATTTGAGTGCCTCGGATAACTTCCAACATCTCCATACTTATCAGTTAAAAGCTAACCTTTACAAGTATTCCATCATCCCCTTATGTCCCCTTACATTCAAATCTCGGCCGCCATTGACTACCATAGTATTTTTTGTTCCCTCTATGGTAGTCAATTAGCCACATCAAAATGTTGGGTCTGGGAACTCCCCATTGGCAGGGCTCAATCCGAGGGGCGGGATAAACGGTTGTCTTTCAAATTCCCTCTGCACGCAATAGGATGGCCCTACAACCAACCAGAGCAACGAAGAAGGTGACGCAGAGCTAGTTGATAGATTAAACTTTAGCCATATTCAGTCGGCAAAACTCCGAACACATCTTCCTCTCTTAAGAATGACTTCAGTGCCGTTCTTTGTTCTTTTCTCAAAGAAAAGCTTAACTCCAAGATGCCCTGGCTGCAAATTAGATTTGCTGCCGCTAGGTTGCGTCTAGATTTCTAGGCTAGTAGTCAATGGCTGCAGAGATCTGCTTGGTTACAAACATTCTTCCAAATATCTAATTTCGTGTTCAGCAGAAGATAGAAATTGTATACAGGTTTGGAACAACTTGAGCATGACTAAATGATGACATAAATTATAAATGTTTATTAATACGCCTATGGCAGACCTCAGCCATACAAATGTGTGCTCTTATGTCTTTTTAAAACATTTTAAATCCTGCATTACCTTTTCATATGGTATTTTCATACAAGCTTATATATTCATTTTGGAAAAAAATGAACCATATGCCCTTTAAGTGATGTTTCTAATGGCACTTTGTGTTTGCTATTCTTGCTGTACAAAACTTAAAGGAAGCATTTGTCTCTAAATGATTTTGTAATCATGTACGTTATCTCGCTCTCACTCAGTGAACATCTGTGCTTACCTGCACTCGTGAATGCAGTGATGGACCACTGTCTTTCCTCATTCGACTGGTGTTTGGATTTCATGTGATTTCTCATTGTGGTCGTGATAATCTGATAAAATCTATTAATGAAACAGAGTTATCATAAGTAACTCCATTTTGTAAGATAATTTTCATCTAAGGAATTCTAAACATTGCGAGGCAGACGGCGACATTGTGATCAAATGCACTCAACTTATTAAACACGCTCCACAGCGCCACCCAGTGGAATTAGTTAACTGCGAGTATTAGAGGGGTTTATCATGGATTCACTGCAGGCGGTGTCCCATAACTTTTGGCAAAAATTATATTCTTTTGTTTTTAGTATCTGTCCATTGTATATTTTATCATCCTCCTCCTCCTCCCTGTCTGAATGACTCACTGTTGTCCTGTTGCGTTCCCTCAGGCCCAGGCGGTCACGCTCACGGTGGCTCAGGCCTTCAGAGTGGCCTTCGAGTTCTGGGAGGTTGCCAAAGAAGGTACAGAGTATCATATCTCTCCTCAAAACAATGTAGAGGTCATTTATAACAGCAGAGAATCATACGTCACAACACACACACACAAAATGGTGCACTTTTTTATATATTAAAAAATCCCTTGCATATTTTGTACTTGTCACATAATTTTAGAAACTTTGTTTGGCAAGAATGCAAAGAAGAACTTGGAACCCAGGGCTCGGTGAACGCACCAAGAAAATTAATTTATTTGTCTGAATTTATATAAACTTGTTTGATTTGTTAAAGCAGGATTATTCATTATGTGCTGTTGCTCTGCTTTCAGAGAGAGAGCATCATGTGAAATGGGATTCAGCTGGAGAGACGTCCAACAGTTCACAGTCAGAGAAATCGGTCAGCGTGACAAGCCTGAAAGGAGGAGGTGCTGACTCCTTAAAATCTCGTTGCCTCCTCTTGAGAAAATATCCCTTTTACACTTCAATATTAATGGGCTGTTTTTGGTTGTTGTTGTTTTTAGCTGTAGCTGCAGAGAACCTTTTGGACATTGAAGATTACTCATCTGCTGTGGAAAATGTGGACAACCCCACCGAACCCAACAACAACAACACCACCACCACCCTATGGGTAAGATCTTGTCCACTTATGAACGTGTTTTTCTCTCGAACGTGACTCACGGGGAGGATTCCACATGAGTGACTGCTGGCCATTGTCTTCACTTTTCGTTTTAAAATCCGACTACCGTTTTGCTCCTCTTTTCAGGAGACGGATGATGGTCTGGAAGAGGCTTTTTCAAGGTATGAGGCACCCAGGGCTGTTCTTATCTCCTCTTTCAAGCTTCTGTTTCTCTCTTCAGTGAAGAACAGGAAGGACAAATCTTTGAGAAGTGAGCTGCATGTAAAAAGCATACTGATAACCTCTCGCGCATCAAAGCGATCTCCAACTACAATCGTTCTGTGTTTGTTCTGTAAGATTGTGGGATTTTGTTTGCTCCACATAACTTCTCGGCCTTTGATTAATCATTCAGAGCTATTTTTTCCCATACTGAGGTCTCATTAAACAACTCTACATTTGCAGGGTGAATTATATCCTGCCAAACTACCAGCAAGTAGAGTTGTTTTATTTCTGATGGCATATAGATGCCAAACCTGACCTGAGTATTTGTGCTTGATGAGTACAAATTCTTCCATTTTTATTTGATTAAAGGGTTAGTTCACCCAAAAATGAAAATTGTCATTAATTACTCATCATGTCGTTCGACACCTGTAAGACCATCATCTTCGGAACACAAATGAAGATATTTTTGTTGAAAGCTGATGGCTGAGAAAGGCCTCAGATAGGCATTCAGTACATTCACACTCACAAGACCCATAAAAGGCACTAAAAACGTCGTTACAAAGTCCATCTCACTACAGTGGCTCTACAATAATTTTACGAAACGAAAAGTTTTTGTGCGCAAAAAAAAAAATCAAAATAACGACTTTATTCAACACGTCCTTGTTTTCCGTTTCGGCCTCTGCCGTGAACTCACAAAGCACCACGACGCATGCGTGAGAATATGACGTAGCGCCGGCGTTCGGGAATCCATGAAATGCAGACTTTAGCCCCATTTTGAGCACTACGCCGAGACCTAAAGCACGATCAATGTAGAATTCAACAGCTTAGATACGGCGCGTCTTCCTCTGCTTGTAAACAAATCTCCTCCTCGCTGGGTCACGTGTCCGAACGCCGGATCCGTGTCATATTCTTGCGCATGCGTCGTGAGTTCACGTCCGAGGCCTACACAGAAGACAAGAACATGTTGAATAAAGTCATTATTTAGATTTTTTTTTTTGCCGCACAAAAACTATTGTCGTCGCTTCGTAAAATTATTGTAGAGCCACTGTAGTGAGATGGACTTTGTAACAACGTTTTTAGTGCCTTTTATGGGTCTTGTGAGTGTGAATGTACTGAATGCCAATGGAGGCCTATCTGAGGCATTTCTCAGCTTTCAACAAAAATATCTTCATTTGTGTTCCGAAGATGAATGGAGGTCTTACGGGTGTCGAACGACATGAGGGTGAGTAATTAATGACATTTTCATTTTTGGGTGAACTAACCCTTTAAATCCACCAAACAGGCTGAACATGGAATGCTTGGATATGATTCTTCAACAAACTTTATTTATTTATTTTATTTATTTAATTTTTTTCTTCAAGTCTACTATTGTCAGACTTATAATGGAAGCAATGTATAATTAAGACTTTATGTAAATAGGAAAAGAAATGTATGTATATAATAAATGTATGTATTATAATATTATTATTATTATTAATATAATGTGTGTATTATATTTTATTAATAATAAATATATCAAATTATGTTTGTAGAACTGAATTAGAAAAATTTAGATAAATAAATGTATATAATTCATGTAAATAATAACGATTTTACTCCTTAATAATAATAATAATAATAATAGGGACTATGTAAATAAAATAAATATGTATATAATACATGTTAATTAATAATATAGTAATATTAATAATGATTTGCCTTCAAGGACAATAACGTTGTTGTTGTTATTATTATTATTATTATTGTTGTTGTTAATAAACTTATTAATAATAATAATAATAATTATTATTATTATTATTATTATATACATAGTCATTATTATTAACATTATTAATAAATGTGAATATAACAATTAATATATACGTGTATTATATACATTTATTTTATTTACATAGTTATTATTATTAATAATAATACATGTGTATATAAATATTATTATTATTATTATTAATAATAATTGTGTATATAAATTTTAATAATAACTATGTAATTAAATAAATCTATATTACATATATTAATAATATTATGTTATATACATTTATTTCATTACATAGTTGTTGTTGTTGTTGTTGTTGTTGTTGTTGTTATTAATAATAATAATAATAATAATAATAATAATAATAATATAGTAGTAATAATAATGGGGACTATGTAAATAAAATGACTATATCATACATGTTGTTGTTGTAATAATAATAATATATTAATAAAGAATTGCTTTCAAGGAAAATAACATTAAGTTATTGTTGTTAATAAAAACATTATCCTATATTATTATTATTATTGTTGTTGTTGTTATATACCCATTATATATTTTATTATATACACATGTATTATATACATTTATTTTATTTACATAGTTATTAGTAGTAGTAGTTTATTTACATAGTAGTTATTATTATTAGTAGTAGTAGTATTAGTAAATAACTTTGTCATTTATTTCTTACTTAATTTATTACTTCGTATAAGTTTATATCGTGCATCAGAGGAACCATGCGTTGACTGAAGGATATTTATCAGTTTAATTGAAGATGTGAGCTTCCTTTTTGAGTAGCATCATCTTCAGGGTTGAAGCAGCTAATACTGTATTTAGCCTCTCATGTCTTCTGGTAAATTAATCTCAAGATTAATACAATTCAGCTAAACTGGCTGATTCATGCATTGTCACCTTCCTCAGAATATAATTGTGTTTCTTAAAGGGAACAGAGAAACATCCTGCAGCTCTCAAGCCCTTGATTGTTGTACTCTCTCTTTGTTCCTAGCTGCAGTTTGGATAGCTATGAGTACTCTCCAGGTAACAAGTCCAAGTCCAGGTCCAGTCCTAAACCTCCACCAAAGCCATATCCAAATCTCTGTCTGTCAGTCTGACATCATTCCCCTCCCCTGTTGTCTTCCGGAACCCTGCCAACTTTCACTGATCAATCCAACCAAATTAGCATCCTGGCCTGGTACTACTGACCCAACAGACTGATCTAATTGTGAATTTGACGGCAGGGTTCTGCAGTGATCCATATTTAAATGAAATTTGCATTTCAATTGTGATTTTATATGGCTTGTTTCCTTCAATATCCCATCATCCTCAGCCTAGCCAGTTTGTATGTTGTGTTTCAGTTTGTCTTTTTCATCCTCTTTGTTTTTATCCCTGAACATAACACTGCATTAGTGTGATATGATTACATTGAAGTATTGCATGACTTCTAACCTTACAAATGAGTCCATACCAGTTGTTAGCATAGTAAATAACATAGTTATCAACCAAACGTGGCTTTTAATTAAACCTTTAGGCACATATGGGCGATTCCAGCATTATGGATGTGACTAAATCTGGTTTATTTTTTCCATGGTAAGATTGACATTTGCATGGAATTGCCCATATGCTATGCTATACTGGACATGTGCATCACTGTAGATCATTTTCAGAGTTTGCATTCTTCTGTCTCTTTCCCCATAGACTCGCTGAGTCTCGTACTAACCCCCAGGTCCTGGACATTGGGGTGATGCCTCAGGACTGGAACTCTGAGACCGAATGGGACAAGACCAATGGAAATGCACCAAACGCTGATGAGCTCTCCAGCCTCTGAGCACAGATGGGTAACATGGGATACAGAAGATCCAGGAAACTCATGCAGGAATCTGCGTTCAGTTGAAAGTTAGTCCATTACACCAAAGCAATAGCAGATGAGTCTATTTTTGCAACAACAACAAAAAAAGCGATATCCTACCTGAGTTTACGTGCTTTATTTTTTATCAATCGAATTGTATGCAGAATAATGTATGTAGATACCAGAGTCAGTATTGTTTTCATGTATGAAAAGAAATGTGTATCATATAAATATAACATGCATATTCAGGTGCACTGTAGAGTTGCTTTAAGGTCTAACTCTGTCATTTGCTGCTTTGAAATTCATTTATCACCATAATGCTCTTCATTAATGATAACACAGAAATCTGTGTTAAATTCACAGTACAGTCTGTCTTTAGCATCTTTTGAGGCCTTTAAATCATATTTCAGTATTTACATGCGTGTATGTTTTTTTTATTTAATCAGGATTGTATGATTGTTATAACACCCCAAGGGGCCATTTAATATTTCTCTCAAAAGTCTAATAAAAGTGTTAATATTATGTGAGAATTTATGCCATTAATGTTTTTCATTTGTCTCGTGTGTATTTAATTATACTTTAATTCTTATTACATTTGTATAATTATTATATATATATATTTTTTATTATACTGTCCATTTATCCATCTTCCAAACCAGTTGTTCTGTGCAGATGTGGGAGAATATCCCAATGTCCCAGACATTTATATTTTATTTCATTATATATTACTTGCATCATATATAACTTCATGATTATATATATATATATATATATATATCTCAATTACATCATTATATATTACATCATTAATATATAATGATGTATTAATATATAATGATGTAGTAATATATAATTACATCAATATATATTACTATATACATCAATTACATTATATATTACATCCTTATATATTAATTACATCATTATATATTACTACATCATTAAATATCAATTACAACATTATATATTCTATTAATTACATCATTATATATTACATCATTATATACAGTGAGGAAAATAAGTATTTGAACACCCTGCTATTTTGCAAGTTCTCCCATTTGGAAATCATGGAGGGGTCTGAAATTGTCATCGTAGGTGCATGTCCACTGTGAGAGACATAATCTAAAAAAAAAATCCAGAAATCACAATGTATGATTTTTTAACTATTTATTTGTATGATACAGCTGCAAATAAGTATTTGAACACCTGTCTATCAGCTAGAATTCTGACACTCAAAGACCTGTTAGTCTGCCTTTAAAATGTCCACCTCCACTTCATTTATTATCCTAAATTAGATGCACCTGTTTGAGGTCGTTAGCTGCATAAAGACACCTGTCAATCCTATACAATCAGTAAGAATCCAACTACTAACATGGCCAAGACCAAAGAGCTGTCCAAAGACACTAGAGACAAAATTTTACACCTCCACAAGGCTGGAAAGGGCTATGGGGAAATTGCCAAGCAGCTTGGTGAAAAAAGGTCCACTGTTGGAGCAATCATTAGAAAATGGAAGAAGCTAAACATGACTGTCAATCTCCCTCGGACTGGGGCTCCATGCAAGATCTCACCTTGTGGGGTCTCAATGATCCTAAGAAAGGTGAGAAATCCGCCCAGAACTACACGGGAGGAGCTGGTCAATGATCTGAAAAGAGCTGGGACCACCGTTTCCAAGGTTACTGTTGGTAATACACTAAGATGTCATGGTTTGAAATCATGCATGGCACGGAAGGTTCCCCTGCTTAAACCAGCACATGTCAAGGCCCATCTTAAGCTTGCCAATGACCATTTGGATGATCCAGAGGAGTCATGGGAGAAAGTCATGTGGTCAGATGAGACCAAAATAGAACGTTTGGGTCATAATTCCACTAAACGTGTTTGGAGGAAGAAGAATGATGATTACCATCCCAAGAACACCATCCCTACTGTGAAGCATGGGGGTGGTAGCATCATGCTTTGGGGGTGTTATCTGCACATGGGACAGGGCGACTGCACTGTATTAAGGAAAGGATGACCGGAGCCATGTATTGCGAGGATTTTGGGGAACAACCGCCTTCCCTCAGTTAAGAGCATTGAAGATGGGATGAGGCTAGGTCTTCCAACATGACAATGACCCGAAGCACACAGCCAGGATAACCAAGGAGTGGCTCTGTAAGAAGCATATCAAGGTTCTGGCGTGGCCTAGCCAGTCTCCAGACCTAAACCCAATAGAGAATCTTTGGAGGGAGCTCAAACTCCGTGTTTCTCAGTGACAGGCCAGAAACCAGACTGATCTAGAGAAGATCTGTGTGGAGGAGTGGGCCAAAATCCCTCCTGCAGTGTGTGCAAACCTGGTGAAAAACTACAGGAAACGTTTGACCTCTGTAATTGCAAACAAAGGCTACTGTACCAAATATTAACATTGATTTCAAATTGATTTGTGTTCATATACTTATTTGCAGCTGTATCATACAAATAAATAGTTAAAAAATCATACATTGTGATTTCTGGATTTTTTTTTTAGATTATGTCTCTCACAGTGGACATGCACCTACGATGACAATTTCAGACCCCTCCATGATTTCCAAATGGGAGAACTTGCAAAATAGCAGGGTGTTCAAATACTTATTTTCCTCACTGTATTGCATCAATTACATCATTATATATTACTACATAATTATATATTAATTACGTCATTATATATTACTATATACATCAATTACATCATTATATATTACATCCTTATATATTAATTACATCATTATATATAAATTACGTAATTATATATTACATCAATTACATCATTATATATTACTACATCATTATATATTAATTACATCATATATAAATTACATAATTATATATTACATCAATTACATCATTATATATTACTACTACATTATATATTACTACATTATATATAAATTACATCATTATATATTACTATATACATCATTATATATTACATCCTTATATATTAATTACATCCTTATATATGACTTACATCATTATATATAAATTACATAATTATATATTACATCATTATATATTACTACATCATTATATATCAATTACATCATTATATATTACTACATTATATATAAATTACATCATTATATTTTACTATATACATCAATTACATCATTATATATTACATCCTTATATATTAATTACATCCTTATATATGACTTACATCATTATATATAAATTACATAATTATATATTACATCATTATATATTACTACATCATTATATATTAATTACATCATATATTACATCCTTATATAGTAATTACATCATTATATATTACTACATCGTTATTTATTACTATATACATCAATTACATCATTATGTATTACATCATTATATATTACTACATTATATATTAATTATATCATTATATAGTACATCAATTACATCATTGTATATTAATTACATCATTATATATTACTACATCATTATATATTAATTACATCATTATATATTACATAAATTGCATAATTATATATTAATTACATCATTACTACATCATTATATATTAATTACAACATTATATATTAATTACATCATTATATATTACATCAATTACATCATTATATATTACTATATACATCAATTACATCATTATATATTACTACATCATATACATCAATTACATCATTATATATTAAATCCTTGTATAGTAATTACATCATTATATATTACTACATCATTATATATGAATTACATCATTATATATTAATTACATCATTATATATTACATCCTTATATAGTAATTACATCATTATATATTAATTACATCATTATATATTACTACATCATTATATATTACTATATACATCAATTGCATCATTATATATTAATTACATCATTATATATTACTACATCATTATATATTAATTACATCATTATATATTACTATATACATCAATTGCATCATTATATATTAATTACATCATTATATATTACTACATCATTATATATTAATTACATCATTATTACATCCTTATATAGTAATTACATCATTATATATTAATTACATCATTATATATTACTACATCATTATATATTAATTACATCATTATATATTACATCCTTATATAGTAATTACATCATTATATATTAATTACATCATTATATATTACTACATCATTATATATTAATTACATCATTATATATTACTACATCATTATATATTAATTACATCATTATATATTACATCCTTATATAGTAATTACATCATTATATATTACTATATACATCAATTACATCATTATATATTACTATATACATCAATTACATCATTATATATTAATTACATTATTGTATATTAATTACATCATTATATATTACATCATTATATATTACTACATTATATATTAATTACATCATTGTATATTAATTACATCTTTATATATTACTACATCATTATATATTAATGACATCATTATATAGTACATCATTATATATTACTAAATTATATATTAATTACATCATTGTATATTAATTACATAATTATATATTACATCATTATATATGAATTACATCATTATATATTACTATATACATCAATTACATCATTATATATTACATAAATTGCATAATTATATATTAATTACATCATTATATTACTACAACATTATATATTAATTACATCATTGTATATTAATTACATCATTATATATTAATTACATCATTATATATTGCTATATACATCAATTATGTCATTATATATTACATCCTTATATATTAATTACATCATTATATATGAATTACATCATTATATATTACATAAATTGCATAATTATATATTAATTACATCATTATATTACTACATCATTATATATTAATTACATCATTATACATAAATTACATAATTATATATTACATGAATTACATCATTATATATTACTACATCATTATATATAAATTGCATCATTATATATTACTATATACATCAATTACATCATTATATATTACATCCTTATATATTAATTACATCCTTATATATGACTTACATCATTATATATAAATTACATAATTATATATTACATCAATTACATAATTATATATTACATCCTTATATATGACTTACATCATTATATATAAATTACATAATTATATATTACATCAATTACATAATTATATATTTCATCCTTATATAGTAATTACATCATTATATATTAATTACATTATATATTACTAAATCATTATATATTACTATATACATCAATTACATCATTATATATTAAATCCTTATATAGTAATTACATCATTATATATTAAATCAATTACATCATTATATATTACTACATCATTATATATTACATCAATTACATCATTATATATTAATGATATAATTATATATTAATTACATCATTATATATTACTACATCATTATATATTACATCAATTACATCATTATATATTAATGATATAATTATATATTATTTACATCATTATATATTACATCAATTACATCATTATATATTAATTACATCATTATATATTAATTACATCATTATATATTACATCAATTACATCATTATGTATTACTACATCATTATATATTAATTACATCATTATATATTACATCAATTACATCATTATATATTAATTACATCATTATATATTACATCAATTACATCATTATATATTAATTACATCATTATATATTACTACATCATTAAATATCAATTACATCATTATATATTAATTACAACATTATATATTACTATATACATCAATTACATCATTATATATTACTACATCATTATATATGAATTAAATCATTATATATTACATTATATATTACTACATCATTTTATATTACTATACACATCAATTACATCATTATATATTACTACATCATTATATATTACATCAATTACATCATTATATATTAATTATATAATTATATATTACATCATATATTACTACATCGTTATATATTAATTACATCATTATATATTACAACCCCAAATCAGAAAAAGTTGGGACAGTATGGAAAACAAAAGAAGTGATTTCTAAATTTACTTTGACTTGTATTTCATTGCAGACAATATGAACACAAAATATTTCATGTTTTGTCTGGTCAACTTCATGTCATTTGTAAATATGCATCCTTTCCTGTCATTCAGACCTGCAACACATTTAAAAAAAAGTTGGGACAGTAAAGCTTTTACCACTTTGTAATGTTGCCATTCCTTTTCACAACACTTAAAAGATGTTTAGGGACTGAAGACACCAAGTGATGAAGTGTTTCAGGTGTAATTTTGTCCCATTCTTCCTCCAAACAAGTCTTAAGGTGGGCAACAGTGCGCGGTCTTCGTTGTCGCATTTTGCACTTCAAAATGCGCCACACATTCTCTATTGGAGACAGGTCGGGACTGCAGGCAGGCCAGTCAAGTACCCGTACCCTCTTCCTCCGCAGCCAGGACTTTGTAATGTGTGCAGAATGTGGTTTTGCATTGTCTTGTTGAAATATGCATGGACGTCCCTGGAAAAGATGTCTTCTTGAAGGCAGCATATTATGCTCCAAAATCTCTATGTACTTTTCAGCATTAATGGTGCCTTCACAGAAGTGCAAGTTACCTTTGCCAAGGGCACTGACACAACCCCATACCATGACAGACCCTGGCTTTTGGACTTGTTGCTGGGAACAGTCTGGATGATCCTTTTCTTCTTTGGTCCGGAGCACACGGCGTCCATTCCTCCCAAAAAATACCTGAAATACTGATTCATCTGACCACAGTACACGTTTCCACTGTGTGATGGTCCATCCCAGATGCCTCCGAGCCCAGAGAAGTCGACGGCGCTTCTGGACACTGTTAACATAGGGCTTCCTTTTGGCACAGTACAGTTTTAACTGGCATTTGTGGATGTAACTACGTATTGTGGTACTTGACAAAGGTTTGCCAAAGTAGTCCTGAGCCCATGTGGTGATATCGCTTATAGATGAATGACGATTCTTGATGCAGTGCCGCCTGAGGGATCGGAGATCACGGTTGTTCAGCTTAGGCTTGCGCCCTTGTCCTTTACTCACTGAAATTCCTCCAGATTCCTTGAATCTTTTAATTATGTTATGCACTGTTGAATGTTAAATATCCAAATCTCTTCCTATCTTTCTTTGAGGAACATTGTTTTGAAACATTTCAATAATTTTCTCACGTATTTGTTGGCAAACTGGCGATCCTCTGCCCATCTTTGCTCCTAAAGGATTAGACCTTTCTTGGATGCTGCTTTTGTACCAAATCATAATTACAATCACCTGTTGACATCACCTGTTTCAAATCACATCATTATTTAACCATTTTACCTCATTACTAGCCCTAAATTGCTCCTGTCCCAACTTTTTTTTTAATGTGTTGCAGGTCTGAATGACAGGAAAGGATGCATATTTACAAATGACATGAAGTTGACCAGACAAAACATGAAATATTTTGTGTTCATATTGTCTGCAATGAAATTCAAGTCAAAGTAAATTTAGAAATCCCTTCTTTTGTTTTTTATTTGCGTTTTCCATACTGTCCCAACTTTTTCTGATTTGGGGTTGTACATCAATTACATCATTATATATTAATTACATCATTATATATTACTACATCATTAAATATCAATTACATAATTATATATTACTATATACATCAATTACATTATATATTACATAAATTGCATAATTATATATTAATTACATCATTATATTACTACATCATTATATATTAATTACATCATTATATATTACATTATATATTACTACATCATTATATATTACTATATACATCAATTACATCATTATATTTTAATTACATCATTATATATTACTACATAATTATATATTACATCAATTACATCATTATATATTAATTATATTAATTATATATTACAACATTATATATTACTACATCATTATATATTAATTACATCATTATATATTACATCAATTACATCATTATATATTAATTACATCATTATATATTACATCAATTACATCATTATATATTAATTACATCATTAAATATCAATTACGTCATTAAATATCAATTTCATCATTATATATTAATTACATTGTTATATTAATTACATCATTATATATTATATTAATTACATCATTATATAGTATATTAATTACATCATTATATATTACATCAATTGCATCATTATATATTACATCATTATATAATACTACATCATTATATATTATATTAATTATATTATATTATCCATTTATCAATCTTCCAAACCAGTTGTTCTATGCAGATGCCCCAGATATGTCCCAGATATGTTATATTAAATTTGTATTATTATATTATTACATTGCATTACATTAATTATATTATATTAATTATATTTCATTAAAAACGGTAAAAAAAAATAAACTAAAAATATTTCACCAGAAGAGGGCAGAATTGCCTTCTAAATTGCTCTGGCTTTTCATCTCCCTTTTAGTCCTTTGTGTGTTTTTGTGCATTAGGTGGATTTCTTTCACATGTTCTATATTCGTCCCACATGGCACAAAATGCACTTGACACATGTGGAGCACCTGCAGCAGAGTCTGTTTGAAATGCCACAGGAGAGATGTGCCATCTTTACTTTAATGAAACACAATTGGCATGAGAAATCCCTGTACTCCTCATGTATGACAGCTATTATGGCCTTAGATTGCAATATATTGGATAGAGGTTTTACAAAAACCTCAGACCTGTAAATCATATCCCAAGAAAGTCTTACTGAGAGCTCACTAGGAATCAATTCAATATAGTATAGCCTATAATATTCTCATATCCTGTAACCCATAAGAAAGCTTTTCTTAGACCTACATGTGATTGTTAAACTAATGTAACCTTTGTGCTCCTGAAAATGGAAAGATATGTATTTTCCTATACCTTCTGCTTCAGCTTATAGAATCGATCCTAACCGGTTTACTTGCCTATGGTTGTGTGTATTTTGTTGCATACATGTGTGGAGTCAGGTGTGCATGTGGGTTGAAGCGTGTGACGCAAAGTGCTCCAGAGAACTCTTGACGCACACGTACTCACACACTCCAACAAAAACGTGTCTAAAAACGTGTGGGAGGCTCAGAGTTCCAGAAAGCCGGCTCGCCTCTTGTTGTTCTCCCCTCACGCTTGCTGTATTCTCTCCCCTGAGGACTTTCCCTCAAACTTAATTTGCATTCATTCTGTAACGTCCCCTCGAAATTGAGTGAAATGTTTATTTTAAGTCACATATAATGCGATTCTCTCTTTTTCTGTCTCTTGTCTATATATAGGTGAATTGTGGGTGAAATGCCATTGATTTTGCCAAGGTCTCTAGTTCAGAACGGATGAAGCTTACGCTTTCAGGCCAGTAAAAATAGATTAAACCAAAAGGGCAGTAAATTCAGAGCGCCCAGGCATCTGTATTCACTGAGCTGCTGTCTATGAATGGCTGATGGGATTTTGCTTACAATCTTAACACACCAAGGTTGAACAAGATGGATGGATCTGATCACAGAGAGCCGCTTGAGAATGTGCGGCCCATTACTTTTTACTTAATTTTTTACCTTAGAAGCCATATTCTGTAATTCACTGCTGAGTTGCTTAGTAATTTCAATCTAACTGCCATCCGTTGTGTACATTTGACCCAGATGAATTGCTCTGATCTAAAAGGTTCCTGCTGAAGGTCTTTAATTTACACCGCATGGATATTTCTTTCCATTCAGCTGGTTTACTGTAGTGCTGTATTAGCTGGGGTGCACAGCAAATTTGTTTCAATTACCATAAAATGTTTTTAAACACTCAGTGAAGTGTTATTACTTCATTAGTCAGTGATGTATTAAATACAGCCTGTCAACCGTTTGGATGAAGTCCATAATTAAACAATCAAGATTTGATTGTAAATTTAGGGATACTACAGTGGATAGACTTCAAAATGAAGACGAAATGTCTTCAGGCACTTTGTGGTTGTGAAACATTAATATGTGTAATATGTCCATAGTTAATGTGATGAACTACACCTGTGGTTACTCTGATGGGACACCTGTGAGAACTTCCAGGCAACCCGTAACCCGTGTTTTTCCAACCTTCTACCCATGAAAGTGCACCAGAACGGCAGTCAAATCCATGACTTCCCACCCGTGAACCAGTTGCACGCTCTGACGTCACATAGCCCTGCGAAACAACAATGGCAACCCCTACGGATGCTGTGTTTATAAAAGGTTGCTCTTGCCTTATGCGCCGTTTAGGAGTAATGATTGTAAATGAGTATTAGCCCCGTACGGTCCACCATGCTTTGTTTAAATCTAGCTACCACAACCCCTTGTGCTCAGGCAGTTTGGCGAGGCTTTGTCTGGAACGCTACAAAGTCGTGAGTCGTGGTTTGAAGTCGTAACTTACGGGCTCAAAAACCCTGCCTGGAACGCAGCATTACTTCATACATTGGCTGCATCCGAAATCCTTATAGTAGGCGAAAAATGTTATACTCATGTGCTGAGTCACAGTTCGCCTACTTATACTACGCCCTAAAAGCATGTACTCTTTTACATAGTTTTGAGTGTGTACCATAAGAGACAAGCTTTGGGACACACTATCATGTCATGAAATTGCGTCTTTAATGCACTCTGTCGCATAGTTACGAGCATGCTGTCACTGTAAACTGGCCTGTCAATCATCTTGTCACTGTTAACATCCTCCACTTTTCATTTCATTTCCTACCATATTGGAGAGAAAAAAGTAGTGCGTTGATCTGCCAGTCGCCGGTCTTTCATGCGGAGAGCTCTCATATTTTTGCAAAATGAAGCATTTAAAAGTTAATGGCCAAATGTATGTTTATAAAAGTTCATGTTGTTGCAGATGGAATATAAGATGGATAACATTAAATATTTTTTTTTTATCAGGTTAAATGTTGGTTATTAAACTGCTTTATCTAAACCTCTTGTGCACATCTGCCATGTTTGTAGTTTTTTTTAACACTTTTTATTCATGTTTGTAGTTCTGAATCAAATCCTCTTCCTAAGCACAATGGGTTGTGGGCAATATTAGTAATTAGATTGATCCACACTTCAAAAATCTACCGATATAAAAGACCATCGAGGGATTTCTGGCGTAAGCTACTATTTTCAACATGCTTTGGGACACATTTGTTTTAATCTCACATACTATTTAGGATGGATAGTATGTACATTGGGATGTAGGTTTGAAAGAGTAAGCAAAATGCACCCGGATGATCTATTACTTCTGGCGAGATTCGAAGAACACTTTACTATATACATATATATATATATATATATATATATATATATATATATATATATATATATATATATATATATATATATATATATATATATATATATATATATATATATATATATATATATATTACATATATACACACTCACCTAAAGGATTATTAGAACACCATACAAATACTGTGATTTACCTCCTTTCGCCTTCAGAACTGCCTTAATTCTACGTGGCATTGATTCAACAAGGTGCTGAAAGCATTCTTTAGAAATGTTGGCCCATATTGATAGGATAGCATCTTGCAGTTGACGGAGATTTGTGGGATGCACATCCAGGGCACGAAGCTCCCGTTCCACCACATCCCAAAGATGCACTATTGGGTTGAGATCTGGTGACTGTGGGGGACATTTTAGTACAGTGAACTCATTGTCATGTTCAAGAAACCAATTTGAAATGATTCGAGCTTTGTGACATGGTGCATTATCCTGCTGGAAGTAGCCATCAGAGGATGGGTACATGGTGGTCATAAAGGGATGGACATGGTCAGAAACAATGCTCAGGTAGGCCGTGGCATTTAAACGATGCCCAATAGGCACTAAGGGGCCTAAAGTGTGCCAAGAAAACATCCCCCACACCATTACACCACCAGCAGCAGCCTGCACAGTGGTAACAAGGCATGATGGATCCATGTTTTCATTCTGTTTATGCCAAATTCTGACTCTACCATCTGAATGTCTCAACAGAAAACGAGACTCATCAGACCAGGCAACATTTTCTACTGGATGTTGTTCCCTTTTCACACCATTCTTTGTAAACCCTAGAAATGGTTGTGCGTGAAAATCCCAGTAACTGAGCAGATTGTGAAATACTCAGACCGGCCCATCTGGCACCAACAACCATGCCACGCTCAAAATTGCTTAAATCACCTTTCTTTCCCATTCTGACATTCAGTTTGGAGTTCAGGAGATTATCTTGACCAGGACCACACCCCTAAATGCATTGAAGCAACTGCCATGTGATTGTTTGATTAGATAATTGCATTAATGAGAAATTGAACAGGTGTTCCTAATAATCCTTTAGGTGAGTGTTATAATATACTATATATATATAACATACAGTGAGGAAAATAAGTATTTGAACACCCTGCTATTTTGCAAGTTCTCCCACTTGGAAATCATGGAGGGGTCTGAAATTGTCATCGTAGGTGCATGTCTACTGTGAGAGACATAGTCTAAAAAAAAAATCCAGAAATCACAATATATGATTTTTTAACTATTTATTTGTATGATACAGCTGCAAATAAGTATTTGAACACCTGTCTATCAGCTAGAATTCTGACCCTCAAAGACCTGTTAGTCTGCCTTTAAAATGTCCACCTCCACTCCATTTATTATCCTAAATTAGATGCACCTGTTTGAGGTCGTTAGCTGCATAAAGACACCTGTCCACCCCATACAATTAGTAAGAATCCAACTACTAACATGGCCAAGACCAAAGAGCTGTCCAAAGACACTAGAGACAAAATTGTACACTTCCACAAGGCTGGAAAGAGCTACGGGGAAATTGCCAAGCAGCTTGGTGAAAAAAGGTCCACTGTTGGAGCAATCATTAGAAAATGAAAGAAGCTAAACATGACTGTCAATCTCCCTCGGACTGGGGCTCCATGTAAGATCTCACCTCGTGGGGTCTCAATGATCCTAAGAAAGGTGAGAAATCAGCCCAGAACTACACGGGACGAGCTGGTCAATGACCTGAAAAGAGCTGGGACCACCGTTTCCAAGGTTACTGATGGTAATACACTAAGATGTCATGGTTTGAAATCATGCATGGCACGGAAGGTTCCCTTTTATATAATAACTTTTTGGTCATAATTCCACTAAACGTGTTTGGAGGAAGAAGAATGATGAGTACCATCCCAAGAACACCATCCCTACTGTGAAGCATGGGGGTGGTAGCATCATGCTTTGGGGGTGTTTTTCTGCACATGGGACAGGGCGTCTGCACTGTATTAAGGAGAGGATGACTGGGGCCATGTATTGCGAGATTTTGGGGAACAACCTCCTTCCCTCAGTTAGAGCATTGAAGATGGGTCGAGGCTGGGTCTTCCAACATGACAATGACCCGAAGCACACAGCCAGGATAACCAAGGAGTGGCTCTGTAAGAAGCATATCAAGGTTCTGGCGTGGCCTAGCCAGTCTCCAGACCTAAACCCAATAGAGAATCTTTGGAGGGAGCTCAAACTCTGTGTTTCTCAGTGACAGGCCAGAAACCTGACTGATCTAGAGAAGATCTGTGTGGAGGAGTGGGCCAAAATCCCTCCTGCAGTGTGTGCAAACCTGAAAAAACTACAGGAAACGTTTGACCTCTGTAATTGCAAACAAAGGTTACTGTACCAAATATTAACATTGATTTTCTCAGGTTTTCAAATACTTATTTGCAGCTGTATCATACAAATAAATAGTTAAAAAATCATACATTGTGATTTCTGGATTTTTTTTTAGATTATGTCTCTCACAGTGAACATGCACAATTTCAGACCCCTCCATGATTCTAAGTGGGAGAACTTGCAAAATAGCAGAGTGTTCAAATACTTATTTTCCTCACTGTATATATACATGTGTGTCTTATTTCGATCTAGTGTCTTAAAGAAATGTAAATATTTCTACATAATATTAAAATTCATTGCTAAAAAAAATTCAGGGGGTGGGGAGGCTAGGCCACGGACCCCATGGTCATCCCTGTGTCGACTGACTTGCTATATATGTATCGAAATCAGGCTCATATAAATGTCAGAAAACATGATTCCAGGCTGCATGTCAATATCCATAGATCACTGGATCTTTGGTAAGTTGTAAGGAACACTGTATCGAGTCCAACTTTTAGTTTAAACTGATAATCGTTTCTTGTACTCGCGTTTTCCCCTATTAACTCCAGTCACGCTGCAGCTATTCTGCCACTCAGCCCCGGCTGAGGGGACGTGTTCTGGCGGGAAAGTGACAGCATTGCTTACATTGCTTGCTCTATATACAGTAATGAGTCTCTAAAGATAAAAAAAAAGAATCAGACACTTTCTTGAAAATACATGATCCTTTATTTTTTGTGGTTGTACATAATTAGACATTTATCTATTTTATGCCCATATAAATTGTATAATTCTGTGTAGAATAGCAGAAACATGCTAGCCCTCATGAAGCATTGTTCAAGAACAACAGTTAACATAGACTCGATGGATTACATAAAACATTCCTTCTGTTTTGAAATCCATGCGTTATAGTAAATATGTGGAACGAATGTTATCGTGACGTTCGTTATGCACCACTTTAACTCCAGCTGTCACGTCTACTGACTTCATCTAGTTCATTTTGGGTTCTTTAAGGCATGATCTCTCTGCTTTGCCTTCAGTAGACCTCCAGGATGCTTTACTGGAAACGCTAAGTTGCCACAACACAGAACTATGTACAAGAAATGCTCATTTGAAACGCATATTCTTAACCTCTACCCCTTATTTTAACCTTGCGTTATCATATGTAAATATGCTGTGGACTGAGTGAAATGATGAAATCTGAGCGTGATTTGATTTCACACAGACTGTCAATACACATGTCCATACACAGGCCAATGCATTGATTCACAAAAGCTTAACATAAGCATAAACATACTGTATCACTTGTACCCAAGGCTATTTGTTCCTCATCATGGCAGCGCTAAATGACAGGCCAATTGAAATAGCAGTTAACGTGGAGCCTATTTTTGTTTCTGATTTTAAAGAGTGACTGAACTTTTTATGATGAACTGTTTATTCCCAGTCTTCAAAGACGCTTGGGATGCTTCAAATGTAAATTTAGAGATTGTTCACCCAAAAATGAAAATTATGGCTTACATTCTTATGCAAAACACACACATTAAAATATTTTAAGCTAAATATTATATATGTCTTATGTATTCTCTATATTCTTGAATAAGTTTTATAAGATCATACAATGATGGTCATTCGGGAAAAAAGTCTCCTTTTTTTTTTCTCTGTGTTCTGCAGAAAAAAGGAAGCCATTTGAGAAAATTATGTTTCTTTTTTTTTGTGTGTGAAATATCCCTTTAAGACATTTGCTACAACTTTTTGCTCCCTTTGTACTAGAGCTTGTGAATCGAACGGACGGTTTTAATAAACTTCTAAACTTCAAAAATATACTTCATTTACATCTGTCAGTAAATCCTGACATGTATGATAATCTTAAACTTTTTGACTCCTCAATAAGAGAAAAATATTAAGCTATTTTTAGCATTTAGACCATACCAGCTATGTGGTCCTTGAATATCTTTGGTTCTTAAAGGGATAGTTCACCCACAAATTATTTCATTAATGAACTCTCTCAATCTGTTTCAAACCCATATGACCTTCTTTCTTGTGGAGAGAGAGAGAGAGAGAGAGAGAGAGAGAGAGAGAGAGAGAGAAAGAGAGAGAGAGAGAGAGAGAGAGAGAGAGATTAGTAAAATATCCAAGCTGCTCATTTCCATACAGTCTTTGGACCCCATCCACTTTAAAGGTATAGTTCACCAAAAATGAAAATTCTGTCAGCATTCTCTCACCCTCAAGTTGTTCCAAACCTGTATACATTTATTTCTTCTGCTGAACACAAAGGAAGATACTTGGAAGAATGTTTGTAACCAAGCAGATCTCGGCAGCCATTGACAACCATAGTATGTTTTCCCCACTATGGTAGTCAATGACTGCTTGGTTACAAACATTCTTCCAAATATTTTCCTTTGTGTTCAGCAAAAAAAAATAAAAAATCATACAGGTTTGGAACAACTTGAGGGTGAGAAAATGAAAGAATTGTCATTTTTGGGTGAACTATCCCTTTAATTATATTGAAAAAGCAGTTTGGACATTCTGCTAAATATCTCTTTTTGTGTTCAACGAATATGGGTTTGGAACGAAATGAGGGTGAGTAAACGATGGCATAATTAGAACTATCCCTTTGAAAGTACATGTCAAGCTTCTCAAATTAGTTGCGCTGATTGTGACCGCTTGTATGTGTTAGTCTACGTCATGAGACGAGCATCAGAAGCCCGTCCAGCTTTTCTAACTGATGACACAAGTACGCGAGCACAAAATGTGATTACATTTCCTAAATCTCTCGAACTGCGCAGCCTGCAAAAGCTCTCTCGAGTGTCACTAACAGGAGAATTAGTCTCTTCAATAAGTATCAAATGAGCTCCCTCTCTTAAATCCAGACGTTTGCTCTCTTTCTCTTTGAAAGGACTTTGGAGGTAAAGAACAGGATAAGCTTGGATTGCGGGAGGGGAATACATTGCTCATTCTGAAATAATTTCAAACTGCTCATGTGAAATGTGGATCCTGATCATATGACGCTCTATCATAAGAGTCGACTGCTGGCTTTCATAAGTAAGCTGATTTGTACGATTATGGCTGTGTTCAGAAGAGCATACTACCAAGCTGATTTTCTGTTTGCATGTATAATCTACTGGGTTACGGTTAAGTTGCACAGGTCATAATTCACCCCAAAATCACATGAAATAGATATGAAATAAGAAATTAATTTTTCATGACAAGTAAGATTTTCTTCCCCCTCGAAATTCTGATTCTGTTCCCAAATGCATCCAGATAATTACGATAATTTCCTTAATTTTTATTTTTTGCATTTGATATAGTAATAATGAATTTATAATTAAATAAAGGCAGCATAAAAAATACTACCATTATGCACACTACCATTCAAAAGAATAGATTTTTAAAAATATTTCTGAAAGAAGTCTGTACAGACAAAAATACAGTTAAAAACGTAATATTGTCTCCTTTTTATATTAATGTATTTTAAAGTGTAATATATTCCAGTGATGACAAAAGCTGAATTTTACTCCAGTCTTCAGTGTCACATGATCCTTCAGAAATCATTCTAATAGGCTCAAAAATAGTCGTGCTGCTTAATATTTTTGTCGAAACCGAAATGATGAATAGAAAGTTCAAAAGAACAGCATTAATTTGAAATAGAAATATTGTCGCATTATAAATTTATTTTTTGTCGCTTTTGATCAATTTAACTAAAAGTTAAAAGTTTTATTTACATTTTTTAACGACTTACTGAACGGTAGCATACAATTTAATTTGAATTCATTAATTTTATTAACACGTGGGTGTAAATGTGCTTAATTTGAATGAAACCCTTTTAAAAATATGTTAAATATTAAGATAAAAATGATACAGTTCTTATTTCTTTCTTTAGATTTCGGGGTAAAATACAACCCATACGTGTTCAACACAGTGTAAAACACTGCAAGGAATACAGAACTGATCTTCCATTTCCAGCGTGATGAATGAACCAGATGTGATTTTTAACATCTCATTCTTCACTATTTGAAAAAGACATTTTTTCCAAAAATCGGAAAGCAAGCAGTAAGTGCAGTAAGCAGTACACTAGAACACAGCCCATATCTGTTCATTGTGGCACTTGTGTCTATTTCACATGAAATTATCATTATAATCTGAATGAAAGTGCTGCCAGTTAATACAGGACACAAAACCTCAGTACATCTCTGAACAGAAAACACGTTGCCAGTCCTCTCTGGTTTAAGCCAGTCCTCACACCCAACCTTCTGTTCTTCTGCGTAAGCCGCTCAGACAGAATACTGATATGAGCCATTTTTCACCCAGCAGTCAGCCTGAGCTCTCTTCCCCAAGGCCAAGGTTAATTAGCAGTCATTAAAGAAGAAATATACGCTTTCCTCCTCTGGCGGGAATGAAAAACGAAGGTGCGGATGACTCGTAGATGGCTGCAGAGTGAGAGGGACAGTCCGTTAGGCTGTTGCCATGGTGACAGATATGAGGAGGTGATGGTCACCAATGTGGGAATGTTTAATTGTTCCGAGATTCCTTCAGGTGGCTTTCAACGCGCTTGATTAATGGTGCAATCCATCCCGACAATGAGAGCTTCTGAAAATAAATGGCGAGCCAACCTGAAGCCTCAAGTCCTCCAAGTAATAGAAGTATTAACTTTGCTTTAAAACTCTTCTTTTCTATGAGATGGCTCTATTTCAATGCCACAGCTCATTGCGTACTCGTATAGGTTGGCTTTAAGAGTAATGGGAGGTTTTGTTCTTGACATCAGATGCTAACAGTCTAATTCACGTCCTTGGGAAATGCGTACAGTCTGTAACCTCATTAAAGTCGAACTGTTGCAGTGTCATTGTACTGAACTCAGATCATGTAGTCCCAAATGACCGATGGCTGAGGGAAATCAATGTTTTCTACACCTCTGACCTGCATTCTCATAATTCTTCATTCCTGACACGTAAGGACTTATTCAGTTTGCCCGAGAGACTATAGCCGATAAGTACAATACCCCGTCAGACCATCAGACAGACCAATTTGCCTAAACTGTCAAAAATAACATTTCTTATACTTTTTAAAGAGAAGGAATTTAAAGTCAACATGAAATAGGGCCATTTTACTGTTTTAATGTGACCACTATTGAGCTTGTCAATCATTTTGATAATTACATTCATTTTTAACTAGTGATGAAAATGATAAGAAAAAAATCATGCAAAATATTACCAATGTACAAATTTTGCATTTGAAGAAGACAAATCTAAGTCAGTATGTTGGCGAGTTACCAACCGGGTGCGTTTCCCGAAAGCGTCGTTAGCCAACTATGGTCACAAGTTCCGTCGTTATCAACATAGTTCAACGAGTCTGTGTTTCCCGAAACCATCGTTCCAACGAACGTTCGCAAACAGCATCGCAAAGTTGCGTGGTTGGAACAACAGCTCTCGACCTGTGGTTAGAAGCACAGTTTCTTGTTTGCATAACATGTGGAATTAATAAATCCTGATCTTGAGAAAAATAAGCAAGCTGACATTGAGTACAATCTATATCTTTTATTTAGAATACATACAAATGTAATTTATGTCTTTTATTTTGTCAAGAGATTTAAAGCACTGTTTTTCAGATGTGCGTATGGGCTCTAGTACGTAAGAACGAGCCAATGATTGAATCTGGAAATAAAGCAAAATTAGAATTAGTCCTCAGATGCCATGTTCATAATTTATAGCAGTTATTACTCCACCACCTGCATGACATCATTAATCAACGTGGTTGAACGACAGATTTGCGACAATACGGTTTCGGGAAACAGTTGTGACTATCTAGTTGATTTCTTCAACGATGCATCGTACTATGGTGAGTTACATCGTTGTACGGGAAACGCACCCCTGAGCTGTGTAAATGAAAAATGTTAAACTAAAGGTTAGTTGGTGAGGCAATCATCTATGGAAGCTTGTTTCTGCTATGGAATAAAATAAATTGAAAAGACTTTTTATCTCACAATTCAGACTTTTTTTCCTCACAGTTACGAGTTGACATCTCGCAATTCTGACTTTTCTTCTCGCAATTGAATGTAAATATCAGAAACTCACAATTGTGAGAAAAAAGTCAGAACTGTGAGTTTATATCACGCAATTCTGAGGAATAAAAAGTCGCAATTACCTTTTTTATTTTTTAATCAGTGGTGGAAACAAGCTTCCATAATCATCTGAAATGAAAATCATATATGAAATGTTTGAATATTTAGTATAAATTTTGCAATTCTCTTTGCATTCAAAAATGTAATTTATAAGGAAATTACAAGCCATTTTAAAATAAAATAAAAAATGCAAAAAATTATAACTAAATCTGAAGATTACTCAATTAGAATGGTATTTTAATCAAAAAACAAAAATCCTGACCAACAAAAAATTAAAAAAAAATTACGGAGTACCGCATATGACCTATAGTGATGAATTAAGAACTTGTGTGTCATTTGTGTCATATTCTACTTATTTTATTCCCTTTTTAAACGAAGGAACTAATATATTATATATATATATATATATATATATATATATATATATATATATATATATATATGGTATTTTTTAGGGTGGGGGGTATGAAAGTACGTACTATGAAAGTAAATGGGGACCGTTTTGATTTCATGTTGACTTTAAGACTTTAACTAAAAGTTTTTAAGGAGACGGTAATCCAGAAAAGGCACCCAACTCTATATCTTAGCGGCACGTAAAAGCGGTAAATAGCCATACTTATGACGCATATGCTAATGAATGTACTATGAAGACCAAAATTATCATCACTGTACAGTAATGTGCTCATTAGAGACGACAAGCTGTTGATTTACTTGAGACAAACAAGCGATTAAATAGGTTTTCTATCACTATTATAATATGGAGCTCCTCATCAATCTCTGATGTGCAGTTCGGTCTGTGCAGTGTGATTGGGCCGCAGGTGGGTGAATCCAATCGGGTCCATCATCTTCCTGTGGATGTTTTCCTGAATGCCCTGAGAGCGAGAGTGCTGAGAAGAAAGATCCAACCGCACCAATTAAACCACTTCAAATTATCTAGACTGTACGTGATTGGCTGTTTAAGGGAGGATAATGGATTAATGAAAAGAAAAGAAAAATATAGGTATCCAAAGAAGAAACAAAATACAAGAGATAGTCACAAGTATGGAGAGATAGTGAAGTGAAATATCGTAATGTCACCCCTGGTTCAGAGCTGATAATGACGGTGAGCTCGGAAAATCACTCTTCCTTCTTTTTCACAACACACCTTCCTGGTTTATTTAAGGTTTATGCGGGGTGGCAGGTTTCTCCTTATCTCTGTGAGTCTACATAGGAGCCAAAGACACTCCTGGTGGGACGACGTCTCTGGTCTTCCAGCTCACAGCGGGGTTTGAGTCCTTCAGCTGAGGCAGCTGTGGATCGAAACTCAACAACTCGCTTCAAACGGCTGAAACTTCCTGCGTTGCAGTTCTGGAACCATCCTGTCCATTTCATCCTCAAGTTTGTCAATGTCCCAAACAGACAAGCACCAAAGAGTTCATGTTGGTCGATGGGAATACTAAAAGGTTGTTTGATTGAGGATGAGAGGTGGGCTTCACAACTTTGTGATTTGATGGCTTACTTGTTTTGTCTCGGAGCACTTCTGGGAAGACAAAAACAAAATGAGAGTTAAAAGACCAAAAGATTTGCATTTCCTCAAGGAAATACCACTAGTGCTTGCAAGGCAGCAAAAGAACAATGTTCAAGATTTTAGGTGAGCTTATTCACACTCTGTTCCAAAACCTAGTAAACTGCCTACATAGGCATCATTTTAAGGGCAATCTTTAATCATAGAACCAAAAAAGAACAATTAAAAGAAATTTTGTTTTGTCTTTGTGTACATTTTAATAACCTACAGAACCTTTTCCCATTATAAAGAACCTTTTGTGGGAAGGAAAAGTTTAAAGGGGTCATGAATTGAACTGAGATTTGAGATTCCTTGTTAGTCAAAAAAAAAAATTGTATTGCCCCAACACACGCATATCTCACGGTATCTCTCAGAATATACCAACCCTTGACATCAGCGTGTGGTGAAACACCGCCTCAACAGAAGAATAGAGTAGGCCTACACCTGATTCTGTAGCCCCGCCCACCGGCTCGTGGAGCTAAACGGATCACGCTACCGGACAATAAACATGCCGAAGATAGCAAGATATTGCTTCTGCGCCTGGTTGTGGAAGAACACAGTACCTGCTTAAGCTTCCTTCAGATTCTAATATTAGGAATGTGTGGTTTAATGAAGATTTAATGCTCTTTTCAATTAATGATTTAATGTGATTGAATGCTTTATTTTTAATGAAGATCCAGCTCACATGGGTAAGAGGTTGCACGTTTGTTCGCTTCATTTCACCGTGGAATCGTTTGTAAACAAGACACAGGTTGAGACTGGATTTGCAGACATATTGAGAAACTCATTATTATGCAAAACTGTTATCCAATCATAGCAGTGGTCGTTTACTTCCAAGTCTTCAGTGCGCAAGCCCATAAAAACCGAGCGTTCCAGGAGAGAGGCTAAAAAACCAGGGTAGAAAATAGCCTATTACTTATTCATTATGATGTTTTTGAATGTAAAAACCACGCAAACATAATAAGTTGACCTTAGACAACAGTATTAAAAAAAATAAAAAAGCCTGTTCATGACACCTTTAATGGATGAAGGTTCTTCATGGAACCATTGATTTTGGTCTGCTACTGACGCAAATACAGTTCCAAAAGGTATGAGCAGCATAATTATATTAGCGTTGCATGTATCCTTTGTAAAGAAGGCAAACCCAGAATGCATTGTGATGAGCAATCCTATAAATCCAAGATGGCAGACAAAGTGACAGTAGCCTAATGTCAATTATAAATATTTTCCAATTTATTTAAAAAGATAGCCACAAATATTTTAACAAGATTAACAATGAACTATTTAATCTAACATTTTGTGTGTTAAGTATATTTATGCTTATTAGATTTTAATGCCATTAGCTTAGCAACATACTAACCTCAAATTCAATTGTGATACTGCATCCCAATTTGCCTACTTATACTTCGCCCTAAAAGTATGTACACTTTTTCTCTGAAGAAAAAGTACATACTTTAGAGTGTGTAGCAAGCTTTGGGACATACTATCACATCATAAAATTGCATCTTTAACGGACGCTCTGTCGCATAGTTACGAGCATCCGGTCACCGTAAATGTGGCCTGTCAATCATCCTCCACTTTTCATTTAATTCCCTACCATATTGGAGAGGAAAACAGCACGTTGATCTGCCAGTCGCAGGTCTTTCAGACTCTCGGAGAACTCTCCACATATTTTAGCATAATGATGCATTTACAATTTAATGGTCAAACATAGGGATGCACCGATACCGATACCAGTACTCGGGTGTAGGTCCGATACTGTTGTCAAGTACTCATACTCGTAAAACTACCCCGATACAACCGCACCCGATACCACTTTATGGCAACGCATCTTCGGATGCGGAGCCGTGCGGTAAGTTACATAATTCGGCGTGCACACCGCAGCGCCAAGTGCAAAGGGGTCTCGCGCTCTCAAAGTGCACAACTGCCATAGTATGACGCCATTTTTGCCACGCGCACCCGAGCGCTAGTGTGGCAAGTATAAACCAAGCTTAACCGCTCGTGAGGCAGATACCTCTCGGCAGTGAGTGCTGAAAGTGAAAGGCTTTTTAGTAGGGATGTGCGCAATGACTAGCCTAACTCATATAACAAGCCTAAGCAAGCTTAATTTTTATACTAGTTTGACATGACATGGAAGAAAATGGAAAAGTTTTGTGTAAGCTTTCAAAATCCCTCCTTCACCCGAGTGGAGATTTATCTGAAGCCTCCGCGAGCGCCAGAGAAAACCAACACATGCAAAACCTGAGGTAAAATTAAATGATTTTGTTTTGCTGCAGATATACACTTTTCAAAATAATATATGAATTTCAAGATATAACATGAACACGACAGTAATTTAAACATAGCCTTTGTTAAATATATATGTTAAAGCAAAAACTTAAGTAAAATAAAAAAAAATACAAAAAAATGTAAACGACTAGTATTTTCCAAGTCGTCTTGCAGCAGCACTAACGTTTAATCAACTAGTCTCGCACATCCCTAGCTCAGTGTCACACATTGTAGATGAAAACAGAAACAGGCTCATAGCTGATAATGCAGAGAAGTTTCTTTTCATCTCCGAAAAGGGCTGTATGGCTATGGTAACATAATCATTGAATTCAGTTGTTCTGCTACTATGTTGTGTGGTACTGGAATCCACTGAATGTTACAGGTTACATTTATGTGAAATGGGCAGCAGTGCCATGTTTGTTTAGGAAAACACCAAGTTGAATGTTAAAATGTCAGCAACAGCATCAATTTGTGTATTTACTTTGTTACAGTCAGAAAGTGAAAAACATCTGATGAAAATAAAACATTGTTAGATGAACTGTAATGACACAAAATAAGATATTTTGAAGAATGTTTGTAACCAAGCAGATACAGCAACCATTGACTACCATAGTAGGGAAAAACATACTATGGTAGTCAATGGTTGCTCTATCTGCTTGGTTACAAACATTCTTCAAAATATCTTCTTTTGTGTTCAGCAGAACAAAGAAACTCATACAGGTTTGGAACAACTTGAGGGTGAGTAAATGATGACAGAAAATTCATTTTTGGGTGAACTACCCCTTTAAGTACTCGTATCAGTACTCTGTATCGGCAAGTACCCAAATATAAGTACTTGTACTTGGTCTGAAAAAAAGTGGTATCGGTGCATCCCTAGTCAAACATATCTTTATAAAAGTTCACATTGTTGTTGCAGATGAAATATAACATCTATAACATTAAACCAATTTTTATCAGGTTAAATGTTGAATGTTAAACATCTTTATCTAAACTGCTCTACTGTCAGTTGCACACATCTGCCATGCTTGTAGTTTTTAAACACTTTGTATCCATGTTTGTAGTTCTGAACCGAATCCACCTTCAAACCGCAATGGGTTGTGGGCAATATTAGCCATTAGAGTGTGCACGGATTCACACTTCAAAAATCCACCGGAAATAGGACACCATCCGGAAACTTGTGGCAAACTCTTTTTAACATACTATGCTTTTGGATACACTTGTTTTAATCTCACATACTATTTAGGATGGATAGTATGCACATGCACACACGCAGGGATAGTCAAGTCACACGAGGAGTGCTATTTGCCGTCTATGAAGAGCGGTCACTTATGAGGTTGCATAGCGAGGAAGCTAAATAGCTTTTGGAACGGAGCCACTGTGCTAAAATGAGCAGATACTGTATATGCCAAGAAGACAAAACCATCCAAAAATCGAAATTCATAATGCTATTAGATGTGAGGAGGTTGACCAATTGCAGTTAGGTATGCAAATACTGATGACATCATTGCTGTTTTCAATGGGAGTATTTCAAACTTTAATTCTAAACTTGTAAAAAAAAAAAGTATTTAGTATTTATTTATAAAAATATGCATTTTTGATAAATTTGAGTAAATTTATGCATATACTACTGTTCAAAAGTTTGGGTTAAGTAAAATGTTTTGACAGAAGTCTCACCAAAGCTGCATTTTTTTAATCACGAAAAGTAAAAATGTCTTACAGTAAAATTGTGAAATATTTTACAAATTTAAAAGAATGCTTTCTATTTGAATATATTTTAAAATTGAATTAATTCCTATGATGGCAAATTAGAATTTTCAGCAGTCATTACTTCAGTCTTCAGTGTCAAATGATCCTTCAGAAATAATTCTAATATGCTAATTTGCTGCTCAAGGAACATTTCCTATCATTATCAGTGTCAGAAATCAATTCTGCTGCTTCATATTTTTGTGGAAACCATAATACATTTGTTCCGGGATTATTTTATGAATAGAAAGTTCAGCATTTATGCAACATTATAAATGTCTTTAAAAAACTCTTTACTAACCCCAAACTTTTACATGGTAGTGTACATTGTAGTGTAGCCTATATTATATAAAATTACAAACTTTGAATTTTTTTTTGACTGAATGTACATTAAACTGTGTTTGGTTAAATGGATTAGATTAAACCTGATGAAAATACAGCACTGCCTTGCAAGTACTTTACATTTTTCCATGTTTTTAACCATAACATCTTATCAATAGTGAGTAGAATAGTTTGTATTAGAAAACCAAACAATGAAACCTATCTTAAATATTATCAAACAACAAAAGATCAAACTTGATGTGATATTTTTTCACTTTTGATTTAGTCAAGCAAGCACACAAACAACCAACATACCTGTCCTGAGGCTAAAGCCTATTATTGCCGACGGGGAAGGCGGAATTAGACCTTGCTGCGCAGTAGTCCCCCCGTAGGGTGCTCTGGGGTACTGCACTCTGACGAGTTCTTGGCTTTGTCCTTGTTATTGTTGGGCTCGTTGTCTTTGATGATGTCATACTGGCGGCAGAACAGAGCTATCACACCTGTGTACAAATGAAAGAGGATTTGGAGAGTTGAAGACAAGATGGGAGAGTGGTGGTGATGGATGTGAAATAGTCGAAAGAAGGAAAGGAAAAAATGCAATGATGGATTGCATCGTGATTCTGCCCCAAATAATAACCTACCAATTATAGCTGGACTAGAACAGGATGATGAGCTGTGCTGCAGCCTTAGCTGCAGTTAAGTTGTGCTAGTACTGTTCTGTCTGATGATTTATTCCCTAGTCTTCTAAAAACTTGATGTGGATTATAAAAAGATAAGGAAGGCCTTTATAAGACCCAATTATAACATTAGAAGCACTCTCGTCTTCTCTCTACTCTACAAGCAAAGACCACATTTATGACCACAGACTAGAGATCTTAATGACAATTTTATCAAAACCCATGATTTGCAAATGTGCACGCAAAGAGTTAGTAATGTCATGGAACTAAAATTATGTTTTAATGTATATTAACTACTACTACTACTACTACACACACACACACACACACACACACACACACACACACACACACACACACACACACACACACACACACACACACACACACACACACACACACACACACACACACACACACACACACACACACACACACACATTTAACTTAATTCTAAAAATATAGTTACATACTTAAATATGTTCATATCTGAATGTGTATGAACTGATATGTTAAGCATTATGTAATCTTAATAACTTACAAAGAACATAAAAGTAATTATGTGTTACTGAGATATAAATCAAATGGGAATCACAGAAACATTCCTCACTTTGAGCAAAAGAAAATCAGAGCAGCGGGATAAAATTGTTAGAAAAAGTAAAAAATAAAAAAGTTGTTAGCAATAGGCAAATAAAAAAAACCTTAAACATATATATACAGTAAATATATATTTTGTGATGTGGAAATGGTATATATATATATATATATATATATATATATATATATATATATATACTTTCAAAAGTGGGAATAAATTGCTGTGTGAATGTAGCCAATGTGAATTTCTCTAGTCAACATTTGATCATTGGTCAAACTGTTTGATCACTGGTCACATTCTGACCTGCCCACATGACGAGAACCACCACAATGATAATGAGCTCTCCAGCCCTGAGCTGGGCGGCCTGGCCAACCTCCTCCATGGTCACTTCATCTGTGTGGATTCAAACAAACACAGTTCATTCACTCATGTATTTTCAAAGTTAAAAAACAAGCACACTTCTGCAGTTATCAAAGCACAGACAACTGTGACAACATGCAAATATAACATTTTTAACTTTTTTAAATGATTAAAAATGTACTCACCCTCAAGCCATCCTAGGTGTATATGTATCTTCTTTCAGCCAAACACAATCAGAGTTCGGCTCTTCCCAGTCGTATAATGGGATTAAATAGTAACTTGGATTTTGAAGCCCAAAAAATGCATCCAATTATCATAAACGTAATCCATATAGATCCAGAGGGTTAACAAAGGCCTTCTGAAGCGAAGCGATGCAGAGGTTAGAGCAAAACAAAACACCAGTCACGAATTAGAAGTCAAAAAAGAGAATTTTTAAAGAGAAATGTAGTTTGTTTGAACTGCAAGAGATGTCATATGTCGGGTCAGAGGTCACTGTCCACCGGAACTAGAATCATTATAAATATGGATATTTTTATTACAAAAACGCATCGCTTCGCTTGAGAATGCCTTTGTTAACCCCCTATAGCCGTATGGATCACTTTTATGATGGATGGATGCACTTTTTTGGGCTTCAAAATTCAAGTTACTATTCAATCCCATTATACCTTGGAAGAGCCAGAATATTTTTAAATATAACTCTGATTGTGTTTGGCTGAAAAAAGAACCTCACATACACCTAGGATGGCTTGAGGATAATTAAATTATGGGATAATTTTCATTTTTGGGTGTCTTGGAACATCTAACGGATTCTTTAATTAGTTTCAAGTCAAGAGGATATAAAGCGAAGCCTAAAGTAAACCATCTCCTCTGGCATAAATATACATTCTTTATATTTTATGTCTCAAATCACAATTAAATTCTTAATACTGGCTGCCTCCAGCCAAACTCAAGTCAAAGCTCATAAGGGCCGACGACTGTGAGGATCACTTCAGGGTTCAGCTCTCCTCTCACTGGGAGAAGACCTCAGGGGTCACTTTCTTGGCTGAAGATTTAAAGTGCCTTCTAATTAAGGCCTTGTTATTTAAAAGAAACGGTATGTAGCGCTCTGATTAACCGCAGAGGGAAAAGCGAAGTTCTGCTTATCTGAAGGAGCAGCAGCACCAAGCTTCATAATGACTGGGAGAAGTTACACTCGTCTCTTTGTTCGCTTCTTTTTTCTTTGAAGAAAATGTCGATACCCTCTAGGTGAAACTGAAATGTTATTGGATGTCTCGGGCGTTTGAGTGCAGGGGAAAAGTTGAGGCATTTTTCAGCTCACCATCGACATCAATACATGTCACGAGTCAACAAAAAAAAAAAACACGAAGCCACCCTGAAGCGATGGAGAGGGTAGGCCCACGGAGAGAAAGATTAACTGTCTGTGTTTATTAGCTGCTCTGGTATTTAGTGAAGTGTAATGGTGATCACTTGATTAATTTGAGTGTAACGTGAGCACTAATGCCTGATGATTAAACTGTTTTTTTGTAAGCGCTCCTGCTATCTAACCGACACATGCGTCAGCTAAGAATTAGCCATCCTTAAACTACTGTCTGCTGCGCCTAAGCACATTTCTACGCCCTATCCATCACAAATGACATTAGTGCAGAGTTGACAGATTTAAGATGGATCCTGAAAAAGAGAACTTTATACCTTAATGAATATGACACTAGAGTGCCCTTTAAATACAATAATAGATTAAACTACAGGTCAGTTTGTACTTTTTATATACAGTGAGTCCCAAAAGTCAGAGAACACATACATTAAAATACATGATTACCTATATTATGAGCATTTGAATGGATTTTACTTTTTTGTGGACCTACAAATAGTTTTTTTATAACATAACTTTTAATTAAAAATTAAGATCCTAAAATGTTATTCATTTCAAGGTTTAAATGAGATGTTTTGACCCCCCTGTACATTATACTGTATATTATAATGTTTAACAGTATTTTAATATTGCACTTTTGAGTGGCATAAACCTATGAAATGTTGTTTAGTTGTTTAGTATCAATATGAGTTTTTCAATCAAAAATGCCAAACATCAATATCTAAAGAGCAGGGCACATATACCAAATATATTATTATTTTTTGTTATACACTACAGTTCAAAGATTTGGGGTCAGTATGTTGTTGTTTTTTTAAAGAAATTTATAAAATTTATTCTGCAAGGATGCATTCAATTGATCAAAATTAAAGTAAAGACATTTGTTAATAAAGATTCATATTTCAAATAAATGCTGTTCTTTTGAATGTTCTAGTCTAAACATCAAAGAATCCTGAAAAAAATTATATAGTTAATTACCACAACAATTTTCAACATTTATAATAATGAGAAATGTTTCTTGATCAGCAAATCAGCATATTAGAATGATTTCTGAAATGATCATGTGACACTGAAGACTGGAGTACTGATGCTGAAAATGTAGCTTTGCCATCACAGGAATAAATAACATTTGAAAATACATAAAAAATGTATTATTAATAAAACAAATTTCACAATATTACTGTTTTATTGCATTGTGTCTTGTTGAGAATAAGAGACTTCTTTCGAAAACATAAAAAATAATCTTACTGACCCCAAACATTTGAATAGTAGTGTACATAATACAATGACAGAAAATGACTTATTTTTCACACTTTTTGTGAGAAACATTCTTTAAAACTAAATCATGGTTCCTTTTTCTTCAAAAACTTAGATAATGTAAGATGAAAAGGTGTCAATGTCTGAGGTTACACCTCAGGGTACACCTACAAACTCTGTGTGGATCCTGCCCTGACTCTGCACAACTGACGGTTTGACACTAAATGTCATCAGCACGGTTTAGTGCCAAGGCCTGACGCTCACCGATAAAATGGCAAGTGTTTCAGGAACACCAGCCTCCCCAGCAGATGTTTGTCCAAGTAAGTAGGTCATCGAAATGGATTATACAACATAAAAATTGACTGTATTGTGTGTTGCTCTAGATAAGACAAGCTCCTTAGTAACAGAAAATGCAATGAGAAAACGCACAAAAGTGAACACTTCATGCCCTGAATTATGACAACACCATTTTTAGAGCGGTTGTATAACCACCTCCCTGCTGTGTTTTCTTTTTCCCTCTACGGAAGTGATTTGGCTGATTAGTCATCTTTCAAATGAATCTATGTTTTTAACTGTGATAAATGCGTTTTATCAATATCTGTATATAATCATTTATATCTATTAATATATTGACTGGTTCATCCTAAAATGAAAATTCTGTCATAATTTACTCACACTCATGTTTCTTTCTTGAAACATTAAGGAGATTATTATTTATTTATGTATTTACAGTGGCAAGAAAAAGTATGTGAACCACTTGCAGAATCTGTGAAAATGTGAATAATTTTAACTAAATAGAAGAGATCATACAAAATGCATGTTATTTTTTATTTAGTACTGTCCTGAATAAGATATTTCACTTAAAAAATGTTTACATATAGTCCACAAGAAAAAAAATAGCTGAATTTATTCAAATAACCCCGTTCAAATGTTTATGAACCATTAACTCTAATGTCGTTCCCTGGATGATCCACGGCTTGTTTTTGTTTTTTTGTGATGGTTGTTCATGAGTCCCTTGTTTGTCCTGAGCAGTAAAACTGCCCAATATTCTTCAGAAAAATCCTCCAGGTCCTGCACATTCTTTAGTTTTCCAGCATCTTTTGCATATTTGAACCCTCTCCAGCAGGAACTGTACGATTTTAAGATCCATCTTTTCACACTGAGGACAATTGAAGGACTCAAACACAACTATTAAAAAAGGTTGAAACATTCACTGATGCTCCAGAAGGAAACACGATACATTAAGAGCTGGGGGTGAAAACTTTTGAGCAGGATGAAGATGTCCAAATGTTTCTAATTTAGTTTCAATTTAGTACTGCCCTTCAGAAGCAACAGAAGATACTTACATGTTTCCCAGAAGACAAATTGAGTACAATTTACCTTCAAATTCAATAAGTTTTCACCCCCAGCTCTTAATGCATTGTGTTTCCTTCTGGAGCATCAGTGAATGTTTCAACCTTTTTTTAATAGTTGTTTTTGAGTCCCTCAATTGTCCTCAGTGTGAAAAGATGGATCTAAAAATCATACAGTCGCTGCTGGAGAGGGTTATGCAAAAGAAGCTGGAAAACGTCTCGGTTACGTATGTAACCCTCGTTCCCTGAAGGAGGGAGCGGAGACGTACGTCGGAACTGACCGACGAATTGGGATCTGATTTCAGAGACCAATCTACTTCGAGTGTTTAAAAACGAGCCAATGAAGATTGGCATGCGATTCACGCATTCCACGCTCCGCCCCGCAGCGCGGGTATAAATAAGGAAGTGGAATGCATGATCATTGCTTTTTTCTGCTGAGGAGCCGAACTCGTGACTCGGCCTCCTAGCGGAAGCACAGCACCTGGCGACGGGACGTACGTCTCCGTTCCCTCCTTCAGGGAACGAGGGTTACATACGTAACCGAGACGTTCCCTTTCAGTCGGTCACGTTCGACGTACGTCGGAACTGACCGACGAATTGGGATCTCTACCAAAACGCCAGGGCGCTGGCCCTTCCAGCGTCCTGCTTGAGCGCACTGGACCGTCTTAGATGGTACGAAAGTCAGGGCTCCAAGCAGGGAGGTCAGTCACTGCTGTTTTTGCAAGACCCACCCAGTGTGACTATTGGATAACGCTGGGAAAGCGTGCCCGTCTTGGAGACGGTACGCTGCGGAGCCACGTCCTCCAGTAGAAGGCTTGGTGGCGGAATACACATAAGGACTAACCTGGCAGGGTAGTGCAACATATGGCAGTCTCTGGGGTGGTTCCAGCCTGGTTCCAGGGGGGAAAGAACACGCCCAGAGACGACAGAGCGGGCTCTGTCAAGGGAAAGACACGGGGCTAGCCAAGTAGGGTAGCAGATACCGTGGAAGAATACACATATGGGGTAGCCGTTAGGGGACCGCTACATATGGAACCCAGCCTACACACACGTTACACAAGCATACGGGTGCAGGCCTGGCGTCAGACGGCCGCAACGTCTGGCACCGCAGGGGGTGATGGAGGAGCTTGACAGGGTTAGCCGTTTTCCGGGGAACACAACTGGAGAAAAATGGACGCATGTATCCGGCCCAGAGGGCGGGAGTGGCGTTGCAAGCCGACACTTAGAACGGGCACTTAGCGCTACTGGCCCCTGGGGGCGAGGATGCGGGAAGATACCGGCTCTACACGGAGGCTATAGAATCTAGCGAACGTGTTAGGTGTCGCCCAGCCCGCAGCTCTACAAATATCTGTCAGCGAGGCACCTTGAGCCAGCGCCCAGGATGAAGCAACACTCCTTGTTGAGTGTGCTCGCACCCCCAACGGGCAAGGTACGTCTTGGGACTGGTAACCCAAGACGATGGCATCCACTATCCAGTGGGCCAACCTCTGCTTGGAGACAGCCTTTCCCTTCTGCTGGCCTCCGTAACAGACGAAGAGTTGCTCTGAGGTCCGAAAGCTTTGAGTCCGGTCAACGTAAGCGCGAAGAGCGCGGACGGGACATAACAAAGCCAGGGCTGGGTCTGCCTCCTCCGAAGGCAGCGCTTGCAGGTTCACCACCTGGTCCCGGAAGGGAGTGGTAGGAACCTTGGGCACATATCCAGGCCGGGGTCTCAGGACAACGTGAGAGTTGTCCGGCCCGAATTCTAGGCACGATTCGTTGACCGAAAGTGCATGCAGGTCCCCTAACCTCTTAATCGAGGCCAATGCCGTCAGAAGCACTGTCTTCATTGACAGGATTTTAAGCTCCACAGACTGCAAAGGCTCAAAGGGAGGGCTCTGAAGTGCCCTGAGCACTAGAGCCAAGTCCCAAGAGGGTAACGAGTTTGGACGAGGAGGATTTAGCCTCCTCGCACCTCTGAGGAACCTGACGATTAGGTCGTGCTTTCCTAAGGACTTACCTTCGACTGCATCGTGATACGCCGCTATTGAAGCGGCGTACACTTTGAGGGTGGAGGGAGACAGCCTTCGCTCCAGCCCATCTTGCAGAAAAGAAAGCACGACGCCAACCGAACACCTTCGGGGGTCTTCCCGGTGGGAAGAGCACCATTCAACGAACAGGTTCCACTTCAACGCGTAGAGGCGCCTCGTAGAGGGGGCTCTAGCAGAAGAGATGGTGTCCACCACTGCCTGTGGTAGACCACCTAGAACCTCCGCGTCCCGTCCAGGGACCAGACATGGAGTTTCCAGAGGTCTGGACGCGGGTGCCATAGAGTGCCCGTCCCTGAGAAAGAAGGTCCTTCCTCAGGGGAATCGGCCAGGGAGGGGCTGTCGCGAGGAGAGTTAGTTCTGGGAACCAGGTCCGGTTGGGCCAATAGGGCGCAACTAACAAGACCTGCTCCTCGTCCTCCCTGACCTTGCACAGGGTCTGTGCAAGAAGGCTCACTGGGGGAAACGCATATTTGCGCAGGTCCCGGGGCCAGCTGTGCGCCAGTGCATCCGTGCCGAGGGTGCCCACGGTCAGGGAATAGTACCACCGGCAATGGGTCGAGTCCGGAGAGGCAAACAGGTCTACCTGTGCGGCTCCGAAGAGGTCCCATATCAGCTGGACCGCCTGGGGATGGAGTCGCCACTCTCCCGGAGGTGCAGGCTGCCGTGAGAGCTCGTCGGCTGTCCGGTTGAGCGCACCTGGGACATGAATGGCCCGAAGCGACCTCAGATGCTTCTGACTCCAAAGGAGGAGGTGGCGGGCGAGTTGGAGCATGCAACGGGAGCGTAGACCACCTTGACGGTTGATGTACGCAACGGCTGCAGTGCTGTCCGTACGGACCAGTACATGCTTGCCACGTAGCGGCCCCTTGAGGCGGCACAGTGCCAAGTGTACCGCTAACAACTCGAGGCAATTGATATGCCAATGCAATTGAGGTCCCGTCCAAAGACCTGCAACACGGGCGTTACCGCGGCTGCAGATGCCATATGCCCCAGGAGCCTCTGAAAAGATTTCAGTGGGACCGCTGTCCTGCTCTTGAACGAATTCAAGCAGTTCAACACCGACTGGACCCGCTCTTCCGTAAGGCGCGCAGTCTGGCTGACCGAATCCAGCTCCATACCGAGATAAGAGATCCTCTGTGTGGGACAGAGTTTGCTCTTCTCTCGGTTGACCCGAAGACCCAACAGGCTGAGGTGACTGAGCACCATGTCCCTGTGTTCGCACAACTGTTCCCGAGACTGGGCGAGGATGAGCCAGTCGTCGAGATAGTTGAGGATGCGAACGCCGTGTTCTCTGAGCGGAACAATGGCTGCCTCTACGACTTTCGTGAAGACGCGAGGCGACAGGGACAGCCCGAAGGGCAAGACTTTGTACTGATATGCCCTCCCCTCGAACGCAAAGCGTAGGAACAGTCTGTGTCGAGGAAGGATAGAGACATGAAAGTACGCGTCCTTCAGGTCGATCGCCACGAACCAATCTTGGGGACGGATGCACTCGAAAATGCGTTTCTGCGTTAACATCCGGAACGGGAGCTTGTGCAGGGCCCGATTCAGGATACGCAGGTCCAAGATTGGCCGTAACCCACCCCCTTTCTTGGGTACAATGAAGTAGGGGTTGTAGAACCCCCTCTTCATATCGGCTGGAGGAACCGGCTCGACCGCGTCCTTCGCCAGCAGGACATCGATCTCTGACCGCAAGACCTGAGCATCGCTGCTTCGCACGGAGGTGAAGAGGATGCCCCTGTACTTGGGAGGCCGGCGAGCGAACTGAATCGCGTAGCCGAGTCTGATGGTACGGATGAGCCAGCGAGACGGTCCAGGGAGCTGAAGCCAAGCTCCCAAGGACCGTGCAAGCAGGATCAACGGCACCACAGACGTACCCGGGGTGGGTTGGCGAGGTGGAATAGACAGACCCGACTCGGGAGGCCCGGAGGCGGCCCGGAGTGTTGTCTGAGAATTCCAGGGTGGGACAGAGTATGGGTGAGAAGGCCCGGGGGCGTTCTCGGTGCCCACACTGCTGTCCCGTGGCGGGGGGAGGGGAGGAAAGAAATGGGGAGGCCCGGAGGTGTCGCACACTTCCAACCTGGCCCTCTTGGGGCCCAGAGAGGGTAGAAACTGCTCTTTTATTGAGAAGGTGGGTACCGCTGTACTCCGGAGAGCCAGCGGCAGAGATGTTAAACCAGTAGAAGCCCCCCGGTCCTCCTCCGGGGGGTGGGGGAGGGATGCGGACATCATCTCCCCGAGAGCAGCTCCCGTCCTCCCTGGGCTGCCCGTCTCAGGGCCGCTTACCCTTACGCTTGCCACCAGGCTTAGCGGCTCCCTGAGCGGACCCTTACGTCCGGCACCCTGCTTCCCCGATGGAGGCTGCTGCTTGGGTTTCGCAGGGGCGGAGGCGGACGCAGGGGGACGCCCTCGGCGACGAGCAGGCGGAGGTGCTACCTGCGACGACGGGGTGGAGGCAGCAGCGGGTCGTCGAGGTAGGATGTTCTTAATGGCCTCCGTCTGCTTCTGGGCCACCGAGAACTGCTGGGCGAAGCTCTCGATGGCGTCGCCGAAGAGGCCGGCCTGACAGACAGGGGCGTTGAGAAACCGAACCTTGTCCGAGTCACGCATGTCTGCCAGGTTCAGCCACAGGTGGCGTTCCTGGACCACTAAGGTGGACATCGCCCGACCCAGGGAGCGTGCAGTGACTTTCGTCGCTCGGAGAGCGAGGTCCGTCGCCGCACGCAGTTCCTGCATAACACCCTGGTCGGAACTACCCTCGTGCAATTCCTTGAGCGCCTTGGCCTGGTGGACCTGCAGGAGCGCCATGGCATGCAGAGATGATGCGGCCTCTCCGCAAGCAGTGTAAGCCTTGCCCGTTAGCCCGGACGAGAACTTACATGCCCGGGAGGGGAGACGCGGGGCACCCCGCCAGTCCGCAGCGGTCTTGGGACACAGTTGCATCGCCACAGACCGCTCGACTGAGGGGATTCCCACGTATCCCTTAGCCACACCACCGTCGAGGGTAGTGAGGACGGAGGAGTCAGTCGATCGGTTTCTAGCGTTGTAAGGCGCTATCCACGACTTTGTGATCTCCTGATGCACTTCCGGGAAGAAAGGTACTGGGGCGGGGCGCTGAGAACCAGCACGGGCCGTCCCGAGATACCAATCGTCCAACCGCGAGGGTTCGGGACACGGTGGAGGGTTCCACTCGAGCCCGACACTCGCGGCGGCCCGGGAAAGCATAGCCGTAAGCTCTGGGTCAGACTCGGGCAATGCTGTCACACCCGAAGGGGGCAGCGCAGCCGAGTCTTCATCCTCAGAGCCCATAAGCTCGTCCCCCGATGCTGCAAGCGACAACATATCCTCAGCCGGAGCCCCAAAAGTAACGCCTGGAACCTCGTGGGAGGGGCCAGCACGCTCTCCTGGAAGCTCCACCGGCGCAGCGGGTGGGGGAGGGGCCCGAGGAGCCATTTGACCCGTCGGGGAAGCCCTCACCGTCACCCTTAGATCACCACCAAAGCCATCAGCCAAAGTAGCAGCCCTCTGCTTTGCAGCGGGAGGGCCGCTAGATCGGGGGATGTGCAATGGGGCCCCACCTCTTTCGAGGTATTGGAGCCTGGACCGTAGCACTGCGATGGTCATGTTCCCGCAGTGGGAACATGAGTCATTCACGAACGCTGCCTCAGCATGCTGAACGCCCAAACACGTGAGACAACGAACGTGACCGTCAACTGGAGATAGAAATCGCCCGCACCCAGAAACACACGGTTTGAATGACATCTTGAAAAAGACGCAGGGTCAAACCGTGTTGCTCTTTTAGATAGGAAACTGCTCTTTTACGTGCTGAAGCACTCAGGGAGATGACCGCGGCACCACACAGTACAATAGTGCAAGCCTGTGTGTGCACTCAAACCGGAAACGCCCAGCGAACCAACTCTTTGCACTCCGTCTGAAGCAGTCACTCGCTGACGCGCCGTCACACCCGCACTGGTAAGAACAGTCCTCTTCAAACACTCTTCGTAGAAACAGGAAGCAGTAGACATTCGCTGTTCGGCTCCGAAGTAGAAAGCAATGATCATGCATTCCACTTCCTTATTTATACCCGCACTGCGGGGCGGAGCGTGGAATGCGTGAATCGCATGCCAATCTTCATTGGCTCGTTTTTAAACACTCGAAGTAGATTGGTCTCTGAAATCAGATCCCAATTCGTCGGTCAGTTCCGACGTACGTCGAACGTGACCGACTGAAAGGGAACTGAAGAATCTGCAGGACCTGGAGGATTTTTCTGAAGAACATTGGACAGTTTAACTACTCAAGACAAACAAGGGACTCAGGAACAACCATCACAAAACAAAACAAAAAAACAACCATGGATCATCCAGGGAACGACACACAGTATTGAGAATTAATGGTTCATAAACTTTTGAACGGGGTTATTTTAATAAATTCAGCAATTTTTTTGTTTTATGGACTATGTGTCAACATTTTTTTATGTGAAATATCTTATTCAGGACAGTACTAAATACAAAAATACATTTTGCATTTTGTATGATCTCTTTTATTTAGTTAAAGGTCCCATGGCATGGCATTTTTCTATTATTTTATAATGTTTCCTGAGGTGTACTTATATTGTTAGTATGACTTTTACATCATAAAATGTCATAATTTAGAAATAAAAGGCATTTTTTCAATACTGCTGTTTGCCCTGTGGCTGAATGCCCTGCTTCAAGAGGCGTGTCTGCTGTGAGACTTCAGTAAAAACGCCCACTGTTGTGATTGGCTGACATCTTTGTATTTTAAATGAGCGGAGGGGGCGTGGTTTAACTTGGTCTACGAGGCACGAGCAGGCACGAGCTGCTGCCAGTGAGACGGATGGACCTGAGTTCACTTCACATCAGTTCTCAGCATGTCTGAACTGTTGTAGTTACAGCATATACTTCAGGTTATTAGTCTATTACTAGTCGGAGGGACTGTCACTCATGTCAGAAAGTTAGTAACTTTAGTAAATTATGGATCAGCGCTGACTGGAGACGCGAACCGTTTAGAACGATTCAGTCCGATTTGGTGAACTGATTCGGTTCACTAAAAAGAATAGGTTCAAAAGAAAGATCGTTCGCGAACTGGACATCACTAATGTACCAGAGACGGAGCTCAGCGATCGCTAACAAAGTTATTTATAGTACCTACTGAGTTATGAGAGCGCTGTCAGTCAGCGCTGTGAGTTTATTGTGTTTGTATCTGAGAGTTCTGAATAAACACGAGTCCCAGTCACACCGAGTCCGTCTTCATCATTATTACCAACTGTGTAACACATGCAAAGTACCATTACAGCTGTCGAGATGAACGAGTTAAAAGTAAGTGTTGATAATAGCATTTTTAAAATAAAATAAAAGCGTCAGTGACGCGCGTTGAGTACACAGCGCAAACAAAGACAACAGCAGTAATCGAATGTAATCCAGTTTATTGTGGGGCTAGGCTGGCTAGCCCGGATACGCTCATGTCTGCTTAATCTCACGCCGCGTTTGGTGCCTCCGCTGTGGGCCAGATGCAGTACTGGGGGTCGGGGATGTTGAAGGCCAACGGCCAGTGCAGCCCGAGCTTCGGCGTGTGTGAGGCCGATGTTGAGCAGAAACTCACGACTGTATGCACATTTTAGAACCGGTAGACGCGACGAGGACGTACAAAAACACTGACTCACAAGATAGAAAACACGAAAACACCGTTCTGTCTGGAGAGAGAGAAGCCGCATTGTGTGCACGAATAATAAATAATTAGCTACACATCAGAAATTACTGATCACAGATCAGAAGGAACTGAAAAAAGACTTCTGTTTTCATTTGTACATCCAAACACTGAGAAACTGCCAGCATTCACTCGTTCACAAGCCATGATTTCTCGAGCGTTTGCATGGGCGTGCCAGATTCTCTGGGCGGAGGAAAGGGAGGTAACCGCTCCTGCTTGGACGTCAAAACAGGAGACTTCAGGATTGACTCGTCTGGCCTGTCATTTTCTCAAAGGCAGAGAGAGACAGCCAGAACTCGGGTTTACACCGATCAACATTTCTATCCACTTGGGGACAATATTCAGGCTAGGGTAACTCATATTAATGTTGAAAAACCTCATAAAATGAAAATTTCATGCCATGGGACCTTTAAAATTATTCACATTTTCACAGATTCTGCAAGTGGTTCACATACTTTTTCTTGCCACTGTACTTATTAAATAATATATTAGTCAGTTTTTCATGCAATTGCAATAAATGGATATTGGAGATTACAAACTACAAAATAACCCGAGAAGTGTTAAAAATGTGCCTCATAAATTCATAACGTTTCAATCATTTAGTTTTGTGAGCTGAATCAATCTATTCACTGAAAGGTCTCACCTAAAAGGAATGATCTGTTCGTGAATCAGACCTTGCAAATTTTCCACTCGACACACCACAAAGAACTACAGCTAAGGTTAAAATATTCAATCAAAAATGAAGGGAATTTCATCTCTATTCTAGCCTGTACTCAGTGCCTGTACACCTCTGAACAATTTTAAACTTTGTATTTCAGCACTGTTCATGTTACTGCCTCCTTAGCTTGAATCACTTTGTTTTATTCCTTATTTATAAGTCACTTTTGATAAAAGCATCTGCTAAATGAGCACCTGCTATCATATGGCTTCAGAAGACTTGGAATATAGTGAATGAGGAATATAAAATATTTGGGTACTGTTATGGTGTTTTTTGTTATTTTGTAGCTTGACAGCCCCATCCCTTATTCACTTTCATTATTTTGAAAAGAATCACCAGCATATTCTTCCCACAAAAAATAAATAAAATAAAATAAACTTTTCTTTTACGCAGAAGAAAGAAATCATACAGATTTGGAACATAATTAATGGTCCTGCAAGATATAATGTCGAAATGACAAGAAATTACATTTTGAATGCTAAATAAATTTGTAAGATAAACTCACAATGTTGCAATTCCGAAAATGGTACTCTAAAGTATTTCAAAGAATACTATGGTACTATTATTATATTATGGATTATTATGTCCAAAAAAAGGTGCTTTTGGTAGATTTTGTTAGTGCTGCTGGCTTACCTGGGCTTTTGGAGGCCAGTTTCTCTGACTCTTTGGGATTGTGGAACAGAACCGGTTCACTCAGGGGGCTGGTGCCGCTCATGCTAATGGACTGCACATGCACAATGTACTCTGTGTCTTCCTCCAAGTCCCATAATACACATGAACGAGTGGTGGTGTTCACTTCCTGGATGAATCGCATCATACGTACGTCCTTCTTCTATAAATTAAAAAAATAATAATAATGAGATTGAGAGGATTGTGCTAATAAACCAAGGATAAATGTGGTTAATGCAACCACATGAAATAAAAATTCATCCTGTTTACTTTTTCAAATGCATGTTCCTGGTCTAACCGTGAATAATTCATCAGTGCAAATGTGGCTGCTGTCGCGTCATCCAGGTGGATGCTGCACATTGGTTGTGGATGAGGAGATCCCCCCCCTTCTATGTAAAACGCTTTGAGTGCCTAGAAAAGCGCTATATAAATGTAACAAATTAATTATAAATTAGTGTATGTTATTCCAGAGATACATGTTCCTTGTCTAATTGTGAATAATTCATCAGTGTATGTTACTCCAGAGATAAAAAATTGTCATTGAAATATTTAATCAATATGTAATATTTTGCTCTGTGTCTACAACAACTTTCCTCTTTGGTTGACGTCACCAAGTCCTCTTATTTTCACCTCTCCGTCCAGGTGTCACAGGGTGTGTGGCTTTAACAAAGCGCACGACGATGGAGAGTTCACAATAGTCCTTTTATTAAACAAAATCCAAGAGAAACACGCAGGAGAAAAACTAGGAATTAACTTCAACACATAAACGCAAATGAGACCGAAACCTGAACAGAAAGATCTCAGGGCTTAAATATATGGTGATATGTAATCTGCTGAACATAAACAGGTGCATGGAACAAATGAACAACCAGGGAAACTAATTAGGAAAACAGAACACAGGCAAACAGGAACAGGGAGAATAGCAAAACACAAGAAACTAAACATCTACTAAACACCCTGACATTACACCCCCCTCCGGAAAGGCGTCGTAACTATAAGTAGGACGTGGATCAGGTGAATGGCAGGAATATGGAGGAGATGACAGAGGGAGAGACTAAGGTGACAATGGTGGTGGGAAGAGCCAGGGAGGAGCCAGGAGCAGGAGGAGCGAGGCGGAGACATAGACCACAGCCAGTATGAAGGCCCATGTCAGAGTCGACGAAGGGAGGAGCCATGGTGGAAACTTGGCAGGGTTTACCAGGGGGATAACATAAGGAGACTGAGATGATGGAGGTGGGGACCCAGGCAGAGCTAAAGAGACACGATTGCTCTAGAGTCCTAGGTGGAGCTGCAGCGACGAGTGTCTGAGGTGGTGCCAGGGTGCCAGAGGACTGAGGTGGAGCCGGTGTGAATGAGGACCTAGGCAGAGCCAAAGGGAAGGCGGAGGCCGACGGAGTCATAGGGGTGGAGGGATGAAGTGCACCTGAAGGCCTGGAAGTCTGTGGTACAGGCAGAGTGACGACTGACCAAGGTGAAACTGGAGGGATCAGGGAGCCCGGTGGAGCCACAAGGACAATGGTTCAAGGTGAAGCCAAGGGAGTGACAGGCTCAATAGCTGGATGCGTAGCCAGGGGATCCTCTTGGCTAGGTGGAGCTGGTGACCGGAAGATCTGATGAGCATCCACGCAGAATAGTGGAGTAGACAAAGGAGGAGCCAAAGAGTTGAAGGGAACCAACAGTGGCAGGGTCGACAGACTGGCTGGATTTGGAAGAGGAGGTGGGAGAGGGAGGCTGGGTGGGATCTCTATGCAGGAAACTTGGAGCTGGGCCGGACCAGTGGAGATGGGAGATTTATGTAAACATCCTCTTCCAATTCATAAACTTCTGCAGAGGCCAGCTGCAACTCACCCTCAGTGGTGGCAGTGTAGGCGAAGCTTTCCTCTATTCCCTCGTACACATGAGCAGCCCCACAGGGACTGGCGATGTTGCTGGCTCACACACCTGCCCAGGCTCCGGGGCGTTGGTTGGCTCAGTCTTTCCATCTGGCTTGTACATCGCGGCAAACTCAGGCTCTCCATCTGCAGTGGGCTAAGGCATTCACTGAAGGAGTGGGGGAGGTTGCTGGCTAGGCTCTGGTTCTGGAGTGGGGCTGGTGGCGTCCTTCTCGGGCCAGATCCATTGTTCTTCAGCATCTCCACAAACGTGGCAAAATTCTTTTGAGGACCAAAACCTGGTAGGCATGCCTTACACCACTCATTTAGGCTTGCTTGAAAAAAAATACAAACAGAGAGTTTGGGGAAAGGCACGCCAGGTCTAGAAAGTAACTGGTGTGGTTCTCAAGATAATTTTTCCCGGTAAATCAACCAGTAAATCCATTATCTGTTATTGGTTCGGACTTCTGTCACGGGGTGTGTGGCTTTAACAAAGCGCACAATGATGGAGAGTTAAAAATTAGCCTTTTATTAAACAAAATCTAAGAGAAACACGCAGGAGAATAACTAGGAAAAAAATTACAACCACAACACATAAACGCAAACGAGACTGCACACTAAACAGAAAGAACTCAGGGCTTAAATACATGGGGAGAGGTAATCAGCTGAAAAGAAACAGAGTCGTGGAACTAATTAAAAACCAAGGAAATGAACTAGGGAATCAGAACAGAGGTAAACGGGAACAGGGAAAATAACAACAAAACACAAGAAACTAAGCCATTGTTTTTTATCATTTTAATTTATCATTTATTATTAAAACTATTTCCAGAACATAATCACTTTTGTGTTTTATGCTTTTAATAACTTTAAATTAAATAAATAAATTAGTAGCAAACGTTACCCCCATGAAACCCATACAACATCTTATGAATCTCCAGATATTGTTTCTCTTTAATTCCTCTGTCTGCTCTGTTTGTGCATGTGTCTTTTACCATTTCACTCAGAAAATGTGAGAAAGGAGAAATAGCTCTTATCCAATATAACTATTTGGTAATACCATTCTTTTTTTTTTTTTTTCACTTCAAAGCTTACAAAGCTTTTCACACAAAATAAATGGTAAAAACATGCTTTAAAAAAATACAGCATCAATATCAAAATTATTACTACTTCAAGATTGATCCTTCCATTTCACTCAAATGTGCCTTAGTAAAAAACGATATCAAATGTTGTTTAATGTTTACTTTAATAATGTCTTATTCACCAAAGACCCGCACAAATGATGTCATTATCAGAACAGATTTATAATGTGCACTAATAAACAGTGCTATCAGCGCAATTCTTAGTGAATTCATCTCATAGTTGTGATAAGTGGCATGAGAAATTCATGAGGAGATACAATTAACACACACACACACACACACACACACACATTCACGCAGACTGCAGAAACTCTGTCTCGCTCAGTTTGGTGACAAGCTGTAATGGCTTTGTACTCCAGCAGATGGTCACTGCAGTCCTTATTACTGAGGTCTCCACAGTGACTGCTTTACTCAAATCAGCACACACACACACACACTAGTGAATGCATGCATAAAACATTTACAGAAAGCTAGAAAGCTCAAGGCCACCTAAAATATCAACAGCATATGCCTTCGAAAAGAAAGCAGACCAGTCTACATTGACACATAACCAACATGCTTACACAAGCATTCCTCAATGATATTGCCTCATTAAACTTGAGTAATGAGGTGATTTTCCCCTGTTTTGCACATGTAAGGACTCGAAACTACCATAAACTGGTTCAATACCTGCTGGGTGATGGCAAACCCAATGACTGGGTCTCCCTCCAGAATTTCCCATGTCACTATTGCTGAGTTCCCCTCCAGTGCTTTGATGGTCACATTGAGCGGAGCAGATAAACTGTCTGAGGAAGAAGAGAAAAAAAGAAAAAGAAAAATGGATAAAAGGTACTGATTTTACATACTGCAAGACCTCTCTCGTTTTATAGTCCCTCATTCAAGAATATTAAGACTGCAGAAAATGTAAGTATTTGCAGAACTACGCTATATGCTAGGGTGTAATGCTGTATGTACTTTGCAACTGCAAAGTTAATTCTTGTTAATTTTTCCTAATTAAATAATAAAGCATGTTTAAAAAAAAAAAAGATTCTTCCATTTCAACTCTTCACTGTGTATTATGGCACTAATAACTGAATTTGCATACTTCTGAAACAACATAACAACACTTTGGTCGCGTTACTTTCAGCTATACTAGAAGTTGATTGGACCAGTCACAGTCATTTGTGATAACTGATTCTGAATAACCATTGTATTTTATAATTTAACCTGGGATAATACATATAGGCTATATTTATAATTTACTGCATGGCACAAGCTGACTGACCTCTGTTGGTTCTGCAGCCAATGAGATTGCGTTCTCAATATTTAAATATTCTGGTAAGTTGATTCTGTAGCATTCTCTGTAACCCTCCACCTCCCCCAGCTCCACCTGCCTAGATCTGCTACAGGATTTATGTATGGTTATTTATACAGAGGCAGCACACTACATGTTTACATCAGCGTGTCTCTGTAGTCCATACTTGCTCTGTAGCAACAGCAGCAGTCAGCATTGCAGATCTAGTCTGCCATGCATACAGTTACGCAGCATTTGCTTTTATTTGTGAAACAACGACTTATGCAATATTATCCTTACAACTTATTTACAGTTCACACGATGTGACAGAAAATTCATGACTGCAGTAAGACTCATGGCTGTCTTGGGAATTGTAAGGATGTCGCCCTTGGCTGGACTTGAACCCGGGTCTCTGGTGTTCTAAGTGTGGTGTGTTCTCCACTGAGCTAACTCCCAGACAATGGAACCCAAGAGCAGAAGAGTAAAGAGTCAAGAGACTTGAGTCTTCCAAAAAATAAAAATAGTCTTTACTTGAGAAACCAAAGCACAAAGTACAAATGAACTAGGAGAGCAGAGCTTCCATAAAACAGAGAAACAAAAATAGACACAAGGGTCAAAAAATGTACAATAAAGGCACAAAACTTATCTTGAGATCTGGAGACAGGAGAACATAGGTTCAAGACTGAACATAATGGCAAGGAACAAGCACACTTATAAAGGGCAAGACACAGGTGAAGGGAATCAGGGCTAATGAGGAGAGTTCTGAGTAACCATTAAACACACTGGCACCATCTGCAGGAGTGGAGAGCACTGAGCATGGGGTTAAAGTGCCATCTGGAGACCTGGAGGGAGCATGACATGGACGCTTAAGGAGGGCGCCCCCTGCAGGCTAGGAGTGGAACAGCATCCTAGAGATTAGATCTTTACAGGAGCCCCTTCCCTAGGAACGGCACCTGACGTTCTTCTAACGTTTCCCTTTGGCTTGGCGAAACTCTGAGATGAGAGTCGGGTCTAAAATATCTCGAGCAGGAATCCAGGACCGCTCCTCTGGGCCAAAGCCCTCCCAATCCACCAGATATTGAACTTTCCCACGAACCATGCGAGAATCCATCAGCCTGCGGACCGTGTAAGCTGGCTGGCCATCAATGATGCGAGGTGCTGGGGCGGGTTTCTTAGCTGGAGACAGAGTAGAACAAACAACGGGTTTTAAACGGGAAACATGAAAAGTGGGATGAATCTTCATGGACCTGGGCAGAAGAAGTCGATAGGAAACTGGGTTAATCTTCTTAAGGATCTTGAAAGGGCCAATGTATCGTGGGGCTAGCTTGCGGGACTCCACCCGCAATGGAAGGTCTCTGGTTGAGAGCCATACCCTTTGTCCCAGGCGAAGCGAGGGTCCTACCCTTCGGTGTCGGTTTGCCTGCCTCCGCTGTTGTCGGGCAGCCCTCAATAAGGCAACGCGTGCTCTTTGCCAGGAACGCCGGCACCGGCGGAAAAGCTGTGTGGCAGCTGGAACATCATCCTCTGGCTCCTGTCCGGGAAATAGAGGGGGAGGGAAACCATACTGACACTCAAAAGGGGACATACCTAGTGAGGAATGGTAAAGGGTATTATGTGCAAATTCAGCCCATATTAAATGAGAGCTCCATGTGGATTGGTTGTCTGCAACCAGGCACCTCAGTGTCTTTTCAATTTCTTGATTTACCCTCTCAGTTTGGCCATTTGACTGGGGGTGGAAGCCGGAGGACAGGCTGATGGAAGATCCGATGAGTCGGCCAAACGCCTTCCAGAACCGGGAAGTAAACTGCGGTCCCCGATCAGAAACCATATCCTGGGGAAAGCCGTGGATTCTGAACACATGCTTCATCAATAGTTCCGCAGTTTGGCTAGCTGTGGGGAGCTTGGACAAAGGTAGGAGGTGACAAGTCTTAGAAAATCTGTCTACCACTACAAGGATTACCGTGTTTCCTTGAGACTGTGGCAAGCCTGTAATGAAGTCCAAGGAAATGTGGGACCATGGGCGTCTTGGAATGGGCAGCGGGCGCAGCAGGCCATGAGGGTGGGTCCTTGGCTCCTTGTTCTGAGCACAGATGGAGCAAGCGGCAACAAAAGCCCGGACGTCCCTCTGCAATCCAGGCCACCAGAACTTCCTCTGGATGTGCTTGCATGTCTTTGTGATCCCAGGGTGTCCAGAAGGGAGGGAAGCATGAGCCCACTGCAAAACCTTAGAACGTAGAAGGTTAGGAACAAAGAGACACCCTGGAGGGCCATTACCTGGACCTGGCTGCTGCCGTTGAGCCCTCTTGACAGCCGTTTCAATATCCCATTGAATGGGAGCTACCACTCTGGAAGTGGGGAGAATGGGTTCTGGACAACACTCCACTTCTGGTGGTTCAAACTGCCTTGAGAGTGCGTCTGGCTTGAGATTCTTAGAACCTGGGCGATAGGAGAGAGTAAAGTTAAACCGATTAAAAAAGAGGGCCCATCGGGCTTGTCGGGCATTCAATCTCTTTGCCTGCTGGATGTAAGTGAGATTCTTATGGTCCGTCCAGATGAGGAATGGCTGTTTGGCCCCCTCCAGCCAGTGCCTCCACTCCTCTAAAGCCATCTTGACAGCCAGCAGCTCCCGGTTCCCAATATCATAATTCCTCTGTGTTGAGGTAAGCTGACGAGAGAAGAAAGCGCACGGGTGAAGCTTGTTATCGCACTTACTTCTCTGTGACAAGACAGCGCCTACTCCTACGTCAGAGGCGTCCACCTCCAACACAAAAGGTAGCTCTGGATCAGGGAGGGTTAAGATTGGGGCAGATGTAAAGAGCTGTTTTAGTCTGTTGAAGGCATGATCTGCTCTGCTGGTCCACACAAATGGCCTAGTTGAATTCCTGGTCAATGCGGAAAGAGGCTCGGCAACAGAACTGAAGTTTCTAATGAATCTTCTATAAAAATTGGAAAAGCCCAGAAAGCGCTGTACCTGCTTCACTGAAGTTGGTCGTGGCCAATCCAAAACTGCTTGAATCTTGCCTGGATCCATCTGAAGGCTGCCTTTTGATACTGTGAAGCCGAGGAAGGAAACTTCTGGAACATGAAATTCACTCTTTTCCAACTTTACATAAAGCTTATGTTTCAGTAGCTGGGCCAGGACCTGTTTGACCTGCTGAACATGCTCTTCGTAATTTTGGGAGAAAATCAAAATATCATCCAGATATACAAAAACAAATATATTCAGCATTTCTCTGAGAACATCATTAATAAAGGCTTGGAAGACAGCTGGTGCATTGACCAGGCCAAACGGCATTACCTGGTATTCATAGTGGCCTGTCGGGGTGTTGAATGCCGTCTTCCACTCATCCCCCTCACGGATTCTAACTAGATGGTATGCATTACGAAGGTCAAGTTTCGTAAAGATGGTAGCCCCTTGCAGAATTTCAAAAGCTGTGGACATAAGAGGGAGAGGGTATCGGTTCTTGATGGTTATATGGTTTAAACCCCGATAGTCTATGCAGGGTCGGAGACCCCCGTCCTTCTTTTCAACAAAAAAAAAGCCGGCCCCTGCAGGTGAGGTGGATGGACGGATGAATCCACTGTCCAAGGCTTCTTTGAGATATTGGTCCATGGCTAATCTCTCAGGGCCAGAGAGGGAATAGAGCCTTCCACGTGGTGGGCAAGTACCAGGAACTAATTCAATAGTGCAGTCATAAGCTCTATGAGGTGGTAGTGTAGAAGCTTGGGACTTACTGAAGACTTCCTTGAGGTCTGCATACTCCTGGGGGACTCGGGATAACTCAGGATAATGAGCAAGAGACTTGGTAGCAGTTGGCTTCATTTCAGGAACGGCCATGACTTCTGTGGATTGTGTCTCAGAAATAAATGCAGATCTCCCCCTGGAGATGTCTAGTGAGGGTTCTGAAAATGTCTCTAATAGCTTGGAAGAATGGCAGAAGGCATTATCTAAAATTTGGCAGTCAGATCCCCAGGTCCTAACGACCCCTTGGGACCAGTCAATGTGTGGGTTGTGTAAAGTCAGCCAAGGGAAGCCGAGGATTAGAGGAAGTTTAGGAGAATGAATCAGGAAGAACTGTATCCATTCCTGATGTTGGCCCACCTGTAGCTGGAGAGGTGGAGTACATTGATTAACTTCTCCTGAACCCAGAGGACTGCCATCCACTGCTGTGATGTTAAGGGGTTTCTGGAGAGTCGCTGGCTGGATAGTGAGTCTCTTAGCCATCTCATAGTCCATAAAACTCCCAGCAGCCCCAGAGTCAACAAAGGCACATACTTGGTGATGTTGGTTACCCTGGGTGACAGTAGCTTGGATTGTCAGACCTGAGGTTGCTGAGCAGGGGAATGTTTCTATTCTCGCCCTGGCCCCCCTCCTCCTGGGCGAGAGTTGGCTTTTCCCGACAACTCAGGACAGGCAAAGCGAAAGTGACCTGGCTTGCCACAGTAGAGACAGCATCTCTCCCTTATCCGTCGGTTGCGCTCGGTTTGGGAAATTCTGGTTCCGCCCAGCTGCATGGGCTCCTCGGGGGCACTAGGAGATGAAGGCAGCTTAACAGCGCTGGCTGACTCGAAAAATCTAGTCTCCTGTTGTCGCTCCTGCTGGCGTTCCCTGAGCCGATGATCTACCCGGATAGCCACGTCAATGAGGGACTCGAGGTCAGGCGCAGGGTCTCGGAAGGCTAACTCATCCTTGATATCAGGAGACAAAGCATGGTGAAAGGTAGCCCTCAAGGCCCGTTGATCCCACCCACTCTCTGTGGCAAGAGTGCGAAACTCTATAGCGAACTCTGCTGCACTTCGAGTACCTTGAGAGAGGTGTAGCAGGCGGTGATCAACATCCCCCCTGCTGGCTGGATGGTGAAAAACTCTTTTCATCTCAGAAATGAATGTATGGCAGTTAGTTGTTACTGGAGAACTCTGGTCCCACAAAGCAGAGGCCCAGTCCAAAGCTTTACCCGTTAGGAGTGTAATAATGTAGGCCACCTTACTATTCTCTGTAGGAAAGCTGCTGGGTTGAAGCTGGAAGGCCAGGGTACACTGGGTAATAAACCCTCTGCATCTCTCGGGACTGCCATCGAACCTCTCTGGTGCTGGTAACTTGGGCTCTGATGGGAGTGGGAACATGGATCTGTCTGGAGGACCAGGGGGTGACTGAAGTTCTTGGGATGAAGAGGCTTGAGACTGGAGACTCAAAATCTGGAGAATCTCTGACAGCGCCTGGTCATGTCGCTGTATGGTTGTTGCTTGATCTGAGAGGGCTGCCAAAATACGGTCCACATTAGAGGGTGGTGAAGGTCCTTCTGCTGGGCTCCCTTCCATGGTTCAGTCTTGCTGTAAGGATGTCGCCCTTGGCTGGACTTGAACCCGGGTCTCTGGTGTTCTAAGTGTGGTGTGTTCTCCACTGAGCTAACTCCCAGACAATGGAACCCAAGAGCAGAAGAGTAAAGAGTCAAGAGACTTGAGTCTTCCAAAAAATAAAAATAGTCTTTACTTGAGAAACCAAAGCACAAAGTACAAATGAACTAGGAGAGCAGAGCTTCCATAAAACAGAGAAACAAAAATAGACACAAGGGTCAAAAAATGTACAATAAAGGCACAAAACTTATCTTGAGATCTGGAGACAGGAGAACATAGGTTCAAGACTGAACATAATGGCAAGGAACAAGCACACTTATAAAGGGCAAGACACAGGTGAAGGGAATCAGGGCTAATGAGGAGAGTTCTGAGTAACCATTAAACACACTGGCACCATCTGCAGGAGTGGAGAGCACTGAGCATGGGGTTAAAGTGCCATCTGGAGACCTGGAGGGAGCATGACATGGACGCTTAAGGAGGGCGCCCCCTGCAGGCTAGGAGTGGAACAGCATCCTAGAGATTAGATCTTTACAGGAATTTACCGTTGTGTTGCTATGCAATTGCTATTCTGAGCATTTGTTGTCACTTGAACTCATAAGACCATGTATACCCAAACACTACTACATAGCCATTACGTTCTTATTAAGATATTCTTACACGTTAAATTATGAAGTTACTACGAAATTATTTTCACCCCAAATGGTTCATTCTGTCTCGGTCGACTTTTGTTATGTCATTCTCTAGCTTTTTTTTCTAATACCGAAATTAACAGTGCGGTTTGGCTGATGGAAATGCTCTGCTGCTCAGCTCCATGTTTGCTCTAGATCAATATTTCCACTGCTCTTTACTTTTATTTACTGTGTGGGAGCTCTTAGATTGTTATCTGAACCAGCCTCTTTGTCTTTGATAGTCATCAAACAAAGAAAATGGCCTGGCACAGCATAGAGCACACAAAGCCAGTCACTGTTTGGCCATTGGGCATTGTGTTCATGAATTAAATGGAAATGTTTTGCAGCAAAGATGTCAGAAGTTGTGTTGTGTGACATCGCTTGTCAGAATGATATGCCTGTTGTTTAAATCAATGCGTGAAGATCTAATTATCAGTAATGTTTGTTGACTACAGAGTCAAAATGGTTGTCTGCTTAACGTCATCCATCACAATGTAGCAAATTCACACCCTGCAGATGGGAAATAATGTATTTAAAGGGGATGACAGACAGAGAAAGGCAGTCATCCCTGAGGACACAATATGTTTCCCACTGGGCAGGATATGCTTGGAACAGTCATACATTACACTTTAAATAGGGGGGTAATGTAACATGCATTCAGAAACATAACTTAGTAATTTATTGATGCCTGTGGGGTGCTCATTCGCACCCCGGAATTCATGATTCAAGAAATCTTGTAGCGCAAAAGGTTAGTTCACTCCAAAATTTAAATATAAAAATAAAAGATAGTTAAAAATATTAATAAATAATATAATAATACTAAAATAACACTGGTCTTTTGAAGTCAGACAATAGTGTTGTGTAAGGAACTGACCAACATTGCAACACATTAAGTTTGAATCTGCTATGGTTTGACAATTTTCAGAGAATAACAACTTGAATTTCTCTTTTTCACATAAAACTATCATTAGAAGACTCTATAGTGCACAAGTTGTATGAACCACTTTTATGCACTTTATTTTCAGCTCTGGTATGTTTTTATGGAAAAGAGAAGCATAAACATGCTGCTAAACTTCTCCTAGAACCGCCAGGCGTCGTTGTATACCTAAAACCGCCAGCAGGTACATTTTACCCATGCACATGATTACTGTTTTAATATGGCTAAAAAATTATTATATCACTACATTATGCCACTGTCTCCACAAAGTAATTTCTAGAGTCACAAAATGATTATTTTTAGTCATCAACTATGTTTTTTTCCAGTCGTTCAAGGCAGGATACACTAATCACTGAATATAGGCTAAACCAGCCTGCAATTACAATGAGAATTAGAAGGAAATAAATACATATTTGGGTGGCTTAATATTATCCATTGTGACTAAACCAGGGGTGTGTTTCCCAAAAGCATCATTAGCCAACTATGGTCAAAAGTTCCGTCGTTATCAACATAGTTCAACGACTCGTCTGTGTTTCCCGAAACCATCGTTCCAACGCACATTCACAAACAGCATCGCAAACTTGTGTGGTTGCAACGACAGCTCTCGACCTGTGGTTAGAAGCACAGTTTCTTGTTTGCATGACATGTGGACTTAATAAATCCTGATCTTGAGCAAAATAAGCAAGCTGACTGTGGCGGGCAGCGAGGCCGAGGGACCATGAGGGCGGGACCAGGCGGCGCTCATCAGGGATGATGAGCGCCAGCTGCGAGCCGCAGCGATCTCGGCCCTCGCGGAGGAGTGAGGGAGTATAAAGGAGGAGCGACGACAGTGAGGGCCGAGATCGCTGCGGCTCGCAGCTGGCAGCTCGCAACCTCGTCCCGCCCTCACGGTCCCTCGGCCTCGCTGCCCGCCACACTGACATTTAGTACAATCTATATATTTTATTTTGAATACATACAAATGTAATTTATGTCTTATACGTTTGTCAAGAGATTTAAAGCACTGTTTTTAAAGAGTGCGCATGTGCGAGCCTATTTGAATCTGGAAATAAAGCAAAATAACTGAGAAAAATAAGAATTAGTCCTCAGGTGCCATGTCCATAATTTATAGCAAAAAAATCTAGCATGAATTTGATCACAAAATAATGAATTAAAAGCAGTTATTACTCCACCAACTGTGTGACATCATTAACCAATGTGGTTGAACGACATATTTGCGACAATACGGTTTCGGGAAACAGTTGTGACTAGCTAGTTGATTTCTTCAGCGATGCAACGTACTATGGTGAGTTGCGTCATTGTAGGGGAAACGCACTCCTGAGTGGGTGAAAGGTATTGCCTAGTAACATAGAACGTTAAAACATAAGTGACATGAAAAAGACATCGCGAAAATAAAGGCATTATATAGGTAAATTTGACCTGTTGCCACTTATATAAATGCCCCATTTTTTATTTTGTTTTATCTAAACAATTAAATTTTTAACAACAGGGGATTGTAAACAACACAATTTTAGTAAAAAGTCATTGACTGGAAAACTGCTATATACATCTGAAAAACAGCCGTGGGACAATTTTACCCCATGTTGGTTCTAGTGTTAAATTTCATTTTTGGGTAACTATTCCTTTAAAGGTGTTTGCTGGAATGTTTCCAGTATGAAATTCTGAGAAAATATAATCAAGCCTTTTATAGGTTGTGTCACACACACACACAAACACACATACACACCATTTTGGACTTTGTTTCTCTTAGTTTGTTATCATGGTTATTAAATGATTAGTCGTTTTGTTCAGCGTTGTTTACTGTTTACCTATTTATGTTCTGTCTGATTCTGTTCAGTTTGTCTTGCCTTGTTTAAGGCTTTGTGCAGAATATCCTGTGTTCCTGAGAGTTAAATACTTCTGATACTTCATCGTAGTCTTTGTGTTCGTTCCTACTACAAACCGTGACAGGTTGACCGTGAGAGTATTTGTGAAACAAATTTGATAAAAATCACTATTATTCTATATAGTATTGCAGAAGTTACACACTTCACCTTTAATGGTGGGATGTGTTTTATAATTTGCCTCTTATTTGGATATTTTCCAAAAGTATTCAACACCAGGGTTTACTCATTGGCGATGCCTTTCAACTTAAATTACCTTCTTAAAAATGAAGAAGGTCAAGCTGCCTTGAATATATGTGTTACCCCCACTGAAGAGTTGAGGTGTCAGACATGATGTAAACACATACAGTGCATTAATTTTACCTCGGGACAGGCAGAAGACGTTCATTCAGTCTTTCTGGATTCCATGGATTGGTAATGGGCTTCATGTGAATGTTCTATAGGTCCTTGGCTTGCAGCCAGACACCAAAACTAAAGTGTATTAGCCTGTCCGCGGAGACAAACGTGTTTTGAATGTATAGACTTTCAGGGCATTCACTCAACTGGCAATCTTGCAGTGAGCACTGTTTAGGAATACTGGCCCTTTGGAAAAGTTAATTTGATTCATTTTTCAACGTCACATTGAACTCACAATCATGTTCTCTAGCCTTATAGGAAGCAAGAGAATTCTGGTTGTCTTGTGTCTAAGGAGTGTGCAGTCAGGTGATAGTCATTACCTGGACCTGCAGCCATGATTTAAGGAGCCAAGGCTGAGGTGAATCTCCTGGCTTGGCTTGATTGCGTCCTCAGTCCCTATACATGGCAGTCCTCGTAAATATCTAGTTTAGCACTGCTGTCCCACAGGAAGCCTTAGAGGGATATTTGTTGGGATAAAATTTGGTCAGGAGCTGAGGTTCTGTCACAATATATGTGACCCTGGACCACAAAGGACAATATTTGGTCTGATATCTGGAAATCTGAGGGTGCAAAAAAAATCTAAATATTGAGAAAATTGCCTTTAAAGTTGTCCAAATGAAGTTCTTAGCAATGCATTTTACTACTTATAATAAATTTTTTATATATTTACGGTGTTTATGGAACATGATCTTTACTTTTATTAACATGATTTTTGGCATTCAAGGCTATTGCCACAAATATACAAATATACACACAGTAACCTGAAGCTAATTTGATGGGGAGAGGTTGTGCCATTTAGTTTCAGAGTAACTGCAAAGATTTTTTAGTAGACAAAGATTTTTTTGTTTTGTTTATATAAGGACATCAGGTATTGTAGCTTTTTAAAATCAGATCATGAGTATGAATTTGATAAAAGTAATATGAAAGTAGTATGGTACAAAAATAGCTCAATAAAAGCTTAAACAATGGAAAAGAAACTAGCAGTTCAAATGTTTCATTATTTCCTCGACTTGCTAAATTATTTCTTACTGTAGCTACAGTAATTTAGCAAAGCTCCCTTATGGAGAGTAAAAACTGAGCCTCTGATAAACAATTCAGTGATGACAGGAGGCAGTTTTGCCTAAGGTCTGAAGTGGTTTCACAGCTCAGGCTGACCTCTAGACTGAAAATATTACACCCTTGAGATTCAAATCCCAGTCTCTGATCCACAGACCCATGTCCTGTCTTGAACTCAGAGGAAGTGATGCAAACTGCTCCCCTCCAGCATCTAATAACATCTTAGCTTTGAGTCTGCACTCCATCTAACCGCCTCTTATTTTCAGATACTTTTGACAATATTTTGTGTGGGAGTAATATCATGCAGTGAGTATCCATCATCTTAATTTTATGTGATTAATTTGAAAAACAGTGACAAATGATAACATTTTACTATATGTAAGATTTTTGGATTAAAATATCCTAAAAACACCAAAATAGCATTATATATTTTGTTGACATTGTCCCAAATGTTTCCATTAATGTTTAAATCAAGAGAAAGCCGCAATTTTAACAGTGTAACGGCCCGTGTCATTGCGTCATTGCTGTCAATGATGTCATATCCGCGCTACCCTCGATTTTCTGTTTTCCTTCCGTAGGAGCCATGTTCCAAAGACGCTTTATATTTTGCGCGTTTTTTTAGACAGATGAGCAACTGTTTGGATACATTTATCGACAGAAAAAGAATCAGCTCATCACGGTTAGTCCAACGCGTATGAATGATCTACCCCTAACCCCGCCCTAAAACCTACCCATCACTGCAGTACAGACAAATCGTACAAATTAATTTGAGCGAGGTACAAATACGTACGAATTGGTTGTGAGATAGTGTTGTCTTATGGTTTGAATCTCTTGTTTTCTTGATTTACCACAAGTAAAGCCGGGTGCACACTATGCGATTTTGGCCCAGATTTTGCTGTCTGAGACAAATTTTGCAAATCCTAAAAGATTCCTCTGATCCAGGGCCGGCCCAAGCCCTTATGGGGCCCTAAGCAGAATTTTATTTGGGGGCCCCTCGGCGCCACCAAGGCAATTGACTATTGTCAATTCTTGATAATTCGCACATCAATGTTAGTAGTTGCTGTGTTGCTTACATCATGTCTGGCTGTCATGTTTTTACCCTTATACGGTTTTTAATTGTGACAGTAGCAAACCCAAAAGAGTGGTCAGGTGTTAATATTCAAAGCCTTATAGTACTACAGTTCAGACTGGGATATGAATGTTTTTTTTTTTTGTATTATTCTTTTAAGTAGCCTAGTCTCTTATGCTGAATATGCTCACTTTACCCCAGGATTCTTTGATGAATAGAAGGTTCAAAAGATCAAGAGCATCAAATCATCATATGAGAATGATTAGTGAAGGATCATGTGACACTGAAGACCAGAGTAATGATGATAAATTCAGCTTTGATCACAGGAATAAATTACACCTTACTATATATTCACATAGAAAACAGCATTTATTTTCATTACATTATAACATTATTTCTGTTTTTACTGTATTTTTAATCAAATAAATACAGTCTTGCTGAGCAGAAGAGAGTTCTTTTAAAAACAAGAAATGTTGATTTATTTCAAACATTTACCAGAGCTTTTATTTTGGCGAAAATAACATTAAATTTTTTTCATTCTATTCGACTGTGTAGAAAGAACCTTTTAATTGTCTAAATAAAACTTCCAAAATGTAGGCTACACAACTTATAATTCCAAGGGGACGATAGCCTATAGTACTCGCAGAAAAAACATTTACTGAGAACCTGGAAGCTATTGTAGCCTACTCCGTTCAAAACATGCAGCACGTCAGACAAGATATTCACACTAAACCAGCGCATTCTCAAATCCATCCATTCATAAAAAGGTTACCGGGCAACTGACGAGTAAGTTTTAGCGCTGGTTTTCTCGCACCTTGGACTTTGAACCCTGGCTAACAAGCGAATGGTGTCCAGCCGATGGCGCCGCGAGCTTGTGCAGTGCTGTCAGAATCAATCCGTGCATAGGAAACTTAGCTTTTTGCAGTTTATTTAGTAATTGTTTAAGGCCATTTCGCGATTTCAATCATCATAAAATAACATATAGGCTACAGCAAGTCATTTAATATGCTCTCGGGGGCCCCCTGGTCGCTTATGCCTTGGGCCGGCTCTGCTCTGATCCTAGGCTAAAATCTGCAGTCTTTGATCGTTAGTTTTACATGTTCACTGACAGCCGATTAATGACTGTTGCGATCAAATTTTACCTCAGACTATGTCACATTTGGCGTACAGTCCTGCAGTGTGACTTCTCCTACGACAACTGTCAAATTGTCATAATTTTTCAAGACAAACCATGACCAAAATGAGCTGTAGAGATTTCTTTGTAGCCACCATTTCAATCCCACGTGTAATGCAGCTCACTGTCACCGAAGGCGTCATTGATTTATGATACAAAACTCCGGACAAGTTTTTTTGTGTGTGTCCGTTTTTAACGTGCCTTGACTATCGTACAGTCTGCCATTAATGACAGCTGAGATCTTACAGTGTGACATGGCTTACAGCGGGGATCATGTTTGTACAGTCTGAAAGGAACTAACGTAAAGGACTATTATAAATCGCACAGTGTGCACCCAAAAACAACGCACAGAGTAACGTTATAACATAACTTTGAACACACTTAAATGTGTTTTTGGTATGACTGTTTTGACCAAGTAAAACAGCGCTGAGTTAGCCCACAATTTTAATTAATCAAATAAAGTGGCTTATATGAGTAATAATTCAACTTGTGTTATTTAATTTGAATTAAATAAAATAATGTGAATTTAAGGGTGCGTTCACACTTGTAGTTTGGTTTGTATGGTTCGTTTGGTCCGGACCAAAAAACTAAAACAAAACATTATAGTCCTGGTCTGCTTAGCGTTCACACTGGCATTTTTAACAGCGAACATAAAGTTACCGAACCAAAGGCATAGGGATACGGTCACAGCCTGATTGGTCGGCTTTTATGGCGTATTTCGCGACGGAGCTTGCTTACCGAACATTCAAAACAATGCTGTGTGCTGGATTAAACGCGAACATTTTATGCGTGTACATATGGTTTTATTTTTTACCAGCTGAGAACTCACGAAGAGCTTATAAAATGTTCAAAACATTCAAAACAGCACCAGGACTTCCTCCATTGTATGCAGAAACGAAGATCTGCTCCATGTTTGCCCCCTACTCATTTTGGATACACCGATCTTTCCGCGTCGTCAAATCAGCTGACTTGTAGCATCGCATCTTGTGACAGCACGTCCTGTTTTTGGTTCATTTACATGTCTTTGGTCCATGTTGCGTTCATATATCAATCGAATCGCACCAGAGTTCGTTTGGAAGCGGACCGAGACCCATCTTTTTAGTGGTTCGGATGGCAGCGTTCACATGTGTTCAAATGAACCGCACTAACCAAGCAATCACACCAGGGTTTGTTTTAATCGAACCAAACATGACAAGTGTGAACACACCCTAAGTGATCGAAAATAACGAACAAAGTTTTAAGTTCAGGGAAGGAGGAGACAGACGTTAAACGTAACTTTAATCATAAAATAAACATAAACAAAATGAAAGGAGTGACAGTATCTGACTGCCATATAAAAGCATAATAAAAACAGCATATATATATATATATATATATATATATATATATATATATATATATATATATATATATATATATATATATATATATATATATATATATATATATATATATATATATATATATATATATACACTCACCTAAAGGATTATAAGGAACACCTGTTCAATTTCTCATTAATGCAATTATCTAATCAACCAATCACATGGCAGTTGCTTCAATGCATTTAGGGGTGTGGTCCTGGTCAAGATAATCTCCTGAACTCCAAACTGAATGTCAGAATGGGAAAGAAAGGTGATTTAAGCAATTTTGAGCGTGGCATGGTTGGTGGTGCCAGACGGGCCGGTCTGAGTATTTCACAATCGGCTCAGTTACTGGGATTTTCACGCACAACCATTTCTAGGGTTTACAAAGAATGGTGTGAAAAGGGAAAAACATCCAGTATGCGGCAGTCCTGTGGGCGAAAATGCCTTGTTGATGCTAGAGGTCAGAGGAGAATGGGCCGACTGATTCAAGCTGATGGAAGAGCAACTTTGACTGAAATAACCACTCGTTACAACTGAGGTATGCAGCAAAGCATTTGTGAAGCCACAACACGCACAACCTTGAGGCGGATGGGCTACAACAGCAGAAGACCCCACCGGGTACCACTCATCTCCACTACAAATAGAAAAAAGAGGCTACAATTTGCACAAGCTCACCAAAATTGGACAGGTGAAGACTGGAAAAATGTTGCCTGGTCTGATGAGTCTCGATTTCTGTTGAGACATTCAGATGGTAGAGTCAGAATTTGGCGTAAACAGAATGAGAACATGGATCCATCATGCCTTGTTACCACTGTGCAGGCTGGTGGTGGTGGTGTAATGGTGTGGGGGATGTTTTCTTGACACACTTTAGGCCCCTTAGTGCCGATTGGGCATTGTTTAAATGCCACGGCCTACCTGAGCATTGTTTCTGACCATGTCCATCCCTTTATGACCACCATGTACCCATCCTCTGATGGCTACTTCCAGCAGGATAATGCACCATGTCACAAAGCTCGAATCATTTCAAATTGGTTTCTTGAACATGACAATAAGTTCACTGTACTAAAATGGCCCCCACAGTCACCAGATCTCAACCCAATAGAGCATCTTTGGGATGTGGTGGAACGGGAGCTTCGTGCCCTGGATGTGCATCACACAAATCTCCGTCAACTGCAAGATGCTATCCTATCAATATGGGCCAACATTTCTAAAGAATGCTTTCAGCACCTTGTTGAATCAATGTCACATAGAATTAAGGCAGTTCTGAAGGTGACAGGGGGTCAAACACAGTATTAGTATGGTGTTCCTAATAATCCTTTAAGTGAGTGTATATATATATATATATATATATAATGATGAATAGAAAAGGAGCGGCATCAGCCAACTGCCATATAAAAGTTTACCTTTCTATTCATCAAATCAAAGAATCTTGGAAGAAAAAATATCAAAACCTGTTTTCAACATTGAGGACCAGTATTAATAATTGAGCACCAATAACACTAATAATTAAGCACCAAATCAGAATGATTTCTGTAGGATCATGTGACACTGACATGAGTAATGATGCTGAAAATCACAGGATCACATTTTAAAATATTTTCAAAGAAAAATTTGTATATTGTAATAATATTTAGCGATATTACCGTTTACTGTATCTTTGATCAAATAAAAGCAGCCTTGGTGAGCAGAAGAGACAAAAACATTAAGAGGTCTTAATATAAGCATAATTTGCTTTGTAATTATGGTGTATGGAGTGCAGATTGATGTGTAAAATGTACAAAAACTTAAGGGTTACAAATACTTTCGCAATACAAAAATAAAACATCATAAGCAGCCAAAGCAGGTTTGAGTCTGACCTGAGCACCATAGCTCATAGCTCAACGTGTTAGTACACAACCACTGCATCCGGACTTGGCTTTTAAATATTAATTCATGTGATTGTGATTAATTCGTCAATTTTATGCAATTACAATTTTTCATTGACTGACATCCCTGGACTTAATGCGTCAAAAGCAGAATCTCAGAGCGATGAACTGATAGATTTGCTCTAATATGCAATGCACAGGGGCATTTGGCCCCACTAAACAACATCAGACTCATAAAATATTCATAATGTCCTCCTGTAGCTTTGATGAGATGCCTGACACTGTCAGATGAAACAAACATGTGAGAGCTCGGAGCGAGGAACTCCGCGTTGCACATTGCGGGGGCACCTCATGCCTTTCATCACAAGCGTCATAACAAAATACAACAGGCCTGTAATAAGACCAAACCGTCATGCAGCCTCCAAAGTTGATCAGTTATTCTGTGACATGTTTGTTTCACCTGCTTCCTCTGTTGCTTCTCTGTATTAGACAGGGTGTTTAAACTGTGTTCTTTTCATAATGGTGTGGAAATGTCACTTGCTCTCTTCATTAAATATTCCTCCGTCCTGCATCACTGCCAGAGCCTCAGTATAAAGATGTATGGACAGACGCTTTGTTGCTTCTCTAGACAACATAAAAGAGAAAAGCAGAGTGAAAATGGTTTGGTGTGCTTTATTAGTGTCTGTTTGTGTCTGTTGTCAGCTGTGGATGTCTTTTACAGTTAATCTGTACATAATGTTACACATTAGCCGCTCAGAACAGTACCGTAATCATGTAGCACACGCTGTGCTTTTATTTCAGATTTATGGAATGGTCTTGACAGATATATGGAATGGCTATATTACTTCACAGCTACTTTTATGATAAAAGAGCCTTTGTTTTGTATTTCTACACTAGTAGTATATAATTTTCAGATTGCCAAAACAAGTACTACTGATGTGAAATAGTAGACTGTTCTAGCAGACTGCCCTACCAATTTTTTTATGGAATATTGCAGTGTTTGTTATAAATGATTTATCCATGCTCATTATGTTTTGCCCTCGTAATCTTCAATCAAAATAACTTCCCCTCCCTCTTGCAGTGATATCTCATCTCATCTCTTCTCTTCTCTTCTCTTCTCTTCTCTTCTCTTCTCTTCTCTTCTCTTCTCTTCTCTTCTCTTCTCTTCTCTTCTCTTCTCTGATGACGTGTTTACTGGCGCAGGGGCGGGAAAACCTGTCACCTGATCACAGCAATTGCAAACCACAGCGATCCAATCAGTTCCCGAAAGACAAAATCAAGTATTTCCCTCGGATATACGTCACAACAGGGAATAAACTTCCATGCCATGCCGACTTCAATGGTGCATTCCATTTGTCCTCGGAGGTGAGAAAGACCTAGCCCCCATAGGAACTTTTGACTGGAACGCCCCCTCAAGTCGGAGTTGTGACTGGGAAACTCGGGGGGGAAAGCTCAACAACCCCAGCTTTAGAATCCAACATGGCTCAGCGCATCAACCGTTGTGAAACAACTAATAATATATTGTTTATTAGCACATTTGTTTGTCAGTGTCTCAGTGGTGCACAACGTGCTATCCAACCTAAATTTGTGGACATGATACTTCTGCATTATCTGCGCAAAATACCGTGTTTTAATACGTTTTTATGTGTATTCTGAAAGAGAAAGCACAACAAAGGTTTGCCTGCATCCATCTTAGATTTCGGACCTGTTTACTGGAACGTAGTCAACTCGGGTGTGACGTCATTCCTAGCTACAATATCCTAGTAACACTTTAGTTTATAGGGTCCAATTCTCACTATTAACTATTTGCTTATTAACATGCATAATAGGATGTTATTAGTACTTATAAAGCACATAGTATGCCTTATTCTGCATGCAAGACCACACTGAACATCTCTCAATCCTACCCAATTCCTACCGAATACTTAACAACTACCTTACTAACTATTAATAAGCAGCAATTAAGACAAAAGTCATAGTATAGTTAATAGTGACAATTGGATCCTAATCTAAAGTGTGACGACATCCCTCCTCCAAGGTAAATAGAACGCAGAAAAAGTCCTATAGGTTTCTTGATGGCAATTATAACCAATGCACCGATTTATCATCATATTAAAGTAATTTTATTTTGACAATTTCAAAACAGCTGATGATCCGAGCCTATTATGTCTTGGTGGTAAGTAACCCGTCCACATATAGCAAGCAGCATGACATCTAGCGAATTCAAAGTCATTTCAAATTACTGCTGATACTTTTTTTACTTTTAGCATTTTTAGGTGTCAGGTGATGCACGTATTTGCATGTCACCGCAAAACAGAAGTGAAACTTGAAACACGCATACCGCATGTGGATCAAACTGCTGAAAACATACTCATTTGGACCAGTTATTGATATGAATATTCAAATTTACATTTGCCATTTACATGCCCCCCATAATGCTTTTTTTATGCTTCTTGTTTTCTGTAAACTGACATTCATAAAAAGATGAATGTGCATTAATTGTGGTAGTCATTGATTTACATTTGTCATACAAAGTATTGGCACTTCATTTTTTATATCTCAGCTTTCATACTGAGAAACTGATTTGTACAGCACTTTTAAAAAGGTCAATTATTATTGTAAATCCTTTCCAAGCTGTTTAACTAACAGTATTTAAGATAACAGGGGAAAAGCTGAACCATCCAACATATCCGACAACTGCACATTATTTTTTGTAATAGGCCAGCTATTGTTTTATATGTTAAAAAAAGGTTAATAAAGTAATAAAAGGTTATATATAGGCCAGAGGGGGAAAAAAAACATTTTATTATTTTGAAAGGGTAAATTAATGGCGAAAGATAAATGCAAATACGATTGAAGGGGATGCATTTGTGACCTTGACAAAGTAATCATTATTCTGCTGTAGTTAGCTGTACTAGTTATCAGATCATTTGCCATTTAACAAATGAATTCAGTAGCCTACTATAATGTGTCTGTGTGCATCTAGACAAATTCCCTAAATCCCAGAGCTCTCAAATGTGATCTATTGTGCATTCAAACTGTGATTTCTGTCTACCGACCAGGTTTCTACCGTCTCGGTGAACAATAATTAGGTTTTACATGAATTTCAATTAGGATCACATGAATTGTTCACAACATTTACATGCAGCCTGAATGAACAGAACCCACGAGCGTCTGTGCTTCCCAATGGAGGGCTGAACAGGTAGTAGCGCATCATTTATTCATCTCATACCCGCAACCTTTCTGTTCACTGCCAGTGTGAACATATCAGAATGCATTTTACTGTGCATATTGTTTGTAGTTAAAAGATAAAACAGTTGCCATTCTGTTCATTCAAGCAAAAATAGTGTAACAGGGTTTCGTGTCTTTTTCTCTGTCTTGCTCAAAAGCCCAATAATGACCATTTATAATAATGACATTCCTGACTAAATGAATACAATCACGCAAACTTACCGGCGTTAACCGAGGACACGGAGATATAAGCCAAAAACAACAATAACAGCGCAGCACACGAGCCTTTAATTCCCCACATCCTTCAAGGAATTCTTTACATTCTGTTCGGAAAACGTTGAATCCCATTTACTCGCAAGATTTTGAAACTTATAAGTCGGCGTCTATGCGTTTAACATTGGGCTGGTTGCCGTCTTTATTCCTGCATCAGTCCAGAACAGCACTGGATCTAAACTCCGTACTTGCCGCAGAAAGTCGACATGAGAAGACTGACTGAGCCCATTGGACGGCATATGCCACTGTTACCAAACGGTAATAATGTATTCTTCCTCTAGGGGGGCGCTCGGTGGCTCACAAAGCCGAACTTCTCTATTGAACCGCACTCAAATTTTAGTGCATTAAGAGCATTTCTAATCTAAAATTCAACGTGTTTTGAACCTATAAATCCCAACTATTCTTAACTTTTATATATCTGTCATATAAACGGAAGTCAGTCACAGCAATCGCAGTACAAAGGCTCAATAAAATACCTTATTCTGTAATCACAAACGACTGTGATTGGTCTGCCTTACCTGCGCTGAGAAAAGTAACAGGCACCACGTGACAACGCTGTCTACGTTCCAGCTGTGATATGGACGATAATTCGCACAAGAATAAAGACAATGACGATCTTCTGAGTAGAAAAAGAATTTAAATTGAAGCATAAGACAGGATAACTTAGACCTTTAGAGGGTCTATAATAACTCTCAAACTGAGGATTGACCTACATCCTAAAGAAGGGAGCTTTTAAGTTACCATGAAATCAAAATGAACTAATCTTATTTTTTTATTGAATATAGCACTATTTATTATAAATTATTTATCAGTACACTTTTTTACTTCATATTCTTTAAACAAAATAACTTCCCCTCCCCTACAGCATTCTCTTCTCTTATGACGTGTTTGCTGATGTGAGGGCAGGCACCTGTCACACAACAATTCCCGGCCTACATTTTTTCTTGTTCGAGAAGCTGTCACTTTCGATAAATATCAATAGGGAATAAAAGACTATCACGACTTCCTTTTCATGCTGACTAGTAGCTAAAGGCCTAATAAACAGTTTCAATACGTGTCAACAACAGCCTTTTCAAATACAATTTTAGTAGCCATGAAAGTTACTCAGACGCATATACCCTGCACAAAATAAACGCTTAGTGCATGTTGTTAGGATCAGTATTGACTGCCGAATTTTTTTTTTGGGGGGGTAAATATTCACTAATAGAGTATGTAGAGTATGTAAGCTTTATGTTTAAAAGGTATTAAGGTATGTAGCCTATATGTAACGGAGGCCAGCTAGTCGAGAGTCGCTCTAGCGACTGACGCTACTGACGACCGACTGACGCTAGGGGTTCCAGCCAGTGTTAATTTTGACAGCAAATTTTGATTTAGTTTTAGTCATATTTTAGTCACCTGAATTGTTTTTAGTTTTAGTTTAGTTTTAGTTGACTAAAGTCGAAAGATTTTAGTTGACTAATGACTGTGTTTTAGTTGACTGTGTTCACACTTGTCATGTTTGCTTCGATTAAAACGAACCCTGGTGCGATTGCTCGGTTAGTGCGGTTAATTTGAACATATGTGAACGCTGCCATCCGAACCCTGGTGCGCATCAAACAATCGGGCCGAGACCGCTAAAAAGATGGGTCTCGGTCCTTTTCCAAACAAACTCTGGTGCGGTTCAATTGCTATATGAACGCAACACGGACCAAAGACATGTAAACGAACCAAAAACAGGACGTGCTGTCACAAGATGCGACGCTACAAGTCAGCTGATTTGACGGCGCGGAAAGATTGGTGTATCCAAAATGAGTAGAGGGCAAACGTGGAGCAACGAGGAGGTAAAGTCCCTCATCAATATATGCAGATCTTCGTTTCTGCATACAACAGAGGAAATCCTGGTGCTGTTTTGAATGTTTTGAACATTTTATGAGCTCTTTCTGAGTTCTCAGCTGGTAAAAATAAAACCATATGTACACGCATAAAATGATCGCATTTAATCCAGCACACAGCATTGTTTTGAATGTTAGGTAAGCAAGCTCCGTCGCGAAATATACGTCATAAGCCGACCGATCAGGTCGTGACCGTATCCCTATGCCTTTGGTTCAGTAACTTTATGTTTGCTGTTAAAAATGCCAGTGTGAACTCTAAGCGGACCAGGACTATAATGTTTTGTTTTTTGGTCCGGACCAAACGAACCAAACAAAACTACAAGTGTGAACGCACCCTTAGTCTCCTAAAATCTAATGAGTTTAGTTAAATTGTAATACATTAAGCATTTAAGCATTACATAACCGACTGTCACTTGAACTGACATTTTGACATCATTTTGGTTTTGACATTAAAAATACAGGAAAGAGAGCTCAATTAACTTTTTTTTTTCTTTTTTTTTTTTTTTTTTACATCTATATAGTTTTTATGACTTTGTATTTCTGTTTTAGTTAATAGGCCATATCAGGTTAAGCTAAAGCTTCAAATAAGTTTGTTTATTTATTTTTTTAATTTCAGTTATCATTTATTTAATTTAAAGGAATGAAGGTTTTTTTTTAATGGTTTTAGTAAACTATTACTATACTTCGATACTTTATTGAATATGTGTCAAATACTGGTCTTTCCTCCTGACTATGAATTAAATGGGAATGAAATTAAATACAGTTTCTTGTGTAAGCAAAAACGAATATATAATGCATGACTTTTAATTATAAACAAGCTCGAAATACACCGGAACTCTTATTTTGAAATGTCTGCGCCTTACTATTGCAGTTGCAGGATGCTCATTCAAGTTCAGATGAGGGAGATAAAATATGCATTGTTACAACCGTCTAAAACATATTACTATATAAACATCGTAAAGTAAACATTGTCATTATTCATCAGCATCAGTTCATAAACAATTGCCTTGCGTAAACGTGCACTATTCATTGATTGTGAGCCGCTCTGGAGCGCTGTATTGGGGATGCGTGAGTGAGCCTGTAGAACATGCAACAGCGCCGTGTTTTCCAGTGATTAGATCAGCACATTCAAATGAAATGTGCGCATCTGTTACACAGGATATAAGTTCTGACTGGATCTCTTCCCTAATCGTCCCTCCCTAACATTTTCGTCGTTGATGAAAATTATTTGTCAACGAAATTAACACTGGTTGCAGCCTTTAGCCTCCTTGTTAGAGCGTCCGACTCTCATGCCGGCGGACATGGGTTCGAGTCCCGCTTGGTTCAAACAGGACGGTTTAGATATACAGCCATGGCTTGTCTGTAAGGGCAGATGGGGCTGAGCCCCATCAAAATATTCATCCAAAACAAAGACCTCTGTATAAGTAAAGTCAAGCAAAATGCTGTGAAAGCCAAGTATGGTAAGTCATATTCGGAATCTGTCCTCTGCATTTAATGCTGCCTTCATGTGCTATCAGAAGTATCGTAAATACAAGTTACCTATAGGTAAAAATTGCACATGTACGGCCTCTGATGTTAAGTTTACCACTGGGAAGTTCGGAAATAATTTTGATACCCAAATTCCAGAGATAGGCGTGCCATAAACTTTAAACATGGTGGCGGGGAGAACTACTACTGTGAGCCTGTGATAGGTATGATTTATTAGTTTTCCCCCCAAAACAGCTAGATCTTCTTGCCTTGCCATTAATGTAGTTCATATTTACATATAGGAGTAGGCCTATGCATTTGAAGTGTAGCCTATTGTATGTTTTACTACACAACTGAAATGGTCTGCATTTGACCGAAATTACAGAATCAGCAGAAAGCGGATGTCATCTGGATATTATCGTAAATGTTTATATGGTTGTCAGTGCATGTGACACTACATATAATGCTGGTTTTTGTAAGATTTTCCCAATAATTATAGGCAAGAATAAACCTGGTGTCCTCTTTGCAACAAGTTCGTAATCACAACTTTTCCTATGGCACGTGAAGGCAGCATAACACATCCAAATTAGTGCACACACACATTAGGAGCAGACAGTGATGAGTTGTGAACACACATACCAAGGTGGTAACCATATCTTGAACATTGAACACAATGTTTTAATTTTTATAAAGCATAAAGAAACAAAATTCTGGTGTAATTTTAGTTGGGAAATAATCCTTTTGGGACTATTTGCAAACAATATTTGCATTAATTTGCGTCAAATATGTTATTAGTCCCGAAATTCTTCGCATTAGTGAATAAATACATAGATCTTCTGTTGCCATGTTAATTCCCTCCTGGTCTGGTGGTAGAATTTTTGTAAACCGTGTCAAAGGTTCCGGGTTCAAATCCGCTCTCATATAGTCTTCTTCATTAAAATCAAAGATGTTCATCAATGATTGTATATTAAGAGCAGGGACACGTTTGTGTGCATTTTGTTTTGTGATTTCACTGGAAAGAATAGTCTCTCCTCAATGGCAGCGATAGATTGATTTGATTGGCCATCTCAATCATTTTGACATTGACGAGCGCTGTTAGACCAGTGAGGCAAACCAGAATAAAATGTAACTTTTAAAACTTTTTGTCATCCTAACAACAACATAATGAAGTGCAGCAGAGCAGTGCAAGAAAGACAATTTGGCCATTTCTAATTATTTTCCAATGTAAATCTGTGGTGAAAAATGTAACTGCAGTGAGCTCTAATTGAGAGCAATTGAGGCAAATTTCAGACTGCCACGCTTATTTTCACATTTCCTTATGTTAACCTCGCTCCAGACCAAGACAACATCAATCCGCATCAGTGTATATTCTGCATCGGGCCAGTAACAAGTTGGCATGTTCTTCGTATCAAATTAATGGACGTTTAATGTGAATATTGTTCTGCTGTGTTCGTTCTGAGAATAGAAATTACTTTCTTTTCCTCACCGGAATTCTTCCAAAACTTGCAACATTCTAAAAAAGATTTGGAGGCAATAAATACTACATTAAGATGGCATTCTATCCGTGCCTGTCAATCAACATTAGAGCACCACTCTCAGGCTCAATAACTCAAGGACGTTAGACCTCTGCCAAAAGTGTGTCTGCGTGTGTTCAGTGATTAGAATATAAAGCTTACAAAATGTTTATCAAACCAGCACTATGACCCAGTATCTGGCCTACCTAAACTTATGGTCAGGAGCTGCTACTGGTTTACGGCAAGACAACCGATTGCTAATTTTTCCATAGAAGTTCCTTTATATAAACCCCCTCAAAGTCATTGTGTAAGTTGCACACTGGGCTGTCTGGCCTGGTAAGCTCCACCTATTTTAGGACTCCCTTTGTCATGGTAATTTCCATTCTACTCGTGTATTCAATTTCTATGTTGTAGCCAGTACCTGGGACAGTGCATCGAGCTCTGCATGACAGCCTCAGCTTTAATACGCATTGATGGTTTCCGGTGTACAACATGGGGTACACAACTACAAAGCAGCTCAAAATGCAATGACTAAAGCTAAATGGACGGTCAGTGACTGCTGATCTATAGTCATCCGCTGCAGGCCATTCAGTCTCCGATTGAAATGTAGAGTGAAAAGTGCTGGCAGTGTCTTCATCGCTCCCTCTCGCTTGTTCCTGCCAGAATGCTTACTCAGGGAAACCACTCTTCCTAAAATTGTGGAGGTCTTTCCAGCTCTCTCCTTGATCGCCCGTGCCAAGTGCTGAGAAATACCCTCTGCATGTCGAAAGGAATTGCCACCACTTTAAATTCACAAAATGCACTTTCCATTCACACCACCCGACACATTTTCATTATTCTAATGTACAGTAGGCCTAATATTGTCATTATGCCAAATAAAAATATCTACATGTACACATCTACATTTTAAATATGCTGACTTTTACATTTGCAATGCAGAAGTGTAAGACTTGGCCTATTTACACATTGTTTACTTACATCATGAAGATCGATTTGGGATGAGTAAAGTTTACATATGTGGGCTAAACAACCAACATGTATCCAAACCACCTCCTTTGTGATAAATTATATTAAATACATCGTGGAGGGCATTTAAACTGGGTCTTTTCACGACAGGATAGCTATATTCGTTCAGTAAAAACACAAGTGACCAAGAAGTGTTGTTAATATTAACTAAAATGAAAACAATTAAAAATGTATTAAATTTAAAAATAATTTAAATAAAACTGAAATGTAATATAAATGTAAATGTTTGATGTTAATTTTAAAAGTTTAAATAATAAAATTACAAATAAATAAAGCTGTAGAAAGAAAAATAATTTAAAGGTCCCGTTCTTCGTGATCCCATTGTTCAAACTTTAGTTAGTGTGTAATGTTGCTGTTAGAGCATAAATAATACCTGTAAAATTATAAAGCTCAAAGTTCAATGCCAAGCGAGATATTTTATTTAACAGAAGTTCCCTTTCAAAGCCTACAGCGAACGGCTGGCTTGGACTACATCCTGGTACTTCCTTCATAAATGACGTCAGTAGAACAGTAGAACAGACTAACCTCCACCCACAAGAATACGCGAAAAAAGGGGGCGTGGTCTTGTTGCTGTCCCATGTGGAGAAGAGGAAGTGTCGCGTGGAGAAAAGGAATTGTTGCGTTTGAGTGTGTTTGTCGCCATGTCGTCGAGACGCTGTTATTTTCATCCCGGAGTCAAATCACCTTTGTTTGGCTTTCCCAGGGACGCTGTAGAGATCATTGAGAGCATACATCTCCCGTTAAGAGGCGTGACCTTTCCATGCAAGTTACGTGCGCTAAGCTGCTGTCGAATCACAACACAGGAACCGTGCCACGTGCGCTAAGCTGCGGTCAAATCGCAACACGGGAACCGCTGGCACAATCAGAACTCGTTACGTATTTCTGAAGGAGGGACTTCATAGAATAAAGGAACTCATCAGCCCATTTTAGGACAGTGAAAACAGCGGTATACAGATGAGTAAATTGTGTGAAAAATACTGTGTTTTTTTACACGCGAAACATGAACACATGTTATATTGCACACTGTAAACACAATCAAAGCTTCAAAAAAACACGAAGAACGGGACCTTTAAAAAAAAAAAAAAAAAGACATAAGCACACAACAAAATTCATAAAACAGCTAATTCAAAATATTATTAAATAGCTTACTTGGGTTAAAAATATGCATTGGGTAAAAAGCCAGTTGAGTTAAAAGTAACCCAACTTTTAATTTTTATTCATTACATTATTTTAATAAATAAAATACACAATGTTTTCAAATACAGATTTGTTTATTTGTTTATTTGTTTAAAACAATACATATGTTTTTAAATATCATATATATATATATATATATATATTTATATATATATATATATATATATATATATATATATATATATATATATATATATATATATATAAATAATATATATTATAAATAAATAAATAATATATATAATATATATACATTTAAATTTCAAACTAAATATTGGGGCATTTCATGTAAATATACTGAATGTGCGCATATTAAATTCAAAATGCACAGAACACATAATACATGTAAAACCACAAACAGTACACATTCAAAACCTATATTTAAAACCTACACAAAAATATACATAGAGTAAACATACATAAAATGTGTACAACACAAAAATTTTAATTGAACACTAAACCCAAAACTACACAAAAATGTACAGTAATATTACATTCAAAACATATACAATTATGCACAGAATACACAAACTTTAAATCCTTCCAGAAATAAACAACTTAAAAGGTCTACATTTGTCACATTTGTCTGTTAGTGTTTGGACTTTCTGTTTGTATTCTGATTCATTCATGCGCTCCTTTATTACCATGGTTACCTTCATTATTAGTTCATTCTGTTCTGTTGTGTTTGCTCCTAACCTTGTTTGTGCTCTTCCTTTTCAGTTTGCTTCCATTAAACCTGTCATTTTTGGATGTATTATCTTCCGCTGTGTCTGCCTTCCTGCAAAACCAAAATGTTTTAACTAAAATGTAAACTATTCAAAATTGTATAATAGTAAATAGTACAAAAATAGTAATTAAAATAAAAATGGAATGTAATACAAATATAAATGTTTGATGAAAACACTTAACCAGAAGAGAACTTAGAAAAGTTGAAATATCGAAAATTATATATATTAAAAAAGTTACAATAATAAAATTACTAAAAAAATAAAATAAAGCTATAAATAAAACTAATAAAAATGACAAAAGCACAGAAAAACTTATTCATTAAAAAAATAAAAGCTAATTCTAAATATTATTAAATAGCTTATTATAATAGTAAATATTAAACAAATAGTATTAAAATTAAATAAACTATAATATTTAATGATATTAAAATAACACTGGTAAATACCCTCACTATTTGTGATGAATGTATCAGCACTGTAAAGAGTGCTACCTTGCAAACTGTTTGACCTTCCACTAAAGAACAAGTTCAACACAATCTGCTTTTAATGATTCAACAAGACATCAAGAGAGCCGAACATTTAGAGACAGCATGTCTGTGTGGGAACTTTTTATCAATTTTTCTCTTATTTCCGCCCTTGAGACAATTTGGCTACAATATGAACATTTGTCCATCATTTTGGCAGATGCTTCCCCCCCCTTCCTTTTTTCAGTGTACTGAAGAAGAAATTTGATTAGCAATTATCATTTATCTCTCTCTCTTTCACTGTTTGAATGTGATTATATAGGTTACTTTGTGTTTATAAGGCATTTTAAGGTATCACTGACAACTGGAGTGAGATTCTGAAGAAATGAGATACTGTGCTGTGGCTGGTTTGGACAAAAACTCATATTTACACGGATAGCATTTATTGATTATTTCTTTATTGTGTCTCACCAGCTGAAGCAGGTTTTACTATTCAGTCTCTAATGGCTTGGGCCACTGTGGACCCCAGTGAAATTTAATATAGTCGGATCATGTGCAAATTAATTTTTAAACCTGTAACACTCTACAGTACTTCTTCTGCCTACGGCTGCTGTATAATTATTATTGATTACTAGATCAAGAGGGAAATAGCTCTTTTTTTAGATCGATACATAATTAGCATTTTGGTCAAACAGTTGTTTAAATCTCTTTTTGCAATGTTTTACTAAAAATAAATAAATGAGAAAAATCGAATAGCTCTTGAGGGAGAACTCGTTGTTTGTTGCTTAGTTGTTTGAGAGAAACACGCTTTTTAGTAATAGAGTGTCCCCTCAGGCTATAGAGGTTCTTGTCACAGGAACTATCAGTAAGAAGAGCTGTGCACAGGAGATGTTGGCCGTTTTCTGTGCCGTCTCATCCAGAAAATACAGAGAATGTATGCTGAAAGTCGCCTTCGAGGGACTTGAAGTGAGACTGCCACATTTATATAATAGCCATATGGCTTCTGTTACACTTGGATGCCCAGTCGGATACTCTCTTTTTTTCTTTCTTAAAGGGATAGTTCACCTAAAAAAGAACAGTTTATTATTTAGCCACCCTCACGCTGTTCATGCCTTTATTTTTCTTCTGTAGAACACAAAAGGAGAATTATTCTGTTTTGTTGTTGTTGGTTTTTGACATGCAATTAGTCCCCATGGGAACGGAGACTTTCAAACTGCAAAAAGGACACAATCGCAATAAAAGTATCATCAGAAATGATCCATATGACTTGTGTGCTATATTCCAAGAAGTCATTCAATAGCTTTGTGTGAGGAATGAATCATTCAAAGCGGTTTTAAGAACTATATCAACTGATTCACAGAAGACATCTGATTCAAAATGTGGTTGTTTGAGCCATACAGAACTACAGATTTGGTAAGAGATTCAGTTCCCATCAGTGTTTTAAAATTGATTAAAAACAGTGGCTAACACTTTATAATAAATCTCCTTTGTAAAAGCTTTACAAGGCATAAATAGTCCTCAACTTTAGATGAGCTCACAACAACAGTTAACGACTTAGACAACTGTTTTATAACTACCTGAATTAATCATGAATTACAGCAGGAATATGTGTTAATAAAGCATTTATTAACACACTGAGTAACTAATTACTATATGTCTAAATAATAACATTGATAAATGTACATTTAAATAGGTTATTAATAATTTACTTGCACTTTCTAAAGGATCTTGTGAACCACTGACATCTCCTAAATAACTGGTTTGTAAATAATGTAATACCTAATTTAGAAATGGTAAATTGATCATTAATAAAGTATGAAAATACAATTGTTAAACACATTATATATCAAGAATAAAGCATCTATAGTTGTTTAATGATAGGCTGTATTCAAACAATGCTCAGTTGGTACTAAGGGGCCCAAAGTGAGCCAAGAAAATATCCCCCACACACCATTACACCACCAGGTGCCTGAACCATTGATACAAGGCAGGATGGATCCATGCTTTCATGTTGTTTACAACAAATTCTTATCCTACCATCTGAATGTCGCAGCAGAAATTGAGACTCATCAGACCACAAAGGCAATGTTTTTGCAATTTTCTATTGCCTCAGTTTGCAGTTCTTAGCTGACAGGCCATCTGCTTCAAGGTTCAATGTGTTGTGCGTCACAGATGCACTTCTGCACACATTGTAACAAGTGTTTGTTTGTTTTTTTTAGTTACCATTTTCTTTTCTATCACCTCGAACCAATCTGGTCATCCTCCTCTGACTTCTGGCATCAACAAGGTATTTTTGCCCACATGCAGAACTGCCGCACATTTAGTCTTTTTCTGATTATTCTCTGTAAGGTTGTATGTGAAAATCACAGTAGATCAGCAGTTTCTGAAATACTCAGACCAGCCCGTTTGTCACCAACGACCATGTCACATTCAAAGTCACTTAAATTACCTTTCTTCCCCATTTTGACTCTCAGTTGAACTTCAAATCATTTTGACCATGTCTGCCTAAATCTGTTGAGTTGCTGCCATGTGATTAGATTGTATTAACGAGCAGTTGAACAGGTGAACCTAATAAAGTGGCCGGTCACTCACTAGAATAGAGGGTACACATGTGACGTCACCGTCGGCCAGAGTGACTGCGGTTACGCCCACTGAGTGGCAAAAAGACTGATTGGCAGCATTGGTTTTCAGTGTGAATGCAGTGAAAAACACACAAAACATCTAAAACAGGAAAGAGCTTTGAGATTTACTGTACAAACAGATTTGACAAGAAATCTGAGGTCTATTTTTACAGACTTCGGAAAGCTACTGAAAAGAGAAGCAAATGGGTTGCTACAATTCATAGAAACAACTGGACTCCAGGCAGCGAAATGTGGATTTGCAGTTATCATTTTGTCACAATAACCCCTTTCCACCGAAATTACCCGGAACAATTTGTCTGAGGAACTTTTTTCCAGACCTGTTGCTGTCTGCGTTTCCATCGGGGCCTAAGGGAGCTTTTATATCTCTAGTTTAATTAATTTGGTCCGAACCAAGGGCAAACAATTATACATTGTAGCATTTTTCAGCTTTTTTGGTTCCTTTTCACACCACACTGATGGCTTTGGTCCGAACCAGATGAAACGAACCAAAATGCAGTCACATGACAACATCCACATCACTCATTGGCCATGGCGTATTTCCTAAACTGCGACTGCGCGGGCTGGTTTTGTCCCTGACCATAATTACATTGCATTGTTTGTATACACCACAATATGCAAACAATACATTTCAATAATGAAGCGCGGATGCGGCTTGAAAACAACGTTCTAATGCACTGCAAACGGCGAGCGCGCATCGCTCATCACTTCAAGCCAAGATCGTGCTGTTTTTGTGAGTTTTCAAAAGTTGGGACCTAATATGGTTATCAGACCAAATTTCTATGAGGCTCCGCCTCTCCTCACTACTCCAACTTTGTCCGCTAGCTTCCATGCTAAAGTGCAAACTGTCAACAAACACTTCCTCATCCCATAATGTACAGCGTATCTGACTATGGCAGCTGGTTTAGTCCAAAAATTATCAGTACTTTTTGCAGTTGGGTCTGTTCGAGGTCGGATCACGTTCTCACCACAAACAAACCGCTCCAGAGTTCATTTGAAAGCGTACCAAGACCACCTCTTCAAGGAGGTCTCGGTACACTTGTTTGGTCCGCTTTTGGTGCTCACCCGAGTGCGATTGCTGCTTTCACACCTGACCAAACGAACCGCACCAAATGGGAAAACGAACTCTAGTACGATTCAACCAAACTAAATGAGACAGGTGTGAAAGCACCCTAAAGTACCGTGAATATTAGTCCAGTGACGTAGGACTACGCGCAGCTTTCCAGTTCCTGCTGGATTTTGTCTTCTGCATAAGCTTAAAAAAGCCTGAAGCTCGTCGTCGATCCATCGTCGTATTTAACTGAATTTTTTATTCAAATAGCAAACAGCTCTTACTGCATACACCGTAACAGACTTTTAAAAATTGTGGTTGAAATAAAATGCTGCTTTGAGTCAGCCAATCAAAATGCTGTGTGAAGTCAACCAATCAGCATGTTCAGTGCCCAAGTCCCACCCCCGAAAGTTCGCGAGCAGGGCTGTTTTGAGGAGGAAATCTTTTCCCGGAACTTCATTTAGACCCTGGTTCCTGCGGTTGAAACACACCCAGTACCACCCCAAAGTCCCTAGTTCCTGGGGAAAGTTCCTGTGGTGGAAATATGTTGAATTTTGGGGTAAAATCATACCCTATAAACTGTATTCTATATTGTATTGACATCTCATCAATTCAATATTTACCATCTATTCTGTCTAATTTGATGTTTTTAAATAAACACTGACAAAAACTATTCAAGTTTTAGGGCTGGACAAAATAACAATATATATATAACATTGACATAACAGATCACCTGGGGCCTATACCATGAAGCCGGTTTAGCTGGCTAACCAGATATTTTTAAGCTTAGTTTGTGCCAATCCTGGGTTTTTGGTACCATTAAAGAGGTTTGGCTTTTAGCAGTGTTCATCTCCATAGTAACTTATGCTCCATGGCTAACCTGCTCCAGGGCAGGTTATGTTCTGGATAAGAGATCTCAAACTGAAATTGGACCAATCAGCTGTGAGCAAAGTGACACACCTCTGATGCAATAAAGTCACTCCCCCTTTTTCTACTCCAAATTAAAGGTCACTACATAGCAAATGTTTTTTAAAGACTTAAGCGTCTGGCTTTTAACAATGCTTATTTATAATAGTAAAAATGTTGGTTTATTTATAATTTATGTAATTATTATACCCTTAATCAGTTACACATGTATAATTTTAGTTAATCAATCATTAATAGGCACTTGGTTAAAATTAATATAAATAGCCTATTTAAAGGTCATACAAATAAGCTTTAAAATCAATAAATAAAGCTATACAAATGACTACATATGAGCTTAAATGTTCAATTCTCTCTCTATATATCAACTAAACTAACGTAATAACTTTTACTTGCATTGACGTAGTAAGATTTTTCTTTAAAGGTCCCATGGCATGAAATTTTCATTTTATGAGGTTTTTCAACATTAATATGAGTTCCCCTAGCCTGAATATTGTCCCCAAGTGGATAGAAATGTTGATCGGTGTAAACCCGAGTTCTGGCTGTCTCTCTCTGCCTTTGAGAAAATGACAGGCCAGACGAGCCAATCCTGAAGTCTCCTGTTTTGACGTCCAAGCAGGAGCGGTTACCTCCCTTTCCTCCACCCAGAGAATCTGGCACGCCCATGCAAACGCTCGAGAGATCATTCCTTGTGAACGAGTGAATGCTGGCAGTTTCTCAGTGTTTGGATGTACAAATGAAAACAGAAGTCTTTTTTCAGTTCCTTCTGATCTGTGATCAGTAATTTCTGATGTGTAGCTAATTATTTATTATTCGTGCACACAATGCGGCTTCTCTCTCTCCAGACAGAACGGTGTTTTCGTGTTTTCTATCTTGTGAGTCAGTGTTTTTGTACGTCCTCGTCGCGTCTACCGGTTCTAAAATGTGCATACAGTCATGAGTTTCTGCTCAACATCGGCCTCACACACGCCGAAGCTCGGGCTGCACTGGCCGTTGGCCTTCAACATCCCCGACCCCCAGTACTGCATCTGGCCCACAGCGGAGGCACCAAACGCGGCGTGAGATTAAGCAGAAGGGGGGTAAGTTAATCGTGAGCATATTCGGGCTAGCCAGCCTAGCCCCACAATAAACTGGATTACATTCGATTACTGCTGTTGTGTCTTTGTTTGCGCTGTGTACTCAACGCGCGTCACTGACAATTTTATTTTATTTTAAAAATAATGCTATTATCAACACTTACTTTTAACTCGTTCATCTCGACAGCTGTAATGGTACTTTGCATGTGTTACAGAGTTGGTAATAATGATGAAGACGGACTCGGTGTGACTGGGACTCGTGTTTATTCAGAACTCTCAGATACAAACACAATAAACTCACAGCGCTGACTGACAGCGCTCTCATAACTCAGTAGGTACTATAAATAACTTTGTTAGCGATCGCTGAGCTCCGTCTCTGGTACGTTAGTGATGTCCGGTTCGCGAACAATCTTTCTTTTGAACCTGTTCTTTTTAGTGAACCGAATCAGTTCACCAAATCGGACTGAATCGTTCTAGATGTCAACCAATCACAACAGTGGGCGTTTTTACTGAAGTCTCACAGCAGACACGCCTCTTGAAGCAGGGCATTCAGCCACAGGGCAAACAGCAGTATTGAAAAAATGCCTTTTATTTCTAAATTATGACATTTTATGATGTAAAAGTCATACTAACAATATAAGTACACCTCAGGAAACACTATAAAATAATAGAAAAATGCCATGCCATGGGACCTTTAAGTGGTCCTCTTTTATAGACAGCTCTTTTCTTCTTCCTGTGTAAATTAGTTTAAATTCTTAGTATTTTTCAATCATGTCATATTCTGCAGAAGAGAGAAATGAATCTCACTGCTTCTCTCGCGAGAAGTGAATCTTGGTTTCCTTGATCCACAGCATGTGATTGGCTGTTCACTGCTGATGTCACAGCTAAACTCCTAAACTCAGGATCAAAGCCTGAGTTGACAGAGAAAGCGGATGATCAGTATCATGGGACCAACAAAGCCTGAATAGATTGGTTTGGTTTTGTCAAATCGAAACTAATCCTGTAACCCTGAGTTTGTTAAACTACCATCATGGTACAGGCCTCTGTATTTAGACCTATCTATATTGTATTTATATAAAGCGTTCACAGGCAAATTTGCTTTATGTATTTATAAATGTCAGGAAACAATCTGCATGTCAATATCCATGGATCACTGGATCTTTGGTAAGTTGTAAAGAACACTTATATCGATTCCAACCTTTCATTTAAACTGAAAATCATTTGTTTTACTTGCGTTTCCACAGTTTCCCCTATTGACTCCAGTCATGCAGCAGGCTCTTTTGCCACTCAGTCCGATGTAGGGGCCGTGTTCTGGCGGGAAAGTGACATCAATGCATACCCTAACACTAGTTCTGATTAGTTGTAATCCCATCAGAGCAACCTACACATTCTTTAAAATGTCTCTTTTTGTGTGAAAACAAAAAGTTATACAGGTTTGGAATTACATAAGTAAATGATGTCAGACTTAATTTTTTTTTCAGCTCTTTCCTCTCCCAGGTTCTCATCCTGTATTCATTTATCTCTCTTGCCGATAGAAAGAGAAATGAGGGCACAGTGGCTCTTCACACAGTGTAGTTCAGGGCAGCGGTTTTAGAGAGTCTATAAATTGGAGTGAAGGTGAATCTGTATCTTGCATTACTGAGGCTGATCCTGAGGGATAACCCCACATCTTCGTTTCTCCAAGCATGAAGCCATTGTCTACTACTTCCTGATCCATCTCATGTTACCCCAGTAAAGCAGTCACTCCTGCAGGGCTGAGGCTTAAAGACATATTATTGCCACAGCACATAAATTAATGTTTATGTTTTACTTGTTTAAGAATTAGTTTCAGCCTCGAGTCTTATCAGGCTGAACATCATAACTCTGAACAAATTTTCCATTAATGTTACTGGAAGAATGTTTTTTATAACTTTGAGAGACAATCGATTCAATAGTGTTCGCACATCCAAACATAACTTCAGCATGTGCTTGATCAAAATAATAATAATAATAATAAATATTGAAAAAAATGAAGAAACAAAAATGGAACAGCTATTTCTGCTCCCATAAAAGTTTAATATATTGCTTGATTTTATGGGCGCAACCATATATCGCAGGTCAGAAGTCTGGTAGTGTGGAACTGTGACTGTGTGTAGCTTTATTGTAGTAGAAACAATAAAACGAAAGGTGGTGACAAGAAGTAAAGTGAAGTATTTATTTTTAATGCCTGGACTCCTAGACCTCACATACTGATCTCAGTGGGCACTTTCTTAGTGAACAAATCACTGAACAGGTTTACAAGATGCCATTTTCTTTATGTTGCAGACGGTCCTGCTGACTCACCGATGGGCTGCAGTGGTTCTGTTGACATGATGAACATCTCTGAGCATGAGCAGTGATTGATAGGCAGAGGTGGCGCTTTTCTCTGCATGCAAATGAATAATTTTCCCCTCCAATTTTTGTCTCTGGCCTCATATATCTTTCTTCTGTTCCTTCTGGAGGTGCTTCAACTGATTCATGCACTTTAGAGAAACTCACACGTTTTAGAGGATTTAATTGACTGTTCCAAAGAGTATCATAAATATTGAATGGTGGTCTGGTGGTCGCTATATTTCATAATTAAGCTTCATGTCAGAATGTTCACTGTCATCCGCAGAGCAAATTTCGGTCATTGCGACATAATCTCCATGACATGCAGCATATTCTACTTCGTTGGAATGTTTTCCCCTCTACAGCAATTCAAAGAATGTATTAGAATAACTATTATAATAAACCTCTCTTCAACAAGTCACATGATTTGAGGTATTATTCATGTCTATAGCACAAACAGTGCTGAATGAGTTACGGGCTAAAGTTAATTAACTTAAGGGTATAAGATTACTCAAATGCCTCACCCTTATTATAACACTTGTGAAAAAGAAGTGCACCTAATTGTATTGAGTATGCACTTGTAGTGTACTTAAAATCTTAAAAGTATATATATATATATATATATAAAAAAAACTGTACTTGCACATAATGAAAAGCCCCTTAAGTGTACTTAAAGAGTATATGTTTCTTAATACACTTAAGTAAACTTTTAAAACGTGCTCTTTATAATGTCAAGTTTAGCAAATTTGCATTTAATATCAATTTAAACAAATCAATTTTCATTGAATTGCAAAGTGTCAGAAAACATTACATTCAGTTGTGTATTAAAGGGATAGTTCACCCAAAAACGAAAATGTGATGTTTTTCTGCTTACCCCCAAGGCATCCAAGATGTAGGTGTCTTTGTTTCTTCACTAACACAAATTAAGATTTTTAACTCCAACCGTTGCAGTGTGCCAGTCGTATAATGCATGTGAATGGGGTCTAATTCTATTAGAGTAAAAAAAACATGCACAGACAACTTCAAATTAAACCCTGCGGCTCGTGGCGACACATTGATGTCTTAAGACATGAAACGATCGGTTTCTGCGAGAAACCGAATGGTATTTATGCTATTATTTCACCTCATATCAGACGAATGTCATTAGCTCTCCAGACCGCCATAACTTCCTGTGAGTAAGGTCAAAATACCGTCCGGGTCATAGATTTATACATAGATTCCTCATTACTGCCTGCGCGGATCGATCGAATGAGGAATCTACGTATATACAGTATATATATATATATATATATATATATATATATATATATATATATATATATATATATATAAATATATATATATGACCCGGCCGGTATTTTGACCTTACTCACAGGAAGTTAGGTGAACTATCCCTTTAAGTATATTCTTACATTATATTTCTGTAATAAGTAAAACCCTTTTTAAAGAAGGGAAGCAATAAGTCGTAGTGATGTATTATTGGGATAACTAGCACAATAATGATGGATTATGTATTACAGTACCTGGATTGATTTACAGATATCTGATAAATGTAACATGCTGAAACATTAAAAAGAGATGAGGAATATATTTTTAGACAAAGAATGGGAAAAAAGGTTGTTAGGGAGACGAGTGGATGAAATATGTGCTGCGAACAAAAAGATGAATGAATGGATAGATTTTCATCAGACATAAGAGACCTGACATTCAGAGAGAGAGAGAGGCTGCATCCCTAAAGTCTAGTTTAAGTTCAACACTTCTGCAAAGTCTGTAAGGCCCTGTTAACACCTGCTATTAACTTAAGTGTCAGCAAATACATAATGCTTATAACTGGTCCCTAAAGCACCTTCTGTGAGAATATGTGTGATCAGATTTTAAGGGGAGGATCTCAGATTATACATTACTTACTAATCGATGTGTTTTGTACTTAATATATTTATGCAGGGCTATACGTTAACTTTTTTTTGCACATATCACTGGTGCTACAGAGGTTGAAAGTTTTGTAGCACAGCCCACAGAATTGTAGCACATGTATTAAATGTCTGTTACCATGTCTGAAAAATGCAATACAATACAAGTGCTATACAATACAAATATTTAAGAATAAAAATAATAATACCAATTATTATTATATTTTACAGAAAACATAAATCATTAGAAAGGTAAAATTTATATTTTAAAATAATAAAATATAAAATTATGATAAAAAAAACGTGTGACTGTAATGTCTTAATTTTTGTCTTATTTTATCCTATGTATTCACTGGGAAAGAAAAAAAGTACTGTACACGTCTGAACACCGCAAATCTATCACTGTACTACAGAATATTATAAAATAACATAATTTCTGCCTCATTCTGTGATGGGAAGCCTGTCAGATTACAAAAGTAGGTTATTTCAAACACTCGATTAAATGTTCTCTTTTGTTGGACAACAGGTTTCTCATTACAAGTTTGGAAAGAGGTTGTTGCTTTTTCTAATACACATTAAGGGGGCTTTAACACTGGGCACGTTTGCTGTGGTCATATCCAAACGCTACTGTTCCCGGCGTCCCCCGCAGCGCTGGTCTGGTTTCACACTCAACTTGGTTCTATCAAACCCTGGTGCACTTGTTCATCTTACATCATCAAAAATGTGCACGGCGGATGATAGAAAACACACTGTCATAAATATATTGTGTTTTTATTAATTTGGTGCTATTATGCGCAGCTGAGTAAACAACACTTGGGCGTCGCATGAAGTTCATTTGTTGCCCTGATTACACGCATATGCGCGAATACACTCATATCCAAAGGTAAACCATCAACACCATCATCCCTTACATGTGTTTTATTGAACTAAATATTTAATATGCTAAAACACATATGCAGGTTACATTTCTTCCTGAACAAATGCGCACCCGAGTCCGTGTTGCTTTCACATTCATGTGAATCGCGGCACAGTTCGAGGGCCACCTCCTTCAGATCTCGGGTACCCTGGTGCGCACCGAGCCCGCAATTGACAGCTTTTACATTAGCAATTTTTCATGCAAACCATGTCCCTTTTCGAACTAAAATGCCAATGACTCCATCTCACAGTGCATGCTGAGACAGAGCAGCATTTATTGCGAAACGATCGCCCTGAACAGTGCTGCGCATCATCTACACAATGATTTATTTAAAAATTTAAGCGATTTTCATAATTTTACAAAGACGAATCTCGATTTTGGTTTAATTTCAGTCAATCGTGTAGCCCTAGATTAACCTCACACGAGCACAAAACAAATTCTCCCTTCACTCAAACGAGCTCTGTCTCACATGCTAAACTGTATCGCACTGGGGTAAATATATTCATCGCACAGACCGATTTTTTTGTAGCACGTGCAACATATATGTCACACTGTACAGCCCTGTATTTATGTACTTAAAGGTGTCATGAACTGGCTTTTTAATTTTTTTTTACTGTTGTCTGAGGTCAACTAATTACGTTTGCATGTTTTTTTTACATTCAAAAATATCATGCTGAATAAGTAATAGGTTATTTTCTACCCTGGTTTTGAGCCTCTCTCCTGGAACGCTCGGTTTTTATGGGTCTGCCGCAGTTTTGCATAATAATGAGTTTCAGCTCCCCCTTCAGTACATGTGGGGAATTGTTTTGAAAACTTCCAATGTGGAGAAACGGCAACCGGAATTCGCCCACAGGGCTCGCAGAATGTCAAGCAAACACAATTATTTAGCTCTCATCCACCCGCAATTAATATGAATGTTATTTTTTATTACTTGGCCCGCCCGATCGGTGGATATATCCTCAAACCGCAAAACTTCACTGCAGACAAATCAGCATGTTCAAAACTTCCGCAACATAGTCAATAGATATCAAACAATCTGTAACAATGCAATACTATCACATATAAAAAAGGTGTTTTACTCACATAAGTGTGTTGCACCGACTTCCGGCTTAGCTAAGCATGGAGTAGGACGCATCGAGCCTCGCTCCTACAGAGTTTTTTTTTCTCCATTATTTTAAGCACGTTTTGCTCACTTTTGGTAGCTTATACGTTTTTCTAAACCTGTTTTGAACAAGAATTATTTGATTTTCGGTGATTGCAATGCCACCCAAGGTCAATAAAAGCGCAAACGCCTCTCAGCCGCACCTGCGGCCTGTTGCCAACGCTGCATCCCCGCCTCGTGGTGAAACCTCACCGTCGCTAGAGACCGCGCTGGCAGATGCCAATGTTAATGCTCTCAGGACTGAACTTCTCTGCGCCCTTCGTGAAGAAATTCCAGCAATATTTAAAGCCGAACTTCACGCAGCGTTAGGTGACAACCTCTCCTCGATTAAATCTGAGCTGCTAGCACTGAAAACTGACCTTTCCTCCAATATTTCCGCTATGCAACAAAACTATACCGGACTCAAGAATACCGTGTCAGAGATGGAGCAGTCCCTCTCCACTTGCACCGATGACATAGCCACTCTTCGTACTAAGGTGGAGTACATGTCTGGAGAACTGGTTAAATTGGAGAGCAAATGTGATGATTTGGAATCTAGGTCACGCCGTAACAATGTCCGTATTGTCGGGGTGCCGGAGGATACTCCAAATAATTTATCTACAGAGTATGTGTCAAAACTCTTGATGGAGGCATTCACACTTGAGAAAGAACCGCTTGTGGATCGTGCTCACCGGACCCTGGCTGAACGTCCGGGTGAACGTCCGCGCGCGATAGTGGCAAGGCTCCACTATTATACAGACTGTTATACAGACTGTGCGAATATCCTCAAGAAAGCCAGAGAGCTACAGCGGATTAAACTACACAACATGACCATATCCGTTTTCCCTGACTACACCGCTAAAACAACACGAGCGCGTGCAGCTTTCAACGAGGTTCGACGCCAGCTACGGGACATCGAAGGAGTCCGGTTCGGCATCCTCCATCCAGCCAAGTTACGCATCACATACGAGGGAGTGCAGCGCGACTTCACTTCACCAGCTGACGCTAAGGCGTTTATTAGCAAAATTACAAAATAGACTGATTATAGATTGAGGGTTGCATATTGTTTATTCACAAACTTGGTTGGTCCAACACGACTATGTTGGTGAGTGTAATTATAACTTTCTGTTTTGTTTAACTCAGTTTGTACCGCACTACCAATGAGTGTAGGGGGTTATTTCATTTTTTATACGTGCCTTAAAATTACACGCGTGTCTTACAATTTTCTTTTTATTGTTAAATAGCTCTGTAGGAGCTTTCTTTATAGGTTATGGTTAGCTATATAGTCGTAAGCGTTTTCTTTTTTCTTGCTCCGCTTAGGAGCTTGCACTGCTGTCTCTGTCGTTTGGGGATGGGGCAATTTGCGGTGCGGGTGGGGGGAAGGTGGGAAGAGGACGTGGTCCAATGTTCTGTTAAGTTAATTTCACTTTTCATGTTTGTTCACATCTATGTCTGTTTCATTTTGTTTGTGTGTCACCGCTTTTTTCCCTTTTCTTTTTATGGGGGTGGGAGGAACGACCTGTTTAAATGTGTAGCCTACTTCCAAACCAAAGTCTGTTAGCTATGGCCAGCACTCAAGGTCAAAAATGTGGTGATTCGAGTGGTATTCGATTTTTGAGTTGGAATGTGAAAGGCTTAAATAGCCCCACTAAGCGGTCCAAAATATTTTCACACTTAAAGCGCCTGAAGAGTGATGTAATATTTTTACAGGAGACCCATTTGCGCGACAGGGACCATGTTAGACTCCGATGTCCATGGGTGGGAAACGTGTTCCATTCGACGTTTAATTCTAGAGCCAGAGGGGTAGCTATTCTGATCAATAAAAGAGTTCAGTTTATTCCTTCAAAGATAGTGGCTGACAAGAACGGGAGATACCTAATAGTTGCTGGCACTCTTTGTAATAACCCTGTATTGCTGGTCAATGTATATGCTCCGAATTTTGATAATCCGGGTTTTATAGACAAGTTGTGGAGTACCCTCCCTTTCCTTGACACCCATCTTTTAATACTGGCTGGTGATCTGAATTGTGTTATTGACCCCGCCTTAGATCGTTCAAATCCTCGAACCCTGACCCAGTCTTCTATGTCCAAATCCATTTCGGATTTTATGAGTAAAAACGGGTTCGTAGATCCTTGGAGATTTTATAACCCTAGTGCCAGGACATATTCCTTCTTCTCTCAGGTGCACCAGTCTTTTTCACGTATTGATTATTTTTTTATTGACAATTCCCTAATCCCTAAAGTCACTGCGTCTGATTATCACGCAATTGTTATTTCTGACCATGCACCACTTAGTGTTAATATCAAATTTGTGAACCAGCCGCTTTTTTCCTCACCCTGGAGGTTCAATTCTTTGTTGTTGTCAGACGAGGCATTTAACGTTTTCACTTTGTCCGCAATAGATGAATATATAGTCTTTAATAGGAGTGATGCTGTCTCAGCTTCATTGTTGTGGGAATCTCTTAAAGCGTATATGCGTGGACAAATTATTTCGTATTCTGTCCATTCCAATAAAGACCGCAAAACTAAGCTTCAGGATCTAACTACAAACATTTATGATTTAGACAAGCAAATGGCTGCCAATCCATCCCCCAGCATTCAAAAGAAACGACTTGAGCTACAGACTGAATTTGACTTGCTTTCAACAACTGAAGCTGAGCGTCTTCTGTTGCGTTCTCGCGCAATTTATTATGAGCATGGTGATAAACCTAGTAGGCTCTTGGCCCACCAATTAAAGCGCCAGGCTGCTTCCCGTTTGATACCTCAAATTAAAGACAGGGCTGGCAAAATGGTTTCTGAACCTAAGGAAATAAATAATGTATTTAAAACGTATTATTCATCTCTGTATAAGTCTGAATCTGTAGCTGATACATCTGATTTGGCTTCTTTTCTGGAAGATTTGGCAGTGCCTGCCGTTGACCCCACCATGGCTGAACAATTAGATGCGCCCCTAAAATTAGAAGAGGTTATACATGCTATTAAAGCTATGCATAATGGTAAGGCACCAGGCCCTGACGGGTTCCCTGCTGAATTTTTAAAGAAATTTATAGACCGTTTAGCTCCACTTCTTCTTTTAGTATACAATGAATCTTTAGAACGTGGCTCTTTGCCTCCCACTTTTTCTCAGGCAGTCATCACGCTTCTTTTAAAGAAGGATAAGGATCCTACATCTTGTGCCTCGTATAGACCTATATCCCTTCTCAATGTGGATGTAAAAATCTTGGCCAAGGTATTAGCGAGACGCCTTGAAAAAATACTTCCTTCTATTATTTCAGAGGAACAGAATGGCTTTATTAAAGGACGGCAGTTATTTTTTAATGTTCGCACACTTTTGAATGTCATTCTGTCTAATCACTCTTTAACTAGTCCTGAAGTAGTCATTTCGCTTGATGCCGAGAAAGCTTTCGATCGGGTGGAATGGGTCTATCTTTTTGCCGTCCTAAATAAGTTTGGTTTTGGGGACCGATTTATCTCATGGATTCGATTATTGTACAATTCCCCTCAGGCTAGTGTCCGCACAAATGAGATTACTTCTGACTATTTTCTTTTGTCACGTGTCACTAGACAGGGCTGCCCCCTGTCTCCCTTACTTTTTGCTTTGGCCATTGAACCCTTGTCGTTAGCTTTGCAATCACTCACTTCATTCCACGGAGTATCCCGCTATAATATTGGTCTGAAATTGTCACTGTATGCAGATGATCTCCTTCTATATGTTTCTGATCCTTTGGCAAGTGTTCCACCAATTTTATCTTTGCTGAAGAGATTTGGCTCTTTTTCAGGTTATAAAGTGAACTTACTTAAAAGTGAATGCTATCCTATAAATTCTCTAGCTCTTACACTGAAACAGTCTGACATTCCTTTCAAGTTCAGTCCTTCAGGTTTCAAATATTTAGGAGTCAACGTGACCCGGACTCTGCCTTCCTTATATTCGGCTAATTTCTCCCCATTGCTTAGCCAGATCAAGTTAGATTTTCAAAGGTGGAGTTCCCTCCCTTTGTCTCTAATTGGTCGTATCAACTCCATTAAGATGAATATTTTGCCGCGGTTGCTTTTTCTGTTTCAGTGTATCCCTATATTTTTGCCCAAAAAATTTTTCAAAACACTGGACCAACTTATTACCTCTTTTTTGTGGGGAGGTAAAAATCCCAGGGTGAGGAAATCACTTTTGCAGAGATTTACGTTTAGTGGCGGTCTGGCTTTACCTAATTTTTTGTTGTATTATTGGTCGGTTCATATTCACAAATTGACTTTCTGGCTTCAATCACGAGAACTGCTATGGTGTAGGCTTGAGGACCAGTCCTGTATCTCCTCTTCTTTAAATGCTTTACTGACATCTCCCCTCCCAATTAAACCATCTTTTTTCACAAAGAATCCTGTGGTTCAGTCCAGTATTAAAATCTGGTCCCAATTCAGGAATAATTACAAGTTTGTCTCAGCCTCAACCACAATGCCTATAACAAAAAATCACTTATTTCCCCCTGGCCTGACTGACGCTGTCTATATACAGTGGGAAAACTCTGGCATTAAAAGTTTTAAAGACTTGTATAAAGACCGCCTTTTCTCAAGTTTTTCCACTTTGTCCTCTGAAATGAACCTCCCGGCTGCTCATTTATTTCGCTACTTTCAGATTCGGCACTGTGCTTCGTCTCTCTTCCCTTCCCATCCTTCACTTCCTAATACTCAACTTTGGGAAGAGCTGTTGTCTCTTAAGCCCAACAAGAAATCTATTATATCAATAATATATAAACAGTTAATGGATTTGGACACCTATTCAACAGCTAAAATTCAGAAGTCTTGGGAACAGGAGCTAGGAATAACTTTTTCAGATCAGCAATGGGAAAAGGCATTATCATGTATTCGTTCTAGCACATCCTGTGTAAGGTTGCAGCTAATTCAGTTTAAGGTATTATACAGAGTACATTATTCAAGGTCTCGATTATCTGAAATTTATCCACAGATAACTGATCAGTGTGAGCGGTGTCACGGTACCCCATGTAATCTTGGTCACATGTTTTTCTCCTGCCCTAAACTTCACAATTTCTGGAGCCAGTATTCCATGATTCTCTCCAAAGCTCTTAGAATTCAGGTTCATATGGATCCCTTTTTGGCTGTATTTGGACTCTCTGTCAACTCTGTGTTAACTGACCCTGCTCAGGCTGATATATTGACATTTACTTCACTTGTGGCTAGACGGTGCATTTTACTTCTCTGGAAAGCCTCTAAAGCACCCTCAGTTTCTGTGTGGCTTCAGAATGTGATGTCGTTGCTTAAATTGGAAAAGATAAAGTTTTCATCTAAGGGAAATTCTGAAAAGTTTCACCACAAATGGGATTCTTTCATGGATTATTTTAAATCGCTACAAACTCTACCATGTGATTGACTCTGCCCTCCCTTGTTTTTTTATTTATTTTTTAGTTTATTTATTTTCTTTTTTTTAATTTATTTTCTTTTTTATTCATTTACCCATTTTTATAGCGTGTGTTTTGTTTTCTGTCTCCTGTGTCACTGTGTTTTAAAATAACAAAATTTAAGGGGAATACCTCTAAACTGTTTGTACATGATTGTTTGTGATATTTCCTCAATAAAAAGATTGAAAAAAAAAAAAAAAAAAAAAAAAAAGTGTGTTGCACCATTCCTGTCAGATCCAATATAGAAGGCAAAGCATTGTGTTTTAATCTCAATATGTCTGCAAATCCAGTCTTGACCTGTATCTTGTTTACAAACGATTCCGCTGTGAAATGAACAAACATGCAACGCCTTACCCACGTGAGCTGGATCTTCATTAAAAATAAAGTTCAACCACACATTCCTAATATTAGAATCCGAAGGAGACTTATGCAGCGACTGTGTTCTTCCACAACCAGACACAGCTCACTATCTCCGGCATGTTTATTGCTTGGTAGCGTGATCCTTTTAGCTCCACGAGTCGGTGGACGGGCTTGAGGCAGTGTTTCACCACATGATGACGTCAAGGGTTGGCATATACTGAGATTGAGCTTTTGGGTTTGGTGTCAATAAAAGTTTTTCTTTGACTAACAAGGAAGTTTTCATTTCTGAAACTTACAGGATATTCTTATATCACGATGAACTTTTATATATCAAAGGCTGAATGAAAAGTTGATTTCTCAATTCATGACCCCTTTAATGTAAATACCCGCAATGAAAGATTAAAGTCTGTTAAATTCACTCAAAAATGAGGTTCCCTTTCGTTCAGTCACTACGACGTACGTTAGTGACTAACGAATGGGGGTTTCGCTTAGAAGCCAATTACCTTCGAGAATTCAACAGCGCCCAATGGCAGTGCCAAGCGGAATTTGCATGCGTAACTCCGCCCCATCTCGTGGATATATAAGGAAGTACGCTGGCAACATCGCATTATGTTTCTGCTTTGGAGCCAAGAGGATCTCTTCACTCCTTCAAGCCTGATCTGAGTCTTTGTCAGCCTTCAAGACGAGCAGCTTTCCAGAGGCGTTGGTGTTACGGCGCGTTCCAGTGATCTCATACTGCCTGCCTGCTGATCTGCGCAGTGGTCCGCTAGACAGCTGGTGTGTGGTCGCTGGGCGCTTCGGCGTTCTCTGCGAGGCTTCCTCTCACAAAAAGAGCTTGCACGTGACGCGTCCTTTTCAGGATGTCTCGTCCGTGTACTTCTGGGTGTGGCCGGTCGTTGTCTTCTTCTGATGGGCACAAACACTGTCTGGTATGTTTGGGCTTTCAGCATTCCCAGGCAGCATTTGTGGATGCGTCATGTTCCCACTGCGGGAACATGACCATTGCAGTGTTGCGGTCGAGACTCGAGGAGCTTCGTAATGAAGTGAGAGTCCCCTCTACCACACCCCGATCTACTGAGTCCCAGAGGCCCAGTACTTCGGCTGGTGGTCAGGGTGACCTGAGGGTTACGGTGTGGAACAAAGCCCCGACGCTCATGCCTCGGGCCACACCCCCCTCTTGCACAATCCCGAATGACCCCGCTGGTGCAGTTCCTGGGAGTCTGGCTTCAGCTTCCAAGGCTGTCCCGCTGGGTCGCGAGGACCGTCAGGCGCGGCTACGCGATTCAGTTCGCGCAGGTTCCTCCCTGCTTCCGGGGAGTCCGTTCCACTATGATCAGGGCCAATGCCCCCGTCATGTGAGCGGAGATTGCCACCCTACTGGCGAAGGGTGCGATCGAACCTGTCCCTCCAGCCGAGATGAACTACGGGTTCTACAGCCCGTACTTCATTGTACCCAAAAAGACCGGTGGGTTACGACCAATCCTGGACCTGCGCATCTTGAACCGTTACCTTCACCGGTTTCCGTTCAAGATGTTGACAGCGAAACGCCTTTTCGAATGCGTCCGTCCGGACGATTGGTTTGCAGCGATCGACCTGAAGGACGCCTACTTCCATGTCTCCATTCTACCTCGAAACAGACCGTTCCTACGGTTTACTTTCGAGGGGCTGGCATATCAGTACGCGGTCCTCCCATTCGGGCTATCTCTGTCCCCTCGCGTCTTTACGAATATTGCCGAGGCAGCCCTTGCTCCCCTTCGGCAGCACGGGGTTCGCACCCTGAATTACCTCGACGACTGGCTCATACTGGGCCCCTCTCGAGAGCAGGTTTGCGGACACAGAGATCTGGTGCTCCATCACCTAGCCCGTCTGGGCCTTCGGGTCAACTGGGAGAAGAGCAAACTTTGCCCCGCACAGAGGATCTCTTTTCTCGGTATGGATATCGACTCGGTCGCCATGTGCGCGCAGCTTTCGAGGCGAGCGCGTGCAGTCTCTGCTGACTTCCCTTCGTCAACTCGAGGGCAAGAATGCGGTTCCACTGAAACTATTTCAGAGGCTCCTGGGGCATATGGCATCTGCAGCCGCAGTAACGCCGCTCGGATTGCTACATATGAGACCGCTTCAGCACTGGCTACGCGATCGAGTCCCGAGATGGGCATGGCGGTCTGGCATGCTCCGGGTTCAAGTGACTCGGGCCTGCTTGCAGACTCTCACCCCGTGGTCGAACCTCAAGTTTCTACGGACCGGAGTGTCCTTAGAACGAGTTTCCCAGCATACTGTTGTATCAACAGATGCATCATCCACGGGCTGGGGTGCCATGTGCAATGGACAAGCAGCCGCGGGCTCCTGGACAGGACCCCAGCGCCTTCTGCATGTCAATTGCCTCGAGTTACTGGCAGTACGGTTCGCCCTGCACCGCTTCCGAGCGTTGCTGAGGGGTCAACATGTACTAGTCAGGACAGACAACACGGCCGTAGTAGCATACATCAACCACCAGGGCGGTCTACGCTCCCGCCGTATGTCTCAACTCGCCCGCCATCTCATTCTATGGAGTCAGAAGCACCTGAGGTGTCCCTTCGTGCTGTCCACATCCCGGGAGACCTGAACCGTGCAGCCGACGAGCTCTCACGGATAGTGAGACTCCATAGAGACTCCTTCTAGAGTGGAGACTCCATCCCCAGACGGTCCAGCTGATATGAGAACGGTTCGGCGACGCACAGGTAGACCTGTTTGCCTCCCAGGGCTCTTCCCATTGCTCCCTGTTTTATTCTCTGACCGAGGGCACCCTCGGCACAGATGCACTGGCGCACAGCTGGCCGTCGGGGCTACGCAAGTATGCGTTTCCCCCAGTGAGCCTTCTTGCACGGGTACTGTGCAAGATCAGGGAGGACAAGGAGCAGGTCATGTTGGTCGCCCCGTCTTGGCACGGCCAGACCTGGTTGTCAGAACTACTACTTCTTGCGACAGCCCCTCCCTGGCCTATCCCTCTGAGACCGGACCTCCTCACTCAGAGACGGGCACCCTTTGGCACCCGCGTCCGGCGTTCTGGAAGCTCCACGTGTGGCTTCTGGACGGGACGCGGCAGGTTTGAGTAGCTTTCCACCTGCGGTGGTCACTACCATCACTTCCGCTAGGGCAGAGTCTACATGACACCTCTATGCGTTGAAGTGGAACCTCTTCTTCCCGCCAAGAAGACCCCTGGAAATGCCCGATCGGGTCCGTGCTATCGTTTCTCCAGGAGGGGGTGGAAAGAAGGCTGTCTCCTTCCACCCTTAAAGTGTACGTGGCTGCAATATCTGCCTACCACGATCTCCTGGGAGACAAAAAGGTAAGTCAGCACGATCTGATCATCAGGTTCCTGAGGGGGTCGAGGAGACTGAATCCTCCTCGCTCTCCTCTCGTTCCCTCTTGGGACCTCGCAGTAGTCCTAAGTGCTCTGCAGAGGCCTCCCTTTGAGCCTTTGCGGTCGGTTGAGATTAAATTATTGTCTATGAAGACGGCTCTGCTGACCACATTGGCCTCTCTTAAGAGGGTTGGGGACCTGCAGGCATTTTCGGTTGACGAAGCGTGCCTGGAGTTCGGGCCAGCTAACTCTCACGTGATCCTGAGACCCCGGCCCGGATATGTGCCCAAGGTTCCCACCACTCCGTTCCGAGACCAGGTGGTGAACCTGCAAGCGCTGCCTTTGGAGGAGGCAGACCCAGCCTTGGCATTGCTCTGTCCTGTACGCGCTCTCCGCGCCTATGTAGACAGCACGCGATGTTTCAGGACTTCAGACCAGCTCTTTGTCTGTTATGGTGGAGAGCGGAAGGGAAGAGCTCTCTCAAAGCAGAGGTTGTCTCACTGGATTGTGGACACCATTGTTTTGGCTTACCAGCAGCAAGGTCGACCATGTCCCCTTGGGGTCAGGGCACACTCCACTCGGAGTGTGGCCTCCTCTTGGGCTTTAGCGCATGGCACCTCGCTAACAGACATCTGCAGAGCTGCAGGCTGGGCGACACCTAACACATTCGCCAGATTCTACAATCTCAGAGTGGAGCCAGTGTCCGTCTATGTACTCGCCCCTACGGGTGGCCGGTAATGGGCCAGGCTCAGGTGTCTTCGCTTGCTCGCCATTCCACTCCACGGACTGGATACGTGCGATATTTTCCTCAGGTGAGCTCCCCGAGAGCCCTGAGCTCCTCCAGCACTGCTGACGCCGACATCAGTTCAGTCTGCCCTTTCGAGCCCAGACCCTCATGTCTGGCCAGGTGCTCCGTGTGCATGGTTCCCCTCCGGCGACCCCCACACGAGTATTTCCACCGTAAGCCTCCTAGCGAGCAGGTGTCTTTCCCTTGGCAAGTCCCTTCCGCCCCTAGGGTTAAAAATCCACCTTCGGCTGGTACCCTAGAGTTATGCAGCCCTTAGCGGGTCATATGTGTATTCTCTAAGTCCTCCCCACGGGTAGGCATCTTGGCATTCCCTCACTGGGATATGCTTCCCAGTGTACCTTGGTATTCCTGTGATAAGTGGGAGTCCTTCGTCCGTACTAGTCTTACGACAGGGTACTCACACTTACGCAGGGCACTGGATGACAGCTGAGTGGCGTTGTTGTATTGGAACCCCCATTCGTTAGTCACTAACGTACGTCGTAGTGACTGAACGAAAGGGAACGTCTCGGTTACGTATGTAACCCTCGTTCCCTGAGGAGAGAATGGAGACGTATGTTTCCTCTGCCACGTCAGCGGTGCTGCCTGGAACGCAGAGTTCAGTCTTGGCTCCTGCAGCAGTAACATAATGCGATGTTGCCAGCGTACTTCCTTATATACCCACGAGGTGGGGCGGAGTTACGCATGCAAATTCCGCATGCCCATGGCATTGGCACTGCCATTGGGTGCTGTTGAATTCTCGAAGGTAATTGGCTTCTAAGCGAAACCCCCATTCGTTAGTCACTAACGTACGTCTCCGTTCCCTCCTCAGGGAACGAGGGTTACATACGTAACCGAGACGTTTCTGTCATTAATTACTCACTCTCATGTCGTTCCAAACCCGTAAGACCTTTGCTCATATTCAGAACACAATTTAAGATATTTCTGATGAAATCCGAGAGCTCTCTGACCACTCCATAGACTGCAACATAATTGCAACTTTCAAGGTCTAGTAAAGACATTGTTAAAATAGTCCATGTGAATTCACTGGCTCAATCTTAATGTTATGAAGTGATGAGAATACTTTTTGTGTAGCCTACAAAAACATTTATTTTATTCAACAACAACTTTATTCAACAATCCCGTATCTTCCGTGACAGTCTCCCTGTAACTTTCTTTCCGTTTCTTTCTTCTGTTGAACACAAAAGAAGATTTTGAAGACTTCTGGTAAAACTAAACATTTGCAGTTAATGGCTATAGTCAACTGTATTCTTCAAAATATCTTCTTTTATGTTCAAAAGAAGAAAGAAACAGAAAGAAAGATACAGCTTTGGAACAACTTGAGAGTGAATAAATGATGACTTTAATACCAGGTGTAGATAAGGGTCTAAAGACAAATGCAAGGACATCATACCCAAACCCTCAACTTCTACTATGGGCTATTGTCACTATTTCGCTCTTCTTCCCAGCGCCCTCCCTGTCTCCCCTGCTTCTAGGCGTTTCTGGCAGAGAGCTGTTCCTCGAGGTGATTGGTTGTGTGGGGCGAATTTACTTAAGTGATGTTGGAATGCAGAGTTAGCATGAAGCTGAAGGAGAGGCTGCCCTTTGGATAAGGAGACGAGCAAATGGCTGGAAGAAGTTTGTAAATGACCCTACATTTCATGTCAGCGCTTTCCTCCAGCCCTCAGAAAGGGCATGCATAAAATGCAGTGTTGAGGGTGCAATCGCCATGATTAGACGTCAATGAGAGTAGCCCTGGCCCTGCTCCATCATCACTGCATCTTAACCACAACGGCTCGTCTAATTAACCTCCCTGATTTTAATCTGAAATATGCACAGACACACATACACAGTTCACGGTTAAGGACAACACTCATCAATAAGCCCTCACGATAACACACACACACACACACACACACTGGGCGGGCAGCATTTTTAATTGTTTTTGAGAATCCGTGTGAACAGGGATCGTTTTGACGTTGTCGCCTGTACGTGAAAAACGCAAAATAAATACTTTTTTATGTTGCTGTCGTATAAACATAGTTGCCCCTTTGTGTAAAGCTTGCTATTTCTGATAATTACTGTTTTCGCTTAATTCTGCTTTGTGTTTGAGATTGTATTTTGGTTCCTTATTTGTAGTTGTAAATACTTGTAAATATTGGTTCATTGGGTTTGTATGGGTTCTGATGGCATTCGTTGTTATTTTCTTTTGTCTCTGCAAAGTGCTAGGTAGGTATGGAAGAGAATTTTGTATTTTCTCTTTTCTTTTTTCTTTTGGTGAGGTAAAGTAGAAGGAGGGCTAAGTTAGGGATTTGGTTTATTGTTTTGGCCTCATCAGAACCTGAAGTTTTTCCCAAGTTAATTTTTCTTTCCTTCATTGTTATGAATCACTGAAAGCTAAGCCTTTCTGTTTCTGCATGGCCCTAGACAGGAATTTGAATATAAGGATTATTTACATAAATCATTTATGTTTTACACAGCTGTCTCTCTAAATTGTAAAGAGGTTTCATCTTCATGTGGCCAATCATGTTTGATTCATTGATTCATTTTATTTTGAATTTATTAGAAGGATAGCCCCTTGAGATGTAACATCTCATTTTCGAGGGGGTCCCAGTACAACAAAATACACTACAACAAATAAATAAACATAAAAAAGTCACTAAACAGACAAGCAGCTCACTCCCTTATTCTCCCATCTACAACTGTATTAAACAAACAGCAGCATGTACACACAAGAGGACATACATTTTATTACAAACATGAAAATCAAAATGTACCTGCACCTTGAGAGATAACAGAAATAAAATAAATAAATACAATTATTAGGATAATTGATGTGTTGATATAGAAGCCTTGATTTAAAAACTTTTATTTGGTTAAAAGTGAATATTTATCATAGCCTAGAAATCTAGACGCACCCTAGCGGCAGAAAATTTATTTTGCCGCGAATGAAATTTAGCAACTCTCGGTAGACCTGAGACCTGGAAAAACCAAACTCTGGTCAGGCCAATCACAGCGTGTGTAGAGTCGGTGGGCGGGCTTAACATATTGATGGCACGTCACAGCAGAGTTGCGGTGGTTCTGCATGCTACTCGTAAACTAAGAAGCTGACGAACAGCGGTCTTTGGCCGCGACTCTGGAAGACTTGGAGTTAAGCTTTTCTTTGAGAAAAGAACAAAGAACGGCACTGAATTCTTAAGAAAAGATATGTTCGAAGTTCTACTTACCGGATACGGCGAAAGTTTAATCTATCAACTAGCTCTGCTTCAGCTTCTTTGTTGCTCTAGTTGGTTGTGGCGCTCATGGCACTATCCAATTGTGTGTAAATGGGGAATTTGAAAGACAACCGTTTATCCCACCCCTTGGATTGAGCCCTGTCAATGGGGAGTTTCCAGACCCAACATCTTGATGTGGGTCTGGCTTGTCAGGCTATATTTATCAGTAAACCGTTATTACTTGGGTGCCACCATGTTTTCACACAAGTTCCCAAGTTGGAAGTCCATCATCAGGTGATTTGAACCATCAACTTTGATTTGAAGAAAAAAAGTGTTTGAAAATCAGACAAAAAGACAAAGACTGGACTGTATGTGTAACAGCTTTAATGAGGGAATGAATTCGGCTACATCAAATCAAATCAAAAACTGTGTAAAGTTGGTGATTAGAAACAATATTTACAGTATATTTTACAATATTTGCATTGCAAAATACTGAGATATATAAGCTTGAGAGTGTAGAGAAGCAAAATTGATTGCATAGAGAGCACTTTTGGTACCCTTTGATTGCTATGATTCTTTCTTATTGCATATTTCTCTATAGGATCATGGGTGTAGTTCTTTCTAATTAAAGTTGCGATGAAATTGAAGTAGAACAAGAACTTTTCTTCTGTCGGAGTGCAATGTGCACATGCACGGATAAATAATTTATAATAAATATAGCAATATCCAAGAATCATCAATTCTGATTTCATGGTGACTTTAAAAGCAATGGAGCTGAAACTGCTCCAACAGAGCTTTATGAATGGCCCAAAGTAGACTTCTCTTTCGTCAGCACATCCTGCCCTGCTCACAGGCTACAAGCTCATACTGGTAATTTTATACTTTTTTCACACCGGTATTTTACTGGTAACATCTCATATTGGAAAATTGACAGACCTGATAAAAACTGATGTCTTTCATCCTTTATTCTTGCATCATTGTGTGACCTCTCATGGTATTTTTTTTTTTTAAAAATACACATGCATATAATAACACAAGTTTTGTTCCCAATACTGTAAACAAGCACAGCTTAATCTGTGATTTGCCAGGTTTAGTGATTGGGAAGGTTAGTCGACAAAACAGGCAGACAGGGTTTCCACACAGATGGAGCCAAATCTGCGTTTGATCTGTAAATATTTACCCAGCCTGTGAGTGGGTGCTACAGCATGCAGAGGACATTCGGCTTCGCTCACTGGACAGTGTGTGCTGAGCTCTGCCACCTGGGTGCATGCATGTGTATGTGTGCATGTGCTTGTGTACACAGTTCAGCATCCCTGCAGAGAGATTTAAAGAATTGACTCTCCACTCACGCCCATGCTGCACTGTAAATCTGATTTTCCCCAAGACTCATTTGAAACACACACACTCTGACATTTATATATGAAAAATTATATATTGTATCTGCCAATCGGGGGGAGCAGCTCAATACGCCAAAGCATGCCGGCATAGACAAGAGGTTCAATTGTTGTTTAGACCAAACACCAGAACCGGGAAGAAATGTGATCTAAGTGTCTTTGACTGTTGAACGATTGTTGGTGCCAGATGGCAGTTTGAGTATCTCAGCAACTGCAGATCTCCTGGGAGAGTACATCAGTCTCTGGAGTTTACAGAGAATGAAGGAAAACAAACAAACAATCAAGTACAAAAGTTGGTACACTGCTGAATAGCACCTCCTGAATGCACAACAAAACAAAATGAATCCCACTTTTTACAGAGGTGTTATATATATATATATATATATATATATATATATATATATATATATATATATATATATATATATATATTTTAGGGATGTGAAAGTGAGGACATTTTCTCACCGGTTAATCGACGTGTGACAACACCGGTAATACCGGTATCACAGACGGAGGCTTTTAAATCACTAATTCTATCTAACCGAAAGTAACATGCACACGACCGCTCTGAACTGAAAACGCGCCAGTGCGCACACACCCATAGGCATTTCTCAATGTCAAGGAAGGAATTTCAACCAAGGTCTGAGTCCTTTGTTTGAAAAATATGCCTACACGTATGCATTGGAAAGGATGCATACGTGTAGCCTTCGCGCTCTCAAATCACCCACAATCCTATGTGCGCAGCTTTGCTATCTAAACACCACGTGAATGACAGCTCGTCTGCAAATGCACGCTTTGTGAGGCCATGGGTGCATCTCAATCAGGTCCCTAGTTCTGTTTGCCGAGCACTGATCAGGCATTGATCAGACTATGATTGAGACGCACGCCATGAATGAATGACAGTTCGTCCGTAAAGCCTTGTTTATACTCGACGCGTCCGCACGAGCGGCAAAAATGACGTCATCGCAGAGTGCCACGCGGACGAGGCGCACGCGCAGCGGAGGCGCACGCGCTGAGGAGCCAGATGAAAGTAAACAATGCGCGCTCTGTGCGGCCATGCTCATTTTACTTTCGGTTTTGAATAAGCACCAATTCGGCTGCGGGTTGCTTGAATTGTGGGTTCATTAGCCTATTATTTTTTATGAAAAACACAACAACAACACAAATGACAAACTCCCTTAAATAGGCACTTTTACGCTTCGCTTTGAAACCAAATCTTCCACGATCATCTCAGTCAGCTCCTCACTCTCTGATGAATGAAATCTGATGAATGACTCCTGCTGCTGCCAAGACTCACGGTCAGATCATGCTTTATTAAGCAGACACGTTCAGTTTTTATTTGTATTGTCTGTTCTCTAACTGAACTAAATTATTTTATTACTATAAAAAAAATCTGAATTCAATAACGACACTTAACGTGAGTATAAATTGAGTGGTACTCTGCGGCAGCCCTCGTGTGAAGCCCGAAGAGTGTAAAGACCATTCGACTCTACTCTGCGCGACTCCACACGAGCAAGGACACCAACAAGGCACCTGAGTATAGCTTTTCTTCTACTTTGTCCACTTTTGTGTTTTTGCTTGTTTTCATCTGTTTATTTCTCTGACTCACTATGTGCTTCCAAATCTCTACTATTACCACATACACCCGTAAATCACGCTCAGTACATTCTAGACTCCGTAATCCTAATAATCTGCGTAATGTACCTATTTCCTCAGCTACATTAATGTCCATTCCAATTGGTCTCTGGAATTGCCAGTCTGCTGTAAACAAAGCAGACTTTATTTCATCTATTTCCACTCATTCACATCTCAGTCTCATGGCTCTAACTGAAACCTGGATCAAACCAGAAGACACTGCCACTCCTGCAGCTCTCTCAAATAATTTTACTTTTTCACACACCCCTCGCCCGATTGGGAGGGGTGGAGGTACTGGTCTGCTCATCTCAAATGATTGGAAATTTGAGCCCATTCCTTCTCTATCTGGCAACTGCTCATTTGAATCACACTCAATCACTATCACTCACCCTGCTAAAATCCATGTTGTAGTTATTTATCGCCCTCCAGGTCAACTGGGTAACTTCTTGGAGGAATTGGATTTTTTACTCTCTCACTTCCCTGAGGATGCCACTCCTCTGGTACTGCTCGGTGACTTCAACATCCACCTTGATAAACCCCAGGCTGCAGACTACACCACTCTTCTGACCTCATTTGACCTTAAGCGAGTATCTACTACAGCTACTCACAAATCAGGTAACCATTTGGACCTTATCTACACTCGCTACTGCTCCACAGACGACACTTTAGTTACTCCATTGCACACCTCAGATCACTTTCTCATCACTCTTAACCTCCTACTGACTCCTGACACAACACACACTCCTCCGCAGATCACCTTTCTGCATAATCTATGCTCGCTCTCTCCCTCCCGTCTATCCACTATGGTTTCATCCTCACTCCCTCCACCTGCTCAGTTCTCAGCACTGGACACTAACAGTGCTACTGACATTCTTTGCTCCACTCTAACATCTTGCTTAGACAACTTCTGTCCCGTTTCATCCAGGCCAGCCCGCACCCCCCCCCTCTGCCCCCTGGCTGTCTGATGTTCTCCGCGAACATCGCTCTGGACTCCGGGAGGCAGAGAGGAAGTGGCGCAAAACTAAAAACGCTGCTGACCTAACCCTGTATCAGTCTCTTCTCGCTTCTTTCTCTGCTAATGTCTCCACTGCTAAAACTACATACTACCACAACAAAATCAACAACTGCTCTGACTCTCATGCACTTTTCAGAACATTCTCTTCCCTCCTTTGTCCTTCTCCCCCCCCTCCCCTTCATCAACTCTTACAGCTGATGACTTTGCATCATTTTTCACAAACAAAACCTCCTCCATCAGCAGCCAATTCTCCACACCACAAACCGACATGCACATCTCAACAACCATCACACACACACTCCCCTCCTTCTCTCCGAAGCAGATGTCTCCAAACTCCTCCTTTCCATTCAACCCACTACCTGTCCGCTTGATCCTATCCCCATCCACCTCCTTCAGGCCATTTCTTCTTCTGTTACTCCTGCACTCACTCACATTGTCAACACCTCTCTTCAAACCGGGACCTTCCTCACAGCATTTAAGCAGGCTCGGGTAACCCCACTGCCTAAGAAACCCTCTCTGAACCCAGCACTTTTAGAAAACTACAGACCGGTATCCCTTCTGCCTTTCATTGCAAAGACACTTGAGCGAGTTGTGTTTAACCAGCTCTCTACGTTTCTTGAACAGAACAACCTCCTGGACATCAACCAATCTGGCTTCAAAAGCGGCCACTCAGCTGAGACTCCCCTGCTCTCGGTTACGGAGGCACTGAGACAGGCAAGAGCAGCCTCCAAATCCACAGTACTCATCTTGCTGGATTTGTCTGCTGCTTTTGACACAGTTAATCACCAGATCCTCCTGTCAACTCTCATGAAGATGGGCATCTCAGGAACTGCTCTCCAGTGGTTCAAGTCTTACCTCTCAGGTAGGTCCTTCAGGGTGTCATGGAGAGGTGAAGTGTCTAAGTCACATCATCTAGCTACTGGAGTTCCCCAGGGCTCAGTGCTTGGACCACTCCTCTTCTCCATCTACATGTCATCACTGGGATCTGTCATTCAGAAACATGGCTTTTCCTATCACTGCTATGCCGACGACACTCAACTCTACTTCTCATTTCAACCAGATGATACCACGGTTGGTGTTCGTATCGCTGCCTGCCTAACAGACATTTCTGGCTGGATGAAGGAACATCACCCGCAACTCAACCTTGCAAAGACAGAACTGCTTGTGGTCTCAGCCAACCCAGCACTTCATCACAATCTCTCCATTCAGCTAGGATCATCAACCATTACTCCGTCCAGGACAGCCAGGAACCTTGGAGTTGTGATTGATGATCAGCTAAAATTCACTGACCACATTACTGCAACAACCCAGTCCTGCAGATTTGCATTATACAACATTAGGAAGATTAGACCCTTCCTATCAGAACAGGCCACACAACTCCTGGTACAAGCTCTTGTTCTCTCCAGACTGGACTACTGTAATGCTCTTCTAGCGTGCCTTCTGGCATGCACTATCAAACCCTTGCAACTGATCCAGAATGCAGCGGCGAGGATGGTCTTTAATGAGCCGAAGAGAGCGCACGTCACGCCTCTCTTCATCAGTCTGCACTGTCTGCCAATAGCCGCTCACATCAAATTCAAGGCACTGGTGCTCGCCTACAAAGCAACCAGTGGTTCTGCACAAATATACCTAAACTCACTTTTTCAGACTTACACACCCTCTAGGAGCTTACGTTCTGCCAGTGAACGACGCCTTGTGGTGCCATACCAGAGAGGCATGAAATCACTCTCACTGACCTTTTCCTGGACACTTGGTGGAATGACCTGCCTATCTCAATTCGTGCAGCCAAGTCTGTAGCCATTTTCAAAAAACATCTAAAGACATATCTCTTCCAGCACTTCTCTTCCAGCACTTAGTTGCTTCTATTGCTCTCATTTGTAAGTTGCTTTGGATAAAAGCTTCTGCTAAATGACTAAATGTAAATGTAAATCTAAAATGACGGTGGGGCGGTGCCACGGTGGGCAAGTGATGTAACTGGTGTTGAGTCTGAAACACAGACAACACCGACAATCGTAGCAAGCCTAATATATATATATATATATATATATATATATATATATATATATATATATACGCGCGATCTTGCGTTGTTTAATTGTAGTTACTTCCTATTGTAGTCATGCAGTGTGAAATAGTGGTGGGAAGTTCGGATCATTTTACGGACTCGGATCTTTGAATCTCGTTCAGCAAAATGAACGAAACTTTTTTCAAGTCATTTCGTTCATTTCGTTCATTTCAGCAGAATCTAATTAAAATATTACATTTTTCATTTTTCAGCACATTTAGTACTTTTGGAATAAAAACAACTATAAGCTAATGCAGCCATGGCCAAACTTTGAGAAATAAATTATTAATTAATTGCTTAGCTTGATTTAGTCTATGTATGCAGTCTGTTAGTTCACCTCACCTCCCGATCCAAATCGTTCTTCTTCTTTTTTTTCCTCTCTTCTGTCTTCAGGTTTGAGCCGTTAGTTCCGTCATGTCTGATGCTCTGATCTGGCCGTGACAGCCGTGTAATACATATGCGTCCGGAAACAGATCAGTTGATCAGTTCATTTCGAGTCTCGGGTCTGAGTCATTCGTTCATCAAGTCCCAGTCACAAGTCAAAGTCACCGGAAACAGATTTGAACAGTTCATTTCGAGTCTTTGAGTCGTTCCTTCAAGTCCCCATAGGCTGAATGCAGAAACAAAAATGATCAGTTCATCTCTCAAGTCAGTCTTTGGGTCCTAGTCTCGTTCTTTTGTCACGTGACCGCTTCCCGGTTTCAGTGTCTCGCAACATATACAACATTATAGTCGTATTATTGACTGTATATTATTTTTTGTTTAGGAATTCTCATACAATTATCAAAAGATATCTGCAACAAACATCTGAAAATAGCCTAAGATGTTGCGCAATACGCATGCGCGGGTCAATACAAAATGAACGAATCGCTCTCTGAGACGACTCGTCGTTCCCGAGTCATATTAAGGATTCGTTCAAAATGAACGAATCGTTTATGAACGACACATCACTAGTGTGAAACCTCCTGTAGCCGATTCAGCGTGCAGTGTGAACACAGCAGTGACTGCATACCCCAGATAGTCATGCAGTGTGAAAAAAACAGTGATCCGACGACTTTGAAAATTGTGCCAGTACGTGTGAACTCGGCATTGACGACTAACGTCTACACCAGATTCGAGTTGTCAAAAGCAAACAATCACTAACGCTGTCTGGATACAGTACAGAGTCCTGTTCTGTATGACAAAGGCTACTCCATACTTGTCTGCTGACAACAGGACAACAAATGGAAGAGTAAAAGAATGTTCGATTTGACGATTCTTCTTTAAACCGCTTTACAGACATTAGGACACCGGCGCCAGGAACAAGTGCATGGTTTATTTTTCATGGCGTCCCCGCGTAAGACTGGTTATATGTTTGTTTGGAACATTTGACAGATTTGTTTTGTAAAAGAGGAAGTGTATTGCGTGGTTTGTCAAAGAAACCTTTGTTGAAAGATGAAGCAGCCAATTGTACTGGATCTGACAGCATGCACATTGCAAACCGTAAGTAAATAATTTCATATTGCTTTATGATAACGTTTTCAAAACATATTTCTTATGCAATGGGTTAGCCAGTCATAAACTTTGATGTTTACTGATCAGAATCAGGGTCAGAATGAGGGTTGAAAATATATTTGTTTTTTGTGCATATATTAACATTAAGTGAACCTCAAGGCACACATTAAATTAATCATAATAAACCAATCCATTTCATGACCCTTTAAATGCTACAGTCTATCTGATTTATTTATTGCTGCCAACCATGTTATTTATGGTCACAGTCTGTCCATATTCTAGTTACTTCTAGCAAGGCAACACAGTGTTGCATTGCACACATTAGTCTGGTCCTGTAGTCTGGAACATTTTTATTGTGGTCCAATCATACGGGCAGGTTACATGACCCCATTATTTTTTGCATGTACTGTATTGATAAATGTTACCAGTGCACAGTTTTGTTTTGGAGGCCGTTAAAAAGCATAAACATACTTATTTTTCCCTGTTTGCTGCCTTTGGCCTGACGTCATTATTGAAGGGTTTTGGACTGTGCACATTGTTTGTTTTTGTGTCATTTTCCTGCAGCTCCAGAGCGATTATTCACATGGCTTTCCAACTCAGAATATAAATAGAAATTAAAATGTATCCCTTACTGTTGCTATAGGAAGGATGTCTGAGCTGAGCTCAAACTCTAATAGGCTTCTCCACAGTACACAGCCTCAACTCTGAACCTCATTTTGGTCCCCGGTATTGCATATCTGGCTGTGTTGGTATTAAAGAAGATATATGAAAGTCCCACTCCAGCGGCATGAAGAAGGGCTGGCTGTTTTACTGGATGTGGATGGGGTTTAATTAGCTCGTAGGCCCTAAGGACGCAGTGAAGACTTCCTGGGATTAGTAAATTGCATTCCTACGCTGCCAGCATTCTCCCATGTCGCGTCTCATTTGTATTCATGGGTATTTGGGAGGGAAAAAAATAATATTTCCCTAGCATGCTTTCTGTCTCTGTGTGTTGTGAGGGGAATTCAACTTATTGTTTAGGGTGCAAAATTGTTATGATAGTGGTTGGATGGGCTAAATTGTACTCCGTGTCGTCTTCTGCTTAGTCTGTTGGACATTTTTTATAAGTCTTCCATTGTGTGGACACAAGCATGGAGTCACTGTCATTTACTGTCATTCAGAAGAAACAATATACAGACTCCTCTAGCTACAGTGCAGGATGTAAAATAATATGCATAAAATATTGAGAAATGTAGCAATAAATAGAAGAATTTAAGTTTAATTTAAGTAGGATTTGTGTATGGCAGTGAAGCGATGTAACTGTTGCAGATAGGTCAAATGACAGCGACAACATGATTAATGTAGTACGGCCAGATTACATTAATACTATAGCATTTTTTTTTTTAGGGGTCGCAAAGTAAGTATTCAAAAAGAGAGTATGCGATTTCAGACGTAGCCATAGAGAATCACTTGTTTTGTTCCTGAATGAATCAGTAGCTATGAGTGAATTGGTTGAGTGAATGATTCATGACTCATAAATACAATGGCTGTAAAGTGTCCATTGTGTGCACACTTCAGAATCTTGAACTTTAGAATCTACTGGTTTTCGTCCACTATAGACTATGGTAGGGAAGTATGCGATTTCGGATGCAGCCAAACACTGGATTTGTGTGTTTCTGTTTGAATCTGAATCTTTGAATAATTCAGTGACTAACTCACTGAACATACAATCACTTGTCGACTTGTCCCGCTAAAATAACACACACTCTTTACTGAATAACATAAAATAGATAATTTATCTAATCTAACGTATCTAATAACATTAAATATGAGTAGGCTACATAAAACATTTAAAATCCTCTGGAATGCCCCTTCGATTTCTACAGTGCTTTACTGCATACATGATCTTTTGTTTATACAAACTGAGAGATTGTTCAGATTTGTTCTGAAAGTGGTACATTGAAGTGTTGCTGTTTTAGTTTGCATGTGTGCTGTTTGAGTTTGGCTTCATCAGACTCATTACTCTAAACGTAATGGCACTCTCACACCACATTAAGTCCTGCTCTGCACTCCTGCCCACACCAGCCCACACTAGCCGCGGTTTAATAACCTGTACCACACACTCGGCATCACTCATTCTCCATTACACACACACTACACAAACATTTAAATTTGCCTCCTGAGGGGAATGAGAGCGTTTGCACTTGTTTGGGTGGGAAGAGCGAGCTTGAGTGAGGGAGATAGCGAGCGGAGGAGAGAGTCAGGGTGAATGTTTGTCGATGCAGGACCTTGTTGAGAACAGGCGCGCTGATGTGTGGGCTCTGATGCATATTTATAAATGTCATGGTGTGGCCCAGGAGCCAGTCTGTGTGGATGTGTGAATGAGATCTCCGCAGACGCCGGCCCTTTCATGCATATTATAACACAGCCTGTTGTAGTTTCTTCTGGAAAATTCCTTTCTTTCTTTCTTTCTTAATTTTTTTTTAACATTGTTTAAATGTTTTTTTTTTATTGTTCCCCCTTTTCTATAGACGTTTAGGCTCTATTGCGCAACAAATCCTCCCCCCATGGGCTTAGGTTTTAGTTTAGGTTTTAGTTTATTTGCACAAATATAAAATATACACAATAAAAAAAACAAAAGTACAATCCATATACTGTGCAGGGAGAGGCAAAAAACCCAAAGGGCTTATTTTAAAGCCTCCACCTAAACAACAACAAAACACTAAATTGTAAATATATGAATGTATATAACTGCAACAAGTTAATTATTGGCAGCATGTATATAATAAATGAAAATGATAATGATATACTCAAAAAACAAACCATATAAAGTGCATAAGACATCAATAAACAAAAACAAAAACAAAAAAACAACACAATTACAAAGCAGCAATAAAATGCTTCTTTATACATCTTTTGAAACATTTTGAAGAACATTACCCCTATATCGTATAGAATATTTACCTCTACAAGTAAGAATTTTAGGAAGATGAAAATCTGAGCATTGACTGAGTCTTGTCAGTCATCTTGCCTTACTCTTGTCACAAGATCAGTAAGCTGTGATTCCTGCTGCACTGTGTGCAACTCTGCAGCTCATGCTGGATGAGCAGAGCAGAAGTCTGCAAAAGTTTACAACTGAAACGATCATTATCCAACTGAATTAAATGTTTTTTTTTATTTCTATAAAAAAGTAAAACGGCAGTGGGCGATGTTATGTAAACGTTGCGGTGATGAGTTGCGGTCCTTCTACCCTGATGAGTCCCCCAGTCCCTGCCGATGAAAAACACCCCCACAGCATGATGCTGCTACCACCACACTTTACTGTTGGGATTAGGGTTGGGCAAAAATAGATTTTTTTCGATGAATCGTTTTTTAAAAATGTGATCAATTCAAAAACGATTCTCAAAGGCCACAAATCAAAACAATTTTTTTTCCATAATTATTTCCGCAAACATTGAACATAAGATTAACGTAAATCTAATTACTAGTCTTCTCCACTAGACGTCACCATCTTATTTGCCTTGCACGATGTTACAAAGGAGCGAGAGGGGCGCCTGTCATTCATTCATTCATCCATCCAGTGCTTAAATGGCGGCTTCTGGTGCGTTGTCGACGTTTGTAATGCTGAGGTGAAATGCTGTAGTAATACCACAAATCTGCGGAACCATTTGATGAGACATCACCCAGACATTGCAACACCCCCACAGCCGAGCACACAACCGCAAAAAATAGATCACATACATGCGAATGCTTGCCTTTATGATAATTGTATTAAACTTCAGCGTTCACTTAAAGGGTTAGTTCACCCAAAAATGAAAATGATGTCATTAATTACTCACCCTCATGTCGTTCGACACCCGTAAGACCTCCGTTCATCTTTGGAACACAAATAAAGATATTTTTGTTGAAAGCTGATGGCTGAGAAAGGCCTCAGATAGGCCTCCATTGGCATTCAATACATTCACACTCACAAGACCAATAAAAGGCACTAAAAACGTTGTTACAAAGTCCATCTCACTACAGTGGCTCTGCAATAATTTTACGAAGTGACGACAATAGTTTTTGTGCGCAAAAAACAATCTAAATAATGACTTTATTCAACATGTTCTTGTCTTCCGTGTAGGCCTCGGACATGAACTCACGAAGCACCACGACGCATGCGCGAGAATATGGCGCAGATCCAGCATTCGGACACATGACCCAGCGAGGAGGAGATTTGTTTACAAGCAGAGGAAGACGCGCCGTATCTAAGGTGTTGAATTCTACATTGATCGTGCTTTAGGTCTCGGCGTCAAAATGGGGCTAAAGTGTGCATTTCATGGATTCCCGAACGCCGGCGCTTCGTCATATTCTCACGCATGCGTCGTGGTGCTTTGTGAGTTCACGGCAGAGGCCGAAACGGAAAACAAGGACGTGTTGAATAAAGTCGTTATTTCGATTTTTTTTTTTTTGCGCACAAAAACTATTGTCGTCGTTTCGTAAAATTATTGTAGAGCCACTGTAGTGAGATGAACTTTGTAACAACGTTTTTAGTGCCTTTATGGGTCTTGTGAGTGTGAATGTACTGAATGCCAATTGAGGCCTTTCTCAGCCATCAGCTTTCAACAAAAATATCTTTATTTGTGTTCCGAAGATGAACGGAGGTCTTACGGGTGTTGGCCGACATGAGGGTGAGTAATTAATGACATCATTTTAATTTTTGGGTGAACTAACCCTTTAAGCACGTACGCTAGCCATAATAGACATATTCAAATGGAGTCAATAGACAGTGCAGGACCAATAATTCAAACCTAATAGCTTTTATTATTAACAGATTTCCTCAAATAAAAGTTACTCCACATAAGTCAGCACGTTAAGGTATTGTTGTTTGTTACCACGGTAACTACTTGTGTCCATGTATGAACGTGCTTCTCGTGTATGAAAAATAACTGCACACGACGGGCGACAAAATGAAAATGTTATGTTTTAGAATAAATATATCAAAACATCCATAAAAACAGAATTGTATAAAATACTTCTCAGATATATTTTTTTGAATAAAGTTGCATCAAAATTTTATTGTATTTAACATAATTGTATGCATTTGAAATATAGAGATGGGTTCTGTTTTAATGTACCCAAGTGTACCTAAAATAAAAAGAGTATAATATATAGTTTTGTGGCTCTTAATTTCTTTTTAATTACCCACTTATAGTATTTGTATTAAATCTATATTCATGGAGTCGAATCGAGAATCGGAAATCGAATCGAGAATTGAATCAATTTGAGAGCTTGCGAATCGAAATCGAATCGGAACATCTGAATCGATACCCAGCCCTAGTTGGGATGGTATTGTGCAGGTGATGGCAGATGCCCTATTTACATGGTGGAATTTGCGAGTGGAAAGACTGAATGCTTCTCCAGAGAGGAATCCTTTTATCATTTAAAATGTTTGTGTGTTTTTGTGCATCCATGTGTGTGTCACATGCAGAGTGTGCATTGTGCACCCGCCTATAGGTGCATATTACTAATGCGCCCTTTAAATAACAAAAACGCACTGACATCGCATTGCACTGGGTGTATGATAGAGCACAATATCTTATACTTACTTGGTTAGGTCGGCGGAACATATTAAAGTAATCTGAAGGAGAAAAAAGTAAGAGTTCAATTACTATGATTATTCTCAACCTGCCATGGCTGAGAAATGTTTTTCTTCTAATGGTATATCAATTCAACACATCTCCCCTGTAAATATTCTCTGGATGATTTCTGCTTGCTTTACTGCGTTATATTTAATCTGTGTGCAGTGTATTTTGAACTCTCCTAACACCTGTGTAATATCTGGGGATTACACTCCTGTAGGTTTAGATTATTTGTGAGCTTTTCTACTGTTGGTTTAACACCGATTCAGTGAGTTGCAGCTGAACGAGAGAGAAATGAAGGCAACGAATGGGCTTGATGAATAACTGCGGTACTGCTACTGACAGCAGACATCAGAGCTTTGTTTGTACTCCTGTTGATGTGTGTTTCTGTTTGTGTGTGTGTGTGTGTGTGTGTGTGTGTGTGTTGTGCGCGTCACGCTCACTGCTTCTAATGCCGAGACAAAAAAGCTGTGTCTGCTATAGACGCTGTTATCATTCAATAGCCTGCACTGGAGTATGCTTATTAGGACTGCAAATCGATTCCAAATTCCAGTTTTAATTGAATTAATGACATGAAATGCCCATTAATTAATCAAATGAATTGCATACTTATATATACATTATTGACCTAGTACCTACAGTCCACAGTAACCAATTCATTTGAATCTGTCTGACACTAGAGGGGTCTATGAGAATCACTCAAATAATCTTGGGTTATTTTTTTCTACCCAAATCCTGGGTTGGGGCTATTTTTTCAGTGTTTTGGGTAGTTTTTGTTTTACCCGGCCAGCACCTTGGTCAAATGTAACAACCCAGTGTTTGGGTGGTTTGTGTTACCCAGATCCTGGGTCAGACATAACAACCCAGGGGTTGAGTTATTTATCGCTGGCTTTTTGCGACCTCTTCATCTTCCATCAAATTGGAGCATGTCATCGGTAAAATACAGGTTTGTGTACATTTTAATTGTATCTATAAATTCGTTATTGTGCTGTATATTGTTTAATTTTATGCAAAGCAACACACGGGCACAATGTGAGTCACCTTAACGAGTGTCGCGTCAGTCTTTTTGCGTGATGGTAACGACTGATGTCTTGCATAAAATGTTATGTTTTTATTCAAAAAGAGACAGGATATAAATACTTAGGATGTTAAAATATGTTCTTAGAAATATACACTGATTGTTTATGGACAGGATATGTAGCTGGTCAGCATATTTCAGCCACGAGTGAAATGCAGGGCGGCGGTCTGAAGTTAGAAGTTCCCCTCGCTGAACATGATACAAGCTCCGACACAAGATCCCGAACTTTAAGGCTTAATATAATTTAAAAATTCACCCCCCTCACAGTTGTCATGAAGGGCAAAATTAACTGGTTAGACCAAAACCACAATGTATGTAAAAAAAAACAAACAATTCTGCTGTAAAGTTTGTCATTTCATCATGGGGCACAGAGATTCTGCTTCCTTTTGGAGCCTGTCTCTAGCGGCCAGTCGATGAATTGCAGTTTAAAGTGATAGTTCACCCAAAAATGATAATTAGCCCATGATTTACTCACCTTCAAGTCATCCTAGGTGTATATGACATTCTTCTTTTAGACAAATACAATCTGAGTTATATTACAAAAGTCCTAGCTAATCCAAGCATTATTATAGTAGTAATAGTTGCTCTGTTTTTGAAGTCCATTAAAAATGCATGTGTCCGTTGGGGTGTTAATAAAGGCCTTCTGAAGCGAATCGATGTGTTTGTGTAAGAAAAATATCCATATTTAAAACTTTATAAAGTACATTTACATTTATGCATTTGGCAGACGCTTTTATCCAAAGCGACTTACACTGCCCTTATTACAGGGACAATCATCCTGGAGCAACATGGAGTAAACTGCCTTGCTCAAGGACACACTGGTGGTGACCGCTGGGATCGAACCAGCAACCTTCTGCGTATCAGTTCCATGGTTTAACCCACCGGACCACCATCTCACTTAAAAAGTAAAGTTCCCATTCAGTCGGTCACGTTCGACGTACGTCGGACGTACCGACGAATTGGGATCACTTCTGGGAGCCCCTATCAGCTTCGAGCTATCTAGAACCGGCCAATGGACAATTGGCGTGCGAGATTTGCATCTCGCGCCCCGCCCCGCGCCGCGGGTATAAACAGGAAGCGAGAGCGAATGCACGCTGTCATTCACTTCGGAGCCACACAGGCATATGAAGGACTCACTCGTCTCACGAGTTTTTTTCTGCTATCAAGCAAGACTTTCGAGGACCGGAGAGAACCAGAGGAGGACGCGTGTTGGAGAAACGGCACCTTTCAGCGGGACCGCGCTGACTCATCAGCTGCCTCTGAGTGAACAGAGAAAACTGCTGTTATCACAGCAACCTAAGTTGGTCTGGGTAGGGCGTTTTCCTGTCTGAGTACAGGCACGGGCTGCACTATAATCCCGTGCGCTGTCGCGGTTCCCCTGAGTGCTTCGGCACAGAGCGTTTTCCTCACAAAAAGAGTTTCACGGGTGACGTGCCGTCTTTTTCAAGATGTCTTTCCACCCGTGCGTTTCTGGATGCGGTCGTTCCCTGTCTTCTGCTGACGGTCACAATCGCTGTCTCACGTGTTTGGGCTCTCAGCACGCTGAGGCGGCGTTTGTGGATAGTTCATGTTCCCACTGCGGGAACATGACTATCGCGGAGCTTAGATCGAGACTCTCCTACCTCCGGGCTGGGGGAGTCCCCTTACCCATCCCACGAACTAGGTCTTCCCCTAACCCGGGTGGACCTGCTTCTTTGGATGGCCAGGGTGATCTGAGGATAACGTTTAGGGCAAACCTGCCGAGTGATCCTCCGCAGGCCCCTGTGTCCGGCGACCGCCTCTAACTGGCGCGGTGACCCGCGTCTCCCGTCCCGGGCCTGTAAGTTCTCTTCCGGTCTGACCGGGAAGGCCTTGCATGGCATGGCGTTGCTGCAGGTCCACCAGGCCCAGGCACTCCTTGACATGCACGAGGGTAGGCCTGACCCAGAGCTCCTCCGGGAGCTCCGGACGGCGACGGACCTCGCCCTCCGGGCGACGAAAGTCACCGCCCGTGCCATCGGTCAGGCGATGTCCACGCTTGTGGTCCAGGAACGTCATCTCTGGCTGAACCTGGCTGACATGAGGGAGACCGATAAATATCGGTTCCTGGACTCCCCCATCTCGTCAGCTGGGTTATTCGGCGACGCGGTCGAGAGCTTTGCCCAGCAGTTCTCGGCCGCCCAGAAGCAGACGGAGGCGATTAAACACATCCTGCCCCGGCGGCCCGCTGCTGCCTCCACCCCGCCGCCGGCGGCAGCGCCTCCGACTGCTCGTCGCCGAGGACGTCCACCCGCCGCCGCCTCCGCCCCCGCCAAGGCGCCGCAGCAGCCTTCCACCAGCCGTCGGCGTGGGGCCGGCCGTGGGAAGGACGTCCAGCCCGCTCAGCCCGCTGCCAAGCCAGGTGGCAAGCGTCGTCGCAAGCGACCCTGAGACGGGCCACCCAGAGATGGAGGAAACTGCTCTGAGGGAGATGGTTGCAGCACCACTCCTTCCCCCGGAGGAGGGCCGGGGGAGAATCTTTTGTTTGTCTGTTCCGCCGCTGGCGCCAGTGCCAGCGGTACCCAAAACTTCAATAAAAGAGCAGTTTCCAATATCTCTGGGTGCCAAGAGAGCGCGCTTGACGGTGGTCGACGCTCCCATGCCTCGCCACCCTCAAGTACCTCTCCCTTCGCCAGCAGGGGACGCCGGCTGTCGGGACGCACACAAGCGGCCTCCCCACACTCGCACGTCCCCTCCGCGGTTGCAGGTATGTGTTGTGCACCACACTCAGATCCCGCTCCGGGCCGCTCCCATGCCGTCCGAGCCGGATCCCTGCGTTCCGCCTCGCTGCCCCGCTGCGGGTACGTCTGTGGTACCGATGATCCCCCTTGCTCGGAGTCTGGGAGCCTGGCTAGCGCTTCCCAGCCCGTCTCGGTGGCTCCTCCGTACCATCAGACTCGGCTATGCGATTCAGTTCGCCCGGCGTCCCCCCAAGTTCAGGGGCGTTCACTTCACGACTGTAGTGGAGGCGAACGCCCCCGTTCTCAGGGCGGAGATCGATGTCCTTCTGGCGAAGGACGCGATAGAGCCGGTCCCTCAAGCCGATATGAGGTCCGGGTTCTACAGCCCGTACTTCATTGTACCCAAGAAAGGCGGCGGGTTACGACCGATCTTGGACCTGCGATTCCTGAACCGGTCCCTTCACAGGCTGCCGTTCACGATGTTAACGCAGAAGCGCATCTTCAGGTGCATCCGTCCCCGAGATTGGTTTGCAGCGATCGACCTGAAGGACGCGTACTTTCATGTCTCGATTCTCCCTCGACACCGGCCCTTTCTGCGCTTCGCGTTCGAGGGACGGGCATATCAGTACCGCGTCTTACCCTTCGGCCTGTCCCTGTCGCCCCGCGTCTTTACGAAGGTGGCGGAGGCGGCCATTGCTCCCATGAGAGAGCATGGCGTTCGCATCCTCAACTACCTCGACGACTGGCTGATCCTTGCCCAGTCGCGGGAGCAGTTGTGCGAACACAGGTACAAGGTGCTCAGACACCTCAGCCAGTTGGGACTTCGGGTCAACTGGGAGAAGAGCAAACTCTGTCCTACACAGAGGATCTCTTTTCTCGGTATGGAGATAGACTCGGTCGCCATGACAGCGCGCCTCACCGAGGAGCGCGTCCAGTCAGTGTTGAACTGCTTGAATTCATTCAGAGGCAGGACAGCGGTACCACTGAAACATTTTCAGAGGCTCCTGGGGCATATGGCATCCGCAGCCGCAGTAACGCCGCTCGGATTGCTTCATATGAGACCGCTTCAACGCTGGCTACACGATCGAGTCCCGAGATGGGCGTGGCACAGCGGTTCCCTCCGTCTCCAAGTGACTCCGAGGTGCCGCCAAACCTTCGGCCCGTGGTCGGACCCTCTGTTTCTCCGGGCGGGAGTTCCCCTAGAACAAGTGTCCAGGCACTCCGTTGTCTCCACGGATGCCTCATCCACGGGTTGGGGTGCCACGTACAACGGGCTTGCAGCTTCGGGTCTGTGGACGGGGCCTCAGCTGCAATGGCATATCAATTGCCTCGAGTTGTTAGCAGTTCGTCTTGCACTCAGCCGCTTCAAGGGGCCGCTCAGAGGCAAGCACGTTCTGGTCCGGACGGACAACACTGTGACCGTAGCGTACATCAACAAACAGGGTGGTCTACGCTCCCGTTGCATGTCGCAACTCGCCCGCCATCTCCTCCTATGGAGTCAGAAGCATCTGAGGTCGCTTCGTGCTGTTTACATTCCGGGCCTGCTCAATCGTACGGCCAACGAGCTGTCACGTCAGCAGGTACTTCCGGGAGAATGGCGACTCCATCCCCAGGTGGTCCAGCTAATCTGGAGTCGTTTCGGGGCCGCACAGGTAGACCTGTTTGCCTCCCCAGAGACGACCCACTGTCAGTGGTTCTATTCCTTGATCGAGGGGACCCTCGGGTCGGATGCCCTGGCCCACAGCTGGCCCTGGGAAGAACGCAAGTATGCGTTTCCCCCAGTGAGCCTTCTTGCGCAGACACTGTGCAAAGTCAGGGAGGACAAGGAGCAGGTCCTGTTGGTCGCTCCGTATTGGCCCAACCGGACTTGGTTCCCGGAACTAGTGCTCCTTGCGACAGCACCTCCTTGGCCCATTCCTCTGAGGCAGGACCTCCTGACTCAGAGACGGGGCACCCTATGGCACCCGCGTCCAGACCTCTGGAAACTCCATGTCTGGTCCCTGGACGGGACGCGGAGGTTCTAGGTGACCTACCGCAAGCGGTAGTTGACACCATCACTTCTGCTAGAGCCCCCTCTACGAGGCGCCTCTATGCGTTGAAGTGGAACCTGTTCGTCGATTGGTGCTCTTCTCGCCGAGAAGACCCCCGAAGATGTTTCGATCGCATCTGTGCTTACCTTTCTACAGGATGGGTTGGAGCGAAGGCTGTCTCCCTCCACCCTCAAGGTCTGTCGCCGCTATCGCCGCTAATCATGAGCTCGTAGATGGGAAATCTCTAGGTAAGCACGATCTGATCGTCAGGTTCCTTAGGGGAGCGAGGAGATTAAATCCGCCTCGTCCTCCCTCTATACCCTCTTGGGACTTAGCTCTGGTGCTTACTGCACTACAGAGAGAACCCTTTGAGCCTCTGCAGTCAACTGAGTTGAAAATCCTGTCGTTAAAGACTTTACTCCTGATTGCGTTGGCCTCCATCAAGAGGGTAGGGGACCTGCAGGCATTTTCGGTCGACGAATCGTGCCTGGAATTTGGGCCCGGTAACTCTCATGTGATCATGAGACCCCAGCCTGGATATGTGCCCAAGGTTCCCACTACTCCTTTCCGGGACCAAGTGGTGAGCCTGCAAGCGCTGCCTTCGGAGGAGGCAGACCCAGCCCTAGCTTTTCTCTGTCCCGTCCGTGCTCTCCGGACTTACGTGGATAGAACGCAAAGCTTCAGGACCTCAGAGCAGCTCTTCGTCTGTTACGGAGGACAGCAGAAGGGAAAGGCTGTCTCCAAGCAGAGGATGGCCCACTGGATAGTGGATGCCATCGTCTTGGCTTATCAGTCCCAAGACGTGCCCTGCCCGCTCGGGTTAAGAGCCCACTCCACTAGGGGTGTTGCCTCTTCCTGGGCGCTGGCTCGTGGCGCCTCGCTGACAGATATTTGTAGAGCTGCGGGCTGGGCGACACCTAACACGTTCGCTAGATTCTATAGCCTCCGTGTAGAGCCGGTTTCTTCCTGTGTGCTCACTTCCCATAGTCAGTAACACCGAAGTGCCCGTTCCAGTGTCGGCTTGCTGCGCCATTCCCTCCCCTGTGGTAGACGGATGCGTGCGCTTATTCTGCTCCAGTCGAGTTCCCCGGATCGGCGAACCCTGTTGAGTCCTCCGCAACCCACGGCAGTCGGACGTGGCGGAGCGTTCGACGCCAGGTCTAACACTCGTATGCATTGGTGGAACTTGTGTTAGGCTGGGTTCCATATGTAGTGACCCCCACGGCGGTCCCATATGTGTATTCTTCCACGGTACGGCTCCCTACGGCGAGCCCGTGTCTTTCCCTCGGCAGAGTCTCCTCTGCCGTTCCAGGTACGTGTTGTCCCCCTCCTCTAATTGGCTGGGGCCACCCCTGGGACTTCCGTATGTTGTGCTGCCCACGGCCAGCCCATACGTGTATTCTCCACATGTTAACTCCCTCTGGGCATGATGTGGCTTCCGCAGCTGCCTTTTCAGGCACGCTTTCCCAGCGTTATCCAATACAGTCAGCTGATGGGGTCTTGCGGAACAGCAGCTTGGTGTCTCCCTGCGTGAACTTTCCCGCCCGCTCCAGATCGGGGTCCGAGGTGCTCATCGCTGGGCGCTGGAAGTGGTAGTAACTGTGGCGTTTTCCAAAGGGAACCCCATTTAGTCGGTACGTCCGACGTACGTCGAACGTGACCGACTGAATGGGAACGTCTCGGTTACATATGGTAACCCTCGTTCCCTGAAGGAGGGAACGGAGACGTACGTCCCGTCGCCACAGTTGCTGTACCATCACTGCAGGTTGAGCCATTACGTGTGGCTCCTCAGTGAAAAACAGCGTGCATTCGCTCTCGCTTCCTGTTTATACCCGCGGCGCGGGGCGGGGCGCGAGATGCAAATCTCGCACGCCAATTGTCCATTGGCCGGTTCTAGATAGCTCGAAGCTGATAGGGGCTCCCAGAAGTGATCCCAATTCGTCGGTACGTCCGATGTACGTCTCCGTTCCCTCCTTCAGGGAACGAGGGTTACCATACGTAACCGAGACGTTTTGGCCGACCGCCTTCCGTGTTCAGTTTATGGAAAAAGTGTTGAAAAGTCCTCTGCCGATCAAAAGACTAATGCGACCAGGTACACTCGTCATGACGTCACGTACGCATCTTGAGTTTCACTTTCAACTTTCAACACTTTTCCACGGAAGGCGATCGGCTTGAACTTGATAAAAGTTTTAAATATGGATATTTTTCTTACAAAAACGCATCTATTCGCTTCAGCAGGCCTTTATTAACAGCCGCGTGGAGCACGTAATTCGATGGACAGGTGCATTTTTTTATGGACTTCAAAAACAGAGCAACTATTACTGTAATAATAAAGCTTGGATTAGCCTGGACTTTTGTAATATAACTCCGATTTTATTCGTCTGAAAGAAGAATGTCATATACACCTAGGATGACTTGAGGGTGAGGGTGGTCTAATTTTCATTTTTGGGTGAACTATCCCTTTAAGTCACTTCCGTATTGGCTTCAAGAGAAACTGGGAAAGGTGGCTGCTTGTTTAAAAATAATATAAAATATGATAAAAAATGTGTGATCAATCTATCGCTTAATGTCATTGAGGAGAGAGACTCTATTCTTTCCAGTGAAATCATAACACAAAATGCACACACATGTGTCCCTGCTCTTAAATATACAATCATTGATGAACATCTTTGATTTTAATGAAGAAGACTATATGAGAGCGGATTTGAACCCGGAACCTTTGACACGGTTTACAAAAATTCTACCACCCGACCACTAGGGAATTCAAATTCTAGTCGCAGATCTATGTATTTATTCACTCATGCGAAGAATCTCAGGACTAATAATATATTTGATGCAAATTAATGCAAATATTGTTTGCAAATAGTCCCAAAACGATTATTTCCCAACTAGAATTAGACCTAGAATTTCGTTCACTGTTCTGTTTGACCTGGTTACGGCCTTGCTTTGAATTAGTCTATTATTTTAAATAAAATTAAAATCAGTCATTATTTCATTGTTACATAATGATTTCATTTGGCTATATTTAAAAAAATAGAGTAGGGTAGAGAAACATTCATGTTGAAGAACTGATAATAATAAAGATTGAGAAGATTGGATCCGTTGTGCTACTTTTTTTTTTGGAATACTTGAAACACTTCTTCATGCGGCCCAGCCTGACCCAGAGTCTACCTGCAGCGGCCCCCAGGTAAATTGAGTTTGAGACCCCTGATCTAGGGCAACAACTCACTGTGTGATGAAGCCATATAGAATGCAGTTATAATGTCCGTAAAATAATTCAAGATATGAGGCAAAACATTTTTAGTCTTTAAATAATTTAGGCGTTTTTTACACTGGGCACGTTTGTTGTGGTCCACGTCAGAGCGCAATTATTCCCGCCAGTGCTATGTGCGAATACACTTGCAGGCTTCCTCTCACTTGTATCCAAGGTAAATCATCATCACTATCATCCCTTACATCATGTTTTATTTAACTAAATGCATCGTCATCTGATAAAATGCATGTGCACGTTACTTTTCCTGCTCACCCGAGTCCGTGTTACTTTCAAGTTCACGTAAATCGCGGCACAGTTCAAGCATAAGTTGCGCAACCGAACTCAGACCACCTCCTTCAGGCAGTCTCGAATTCAGTTCCCCTGAGTTCAGCTCACCCGGATCCGCATGACAGCTTTCACAGCAATTTTCATGTAAACCGTGCCCCGTTTCGAACTAAACTGCCAGTGTGAAAACGACCTCACATTTAAAATGATTCAATGAACCATAAAGAGAACCATTTACATTTACCATTTTCATAAAGAGAGCCATTTACTTCACTCCTGAATGAATCAGCAAATATTGAAGGAATAATTCATCCAAAAGTATTTCTTTCTGAAGCTACTTTTTGTAATGTCTATTTGATTTTTTTTACACAATAATGACTCAATAATTATCTTTTGGGAGTAATTTCATGTGCGGATAATTTGCGATTAATTAGATTAATTAATCGCCACATTGTGTAATTAATTAGATTTAATCACTTGACATCCCTAGTATGAAGTAAAATAAAAAAGGTATAGTATTATAGTAAAAATGAATCAACCCGTTATGCTGGGTTAAATAAACAACCAAATTTGCTGGATAAAATTAACCCAACATGTGTTCTGTCCTATATTTACCCAAATTGGGTTGTTTTTAACCCAGTGATTTTTAAAGTCTCATCCAACATGAGCTTATGCCAAAAGTGTGGTTTTACCATTTCCATACGTAAATATTGACGGCATCTAAATATGTAAATATATTGCATTTGTTTAACGTGGTTGACTCACTTGAAATTATTTTTCTTTCTGACTTCTGGTCATTTTTTAGACTACATTTTAAAATCTTAAAATGAATTACTGAATGTAATTAATGTAATTTTAACCATTGCTTATCATGTCATTTTAGTTTGTCGTGGCATATAAAAGGAGGTTTTTCTCAAAATGCCTTGGGATATAAAAGGATGTTTCTTAAAGGGGTGGTAAACCACGATTTCACTTTTCTAACTTTAGCTAGTGTGTAATGTTGCTGTTTGAGCATAAACAACATCTGCAAAGTTACAACGTTCAAAGTTTAAAGCAAAGGGAGATATTTGCTTTTAAAGAAATCAATTTCTAAGGACTACAGCAAACGACCGCTAGGGACTACTAGACATTCCTCCAGGGTTGCTGACATCACCAGCCCCAATATTTACATAAACCCCTCCTCCGAGAATATGAAATAAGGGGGGGCGAGGCCATTTTGTATCGCCGTGGGGAATAGTTGTTGTGGTAGGCTAGTTAGTTGGCTGGAGTGTTGTTGCCAATGCCGACGAAACGCTGTTATTTTCATCCGGTTTGCAGGTCCACTTTGTTCAGCCTTCCTAGGAACGGGGGTGCGTTGCAGTACGTTTAACATACAACATTATATGCATGCGTGTATGAGACAGAGGGGAACAGGTCGCATTTGCAGCAGATACATGCTGCCCATCATAAATCAAAGCACGAGACAGACAGGGGTCGGAGGAGAAGACCGGAAAATGTGACATAATGGACAATATTCGTCTGTATTTGCAATACACGAGCCGCGGTTCAGCTGCGTGAGACAAACACTGCCAGTGTGAGATGGGCGCGCACGGCTCCCGCTGCACATTTCAAAAAGGAAAGCTTCCACAATCTTCACGAGTTCAATGCAGGATTCTTACAACGGCTTGTCCTGAAAGATGGATTAAAAGAAGCTGTTTACGGGCCACAACCTGTAAGTATGATTTATTTTTCGTCAATGTGTTTTCCTGTAATAGTTTGTGTTGTTAATTGTACGTTGTAGCAAGGAAGTAAACAGATGACAACGCTGTTTGGCTCTGCAAACCAGTTTGTTAAATGCTCATTCATACTTAACGTTATCCGACAAACACCTAACGTTACAAACTTTTTTAAATCTCAACAGCGAACTTGGCATTAGTGTAAATTATTCTTTGATTAGAGCTTTTATGTATTGTTTATCTACAGGCATGCTAAACATGGTTCTGTATTTGATTTGGATACTATAGTAAAGCCAATGTTTAGTGTTCGTTCTTGCGACAGATATTTGGCAAATCGTTCTAAAAATACAAAAGTAACGGTGCCATTCAGTAGCGATCACTATAGATCTGCAGTCTTTACTCTTGAGGACTGAACAGGTTCTCCTCGATCATCTTCACTAAAATTGTCTGGGTCTGATTCGGGCTCAAATTGGTATGGTTTTATTGACGCCATTGTACTACCCAAAGCACAGGCTACCGGTAAAGGTAAGGGGCGTGACATTTCCGACAAACGTGCACTAGGCGGTTAGCGAATCAAAAAAAACACTGGGCCAGCTAACCAATCGGAGCCCATTGCGTATTTTTGAGGGACTGGCTTCATACAACCCGGAAACCATCAGACCGTTTTTACAAGGAGGGACAGAGCAGTGTAGAATAAAGGTAAAATATATGAAAAATAATGAAATGTTTTAAAAACGAAGCATGAACACATGTTACAGTGCACTCCACAAACACAATCAAGCCTTCAAAAGAATGTGCTTTACCACCTCTTTAATATGCTGTGACTCAAAAATGACCATACAATAGGCCTACACTAAAACCCCAACATGATCATGAAAATTAATATTGTATTTGTATGCTGTAATCCGAGAATCCATATGAGGAAACCTCTATTCATCGATCTCCGCCTCCATCCTCAGTAGTGATTGTAAGTGTAAAACTTTGCCGCTTCAAAAAGTGTTACAACAAAGATTTTACGTAAGTGATATCAATTGCTTATTGGCTCTCACCTGCTTTGTCACTAATTGTGACATGTTAGTGGGGGCAGTGGCTCAGTGGTTCATGTAGGTTGGCTACAAACCGGAAGGTTGGTGGTTCGATCCCCGGTTCCACCTGACCAAGTGTCGAGGTGTACATGAGCAAGACACCTAACCCCAGCTGCTCCTGACGAGCTGGATGGCACCTTGCATGGCTTGACACTGCTGTCGGTGTGTGAATGGGTGAGTGTGAGGCAATGTGTAAAGCGCTTTGGAAGGCTATTGGTCTGTTAAAAGCGCTATATAAATGCAGTCCATTTACCATTTAACTATACAAATACAAATGTCAATATGCCCATATTGTATATTTCAGCATCTCTCCAATGTACAAAAAAAAGTATGTTACCTGTAAATGCTGCGTTGTAGATATAGAATGTTAACATGCATAATAAAGAATGTTAGCATAATCATATTGATTTAATACCAGCTTGAATTGCTCCGATAGCAGGATACCTTGTTTTTGTGTGTTGTTGTCTTCATTAGCCATACCATTCATTGTTATTTGTAAGTCAGCAGCTGAGTGGCCATTTTTTTGCTGTAATCTACACATTCTACCCAAACACAATCTTTTGTTCTGCTTTGCATCTGTCAGACGGCCAAAAATGCATTGGAAGAAGTGTTTAGTTTGCAAATAACAATTGGTGTGATTATTTATTGACATTTCTTCTTAGTTTACAGAGCTCATTCCACCACTTAGATTAACAGCCGCATGCAACTGATCAATCCACTTCCTCTGTCAGGATGTAGGCAATACACACAATGGCCCTCATTTATCAAAAGTGCGTACACCAAATTTCCAGCGTACACCCAAAACCATGGTGACTTTGAGATTTATCAATATGGACGTTGGTGTACGGCACGCTCAAATCCTACGCCAGCTCAGGAGGTGGTGTACATGTATGCACGTTTTGAGTTAATGCGGAAATGCGCATGTGGCGAGCAGCGAGTGGTCCTCTCTCGTCCCTCACTGTCGTCGCTCCTCCTTTATACTCCCTCACTCCTCCGCGAGAGCCGAGATCGCTGCGGCACGCAGCTGGCGCTCATCCTCCCAGATGAGCGCCGCCTCATCCCGCCCTCACGGTCCCTCGGCCTCGCTGCTTGCCACAGCGCAGAAAAACAATTCCTAACACCACAAAACGCACTGACAAACTCAAAGATATGATATATTATTACCCACTGTAAAAACAACAACAACATAGTAATTATAAACTTCAGTGTTTATTTTTGTGCAACATGGACTTCAATGTTTAATTTTTGTGACTTTACCAAAGCATTTGATTTGTAGGCATATGTATTCCTCCAGTTGCGAGCCTGTGCGCTTTACCTGACGTTTCAGGGTTAGGCCCGGCCGCTGCACATGGACTGGGTTCAGTTAAAGGCTTTCAATGACCCAAAAATAATTCAGACTGACAAAATAAAAATGACATTATTCTTCTTTTAAATAATAATAATAATACAAATAATAATAATAACGACATTCTTCTTCTAAATAACAATAAGCATCATTGAAAAAAAAAAAAATAATAATAATAATAAAAAGAATATTACAAATTGTCATGCAATTATTAATGTGAATGAATGGTACTCCACATCACATCATCACTATTGTACACCCCAATGTGAAGTGATACAAAATTAAATGCTAATTGTTTCAAAACTGCCTTGTGATCAGTCTGACTCTGGCTCCTCTTCAGTGCCGAGACGCGCCTCTTTGTAACGATCTTTATATCTGACCACTTTTTTTCACCTACAATAAACAAGAAAACTCATGCTTAACTTGATCACTATTGGTCTTTATTAAGTAATAAAACATTCTTACCTCTGCTGGAGTGCGTTTCTCAACCCCCACATTATTAACAGAACTCCTAATTTGGGTCCATATTTTGTTTTTGTGGGCGCCTTTAATCCTACTCTTTAAACTCCCAAATAAAACAATTTAGTATTTTTCCACTTCCCTGGTAATGGTCTTGATCTCCACGTCAGAGAAGTTTCGCTTCTTTGCTGTCTTCCCTGTGTCCATGGCGGGAACTTGCAAAAACTGCGGTTTGATGAAAAAGAGAAAAAAAGCACTACATTACAGAAAGTGCTGGGAATATTTAAGTTCCCATCTGGTTTTATTGAAGACCTTAATAAACACATGGCTCAAATTTACAAAACATTGAGTCAAACAAGTTCTGTAGCTTTACAAATGGTATATGCTACAACTTGAAAAATGAATAAATAACTTCCTGTTTTACAGAGGTAGCTATACAAACCAGACATTTGAGTGCTTCCAATGCACAAAGTGCAATCTCTTAAAGGGTTAGTTCATCCAAAAATTTAAATTCTGTCATTAATGACGTCCCCTCATGTCGTTGGAAACCCGTAAGACCTCCGTTCGTCTTCGGAACACAAATGAATATATTTTAGTTGAATTCCGATGGCTCAGAAAGGCCTCCATTGGCACAATGTACACTCTCAAGACCCATAAAAGGTACTAAAGACGTTGTTACAAAATCCATCTCACTACAGTGGTTCTACAATAACTTTATGAAGCGACGATAATAGTTATTGTGCGCAAAAAAAACCCTAAATAACGACTGATTTCTGGTGATTTTTGGTGATGACTGATTTCAAAACACAGCATCATGATGCTATGAATCCGCGAGTCGATTCATGATTCTGCTGAAATACGTGACTTTGGCGATCCAAACCGCTGAATCGACTCATTGATTCATAACGCTTCAAAGCTTCATGATGCTGTGTTTTGAAATCGGTCAACACACCGGGAAACTGCTTTGCGTGGTCTTTTGCTGTTATTTTTGTTGGCAAATGGGAATTTGCGTGCTTCATCATGGTTTCACCGATATCTATGTTTCTCCACGGGGTTTGTAGCTTTTCGATGACGTTCGCGTCGGGTAATTACGTCACTTCAAAACGTTCCCATGGCAATAGGCGGAAATGGCGGCTCTTGTGTGAAGTAAACAAACATTTTTCAACTTTCTGCTAATATATATATGACTTTTTATATATTATAAAAAAAATGCGGGGATTATGAAATAATGCTAGCCCCCGCATATTTTGCACGCGGAAATAGGCAATTTATGCGGCGAAAGTGCAGCGTATTTGAAAAAATGCGGCCCCTGCATAAATATGCGGACTTTGGCTGATTATGCGTTAAATCACGCGATCGCATAATCGCGTTTTTCTGGAGGGACTGACTTTAGATCCCGTTGTAAGTACAGGTTACAGGAAGACAGATTGAAAGAATGCAAGGTCGAGGAAGCTGTAGATAAAGCGGGAAATAAAATCACAGCTACTTCTGTATTTTTTGTGGTCTGCAGGGCTCAAGTCTTCTTCTCCTCCACAACAGTTTACCAGCAGCAGATTCACAAACTCCAATCGTTTAACAGTCACCGCAGGCCCGCACATCCCAATTTCTCCTTCATGTTCACTGAATCATTCTTGCCCTGCATGGACTCAGGGGAAGGTGGATCTGAGAAATCCTCTTTCTCTTTGTCTCCTCGCTGGGTGCTCTGCAGCCACCCTGTCCTCATTAGAAGGAAATGGGGGCACGTTTGCTATCTTGGCTCGATGAAGGAGCAGACCTCTTTTTCTGCGTTTTTTCATTCGCTATTATCAGCAAGCGGTTTCATTTTCCCTTTACCACCATACTCTGTCTCTCTTTATTTTCTAATTTCCATCACAAAGAAGCTCTTTATTTCTCAAGCCCATGCACAAAGCGACATATCACATGATGATGTATTCAGATTTGAAATAAGGTGAATGTGATTCTGCCATGAAAAAATGTAATGTAAATGTATTATCCAGTAGACATAAATAACTGCATTACATAAAATGTGTAGTATTACTTTATAATGAACATTACTTTATGTAATATACACTATATTGCCAAAAGTATTGGGACACCCCTCCAAACCATTGAATGTTCCAATCACTTCTATGGCCACAGGTGTATAAAATAAAGCACCTAGGCATGCAGACTGCTTCTACAAACATTTGTAAAAAAGGAATGGGGCTGCGTCCGAAACCTGGAAAATGCTGCCTTCGGAGGACACATTTCAAGGTAGGAAGGCATCAAGGCACGTCCGAATCTAATGTTAGCTTCACTTCCTGTCTCCAGAGATACCTTCATCTGATACATTTTTATCCTTCACTGCCTTTGATATCTCACAATCCTGTGCGTTCCATTCTGTGACAGTTGAGCTAGAAAAAAAGATGGCTTCCGAAAATTGCGTTTGCTGGTCAGTTTGTGTGTAAATGTACATTTTTGACCAACATTTTCCATTTCTGATATCATTTCTATCGAGAAATGACTAATGTAGTAATTAAATATTTGTTTAGTTCTTATCAAAGCTCTCTCTATTTTGCTGTACATTATTAAAATGCTACACTGCCTTAGAAGTCTGTCTGAAAATCAGTTTTGTGAGGTGCCTTTGTGCACAAATACAAATCATTGTCTGATAAGGCAGCGAGGCATGGTCAACTGTTAGTGGTATTATAACAAAGTGGAAGCAATTGGGAACAACAGCAACACAGCCACAAAGTGGTAGGCCTGTAAAATCACAGAGCAGTGCGCAGCAGTTGCCAACTTTCTGCAAAGTCAATAGCTACAGACCTCCAAACGTTATGGGGCCTTCAGATTATCTCAAGAACAGTGTGTAGAGAGCTTCATGGAATGGGTTTCCATGGCCGAGCAGCTGCATCCAAGCCTTACATCACAAAGTGCAATGCTTGTCTGAACGGTACTTGCCTGACTGCATTGTGCAAAGTGTTAAGTTTGGTGGAGAGGGGATTATGGTGGTTATTTTTCAGGGGTTGGGCATGGCCCCTTAGTTCCAGTGAAAGGAACTCTTAATGCTTCAGCATACCAAGACATTTTGGACAATTTCATGCTCTCAACTTTGTGGGAAAAGTTTGGGGATGGCCACTTACTGTTCCAACATGACTGTGCACCAGTGCACAAAGTGTGCATGTAAAGGCAGACGTCCCAAAACTTTTGGCAATATAGTGTATTTATTATTTAAATACTTAAGGTCCATGAACTACTGTTCTGTTATAAGCTTTTTATAATAAAACCTACTTTTATGTTCTTCCCATATAAAACTTGCAGTCATGTTACTGTTCTGAGTTGTGTAGTATATACCCAAGTCTCTATGATTTTTGGTCCATATGGTTTTAGTCCCTACTTCAATGTGAGTCAGTTTTTGATGTTTTGTCATCAACCAAATTAAATTCATGAGTCCAATTGCCTAAAAAAAGTATTAGAAAATCCTCAATAGTCTGATTTGCTAGCTGGTTTTTATTGAAGAGCATGCAGGTCTTGAAACTTGAAACGAGTTAAAGGGTTAGTTCACCCAAAAATGAAAATTATGTCATTAATTACCCTTGTGTCGTTTGACACCCGTAAGACCTCAGTTCATCTTCGGAACACAAATTAAGATATTTTTGTTGAAAGCTGATGGCTGAGAAAGGATAGGCCTCCATTGGCATTCAGTATTATAGTAAAAATGAATCAACATTCACACTCACAAGACCCATAAAAGGCACTAAAAACGTTGTTACAAAGTCCATCTCACTACAGTGGCTCTACAATAATTTTACGAAGCGACGACAATAGTTTTTGTGCATATTCTCACGCATGCGTCGTGGTGCTTCGTGAGTTCACGGCAGAGGCCAAAACGGAAAACAAGGACGTGTTGAATAAAGTCGTTATTTTGATTTTTTTTTTTGCGCACAAAAACTATTGTCATCGCTTCTTAAAATTATTGCAGAGCCACTGTAGTGAGATGGACTTTGTAACGACGTTTCTAGTGCCTTTTATGGGTCTTGTGAGTGTGAATGTACTGAATGCCAATGGAGGCCTATCTGAGGCCTTTCTCAGCCATCAGCTTTCAACAAAAATATCTTCATTTGTGTTCCGTCTTACGGGTGTCGAACGACATGAGGGTGAGTAATTAATTAGAACAGAACTAACAATGAACAGTTGTATTTTTTTATTCACTAATCACTTACATTAACAAAGAATACTGTAACAAATGTACTGCTCATTGTTAATGCATTAACTAATGGGACTTTATTTTAAGCTGTTACCATATTTTCTGTGGTGCTATATATTTTTTCCAGTTTCTAGCTCAGAGGAGAGTTCACCTTTATGGCCTTTTGAACATGTTTACAAATGCCCATTTAAGCATCTATTCTTAGGTTTTCCACACATTCTCCCTGGGGAACACAAACCTCTCACGGGAATGTGTGTTTGCTTCAAGTTCAGCCAACCCATCTAGCTTATTCAGGGAAGTAAGTTATAAACTCCTCTGCCGTGAGAGAGTGATGATGTTGTTTGTCATTGACCTTGCAGCACCACGACAAACTGAGGTGAGCACTGCACAAATACTCCTGCTTGAGTTTAGCCATCACTGACATTATACAGTCATGTGAAAAAGTTAGGACACCCTGTGCCTTAATAGCTGACATTGCCCCCTTTGGGTGAAATAACCTCAATAAGACGTTTCCTATAACTGTCTACAAGTCTCTGACATCGACTGGGAGAAAGTTTTTCCCACTCCTCTATACAGAATCTTTTCAGCTGTGTGATGTTTGAGGGGTTTCTTGCATGCACAGGCCCGTTTCAAATCACCCCACAGCATCTCAATAGGATTAAAGGGGTGGTAAACCACGATTTCACTTTTCTAACTTTAGCTAGTGTGTAATATTACTGTTTGAGCATAAACAACATCTGCAAAGTTACAACGTTCAAAGTTTAAAGCAAAGGGAGATATTTTCTTTTAAACCAGCAGCTTTTAAACCTAGAAATCAATTTCTAAGGACTACAGCAAACGGCCGCTAGGGACTACTACACATTCCTCCAGGGTTGCTGACATCACCAGCCCCAATATTTACATAAACCCCTCCTCCGAGAATATGAAATAAGGGGGGCGAGGCCATTTTGTATCGCCGTGGGGAATAGTTGTTGTGGTAGGCTACACTGTAAAAAAAGAAAAGTTGACATAATTTAAAATTGTAAGGCAACTTGCTGCACAGCTTTTTTGAGTTTACTCAAATTTTAAACAAATTAGTTCACTTAACTCAATTAACTGAGTAAGGTCACATGTCTCCCAATTTAAAATCTTTTGTTCAGCTGATTAAGTTTTTTCTTTTTTTTTTTATGTCACCATCATGGTGATGAGTGTTTTCTTTAGTTGGGCAGTTTGACGACTTTTTAATGTTTGGCAAGAAAAGATAATCAAATGCTGTCAGTTGCTTGATGGTAAGAATATAATCTAATTTTATGACTGAGTTTAATATGAGCAATATATTATATTTTTTGTTTTTAAATTGTGATTCTAGAAAAGATCAAATATGTTTTAATCAAAACAGTTGACTACGGTTTAAAACCGATTGTACATTAAGCACTTTGACCGCCTATGAGATTTTCTCACACAGACATCAAGAATCAGCCTATAAATCTCAACAATGGTGACATGCTTCATACCGCAATACATTCTGGGAGCCATGGATGAGTTTTGCATGATGCACCCAGAATGCATTGTTAACTTGTTGCAACTTGTATGCGTGTTAACTTGCATTTACAAATCGAATTTACAATTAATAGTAGGTTGGTCCAACAATTGTTGAACCAACTTATTTTGACCAGTTAAGCCAACTTTTTTGCATTTAATTGTCCAGTTAACTAAAACATTATCATTAGTCAAAATGTTTGTGAGTTAGATTTTTTACAGTGTTTAGTTGGCTGGAGTGTTGTTGCCAATGCCGACGAAACGCTGTTATTTTCATCCGGATTGCAGGTCCACTTTGTTCAGCCTTCCTAGGGACGGGGGTGCATTGCAGTGCATTTAACATACAACGTTATATGCATGCGTGTATGAGACAGAGGGGAACAGGTCGCATTTGCAGCAGATACATGCTGCCCATCATAAATCAAAGCACGAGACAGACAGGGGTCGAGGAGAAGACCGGAAAATGTGACATAATGGACAATATTCGTCTGTATTTGCAATACACGAGCAAATACCTTCTGAGAATATAGTCCCCAGTGTGTATACGTTTATAATATGGCTGTGTCTCATGTAACCTTGTTATATGTACACGCTGTGACTATACACATCACAACATGTAAATAGGAAAATGTTGGTGCTATTTTGTCACTTATTGAGCAGTAGGCTAGCTGGAGCCGTTTACCTCCAGTCTTTGTGCTAATCTAGGCTAACGGTGGGTGCGTCAGACAGAGTTATGGGATGCACGGAGGTGAGAATGGTATATATGGACTTATCTAACTCTGGGGGATACAGTGAATAAGCTAAAGTCCCAAAAATGGAGTGTTCCTTTAATAAATATATTTGCTTCTTAGTGTTCCCTGCCACAGAGTATTCTCTGTCTAGAGCGCACAACTGCACAAGCTTATATGGAAGAAGCGCATGCCTGAGCTTGCATTTTGGTGAAGCTGCGTTGGTTTGACATTGTGGAAAATATAATAATAGAATCAAAATGTATTAGCCTTTTTATACATTAGGGATGTGACGGTGAGAATTTTCCCTTACCATCACATTTCAGCGCTGAGTGGCTGTGAATGAATGAATGCTCAGTTTACTTTCGGTTTGCCAATTCAGGGGCAGATTGCTTGAAATGTGGGTTCATTAGCCTATTATTCTTAATGAAAAACACAACAACAAAACAGTACAATGACAAACTCCCTTAAATAGGTGCTTTTACATTTAGCTTTTTAAAGCAAATCTTCCGATTTGCTTTGAAAAGGCGTGAAGATTTTTTTTTGCGGCTGACCTTATTGCATACGAAATTTATGATGTGAATGATGTGAAATTTATGGGAGGAGAGTATTTAAATGCAACATGATTTAATAAGGTTTACGCTAGTCAGTGTACTGGTAATTTACGCCATTATTTACGGCCCAAAAAATGCATGTCTTAAACCAGATGCAAATTTTCGCTGCCCTTGGTAGATTTATTCATCAAGTATGTATTCAATTGACCAGAAGTGACATTTAAAGACATTTATAATGTTACCAAAGATTTCCACAAAATATTCAACATTGATGATAAGAAGAAATGTTTCTTGAGAAGCAAATCATATTATTGTTTTTACTGTATTCTGATCAAATAAATGCAGCCTTGGGGAAGCATACGAGCATAAGCCTCATTCTTTTCACTTTAAGTTTCTGATGAAGACAGGAAGCAATTTGTCTTCTAGTAAAACAAAATGAAGAGCAAATAGGTGTGTAATGATGTTGTATGTACTATTGTCATTCTTGTGCTGCCACAGAAAATGATGGGGCATGCAGTTTTGTTGCTTCATTATCATTTTCGACAGGCTATTCTTCATCAACAGTTCATAAAATGCCTGCTAACTAAATTGTACATTCAACATTCATAATTTATAAACAATTCAAACTTGTTTTCACCATGATTTTTTAATAAACACAGGGCATAACAAATTCAGAAAAGAGTATGAACAGTTTCCCACTGGTAGTTTCAGCATTGTAGTGTCGTTCACGCCCCATCAGGTCATATACAATCATTCCAGTGTTTTCCACAGGATTTCAGTGAAACTGTGGTGGGTGGACCTCGTCCCTCTAGAGCAGTCTGGGGGCATGACCCCCCCAGAAGAAAATGTTGTTCATTTTAATGTTAAATTCATCAATCTGGTGCACTTTGAGAGTTCAAAATGAAGAAATACAGCCCATATTCAATATGCAAATCGAATAAATCAATGCACAGAAAAAGTCTGTGAATTGACGTTGCAATGAATGGGAAGCACTGAAATCTATTTGTGGCGGTCAGTGTTAATATTGTGGCGGGTAGCCGCAAATAAATCAGTGTATGGGAAACACTGCATTCTGATATGATTTTTGTATATAAGGTTGTCAGTGAGGTCTTGTCAGCTTGGTAACTTTAACACTAGTTTTATCTACATACGTAAAAAGAAGGTAAATGACTGGCAGCTACGGCTCCCAAACAAAAACCATAAAATTAAAGTAAAATATCTTAATTCAAATAAAGTGCAAAAACAATAATTTTACAGAAAATTACATTAAATGTTTTAGTGAAAAACACTGTTATTTTACAGATTTTTTCCATGTTTAAATTAAGATATTTTACTTTAATTTTACGGTTTTTGTTTGGCAGCCGTAGCTGCCAGTCATTTACCATTTTTTAACAGTGTTAAACTGTTATTTTACTGATTTTTCCTAGATTATTATGATCAAACACCTTCAATAAAGTGACAGTACTAAAAATTCTGCAGAAAAACACTGTTATTTTACAGATTATTACAATAAAAAAACATTCAATAAAGTGTTACATTTACAGTTTTATTTTGGAAGACAAAATACAGTCTGTAAAACAATACAATACATAATACATTTCAAATACAGATAACAGTGGAACAGTTTCATCAAATTTTTAAAGTTGAATAAAATTTAAAACTGAAAAAAATACAAAACTGATACATTTACAAGATTGTCACTGATTCACTATTGATTCTAAAACTTGATTATTCAGATGTAAATTTATGTAAACAAATTCTTCAGAGCCCCCAGGAGGAATTGAAAAACTAAAAATTGCCTTTATCTTGTAAGTTAGGGTTACTAATATCATGATGAGGTTATGATTTCACCTCATAACAAAATAACAAATTGTGCCATTTACTGTTAGCTTTGTATTTTCCAAATAAGTTTTATATTGTTTCCCTCTATATTCAACTGAGCCCCGAGGGTTCCATATAGCTCTGATAATATATATGGACAAACTTTTACCTTTTAATTCAGAATCCAAGCTATATAGTGTAATAAGAAATATAATTCAAAACATACAACAGGTCCATGATTCTGCTCCAGAAGGGACAGACATAGCAGATAAAGAGCAATCCTCTTCCAAATCTCCAATAATCATCTGGATCTGTAAAAGAAAGAAAGAAAAATACATTGATTCACTGAAAAGTCCTTAAAAAGGGAGGATTTTGTTTTTGTACCTTTCCTTTAAACAACATTTGACATTGAGATATTCTGGCTATATGAACACAGAGTCCGCTCAGCTTTGAGATGGTTATTGGTGATTATTGTCCATAACATTTGGTCCAATGTAGCTTGGTTACCAACATTATTCAACATATTTTGTTTCACAGAAGAAAGTCATACAAGTTTGATAAGACATGAGGGTGAGTTAACGATGAGGGAGTTTTCATTTTGAGTGAGCTATGCTTTTAAACGCAAGAAGGCACATTTGAACCAGAGTTGTGCCTTGGTGCTGAGTTGCCTGTGTTCACATTTCCACACACATAAGGCTACCGTAACAGTATTAATGTTGGATATGACATGAATACTCACTTCCTCTGAAGATCATGTGGCAGATTTCCATTCCCAAAACTTCTGGATCATGAGGGGGGAAGCAACATACACACACACAAATGAATATTAATTTGTTTGATAAAACATTAATATTAATGATCAACTTACTGACAGAGACATGGACTTGCAAAATGTACTCACCAGGTCCATACAAAAACTTCACAGTAGATCCAAAATCCTGGTTTGCCTATAATTCTTCAGAGTCCAAGAATGGCGGTTTCCTGTCCTCTCTGTTGAACGAGTGAACATGACAGTGTTCTCAGATTACTCATTCCAAAGCTCCTTTACTTTTTATGACAAGCTTGATCTTAAAACTAGCTTAAGACTTGATCTTAAAACTACCAGTAGGGATGGGCATTATGACCATATTATTCTACATACATGAGACATTTTATTTCACAATAACGATATCACAATATAGTTATTTCATTTTATAGATATTTTATTAAGAAATAATACAGAATAAAACTGCTTAGTCTTCACTGTATGATTCTATGCATTAATATCACTTGATTCTTAAAAACGCAGAAGGTCTTCTCTAGTCTTTTGTTGTTTGATTCAAATTTTGAGACGGCAGTTTATTAAGCTGCTGCCCCTTTAAGAACGGATGCACAATGACACGCATCCGGGATTCCCCACGTTAACTTGAACTGTGTTAACTGACTGTTTAAATCAAGTGAATACCTCACATGACAGGGATTTTGAGATAATTGTGTGCATTTTACAGAAAGGATAATTGATTTCGGGATTGCATGCTGTCTGAGAGAGGCGGCTTAACGTTACTCTTTATACTTCATTCATGCATGTTTCTTTATCAAAATGTCAATAACTTTAAGTAACGTTAGTACAGTGCTACGCGGATATATTTCCGCGATATAAAAAGTTAACATAATTGTAAAATCTCTCACTATCATCATCATAGCGCCCAGCCCTAGCTTAACAGTATTACAACATAACGCAGAAACAGAATATTTAAAGTAATCGCGATTAGCAGAAATTATAACTTCAATGCACTATATATTGATGTGACAGAAAAAATATAAAGGGATTTATTTACCTTCTGCCGTCTGTTGTCCGCCATTGGTAACTTAAATGTCTGTTCATATTCATGTTTTCCGTTCTCAGTCGACATCCCACAATCAAAATTCGTCCAAAATAAGATTTTAACAGATGTAAAATGATCCTTGTAATGTCATTAATGGACCGACGAAGCAGTCCTGTTGCAGATTAGAAGCCGCGCGCGAGCACTCCAACGTCAACGGGTGTATTTTCAAACTTGATCGGTAGAAGGCGCGCACAGTTGTCATTGGCCAGATTTCTAGATGATGTTCAGATTGACCAATCACGCTCAAGTGAACACGGAAAGACAGCAAATAACCTTGCAACTATAGAAATAACTTGTTTTAAACTAAAGTTAGAAAATGTGTATATTTATATTTATTTGCTGTTGTAATTAGTTGGTGTTTTGTGGTGTGGGCAGAGGCTTGAAAGTTTCAACCTGGAGAGCAGTGCAGATTTGTACTCTTTAAAAACAGATTATTGTTTGATATTTAGTTTGCTAAATAGTTTGTTATATTTGTATCCAGAATTACAGTTTGAATGTAAAAATACACTTACACTGTAAAAAAAAAAAAAAAGTAAAAAAGTAAAATGACTGGCAGCTACGGCTGCCAAACAAAAACATAAAATTAAAGTAAAATATCTTAACTTAAATAAGGAAAAATCTGTAAAATAACAGTTCTCTCTCAAACTTTTAATGTAAAGTTTTTGCACTTTATTTGAATTAAGATATTTTACTTTAATTTTACGTTTTTTGTTTGGCAGCCGTAGCTGCCAGTCATTTACCATTTATTTACGATATTATTTTTTACAGTGAAACTAATAAGATTTACTTTAAAATTACAAAGAATAATGTTAAATTGTTAGTATGGACATAAACCTTTAATTTAATGAGCTAAATATTTTATTACAGATTAGTTCTGTAATTTTACATACATTTGTTTGTAATTTAAGAAAACAGAAAAATACTGTATAAATAATACAGTAATTTCCCTGTATAAAAAATGAGAATGACTGTGATTTGTCATTCATGATAAAATAATGGTCAAGTTGTTAATTTACAGATATTTTTTGTAATTTTACATGAATGTGTATGTAATTTATGAAAACAAAAAAATACTGTATAAATAATACAGTAATTTTCCTGTATAAAAATGAGAATTACTGTAATTTGTCATTAATGATATAATCCTTAAAATAACAGTCAAGTTGTTTATTTACAGATATTGTTTGTAATTTTACATAGTTTTAAACATAATTCAAAATTACAGGAAAATACTGTAAACAATTTAGAGTTATTTTCCGTAAAAATAGGATTTTTTTTACAGTGTACAGTCACTCAAATAGCTTATTTGGCTTATGATTATAAAAAAAGAATGTATGCTTGTACAGCAGCAGCATGTCCTGTGTGTATATTTGCAGTGGCAAGTTCTGCATTTGCTCTGTATTTCCAGCATGATGGAGCACCATGTCATAAGGCAAGAGTGATAATAAAGTGACTTGGAAATCATTACATTGAAATTTTGGATCCATGGCCAGGCAACTGCCCGGGTCTTAATCCCATAGAGAACCTGTGGTCAGTCCTAGAAAAGGCAAGTGGACAAGCAGAAGTCCACAAATTATGATAAATCTGGAGCATAGAATAGATTGCAATCAGTCAGGATTTGGCCCAGAGGCTGATATCCAGCATGCTAGAGCAAATTGCAGAGGTTATGAAAAAGAGGAGTCATATAGTCCCATTTGAAGCAGACATCAAAATTACGTCACTCGTAGCTGCGTGTGCATAGTGTCTGCAGAAAAATAGCATGACAAGTGGAGGTAAATGGGCAAAAACCACAGAAAGAGATTTTTTTTTTGTTGTGCCTTTGTATGTCAGAATCGGAATTCAAAGTCGGAAGTCAAAAAATATGATCTTCATTTTTAATGAATTCCTACGTTGAAAACTACCTTTGAAGCTAAACGCAAACGCAGTCTACTATTAAAGCATGAATTTGATGTAAACAATATGTTTACATAATATTCACATATGCAGTTCATTGGGAACATACAGTGGGGAGAACAAGTATTTCGTCGCTGTCCGATGAAAACCACGTATGTCCATTTTGCCGATTTTGAGATTTTTCGACGGATTGAATGTCCAGGTTCATTTCCGTATACAGTATGCGTCACATATCTAAATGGCCAATGAAAAGTTGTGAAATCATGTCATCTGATTTTCATGTATATCCATTTGGTGTCAAAGCTGTCAATCACGCCGCGTATCTCCCGCCCTGTGGAAGCATCTCGCCGGTCTCGCTGGTATCGTGAAGTTGTTTCATCGAAGCTCAGCACTGGATAGCCGATAGTACGACATTGAAGCTCTCTGCAGTTTAGTTCTAATCTAGTTCTTCACAGATTAGTTTGCTTGCTAGTATGTAAATAAACTCGGTCTCTTTGATAAGATTCAGCCTTTTTTTCTCAGTCAAACTGATCAAATTATAGCCTGTAATGCTACTGTCATGATTGTCACTAGAACATGCCTCACTCATACTGCTATCACCGCTTGCCAGAGGCTGAGAATATCCAGCACGTATTCCTCTGTATTCCTCACGTATTCCTCTGCTGAAACGCGACTTTGCCATTCTAATTAATGATCGGAAGAACGCGCATCGACCACCGTTACTGTAAAATATGCACGTATGTCCATTTAAACTCAATTTTGGTCAAATGTGGATTATATCATTACACTGGCAAGAATATGGTTACATGTAAAGATGCCGTACCAAGTATGACAACGCTACATTCAACTGCTTTTGAAATACAGTGTTTTTTTCACTTCCTGAAAAGTAAGCGTTTTGGACATACGTGAGTTTCATCGGACAGCGACGATTTGATACACTGCCGATTTTGCAGGTTTGCCCAATTACAAAGCATGTAAAAGTCTGTAATTTTTAGGTACTCTTCAACTGAAGAATCTAAAACAAAAATCCAGAAAATCACATTGTATGATTTTTAAGTAATTAATTTGCATTTCAAGTATTTGATACATCCGAAAAGCAGAACTTAATATTTGGTACAGAAACCTTTGTTTGCAATTACAGAGATCATGCGTTTTCTGTAGTTCTAGACCAGGTTTGCACACACTGCAGCAGAGATTTTGGCCCACTCCTCCATAGAGACCTTCTCCAGATCCTTCAGGTTTCAGGGCTGTTGCTGGGCAATATGGACTTTCAGCTCTCTCCAAAGATTTTCAATTGGGTTCAGGTCTGGAGACTGGCTAGGCCACTCCAGGACCTTGAGATGCTTCTTACGGAGCCACTCCTTAGTTTCCCTGGCTGTGTGTTTCGGGTCATTGTCATGCTGGAAGACCCAGCCACGACCCGTCTTCAATGCTCTTACTGAGGGAAGGAGGTTGTTGGCCAAGTTCTCGCGATACATGGCCCCATCCATCCTCCCCTCAATACGGTGCAGTTGTCATGTCCTCTTTGCAGAAAGGTATCCCCAAAGAATGATGTTTCCACCTCCATGCTTCATGGTTGGGATGGTGTTCTTGGGGTTGTACTCATTCTTCTTCTTTAGACCAAAAAGCTCTATTTTTGTCTCATCAGACCACATTACCTTCTCCCATTCCTCCTCTGGATCATCCAGATGGTCATTGGCAAACTTCAGACAGGCCTGGACATGCGCTGGCTTGAGCAGGGGGACCTTGCGTGCGCTGCAGGAGTTTAATCCATGACGGCGTAGTGTGTTACTAATGGTTTTCTTTGAGACTGTGGTCCCAGCTCTCTTCAGGTCATTGACCAGGTCCTGCCGTGTAGTTCTGGGCTGATCCCTCACCTTCCTAATGATCATTGGTGCCCCAGACCGAGGGAGATTGACCGTCATCTTGAACTTCTACCATTTTCTAATAATTGCGCCAACAGTTGTTGCCTTCTCACCAAGCTGCTTGCCTATTGTCCTGTAGCCCATCCCAGCCTTGTGCAGGTCTACAATTTTATCCCTGATGTCCTTACACAGCTCTCTGGTCTTGGCCATTGTGGAGAGGTTGGAGTCTGTTTTATTGAGTGTGTGGACAGGTGTTTTTTATACAGGTAACAAGTTCAAACAGGTGCAGTTAATACAGTGGAGAACAGGAGGGCTTCTTAAAGAAAAACGAACAGGTCTGTGAGAGCCGGAATTCTTACTGGTTGGTAGGTGATCAAATACTTATGGCATGCAATTGAATGCAAATTAATTATTTAAAAGTTATACAATGTGATTTTCTGGATTTTTGTTTAAGATTCCATCACTCACAGGTGAAGAGTACCTATGATAAAAATTACAGACCTCTACATGCTTTGTAGGAAAACCTACAAAATCGGCAGTGTATCAAATGTTCTCCCCACTGTACATACATAGCAGTTACAGCATTAAATAATATTTAAACCTTTAACATTTTACATAGATAACTTTTAAACATAGCCTATAACACTTTATAACTTGCAATTGTGAGTTTATATCACGATTCTAAGGGGAAAAGAGTCACAATTGCGGGATATAAACTCGCAATTCTGAGGGGGGAAAAAGACAGAATAACGAGTATATCTCACAATTCTGTTTATCTTTCTAAGAGTTGTGAAATATAAACTCGAAGTTAACTTTTTTTAGTCTTTTATTACGTGGCTTCCATAGATTTCTACTGCAGAACTGTCATTTTTTGCGATCAGGTAGGCTCAGCCCACAAAAAAACATAATCACTGTTTGCAAACACAAAATAGGTCTATTGAATGTAGCATTTTTCTGTAAAAAATTTTTTTTACAGTCTTGATCTTAAACAGGTTAGAGAGTATATTTACTAGTCATTATTGGTGGGTGAAATTCCTACCTACTTATTCAGTTTGAGAAGATTTTAGTAAGAGCTTCAGAAATCATACAGTATTTTTCGGATGATGGATGCTCTTCTGAACTGTGGAATTGCAATGAGCTTTTATGAGGGAAATAGATCTCATTAAGTGTAATGAACCTGGCTGGAATCATCACATCCTCATGAAGCCCAATATATGAGTCTGAGAAACCGCTCTTTCCAAAATCCTTCAGCCTCCACAATCATTACCCACAATCCCTCTGCCTCCGCCTACATAATGTCCTGAGCTGAACTTGTTTCTGGGGGGGGGGAACAGATGCTCTCCTTCCCCTTCTGACGGCCCCCTCCCCTACCAAAGGCCCCCGCAGGAGAGCACTGACTTTCAGTGAGTCATCCTTTCAGTTCTTCCTCTGACATTCATTGGGATTTTAATAGTTCAATAAAACAGAATTCTTCGATTAACTCGAAGTTAAGTTGGCTTGGGGCCACCTTCAAAGTCACCTTGATTTCGACAGCGCAGAGCATATTTCATCCCGCAGATGGGCACAGGTCATGTATGAACTACATTTCCCAGAGTGCATTGAGTGTTTATGGAAACAGTGGGACAGATGTGCGGTGGTCAGCATGCTTCATTAGGTGCCCAGCGTGGTTTGAAGTTGACGGGCAGATGTCGTGACCACCATCTTTCGTTTTAGAGCCTGGGGAAGGGATGTCTAATTAGAACAGGTGTCTCATTCAGGTCCTTTCCTCTGTTGTGTCATTACCTGCTGCTTTCAGTCAAGAACAAGTTTTGCCTGAAGGTGATTTTCAGGAGATTGTGATAATTTCCTTTGCTTCATGTCATCCTGAGAGAGTATTTATCACTGTGAATAATTTACATGGGCCTTCTGTAGGCACTTGTGATGTAAGTGAGCATGTGGACTGAGGACTGGTTTTTAATGATCTTGAGTTGATGTGCTGTCCAGATTGTTGACTTCTAATGAGGACTGTCAATGTGCCCTGTCCAGCATTAGAGATGGACTGTCTCAACTCCATCTGTCGTGCTATCCTAGATCTTAGCACTTGTTCTCTCACTGTCATTTTTGACCTGTTAATAATAGCAAACTTTACCCACCTTAAAGGATCCAAACAATAACCCAAACAATAACAATTGTCATCGTATTTCTTCTGTGGAACATAAAAGAAGATATTTTGAAGAATGCTAGTTACTAAACTAAGTTTTGGTTAGCTCGATTATGGCAAAAAAAAATCATATTTGTGGTGGGTGATATGATTAAAACCTTATTTCACAATGTGAATAATTTTTGATATCAGTGAAATTTCTGAAGTATCGATACCAGGGCTGGACTAATATTTGGTCCTGGACAAATCCTGTGTCAGGCCTGGGATGTATAGAAAGCATGGCTCCGAACAAGGAATCAAACAACATTTTAACAGGAACATAAAATTTTTTTTAATCAAGTTTAATCGTTCTGAATAGAAGAGCAGATTTGAAATGACCATTTACCACTTAATAACGTTTTTTTATAATTCTGTTTAATATTTACATTTACATTGAATCATTTAGCAGGCGCTTTCATCCAAAGCGATTTACAAATGAGGAGAGCAACAGAAGCAATCAAACCAACAATAGGGCAACAATATGCAAGTGCCATGCATAGTTTAGCACAGGTCACGTAGCAAATGAAAAAAAAAAAAATGATATAGAGTAGTAAGTGTTAGTATTAATGGGTCATGTGCCAAAAAATGCATCTTCACCAGTTTCTCGGGTGGATATGGGCAGGTTATTCCATCAGCTTGGAACAGTCAGGGTAAAGGTCGGTGAAAGTGATTTTGTGCTCTTTGACGCCACAAGGCGCTGTTCACTTTGCAGAACGCAAGCTTCTGGATGGCACGTAGGTCTTAAGTAATGAGTTTAGGTATAGGGTTGCAGAGCCAGTGGTTGTTCTGTAGGTAAACATCAGTGCCTTGAATTTGATGTGTGTGACAATTGGTAACCAGTGCAATTTTGTGAGGAGAGGTGTGACATCTGCTCTCTTTGGCTCGTTAAAGACCACTCTTGCATTCTTCAGCATTCTGCATCAGTTGCAAAGGTTTGACAATGCATGCTGGAAGGCCTGCCAAAAGAGCATTACAATAGTCCAGTCTGGATAGAACAAGAGCTTGGACAAGGAGTGGTGTAGCATGCTCTGATAGGAAGGGCCTGATCTCTCTAATGTTGTATAAGGCAAATCTGCAGGACTGGGAAGTTCTAGCAGTGTGGTCTGTGAAATTCAACTGATCATCAATCACAACTCCAAGGTTCCTGGCTGTCCTGGATGGAGTTATGGTTGACGAACCTAGCTGAATGGAGAAGTTGTGATGAAGTGTTTGGTTGGCCAAAACCACAAGCAGTTCTGTCTTCGCAAGGTTTAGTTGAAGGTGGTGGTCCTTCATCCAGCAAGAAATGTCTGTCAGGCAGGCTGAAATGTGAGCAGCTACCATCGGATTGGAATGAGAGGTAGAGTTGTGTGTCAGTGAGGAGCCAAGGTGGAGTTTAGGCTGTCGACACCAGGGGGATGACCAACGGAGACGATGCCAATGGAGGTGAAGCCCAGGGTGCAGAGCAAATGGAACCAGGCGACACAGATGGTCCTGGAGGCAGAGGCAGAGCCGTAGCAACAAGCGTCCAAGGTGAAGTCAGGGTTCCTGATGACTGAGGCGAAGCTGGTGGGACAGAGGACCGCAGGTAGGCTGACATCTGGCCAAGGCCTAGCCAGAAGTTTGAGGGAGCCTGGTGGAGTCACAAGGATGATGGTCTCTGGTGGAACCAGCGGAGGTGGGGCTAACGGACTGGCTGACTTTGGAAGATGAGGCTAAAGAGGGAGGCTGGGAACTCTGGAGCCACAGAAGACATCGGGCTGGGCAGTGGGGATGGGAGATTAAGAAAAGCATCCTCTTATAAGTCACAATAAAAACTACAGAGACCAGCTGCAGCTGACATTCAGCGGTGGGAGTGTGGGCAGGGACTTTCTCCATTCCCTCGAATTTTGAGTGGATCAAGCAACTTATCACTGTTTATCACTTGATAGAGTGGCGGAGACGCAGAGCTAGTTTGTCAGCACTGTGTGGGTGAGAACGATCTTTTTCTACATTCGTGTGTCACTGGTAGATGCACAATTTAATCAGACGGCAGCGTTTCTTCAAGCTTTAGAAGCATTTGCCTCGTTTTTTGTGTTTCCCATGCAATCCAATTTAAAAACAGCACCTACAGTAATATGGGGGAGGGGGACCTCGAGTATCTTGTTTTCATAATAGTTGGATACCAAAATCGGAATCAAAAATACATTTAAATTAATTGCACAGCCCTTGTTTCGGATCCCATTGACTTATGATATATAGACAAAAATACAGTGGTAGTCAGCAGGAAACAAAACTGTTTGGTTACCAACATCAACATAAGGGTGAGTAAATGATAACAACATTTTAATTTTTGAGTGAACTATTCCTTTAAATGCCCAGCGTTTTTTAGATAACAATTAGATGCATATTCTTTACAACTACTTGTTATTATTATAACCCCCTGTTATTATTAACAAACTATTAATACTGTAACATCCTTTTGAAGGCAAATGAGAAAAAGCTAATTGCTATGTTTGTTGTTGGAGATGTTTCAAGCTGTCCTGGAGTGGTCCATGAGCTATTATCATCATGCCCTTGAGCACAGCACCTGTCCTCGGGTTGCTCAGAGGGCTGTCACTATAATAAGTCACTCTAATATAGCCTACTGTATGTTGCTTTGGATAAAACTGCTATTGACTTACTAAATATAAATATAAAATGAATGTTATAGTCAGCATACAATTTAGTTTAATTACATGGAGGATAGATGAAAAAACAAAAAAGAATGTATGTATTGTAGTGAAAAGTTTGAACAATGGAATCACGAAGAACGGGACCTTTAATTATTTTTTTCCCCTGCTATTATTAATCATTATTTTATATGAGTTATTCATTTTAGTACTTACGCTTATATCAGTTATTTGCCAAGGCATCCTTTATTTATTTATTTTTTACTTTTTTTTATTAAATTTTAAGTTTTTCCTTATATTTATTAGATTTTATTTCATTTTTATTTAAATTAACAAAAATATATTTTAATAGTTTTCATTTTAGTTAATGATAACAACACTGCTTATGAGCAGAATATTTTTTGTTGGGCATTTCCCGTCAAGCTGAAATGTAAACTATGCAAACAACTTGGGGAATATTTAATATTGTGTATTTAGGATATAAATATATAAAATGAAAATCTCATCACTGTCACTTCCACTACAGAATATTATCAAAATATACATTCATACAGGGTTACGGGGAAAAAAATGGGGCTTGCGAAGAAATTATTACTTATAACAGCCATTTAAGTACCCATATTTGGTAAAACACTTGAATGTACTGTAGGCCTATTATTTTTTTGTCCTTTACCTAATTTTTATTAAACCACCACAACTGTCAAGTTGACCTCAATACTGCCGACCATTTAACATATGCTTATGTAAACATATGTTGAGTTGATTTGTCATATATATCTCTTTAACACATAAAACTGCAGACATGTATTATACTAAGGCCTCCTTAGGCTTATATGAAAGAGTTCTTTGAGTAACAAAAATAACATAAGTATCATATTTTACACATGTCCTTTTACAAAAGTGGCAGAGAGGATTTTTGCTCAGCAATGTGGGCTCCTCAGGTGGACCGATAAGCTCCTAGTCATTCAGGTGGAGAGAAGATAAACATGGCAGTGAATTCCCCAAGAGAGGGATAGGGATTGATTTCCCGCTGAAACCTGCTTTAGTGGAGCGTGAGAGAGTTTCAAGGGACTTCATCTCTCCTCACCACCAGACTGTGTCTGCGGCTCATCTCAGTGTGGGTGAAAGAGCCCATCTACACCTTGAGCTAGCGCTGCGACTAGCGTTCTAGTTGGTTGCGTCATGTCGCTTGCAGTGTGGATGAGTGTAAGAGCCTGATACAGAGTGTGAATATGAGAAAGACGGCTTCTTCATCTTAAACTATTTACACTGCAAAGTGATAGACATAATTATCCAAGTGTTAATGGGAGAACGGTGAATAAGAGACTAATTAAGCTCGTCACAGAGGAGAAAAAGAGGCAAGCGCACACAAACACACACACTGATGCTGAAGATGATGGATGATGTAGCAGTGTTGGGGAAGATACTTTGAAACTCATACTCGGTACTCATAATTTAAAGTTCAACCACATTCAAGCTACCTTTTTTAAAAGAGTAGCTACACTACAAGCTAGCAACAATGAGGCTATTTAGGTTCTTTCTTTTAAATAACTGTTGATATGGCTCATTTTGTTGAGAGCAACAAAAAGCCTCTCCATTAGCGTGATACAAACAACTTGAACAGATACATGTACACTAAATACAGGTAATGAAACAATATATATATTATATCATTAGAAAGCACCCTAATTATATAAAACAATGATGAACATTTAAGATTAAAGGCACAAAATTAAGTACAGGGACTCTGATGATTTTTGAACCACTTCACACAATATTGACTCAATGGAGAAGATAGCTGTGTGCCAAATGCTGTCACAAAAAAATAGCAATACTTTGGGGTCTATTTTTGTTTTGTTTAATGTAGTCAAATAAACAATTTCACAATATTATTGTTTTTACTGAATTTTTATCCAGCCTTGGTGAGCATAAGAAACTTCGGAAACATTTTATTTTACAGTGTCCTTGTTACATATGTTACATGCACTTACTATAGTAATAACAGTAAATTGTGCATAATTGCATGCAACCAACCCTCAACCAAACCCTAATCCTATAGTAAGATGCAATTAATTATTATTACCCAGTACTCATATATATATAATTACTCTGTAACAATGACACCTTAAAATAAAGTGTAAGGCCGGTTTCACACTGCAAGTGTTGCAAGCATTGCATATTTTTTTCAGCACCCATGTTAACAGATTAGAGCATTCACACTGCATGCAGCACGTCGCAGGAGCAGAGCAGAAGCAGCATTGCCACGATCGTTTCGGCGCCGAGTCTATTTTTTCAAAATAATTAAAGCCACAGTGGATTGTTCTGATCAAAATTGACCTGATTAACATGAAAAATAACACATTTCACCATGAAATCATGTAGTGTTCCGTGTGTTTCACAATCACCATATGACATCCAGTGTGAAAAAATAAATAAAATACACGAAAACACATCATTGCCAGAAGTTTTTGCCCAAACTTCAAAGGCCCATTGAAATGATTAAAACTAAAGGCTTATCTTAACTTTAATGTATCATGTAAACTACCTATATACATAGATATATACACTAAAGATAGTGTAAAGGATTATTAGAAACACCATACTAATACTGTGTTTGACCCCCTTTCTCCTTCAGAACTGCCTTAATTCTAAGTGGCATTGATTCAACAAGGTGCTGAAAGCATTCTTTAGAAATGTTGGCCCATATTGATAGGATAGCATCTTGCAGTTGATGGAGATTTGTGGGATGCACATCCAGGGCACGAAGCTCCCTTTCCACCACATCCCAAAGATGCTCTATTGGGTTGAGATCTGGTGACTGTGGGGGACATTTTAGTACAGTGAACTCAGTGTCATGTTCAAGAAACCAATTTGAAATGATTTGAGCTTTGTGACATGGTGCATTATCCTGCTGGAAGTAGCCATCATAGGATGGGTACATGGTGGTCATAAAGGGATAGACATGGTCAAAAACAATGCTCAGGTATGCCGTGGCATTTAAACAATGCCCAATTGGCACTAAGGGGCCTAAAGCGTGCCAAGAAAACATCCCCCACACCATTACACCGCCACCACCAGCCTGCACAGTGGTAACAAGGCATGATGGATCCATGTTCTCATTTTGTTTACGCCAAATTCTGACTCTACCATCTGAATGTCTCAACAGAAATCGAGACTCATCAGACCAGGCAACATTTTTCCAGTCTCCAACTGTCAAATTTTGGTGAGCTTGTGCAAATTGTAGCCTCTTTTTCCTATTTGTAGTGGAGATGAGTGGTACCCGGTTGGGTCTTCTGCTGTTGTAGCCCATCCGCCTCAAGGTTGTGCGTGTTGTGGCTTCACAAATGCTTTGCTGCATACCTCGGTTGTAACAAGTGGTTATTTCAGTCAAAATTGCTCTTCTATCAGCTTGAATCAGTCGGCCCATTCTCCTCTGACCTCTAGCAACCCACAGGACTGCCGCATACTGGATGTTGTTCCCTTTTCACACCATTCTTTGTAAACCCTAGAAATGGTTGTGCATGAAAATCCCAGTAACTGAGCAGATTTTGAAATACTCAGACCGGCCCGTCTGGCACCAACAACCATGCCACACTCAAAATTGCTTAAATCACCTTTCTTTCCCATTCTGACATTCAGTTTGGAGTTCAGGAGATTGTCTTGACCAGGACCACACCCCTAAATGCATTGAAACAACTGCCATGTGATAGGTTGATTAGATAATTGCATTAATGAGAAATTGAACAGGTGTTCCTAATAATCCTTTAGGTGAGTGTACACCTATGCCTATATACAGCATGTTATATGCATATGTGTTTTGGACAGAGGGGGACAGGGTCGCAATCGCAGCAGATATATGCTGCCCATCATAAATCAAAGCACGAGACAGACAGGGGTCGGGGGAGAACAACAGGAAAGGTGACACAATGGACGATATTCGTCTGTATTTGCAATACACAAGCCACGGTACAGCTGCTCCAGCTCTCCATACGCACTGCTTCTGCACGTGCGGTGTGAAGCCGACGTAACTCTGAATCATAGTGTACATTTTATATTATATTATATTAATTATATTATAATATATATGTATTGCATTTTTTGCACTTTAGTCTTTGTTGGCCTTTGTGTAATACATTGATGTGAGCTTTTTGGCCTATATTTTGAAGTGTCTTCATTTTTATGCACCTAAAGGCATTTTTTAATTCACTAGTATTTGGCATTACGCTATTTCTTTTTTTTTCCCTTTATTTAATTTTTAAAATATTTAATATTTAATAATTATATAATTTTATTGTGTATATACTAAATTTTTAAAAGGTCAGATCTGAGTAACTGTTTCACATTTGAAAATTGTATGGTGTGCAGTGTAGTGAATTAGCTCAGATGGGAAATATTAATAATTATACATTACTCATTATGATTATTCTAGGGCTGTAATCAACCAAAGAAAATCTTGGTCGACTGAGGTCCTGAAATTTTCGACTTAAAATCGAATAGAAATGACGTTATGGAAAAAAACGTTTAATTAATTAGCTGGACACTGTGCGCAGTACTTGGTAGCCTTGTTGTCTGCCTAAATGAATTATAAATAAACGTAATCGTTTTTGACCTGATTATTTTGCACTGAAATGAGTCTTCTACACACAAGCCTTTCGGCTCTGACAGCGTTGCATCCTGTGAACCATCATAGCTTATGATTTCCGAAAATATAGTACTATGTTGTCAACTAGTGATATCATCACAAGAACTTTTGAGGAATATGCAACATCATTTAGACAATTGTTTTTGTCATATGTATTATACTAACTGACAGACACTCTCATTTCAGCTGCTCTGTGCAGCTCGACGGATCAGCTCAGCTTCGCGGCTGAGACACGAATAGACTATTAACTTAAAGCTTTTACTCTTAAACACAAAAGGCACGTCCACTTTAATAAAAAAGGAATATTTATTTAACAAGCCAGATCAAGAGCAGAAAAAACGCTCTCCCAATTAAATAAATAATATACAGCAAACAAGCCTTCTTCAATCTGTCTCTCTTCTCCAGCGGGTTGGGCTACTCCAAATGAAGTGGAAACAAGGGGGTGTTCTGAAGACAGACTGTTACCTGTGAAACAGGGGTGCTCTGAAAACACCCCCATTAGCAATTAGTGCTTTCCACCTGATGAAATGAACGCGGCAAAACCGACAGTATAGATCCACTTTTGCAGCATGACTGAAGCGTGGCGTTGTGGCGCTTCCCTTCATGTGTATGTTGATGGGCGTTCCTCAAGTTTACCGCTATGGACGTGCATTTGAGCCAGCAGGGAATGAAAAACAAAGGACCAGCGAGAGACTTCTCTTCACCAGTGGGTTGGGCTAATCCAAAAGAAGTGGAAACAAGGGGGTGTTCTGAAAACACCCCCACTAGCAATTAGTGCTCTCCACCTGATGAAATGAACGGAGCGCGGCAAAACTGATGAAATGAACGCGGCAAAACTAACGAAATGAATGCGGCAAAAAATTGAAAATCAGAATTTTGGTCGAGCCAGAACGTAATCGAGTATTTACAGCACTTGGAGTGCATAACAAGATTGATAATTTAAGTGACAATTTGTTTGTAGGCAGGAAGTCAGAACCAAACATATATTGTGCACAAACTTTATTAACTAAATCACGAACACGACTAAACTAAACAAAAAAACATATACATACAGATCATGCATACATTAGTAAAATGCAAAATTAAAGTGGTTGAAGAACCGGGTCAGAACAAATGGATGAAGCTATAAAAACACCTGGGAGAGCCATCAGTGACTACAAGCTCCTCTGTTTGAACAAAGGGGTTTAGCTTTACTAACTACACAGCGATTTGTATATTGCACGTTACTTGCATTTAGCCTGAGCTGTTGACGAGCGTCCAATGTAAAATCACAGGATAAAGTCTTGAAAGTTCGGTCCGAGGGTGTTGAAGTTGCAATCGATTTCTTCTGCATTGACTGAAGAAGATATGATGCACTTGCAGTTATTTCGACTCTGTCGAGGAAGTTGCACATGACTTGAGGTGTTAGGCCTGCCGGCCTGTGACCGTGTGCTCCAATCTGGTCCTGTTCCTGTCTTACACACGCACATGGCTTGATGTGTGTGTGGGCCTTACCAGCCTGGCCTGGTCGGCTGAGAGACAGCCAAGGTGACGTGTCATTTGTCGGTTCAGAGAGAGAGAGAGAGAGAGAGAGAGAGAGAGAGAGAGAGAGAGAGAGAGAGAGAGAGAGAGAGAGAGAGAGAGAGAGAGAGAGAGAGAGAGAGAGAGAGAGAGAGAGAGAGAGAGAGAGAGAGAGAGAGAGAGAGAGAGAGAGAGAGAGAGAGAGAGAGAGAGAGAGAGAGAGAGAGAGAGAGAGAGAGAGATGAGAGAGAGAGAGAGAGAGAGAGAGAGAGAGAGAGAGAGAGAGAAAAAAAAGGCGGCTCTGGGTTTAAGATGGTTTATTTTTCCTTTTCAAAAAGAATTAAGTGAGAGTCACAAGTATCAGGCAAATTCCTTCTGGTCATAAACTTTATCAGTTCCCATGTGTCCTGTAACCAGAGGCCTCTTCTTGCTCTTATGGGTCTTTTGGGGGATGGGTCCATAGACCCCAGAGTGAGTTTTAAAGATGATATTTGTTAAATTGGACAAATAATTGTCTGTCGCTACAGCAGTGATGTATCAGTCATACTTTAATAGTACATAGTATATCTATTCAACTCTGGATTAGTTGCATATTTATATATATCAAATATATATGGTACTCCAATGTGCTTCAAAGAATACCATACTGCCAAACATGGTATATCTGCATTCATCATAGAGTTCATATAATAAATATTATTTAAATAATGATCACTGTCTTTTATGGCAGGAATTGTAAGTGCCTTCTTTGTTATTGCAATTGATGGCAGACCATGACGTCACTGGGCGATAAACCATAGTTATGAAAACTGTCATGTCAACTTAAAATCAGATTTTCCCTTTGTTCCTGTAAGTGGAGTAATTTGTTTACTTGTTGTCTCTGTGGAATTTCCCCACAGATATATCTCCTTGAGCGCTGCCACAGGTTGCTGAGGGCAATGGAGATTGATTATTCCTCTAGATATCGTGTCCGTAAAATAAGAGCCATATATCCCTGTACATTCGTCAGTCTCCCCTAGCATAAATGCAAAATGGTTCTCAATATCATATAAATGCCATTTTGACTCATACTAAGGGTGTTCCATAAAACTCCATAATCATATACAAAATGCTTCTTCAGAAACATTACAAAGCCAGGTTCAAGGTTTATTGTCTCATAACCATTAATAAAAGTCCAGCGAAGACGGTCGCCCGACCTTGAATAAAATACACTGACTCTCTGCGCTTTGCCCTTGTGTTGCTGAGTTTACAGCGAGTCCCATTCGTCTTTTTTTCAGTTTTTTTTCCCAGCCATTTCCTTTGTTTATATCTGTGATCAAGTATTCCAAAGTCATTGCTAGATTTATGACGTTTTAAGAACTATTTAAATACCCCATGAAATTGTTTGCAGAATGCATTTTTCTTTCCTGTGGTGACACATGAAGTTATTTGTTATATAGCCAGTAGCTATTATTTTACATCACAGTGATAAACCATAATTGCTACTTGATATTTGCTGGGTTTGGCTTTGAAACCAATCATTTTTGTCGGACTTGAGAAAGTGGCATCAACATGTTATTGCGATGTATGCAATCAAAGTACGGCGAAAGCTATTTGAGATGACATTATTTTATGATTAGCCAAACTCACTGACCACAATTATGTGCGTTTTAATAATAATTATTATTATTATCAAAACTTGATTTTTTTTACTTCCATGTTTTAATTGTAACAGCTCTGCTGTGCAGCAATCTGTTTCATATAATTCAAAGATTAATTTAATGTTTTATGCCTTCATTTGATTGCCAGAAAAATTAAAATACACAACATAACATTTCTGAAAAAACTAACATTTCATAGAATTGCTTGTTAAATCATTTATTTATTAAAATGGAATCCAGAAAACACAGAATTTGGTAAAAAAAAAAAAAAAAATGGAATTTGAATTTCATACACTGTAAAAAAAATTCAGGTCTCCAATTGAACATTTTCTAGTGACTGATCACATCTACATTTTTCAGTTGGCCAAATTGAATTTCTGTGAATTGATGCAATTTAATTCACAGAAATTCAATATGGCCAACTAAAAAAATTAGATGTGACCAATCACTAGAACATTTTCAATTGGAGACTTGAATTTTTTTTTACAGTGTAACATGTTTTTAAACTTTTAATAAATTATTGTTAAATTGTATTCAGATTGAAAAAAAAGTTTTCTAAGTTTCATGATTTCAATTAATTATACATGCTTTTTGATTACTAAAATTACTTTTTGACAAAAACAAAATTGGGGCAAAAAAATAAAACAGATTTCATAAGGCCCTTTATAGATGACATCAAAGTTAGCACACTAGGACTACAAGCCATAAAAACAGGATTTTTAAGTGTATTTTCGACCGTCGCGTGAAAACATGCTCCTACAACCTCTATCTTTTACGTCTCTCTTGTCATATTAATACGAGTCTTGACTCCAGTAAAAGGGTTGGGCATAGAGAGACTTTTGAGTGTGTTAGGAGTGTGCGGGTGTATGAAATGTGCAATGATTGCCTTCACATATAGAGTCATTTCATAGCCCGACGGGACCGGATAAGATCTCCCAGATGTGCTGCTTATCACTCCTACACTGTGGAGAATATTGCCAGATAATCAACTTTGCCACTCTATAATTAGTTCTGGTTCACTAAAGGAAAGTGTCATCATAGATGCTTCTGAGCGTTTGTGTGCTGTTGTTGTTGTTGTGTGTGTGTGTGTGTGTGTGTGTGTGTGTGTGTGTGTGTGTGTGTGTGTGTGTGTGTGTGTGTTTGTCTATGTGATTTACGGGGACATTTGACCTGAATACACACCACATTATGAGGACATTTTCAATTATGAGGACAGGGCCGGTGTCCTCATAATACTAACAGTGTAGAAGTGTTTCTATACATAGGGGGAGCTCAAATCCTGAATTTCAGCCGAAGTCTCCATAATACACAATGACCTGATTTTGTGTATCAGCTGTGTATCGCCACAGCGCCCCTGGACGTGGGTCCGCGGTACTGCGCCCCTCATGAATATTCGCTCCGTGTATGAATCGCAGCTTCTGATTGGCTGATCGCCTGAAGTCCTCGTAATGTCAGATTTTGTCAGGTCCACTGTGTACAAGTGGGTTTATTCAATTTACTCGTTATTTAAACATTATTGTCTACAATTGATCAATCGTAAAACATATTTATAAACGTAGAGTGATCCTTGAATGAAATGTAATCCTTAAATATCATATAATATTATATAATCAGTTAATTTCCTCGTTGGACCGGATAGAAACAGCACCTGAGAAAACATCTGTGATTTGGACCTGTCTGCAGCAACTATTAAAAGAAAGGTAAGTTAATCTGCAGTTTAATCTCTTGTGGCTAAGTTTGGCTTGTTTGTGTGTGTTTTATAAGCTCTTTTCTGCTCGGTTTACAGTCAGAAAGCAGCTAGCGCCTGATGCTAACGGCGCTAGCATAACGTTAGTCATTCTGATCCCACTGTCAGGAGAGATTCAGAGATGCTTGTCAGATTTAACTTGTTTTAGATTCCAATATAATTGTAAATAACTTATTTTGAGCACATAAATCAGTCTAGCCATCGTAACAATGCATTGTCATGACTAAGTTACAGTCTGTGAAGGGCATACAGTATCCTGACATGCTACTGTTGTTAAATATTACTGCAGTTTAACGTTAGCTTGGTTTAAAGGTATTATTATTATATTATTAAGAAACAAAGAGATCAAAATATGCTTTTATTCCTCCTGAATGTAATAAAATATACTCTGTACCAATAGAACTGTAAGTATTAATGTTTATTATGAAAACAATCTTGCTGAAGAATGTCAAATTAAATGCAATGCTCATAATTATTGATGTTTTTCTCTATGACAGCAGACACATCAGATAATGGCTGAAATGAGAAAGCTCAAGCCACTGGAGGAGGCCGTAAAGTTCTCTTCAGAAAAAAGAATGGTCTGATAGAGCTAAGTTTAAGTGAAATTAATCTGTTTAATAAAGCTGTGCCAGGTACATATGTTGTTTACAGTGATGATTTTTCTTCTGTTGTTCAGTTGTGCTGAGTTTAAGAAAGGAGATTTCCTGCTGGAGACTCATAAGCAAAGAAGAAGGAGAGTGGAGGCAAAGAACATATCTTCATGATGCCCTGAAAGTGTTCATGTTTGAGTTTCGTTATGATGGAAAACTCCTCTGGTAAGTGTTTGATGTGTATGCAAGTTTATAATTCTGGCCCTGTTTACAGTAGGGATGCACCGACATTAACATTTTGCCCGATACTGATAATTCTTTATATCACTTTTCCTTATTATTTCCTTATTATCACTTAATCTCAACATTTTCATATCCAGCCTCGGATCTGTTAACATTAGTCAGTGCACTGTGAACTAACATGAACACAAATGATATATTAACTACCATTAACAAAGGTTATTGCTTTATATTGGTTCATGTTAGTAAATGCATCAACAAATGAGACTATATTGTAAGTGTTACCAAAAAACCCACTGCCTGACAAAAACAAAAAAAAACCTAATAGGGCTGGGCGATATGGCTGAAAACTGTATCACGATATAAGTGTTTCATATCGGTCGATATCGATAATTATTTATATTTATTATGACCTGTTTAAAATAAGGACCAGGAGAAAAATATGATACATTTAAACATTTTTATTTTAAACGTAACCTTCCTCTGATTATAATCCCCTCAGTTATAAAGGCAGAAATGTCAACACAACCATAGAAAACACTCAAATAATTAAAATATAAACAAGTCTAAAATCACAATGAACACTTAACAGTTGTCTCTTAACATTAAGGTGCAGTGGTTCCGTTATTTATTTGTAACTGTTAGCGTTTAGATGTTTTGTCATAAGGCAGTGATGCAGATTAACATCACCTCTGCATGTGTTTCAAAGGCTGACTCTGAAATCGCCCCCTATACCCTTAAATAGGGCAGTATTTGAAGGGACAGCCATCTGTAGTGGTTTCCAAAACCATAGTGGACGTTATTGAGTGCACTCATTCTATCCCACAATGCACCGCAATAACGAGTGTACAGCCGATGTACACACTGTCCGAAATCACTCACTCGTTCTCATTCACTCCTTCAAGTGAACTGTATCAGTGGACTAAAGTAGGGAATAGTGATTTGAGGGTTTAGGGTGCGATTTCGGATTCAGCTGAAGAATAGCTCAACGGCGAGCGCGTCGAGTATAAGCACGTCCCCAAACGAACACACTGTCAGCGGAGGTGGTCAACCAAACTGATACTGTTACATGATTGGCTGTTAGCCTGTCACTCCCTATGTTGCTAGGTTACCATAGAGCGAGTGCCTTTGTTCATGCAACCAAACTTGCTTCGCAACCTCTGGTTTCTTCCAACGAAGAAAAAAAAATTATCGAACACATTTTTTATTGATATCGATTACGTGTCTATCGCGATACATATAGTTATCGTTTTATCGCCCAGCCCTAATACCTAAATAATGCAAACAAGTCATTGGCCAACATGACTTAGGCTACATATAAAGAATCAAAATGCCTGTGCCATGGATAAGTCTCCGCACGGAGAATAAGAAAATGATTTAAATCAAACCATATTGTTGATTAAAATAATGCGAGAACAATAAAGGTGCCAGTTATTAATAATAATGCATCAATGCTTTATATACTGTATATATTTTTAAATGAAACAATTTTAATATTACAGTGATGGTAAACCTCTTTAATATGACTTAAATAACTTGTTTGAGCTCTGCTGAAGAGAATGACCCATAAACTGAAGCGCTTTGCTAGAAGGTTATTAACTCAACAGAACGCATCCTTTATACGATAATGCAGATATTTAAAAAATATCAACATGATATTGCAACTTATATTTGCACAAAATCTATTATCTAAGTTATGTGGTATTACACAAGTACAGGTACAAGGCAACAAAATGCAGTTTAGATCTAACCAGAAGTGCAATAGCAGCAAGTGCAGGATATACAACGGTTGCATAAGTGCAGGACATGGATATATACTGAACATATTTATATATATATTCAGTACATATCCTTCAGTTATTTTCATGCCTAATTATGCCTGTTAAACTGTATTATAGGAGCTACTGTTACTTCCACTGTTCATTCTATTGCTGTATCACAGGCCCGGCTCCAGCTTTGAGATGCAGGATGGGCCAATTGAAATTCCTGGTGGGCCCAGACTTTTAACATTATTTTTCCCCATAACAACTACATTTTATAACAAAAGAGGCAGGACTTGAAAGGAACTCTATATTTGCAGGGCTAAATGCAAGCAGTAGCACAAATAAATAGAATCAGGGTAGGACTAGGGGCTCTGGGCTTGAGTTTATGTTTGGGCCCTATACGCTACAAATAACCTCAACTACAACATCATTATAGAGTAGCACAAAATACACAAAAATGAAAAAAACTCTGAGGTTCCTAGAGCAATTAATATGCAACATGCCTAGTAGGGGTGTCGGAATTAATCGTTTCTTCGATGCATCGTGATGCAGATGAGGACGATTCGGTATCGGTTCAGTAATAGACCATAACCGATTATAATGTACTGATGCTTTTCTGCCATCATTTGTCACGTACATGTGTTGTTGTGGTAGCATACAATGGTAGAGGGAGGCGAGACGCAAGTATGAGTAGTTAAAAATGCTCCAACTACTGTAAAAGCAGACATCTGGGCACATTTCGGCTTTTATGAACAACCTGGTAAGCACGACCTGGAGAAGACACGCGCTGTGTGTAAATCATGTCACGCACAAATCAAATGTGCATGGGGTAATACCACTAACTTGAGAAACCACGTCAGCCGTTTTCATCGTGAGCTGTTAACGCCTGTCAGTGCCAAGCGGACTCAGCTCTGCCAAAATAGATCAAATTATATCAATGTTAGAGTTCTTAAAGGGCCTGTTTACACCTGGTCATGCGATTTTACAGATCAGATATCTATCTGATTTATCAAAATTATTTCATTTACACTTGGTCACATAACTGTATCTCCGCAAAACGGATATTAATCCGATCTCCAATTCCCGCACAATATGCAGATTTAATGTAGTTAATGTCACTGAAATCAACAGATATGAGCTGCATTTTATTAATCATCAGCTAATTTCACAATCAAAGACCGCAATATGAGCGAGTGCGGCAACAGCGCTGGTGAGATCATTCGGTTTCTTTACTTTTAATGAATATGATTGTATGTTGTTGAGCACCTGCGACTTGCTTTCGGTTTTATTTGCGGTAGTGTGTGCACTGGCTTGATAAAGAGATACTCAGCTGCTCGTCTGCTGCGATGTGTGCTTTAGTAGCGCTGTCATATCTGGCTATAACATATAGCCCATAACACGCTCTCACACGTTTATTTTTTAACATTGTTGGGAGGAGTAAATTGTTTCAACAACCAGATGCATTTATACTTTAGCTTTCACTGTAATGCGACCCAGACCTCCTCCTGAAGTGGCTTTTAGTTTTGTGTATTTGTTCTAAACGCTCCTGTTGTCTTCTGTGCCCAGACTTGAGTTTTGTTTGATACATTCAAGAAGCATGTTTTCTTTGAGCAGGTAAAATTAAAGGTTCAGTTCATTTAACTGACTGACAAAATTATATACATGAGGATAAAGTGCAACGTCAATGCATTGTGAGGCATCGTGATATTGAACCGAACCGAATCGATGGCATGATAATCGTAACTGAACCGTGAGACCAGTGTAGGTTCACACCCTTAATGCCTAGCCTCGCCAGAGTCGAGGAAAGATCAAAACCCTGAAATAACACTGAGCACTGAATTTTAAATGCATTAAATGCCATATCTGTGTCCTCTTATGTCAGATCAAAATTGTACATCTTTTGTTAAAATGTAATGTAACCTTCACCCTTTAAACACTTTGGTCAGTTCAATAATAATTTATGCAGTTTTATATTATTTATTTGGTAGAATTAAAAGAGCAGTATCATGTCTATATTTATATTGTTCAACTGGTCGAGGTTGATATGGGCTTTAGAAAGTTGGCTACTTAGTAATAACAAGTAATGGAATGGTTTTTAGAAAGAGAGTAAATGGTAAAGTAATCTAATTACACGTTTGAAGATGTAGCCTGATTAGTCTAGCTAATAATTAATTAAATAATAGGCTACTTTTTAAATCTGAAATTAAAATGGCCATCATGGTGCTGTATTGAGTGAGTTGAATCCTTCATTCAACCGATTTGTTCAAATTGCAAACTTTATTTATGAATGGGTAGCTTAAATAAATAATTTTACTCATCTGATTCGTTCAAATACGTTGATTCTTTGAGAAATAAAACAGTGTTGCTCGGAGACACAGCGGTTCAAGAACTCATTAAATAGATTGTTTTTCACACATTCTGGTGACATTTCTGCCACACTATGGCCATGAGATGGGAGAGAGCACTGGGCCTGCTGAATCATATTTTATCTTTAATTTAATAGTGAATATGTAGAGCTGTCTTTTGTTGTTAGATTACCATTGATTAGATTACCAGCAGGTTTATTAGGCTGCTATCACTTTAAGAGCTGCACATATCCAACATGCTGTTACACACGTGTTTTTCTTTCGGTTGTTTATGTTCACTTAAGACATAATCGACTAGGTTTTATTTTGACAATTTTGTTTGAATAATTTGGTCTGTTCAAGTGCAAGAAGATATGAAAGACATTTGCGCAGTGTCTAAGAGGCAGCTTTTTGGGCGCGTGCTTTGGATGTTTGCCCACTGAAAACTTCTTGAAAACTTTGTGATAACTGTACCGCCTTCCTGTAATAACACAAAGAACCACTAATTATACAAAAATCATGTAATAGTTAAAGTTTTTACTTGCATATACAGTGTATTTTTAATCCAAATGTGTGCTGGTGAGTGGTCAGCAGTCAAGAGCATGCAACAGAAGTCTGTGTAATTATGGGCCATAATTTCCAGCGATAATTTCGTGCACAGCAGCTATAGTATGGATATTTCATTTGTTTAATATTCTGTTTATTAGATACATTTTCTTCATCTTTCTCTGATATTCACATTGTGCTCTGTGTTTGCTCTGTTGTCTGTGTTTCTTTGTCTGGACGCAAACACTACACACGAATATCAATACTGGTATCGGAGCATCTCTAGTTTCCACATTAGGTCAGTCGGCGGAGAGCAGGCGGTCTTTTGTGACTGTTCGAACACATTCTACCACAGACGTTTACACTACGAAAGCAATCCGGTTGAATGCATTTTCCAACTCCTGGAAGTGGTTGAAAGTTGACGAGCTCAAAATGTTTTAGACTCCATTTACACCTGTATTTAGCATCATCCACTTGTGATCCGATCGACCAAAACACATCTTAATACCAAAAGCTATTAAACTATTAAATAATTGGTGATCACAAAGAATATATTTGAATATTTGTTATTAGATTTTCAGCTCTAATATTGTCTTTTTTGTGTGTCTAACAGGAATAAGAATTCTTAATTGAAAGTTGAATTGTCATTTATTTAGTGTCAATCAGCCGAGATGGCGGTTCCCTTGGATGATCTCTGACCATATGAACCCAAACAGCTGGATGAAGACGATCCGTGTGGATAGGAAAAACTTCACCTATGCTTATTTGCTGTAAGGAGCATCTGTCCTGATGAAGAGATCACATATAATTACAGTGATTCTGAGTGGCCAAGGAAATGCACGGTACGGAAAACTTTACATAACCTATTTAGCATTTGTTAGATTATTTTAACGGTTTATGTTATCCAAGGTAATGTTCCTGTCTTTTTATGCATCACAGTATGTCAGGTGTGTGTGGCTTACACATGTTTTATGAGGACATCATCATAAGATGTTCCTGATGTTTGACTTGACTGAAGAATCTCAGTGTTGTGTGTGTGTGTGTGTGTGTGTCTTACACCTGGTTTATGAGGACACATGTTATTACAAGGACACTGGTGCACTGATAAGGAATATTAGAATTGATACTGATAACCCATAATTTTCAGCTCACTGTGGCCATTACCGATAAAGAAGACTCATATTTGAGCTGGGGAAATAAATACTGTAATAATCAGTCCACAAAAGTGTTGGAACTGGTGGCGTTGCATTCCCAAATGCACATTAAACTCACAGCACATGCAGAGATGGAGTTCACTGCACTTACTGTGAACTGATACGCTGAAAACACCAGAAAAATATGTTTGGTTCATTATGAAACTGGTGGGCCGCCAGACTATAGGTTTACTATATCGTTTACTAGGGTTAGAGTTTTTTAGGTTTAGCTTATAACCAGGTATAACTTATCTACTGTATTGTTTGTATTGTCTTTCTATTATGTTTGACTTCACGTGTATTGTACAGCACTTTGAGTCAACCATGAGTTGTGTTAAAGTGTGTTATTCCATATCCCTGTAACGTGTCCTCATAAACCAGGTGTAAGCCACACACACACACACACACTGAGATTCTTCAGTCAAGTCAAACATCAGGAACATCTTCTTATGATGTCCTCATAAAACACGTGTCCTCATAAAACACATGTCCTCATAAACCAGGTGTAAGCCACACACACACACACTGAGATTCTTCAGTCAAGTAAAACATCAGGAACATCTTATGATGTCCTCATAAAACACATGTCCTCATAAAACACATGTCCTCATAAACCAGGTGTAAGCCACACACACACACACACTGAGATTCTTCAGTCAAGTAAAACATCAGGAACATCTTATGATGTCCTCATAAAACACGTGTCCTCATAAACCAGGTGTAAGCCACACACACCTGACATACTATAATGCATAAAGGAACAGGAGCATTACCTTGGATAACATTTAAATTGGGGCTGAACGAGTTTGGAAAATAATGTAATCGGATTTTTCTTCCAATATTGCAATTTAATATGTGATTCTTTTTAAAGCTCCTTATTTCCTCTTTTGTAGTGATTGTTGAATCTTCTGAAAGGGGCGAGGTGAGAAGAAAACCACAGATATGATCTCCAGGAGAATCTCTGCAGAACTGAGCACATTTCAGTGGGTAAACTGCGGAGCAGGAGTCCTGCTTTAGCTTCTCACACTCCGCAAAACAGACCAGACTTTGGCAGGAATCGGGGATTAGCACTAAAGAGGAAATTGTTGCAAAATGTTTGGGTAACACTTTATAATAATGTTCAGTTATAAGTTATTAGATAATGATGATCTAATCATTTACAAAACATGACATTCATAAATGACTAAGTAATATGCTAACATTTTGTGAATGTTTTGTTAATTCAGTTATCAGTCATTTAGAAGTTATTGGTTAATACATTCATAAATGATTAGTGGTATGCTATAGCATGTATTCATATATAAGTGTAGTGTAGACTTTAGGGGATGCAGAAAGTGTTGTAAATGAGTTGCACAGGTGTTGAACACTAGTGTAAGTGTTGAGCGCTGAGGGTTAGAGCACTGTCTCCTCTTTAACCGCTCTACAGCACCTGATCAAACCGCTTCACAGGCATTTACACATGATTATCAGCTTCAAAACTAATCATCTTCTCAATCATCCTGCATGTGTGTGTGCTTTTGAACACAGACCAGCTGAAAACTTAAAGATGCATCGATAAATTACTGATCATTGACTAATGGTCTGTTCATCATTTGTTCAAGATTACCCATTGTTTATTGAGACGACACTAAAAGAAGTTTGACATAAATACTCCATTAATTTATAAGTGATAAATAGTGCATCAACTAATAACTCAAACATCTACTATTGATCTGTTTTGATTTATTTCATGATTTACAATTGTTCGATAATAAACAGCACATTTGTAAATGGTTAGCATATCACTTAATAATCATGTATGAATGTCATGTTTTGTAAATGATTAGTTCATTATCTAATAACTTATAACTGAACGTTATTATAAAGTGTTACCCATGTTTTGTTTTGTTTTGCTGCTGCTGGTCATTTAGTTTTGATATAATGTATGGAATGTCTTAAACTTGTGTTGAAAGCTTTAAATGGATATTTAAATTGTCCTCATTTACTCATAACCTGTGATTCTCTTTCATCTTTTTGACAGAGCAGAAGATATTTTGAAGAATGTAAGTGTTTTTTCTGTGCTGTGGAACTCGTCTGATCACCAACATTCTTCAAACTATCTTCCTTTGGGTTCAGCAGAACAAAGAAACTCATAAAGGTTTAGAAAAACTTTACGGTATGACAATTATTTTTCATTATTGGGTCAACTGTACCATTAATTTATGTTCAGTAATTTTTGTTAATAATTATGTTTATGAAAGGTTTCAAGTTCTTCATCTCCATGCATTAGTGTATCTTGTGATTTATGTAATATTGTCAGGGCAACAGCTGTAATGTTGTAAACAAGTACTAATAAACTTCTTATTCTCTGAAGGTGTGTACTGTTATATGTCCTCATGTCTGTTCAAATGTCATATGGTCATGTGACCACACAAATAGCCGGTCCTTGAGTGTTGGAGTCTGAGCCACAGGTGAGGATGTGTTTGTGTTCATTTGTCCTCATAAATCAGGTGTGTCCTTATAATGCACAATGCCTTCACGTTTGTGTTTGTGTATTGCCATGTCCCATTAATTCATGTTTGTCCCTCTAATACACATTAATGTCATTTGTGTGTGTGTGTATCCACTGTCCTTATAATTTTGGTTTTGTCATAGGCGGGGCTTAGACACTTAATTAAGGTGTCCTCATAATTAAGTATATAGTCAGGTTGTTATATTATAAGTTGTGTTGTGTGTATACAAATTCTGAAGTGAAATCTGTGTTGTATGGCTCAGAACAAAATTTTTGATACCCTCCACATCACTGTAGAGCAAGTGGAAAGGGGTGTCCCCATAATACACCAAACAACTGGTTTGGGCTGAAGTGTCCTCATAAACCACATAAACCCGTATGTGTGTGTGTGTGTGTGTGTGTGTGTGTGTGTGTGTGTGTGTGTGTGTTTTTTTTTATCGTAATACCTCACAGAAAATACCTCATCTTAAAAACCAAAAACAGCTGGCAGAAGAGTGGGCTGGTTTCTTGCTTTTCAATGCAAATTTGGTTATTAGATGTAACATCTTTTTTTCTTCTTCTTTTTTTTCATTTATTAAAATGATTCAACCCATCCAAAGCCATTTTCACTGTTATCTGTCAGAACAAGAAGATTGTATCCTTAACATTGAACCTATAGCACAGACAGATTCATCCTCATCTAACCTCTAGAGAAGGATCATGCATCATGGCACAGAGGCAAGAGTGGTTTTATTACAGTCTTTCAGTAGATGGGAAATAAGTTCACGGTGGAATGTTACAGAGTTTCAGCATCATTACTCCAGTCTTCAGTGTCACATGATCCTTCAGAAATTATTCTAATGTGCTGCTCAAGGAACATTTCTTATGTTGAAAACAGTTGTACTTGATATTTTCGTGGAAATGGTTATACATTTTTCAGGGCTTCAGACAAAACAATAAAATAAGGAGCCATTGGCTCCTATAAGGGGAAAAAGTTAGGTTTAAAAGTTTAATTTTTCTTGTGCAATTATATGAGCGGTGTTGAATTTCATTTTTTATCTCCTTCTATACTTTCTCATGAAGACAACAGTTTAAGTAAAAATATAAGGATTATGTGATCTAGTGCATATATTTAGCAAAATGCCCCTTTCTATAGTTATTTTTATGAACATTGAATGTCTTTTCTGAGGTAAATTTGACGTTACATTACGGTTTTATACAAGCGCTTTCCAAGGTCGAAATGCTGATTAAGCGATCTGTCAGGCCACATTAAAGAGTGTCAAAAAGTTTTGACGTATTAGTTAACGTACACATCTTCGTGTGATTTATGGATGGCTGCACTACAAATAACGTGACAGATTAACAGATTTGTAACAGCAAAGCTTAAAATATATGGAGAATAAGAATCCATATCAGTATCAATTAAAAACGAGAATTGTTACTGATTAGTTGGCGTCCACACAGCTGTCATGTTTATCTGTTGTGGTTAACCACGTTGTGTGCACGAAATAGACTCCCTTCCTGCACTTTTACAGTACTTAGATGTTCATGAAGTTTTCTATCTCTCTCATGCTGGCACAGCCATCAGCGTTGTTGCTCGATAGAGATGAGGGCTTTGAAAAAGCCTGATAATTTCCGTTTTGTTATCAGTTTCTGACACGTATTTTGGCACTCAGACTGGGTGAGGTTTTTTCCACTGTAACTTTGCTGCACGTCGTCTCATTTTATTATGTCAACACAACCAAAGATGTGATGGGCTACTCATCTCACAGAACATGTCAGTAAAAAGGCACACCATTTTTAATCATAACATGTAAATTTATATGTTTGCCAGTGGCGATCTAAGCAAAAATAGGCCTATCACTCGCAAATAAACCGTTTTAGTCGCAGTCTGGAGACCTGTTTCTTTGGTGAATTTAAAGTTCAATAGAACAGCATTTATTTGAAATATATTTTTGTAACATTGTAAAAGTTTATACTTTAAATTTTGATCAGTTTAATGCATCTTTGCTGAATAAAAGTATTAACCCTTAAACGCTTACCCTGGGTCTTAAGTGACCCGGGACGTCATTCCCTACCCCCCTCCTTATTAATTTTTTTAAAGTTAGACATCGACCTAGTATTCCTCAATCAATTCATTATAAACAATATAACAAGAAAAAACTTTTTTTTTTGTTCCTTCTGTTTTTTGTAAAAATTGTAAAGGGTCGCTATGACCCGAGGTGTGTATATATTTTTTTCAGTTTTTCTGATTAAAATCATTGAATCTTTGATGACTGAATAAGTGCAATTCACCTTTATTCCACAAGGTGGCAATGTCTGATACACAGTGATGAAGTTAACGCAGGCAGAAAACAAAGGTATAGGAATAATCAGCAAAACTTGAAATGGCTCAGCGATTTACTGAACAGAGTACTGAACGCAATCAAATATAAGTGTCACTGTTACCTGATGGTGGATCTATTGAAGAAGCTGTCGGCAATCAAAATATTGAATTTGAAGATTTTGAAAATGATTTTGAGAATATGTTTGAGATCGTGAATATGAGCCAGATGCCAAATAAACTGGGAAATGAGCTCTGACGAGGACAGTGATGATGATTGTATTAAACATCTGCTCAAACTGAACCCTTCCAAGCTCAAAAAGGTAACAAAAGATGCTTTATTTTATTCTTCTGTAATTGTTACTCTAATACCAGAAGAGTTTTATATTATCACAAGAAGGTAGAGATCCATCTGTGTTGGATATAGATTCGGGTCGCTAAAGACCCAAATATTTAATAATGATTCATAGTTGAAAATCTTTGTATTTTTTTTATTCTTTAGATAGTGTGCACTTTACAAAATTCACATTCGTATCATGTTATTCTCATGCTAACACATGATGTCTTAGTTTTGCTTGTTTTTACAAACTGAGGGATGAGTTGAAATTCATTTCTGTGGTAGTCAACATGCTACGGAGTCTGTCGATAGAGCTTCAAATGTATTGAACCTTTTCATGTGACATGGTTTCTCAAAGCCTGTGGATCAGATGGAAAGTTTGCTCTTTTGCGTCATCACATGCTGTTGAATCTCTGAGAAGTGTTCAGGCAAGTATGTGTTGATTTACACAGCCTTCTGCTCTCCTGCGTCTTATGTCCGTCTCATGTGCAGGCGTGTGAAACTGCTTCCGTCAGTCCGTGGCCTCTTCTTCCCCTTTCCACTCCACGAGGAAGCCAAGAACACCCACAAACCCCTGGTTACATAGCACCCTGTATCCATGGAGACCGGCCGAGCCATCTGGAACACAATATCCATGTGGCTTAATCACATTCAGAGGTAATAATCATTTCTTTTAATAAACTCAGAAAACCTGCTGGATGCGAAGACAGTTTTTTTAGCTCTAACATTTGTCATCTGGACCGGCTCTTGGGAAGGCACTAATGTTCTCATTTTGCCTAATGGTTGCTGTCAGGAACTTGAGCAACAAAAATGTCAGACGTGGGGATCTTCTGTACCGGCTCAATCACAACACTGCTGTTTACCCGCCGTGGTGAAGGCTCAATAAACGATTTGGAGATGTGCAGCCTGCAGAAGTCTTGCCAGCACTGCAGATCACTGTCATTGGAGCTCAGTTGATTAGTCTCTGGCTTGCTTTTGTCTGATAACAGTTCACCAAGAGTAAAACAAAACCTGTGCCCCATTTTATAGTAGCTGACATTGGCCTGGTTTTCATTACAGATTTGCGCAAATGTATATATCGCAGACACCGCGCTAGCCATTATTTTTTAATTGAAGGAGATGTAGGTGTGTTATCCAAGCATTAATGGCAAGGAAAGCCCCTTATCGGCCACGTATGAGGTGTTTCTGGGTGTTTCTCCCTCCTATCTTGATAAATTGTGTGATTTTCTTTGTTGTTTAGAATTCAGTATTCCTGTAATTATTTTGTCATTTATGAGTTTAATATAGAACTCTATCTTGTTTTCTGTCCAAACATACCACGCCATCCATGCCAGGTGACCTGTAAATGCGGAAAAACCAACGCTATCTCACGATTTGTACGTTTTTGTACGAAGTGGCTAATTCGTATGAATTCGTACAACCTCACTCATATGAATTTGTCTATATTTGTCTATAGTGCAGTGATTTGTCTATAGTGCAGTGTAAGTTTAGTATTAGACCAACTTGTCAAATACGTACAATTTAGCAAAAATCGTACCAATTCGTACGAGTGAGGTCATACAAATTTGTACGAATTAGCCACTTCGTAAAATATCCATGTACGTTATAAATATGTAGTTTCCATTGCAGCAAAGAAAATATTCCTTATTCGAATTGCCTGTAAAACCAAAAAAAAAATGTTTTGCGATATATGGTAGGCATATTTTCGAATTCACAATTTCAATTTATGCAATTTGAAGGGTAATAGAAACACAGCTATTATCTCCAGAAGTTAAAATAACCACCAAAAAAGAATATATATAAATATTATAAAATATGCAATAAATATCATAAAAGTTGCTATATTCAAAGTCTTCTTAAGTCGTATAATAGCCTTACTTGAGGAACAGTTCAAAATGTGAAGTTATTTAAATGTATTATGCTTTTTTAGATATTACTATTAATGTAGTATATAGCTGTTTATTAATGAAAAATGTATGCAAAGTTTCAAAGATCAAAGTAGGCCTGTCACAATTGGTTGATACAATCGACTGCGTCGACACTGTTAATTAGTCGATGTCAATATTTTTAATCGACTGGGTAAGTTGGATACGATATGAAATAGTGCCGGTAATTTAAAAATGTCCGCACTCTAATAAGAGCAGTATTTCTTAATAATTTGCGTCGATGTGTGACAGCAGGAGTGAGGACGTGTGTGTGAGCTCTGCTTCCACCGTTCACTAAACAATGGAAGCAGAACAGTAAAATATATATGTGCAACTCAGGAAAAAGAACGCAACAGAAAAGAGCGACGCCGCCGGGATGTGCACACTCCTTTCACAGACTGATCGCGATGCTAGTTTCGTGGATTACTGGGTTTGAATGGTAAAAAATATGTAAAAATGCACGTCCTGGCGAGTATTCGGGTGTTCCAATGAATTTGGTATGTGCAGCTCTTAAAGGGCCGGACCTAATATTCTGTGTGAAGCAGGGCAGGAACCTGGCAGGAACATGCCGCCCAATGCTGTTTTAACCAAAAACAACGATAAAACAATTAATAGTAAGTTCTGTCATATTATTCAATTACTTTTACTGTTTTTTGCCATGGTATCGATTCAGTATTGGTATTGAGGTATTTTAGTCTGGTATCATATCGAAGTCATAATTTTGGTATCGTGACAACACTATTCTATATATAAAGTATGTATTTGCTGATATTCTCTTTTTTTTTTTGTTATGTTGGTTTACAAATTTGTACCTTTTAACATTTTTACTCTTTTAGTTTTACATTTTGTCAAGGGCTTGTTTATAGTATAAGTAAAATTGTTGAAAATGATTGTGATAAATTAGTTGATAGATTAATTGATTATTAAGTCGATAGATTAATCGATATAAAAATATTTGTTTGTGGCAGCCCTATATCAAAGTGCACAATACATGGGGTTGTCTATCAATTTAAACCAATTCTAAACAGCCTTAAACAAGTCGTCAGTAATTCCAGTCTTACTACTTGCACGAACCTACATAGGTTTGTAATAAATTAGCTAAATTCCAGCCTCTGGTCATCATTGCTGCCTGTGAACAATGTTTACTTTGACCCGCCATTAAACACTAAATCCATTTTGCATGCACCTCCAAAAGATGAGGTCTCGGGCTCGAATTGATACGATAAAACTGACACCATCGTTACTGTTCATATCGCCTCATACTGTTCAATGGCGGTTTTGTTTCCAACATGTGCTGTAAGTGGTAGACCAATTGCAACAGACTGGGCCATCTGACCAATCAGAGCAGAGTAGGCTCTCAGAAAGGATGGGTTTAGAGAGACCATTGCAGACACTGTGAGAAAAGAGGTGATGCTGCAATGTATATTAAGAGATTATCAAAATGTTCATGCAAATGTTGGATGCATATAATTTGTAGGAGACCTCCAGAACTAAATTAGGAACCTTTAAAATAGCATAATAGGGGCGCTTTAAGTTTGTGTTTAAAACTCATTGTTTGTGTCCAGAATTCAAAGATGGTGCATGAACCAATGTCACTGTAGCAATATTGATGTTGGCACACTATTTATGCAAATGTGGACTACAGTTTACTGTTTCTCATGCAAAACTACTGTAAGGCTTAGAATACATTTTTTTTTTTTGTACATTATTTAAAAGAACACTATTGTGCTATTTGTCTTTTTAATGTACCGTCTGACTTAAAAGAAATATTCACCACTCAGAAACATATCAGCATATAGTGAATATATAAAGAGTTTCTTAACATAGCTTATGCCTCTCTTAACACAGTGGGAGAGTTTAAGTATAGTCTCTCTCTCTATTATATTATTACTTTCATCTCAGGGCCAGCTCTTTGTCCACATATTATGGGATGTTGGATAGTTTGCCATTGAATACTTTTGTCACTCTGTTGAATGTGTGCTGTTCGTTACAGAGATCACATTAGTTGTTGGCTCTATAGTTGTGCAAATTAAATCTTCACCCTCTTCTTACTTCTGAAATTGCATTTTGTGCCGATTTTGTGAATTTGCAACTGTGGCGGCAGACAAATGTGCTATTAGTTTGCAGGGGTGTGGAGTACTGCTGCGCTGGGATCGATTATAATAGAGTCATCAAGTGTTGCTTTATGAGGAACTCAAAACTGATAGAAACAGAAGGAGAGTAAGACACAATTATGCTTTATAAGTTGGGATCACCCTCTAAGTCGCTCTCAGTCTCAAAAGGGCGATTAGAACTGTTTATTACAGGTAATTAATATGAGATTATTGTGATGGCATCCCGCAGGCTTTCCCTGGATTTCCTGTGCCAGCATTCATCAGCATTTCAGCATTGAGCAACTCATTTTGTAAGCATTTGCTTAATGAGGAAATGTAATGGTAACTGGATTGAAATATTTCTCTGATGTTACTTTTACTGTTTTTAACACTTATTATAGGACTGCACGATTTGGGGAGGGGTGGGGGGTGGAAGGGGGATATAAATCTGTTGCTGTTGTTTTTATTGTTATTGTTATTAAATAAAAATATAAATACTAAATCAAAATAAAATAAGAAAGAAATATTACAATTTCACTCTAAAATAAAAGGAGTATTTAAGAAATATATTTTTTACAACTACAATGCTAATATTTTATGTCTTATGTCTTAATTTCCTCATTTTCAAATATTAAACCACACTGTAAACCCTAACGCTCCAAATAATTAATTGGTTTGAGTAGAGAAACAAATTCATTAGTTCAAACAAATGAACTTTTATGAGTATTTATAACTTTTTTTCTTTTGAGTTCTCAAAACTGACACATTTTAAGTAATCTGAATGGTTAAATTTTTTTTTAGTTTTATGAACCTGTTTCTTTTAATTTAGACTAACTTAAATTTAACTGAAACTGGGCTGGGATTTCTATTTATCATTTAGCAAGGTGGCATTTGTTGAATTAGCTAGTTAAAGGGTAACTCAACCCCAGCTCAGAGCATAACTCCACCCACTGGCAATATTTGAAAAACACTGGAAAAGTGGGCAGAGCCCAGCAGAGACAGAGGGGACTAACCGAGGGCAGGGCTGAGCGGGGGGCGTGCACCTGAGATCCGCAGTGACGGATTAATTGATTGCTGTCAGACTCGCAAAGATGGAGAATGACTGGAGTGACGCCAGTAGCTTTGCAACAGAGCGGTCATTCGAAGTAGGGGACTTTTCTCCCCCTTCACCTGAAGTGGAGGAGGGTGAATTGTCTGTAGACACAGAGCCTTATCAATTGAGCCGCTGGCTCAAACTGCGTTAACTCCCAATGCCGGCGATGCTAGCGAAGTAGCAGCGCAAGAGAGAATGGGACCACTGACCTAATCTATGAACAGTCAAATCCTGAATATACTGAATTCCACTAAAAATAGATCAGATACATGCAATGTATTTTCATTCAAATTAACTGAATCAATAAGCAGCGCAGGACCAATAAGTTCAAACGTAATAGCCTATTATAAAAAGATTTCCTCAAATAAAAGTTAGACTATATACACCAGCACGTTACGGAATTGTTGTTCGCTACCAAGGCAGCCACTTGCGTGTCAGGGTTTGAAAGCGTGTCTCATGTATGAAAATTATTAGTACACATGACGGGCTGCAAAAATATTACAAGAAAAGCCTGACGTGTACTGACAACTGCATTATTTAACAGGGGCGTGGGTAGTGAGCTGTTGGAAGAACCAACATACGTCACAATGACCAACAACGTCCAGTAGGAAAATTCAGCTGCAGTAGCCACCATTCAACCTTAAGAGGGCAGCACTCAGACATTTTTACACCATATTTTGTAGAATTAAAACACTTCATACCCAAATGTCAAAACATTTACTCGAATCAATGAACAGCACTAATAAAGCCCCAGTCTTGCAGATCATTAACTAAAAATTATACATTAACTTGTGAGATGGTGGTCCAGTGGGTTAAACCATGGAACTGATATGCAGAAGGTCGATCCCAGCAGTCACCACCAGTGTGTCCTTGAGCAAAGCACTTTACTCCATGTTGCTCCAGGGGGATTGTCCCTGTAATAAGGGCACTGTAAGTCGCTTTGGATAAAAGCGTCTTCCAAATGCATAAATGTAAATGTAAATGTAAAAAAAGTTGGTTTAGGGTTTAGTTACCCTTTAAAGCTATACATTTCCATAAAATTTTTTTTGCGATTACATGATATTTTTAAGTTACATGTATGAATTAGCTTACTTAAATATTCAGAGCAAGTTCAGAACAATTAAAATTTATGATTAAAAAAATCTGCAAGTTCTGCTTACTTAAACTTTAAATTTCTTAACTTAATGAATTTGAGGCAAATGATGGCCTAATTTTTTTTTACTTATTCAGGTTTACAGTGCCTCACAGTGCCTCAATTTTCTGCGATTTCTTAAGTCTGCACTCTATGCGTTCTCGATATTAAGAACACATACAGTTACTTTCATGCGTCGTCTTGTTCTTGAGTATTGGAATTGAGCTTCGATGGTCTATGAAAACGTAGCATGAGAACACAAGGACCCAAGATTGCAAATTGAGAAACAGCCCATCTCTTGCTACTCACTGGAGTTTGCGTCATTCATTAATCCTGTCCTCTCATACATCCCATGTCTCCACATGACCTTCATGTCAACTGTGACATCGGTTTAATCATATTTGCAACAAAGAAATCAATGCACTAGATGAGCTGGAGCTTTTTAAGTGTTAACGTCTATCCCAGTTTTCAAATCAGGAAAGTACACAATTTGCATGCGCCCAACACAAGGTCACCCTCAGACTGGACAAATATACAGAATATGGAGACAAAAGCAAACAAGGCAAACAAACTGAAAGCCCTCGAGAAATAAACATAAGCAGATGCCTTCATAATTCAGCTCCGCTATCAGTTTGCACATCCCAGTCCGACAACCAAATGAGCTTTTCTGAGCCGCAGCCTGTGATAAAGCCTATTGGCTGGCACTGTGCTGTAGTATGCAGCTCGTCCTGTGCCCCTTCCTTAAAAGCTCTATTATCTCTGCAGAAAATGCTTTGGAAAATCTCTGAAGTAGCCACGGATACTGTAGAAAGCTCAGAGAGGGAAGTGTTGAAGTGCATCCGGGCTAAATCGATTGAGAGTTTGAGTGGACACTGTTGGCATGGAGCTGGACTGAACAGCACAGCTGGAGCTGTGGATGTTGACTGAAACAAACGAATCAGCTGCCTTACAGAGGTCTGAAGCTGTTGAGAACGTACAGTATAAGGCTGCTTAAAGCAAGCTTCAGAATATAAAAAGAAGGTTATACAAAAATAGTGTATTACACCAATAATCCAAATATACAATATGACAATAGTTTGCGTACAATACAGTATGACAAGTTTCAAATGATGGAAGAAAATATTAAAGTCTCAAGTTCAAGATGTTAATTAATTAGTTAATTAGTCCAACTAATAAATTATGCATGAATAAATTGTTGATTTTTTTTCTTTCTCAGACATAGATAAAGGTCATACTTTACTTAATAAATAAATATGTATATGTTAGAGGTCGACCGAAAGTGGATTTTACCGATACCGATAACTAGGTTGGACTGCACTTGCCGATAACCGATTAATCGACCAATATTTTTTAGAATGGATACTGGATTAAAAAAACATAAGTAAACCAGTGCTGAACTTTATAACAAAAAATATAAAAACTACTGATCCAACCACCATCCAACCAACCACTACTGAGAAAGAGCCAGGTAATTCTTTGAGATGAGTCACACCCTCTAAATGGTGAATATGTGCTGTTACCATCTGGCCGAGGATAGGGTATCGTTATTTCAGACTGCCTGTGCACTTCATATTCTCGAGCATAGCTCTGTTAAATAAATCCCTGTCTTTTCATTGTACACCTATTGCGGTAATTCTGCTGTTGTGAGAGGGATGTTGGTGTCTAAGGGTGGCTACATACAGTAAGGAAAATAAGTATTTGAACACCCTGCTATTTTGCAAGTTCTCCCACTTAGAAATCACAATATATGATTTTTTTACTATTTATTTGTATGATACAGCTGCAAATAAGTATTTGAACACCTGTCTATCAGCTAGAATTCTGACCCTCAAAGACCTGTTAGTCTGCCTTTAAAATGTCCACCTCCACTCCATTTATTATCTTAAATTAAATGCACCTGTTTGAGGTCGATAGCTGCATAAAGACACCTGTCCACCCCATACAATCAGTAATAATCCAACTACTAACATGGCCTAGACCAAAGAGCTGACCGAAGAGCTGTCCAAAGACACTAGAGACAAAATTGTACACCTCCACAAGGCTGGAAAGGGCTACGGGGAAATTGCCAAGCAGCTTGGTGAAAAAAGGTCCACTGTTGGAGCAATCATTAGAAAATGGAAGAAGCTAAACATGACTATCAATCTCCCTCGGACTGGGGCTCCATGCAAGATCTCACCTCGTGGGGTCTCAATGATCCTAAGAAAGGTGAGAAATCAGCCCAGAACTACACGGGAGGAGCTGGTCAATGACCTGAAAAGAGCTGGGACCACCGTTTCCAAGGTTACTGTTGGTAATACACTAAGACGTCATGGTTTGAAATCATGCATGGCAGGGAAGGTTCCCCTGCTTAAACCAGCACATGTCAAGGCCCATCTTAAGTTTGCCAATGACCATTTGGATGATCCAGAGGAGTCATGGGAGAAAGTCATGTGGTTAGATGAGACCAAAATAGAACTTTTTGGTCATAATTCCACTAAACGTGTTTGGAGGAAGAAGAATGATGAGTAGCATACCAAGAACACCATCCCTACTGTGAAGCCTGGGGGTGGTAGCATCATGCTTTGGGGGTGTTTTTCTGCACATGGGACAGGGAGACTGCACTGTATTAAGGAGAGGATGACCGGGGCCATGTATTGCGAGATTTTGGGGAACAACCTCCTTCCCTCAGTTAGAGCATTGAAGATGGGTCGAAGCTGGGTCTTCCAACATGACAATGACCCGAAGCACACAGCCAGGATAACCAAGGAGTGGCTCTGTAAGAAGCATATCAAGGTTCTGGCCAGTCTCCAGCGATGCACCAACATGCACCTACAATCACAATTTCAGACCCCTCCATGATTTCTGAGTGGGAGAACTTGCAAAATAGCAGGGTGTTCAAATACTTATTTTCCTCACTGTAAACCCAATAGAGAATCTTTGGAGGGAGCTCAAACTCCCTGTTTCTTAGTGACAGGCAAGAAACCTGACTGATCTAGAGAAGATCTGTGTGGAGGAGTGGGCCAAAATCCCTCCTGCAGTGTGTGCAAACCTGGTGAAAAACTACAGGAATCGTTTGACCTCTGTAATTGCAAACAAAGGCTACTGTACCAAATATTAACATTGATTTTCTCAGGTGTTCAAATACTTTTTTTTTGCAGCTGTATCATACAAATAAATAGTTAAAAAATCATACATTGTGATTTCTGGATTTTATTTTTTAGATTATGTCTCTCACAGTGGACATGCACCTACGATGACAATTTCAGACCCCTCCATGATTTCTAAGTGGGAGAACTTGCAAAATAGCAGGGTGTTCAAATACTTATTTTCCTCACTGTATGTATGGTGGAATGATACATGTTGTTTTGTAATTTGTCTATGTTTGTTCATATCTGTTTATGCCTGTATTGTCCATTTGCCACAGATGCAAAAAGATTTTCCGAAACGACAATAAACTAACTATACTAGCTTACATGAACTATATGCATGATGCATACATTTATACAGCATATATTAATATGAGCAATGCACTTGTACCTTGATCATTCATGTTACATCATAGTGCATTAACCAAGGTTAGCAGATACAAATTCAAACTCAATTTAATGTTGAAATTAACATACTAACAATGAACAATACTTAGCCACAGCATTTATTAACCTTAGTTACTGTTACAAATGTAATGTTATTGTAGTGTTACCATTTCATACAAATCCAAACAGTCTGCTTTTTTAGAAAGAGATTATCTAATAAAAAAACAAATGTGTTTCTGCTTTGTTTATATTTCTGTCGGCAGCATGACGATACAGTTTGCTTTCTCACATCACTAATTTTATATATGCAACACCTGGGTCGGACTTGCGTGTTATCACATTGATTTAACTGCTTGAGGTACTGAATAATGTTAGCATCCTCTCAGCCTCCATGACAAACATACACACTGCTGTTATTTACCTGTTAATGCAGAATCTAGTCAAGAAATGAATTACTTTATAATTGTTTGGCAACAAGTACTGTAGTGCTCTGTATTCATACCGTTTCGCTGTCGTATTTTAAACGCGCATCTGATGTGTCAGTGCTCTCCATGCAGCCTCGCGTGCAGCCTCACCTGTGAATGTAAACACAAGGCGTCAGTGATAGTGTTTATTTGGCCTCTAGAGGCCGCTCTCATGCTATATACTGCCAGCAGACCCTTCTCAGCGCTCTCGTACTGTGTAATGACAGCACACCCGTCTCAGCCGCTCCAGCAATGGACGCAACTCGGAAAAACTATCGGTGTGGATTTGTCGGTGTACCACCTTGGATGGTAAGCCAAGGTGATGGCGTCCACTATCCAGTGGGCCATCCTGTGATTGGAGACAGCCTTTCCCTTCTGCTGGCCTCCGTGACAGACAAAGAGCTGATCTGAGGTTCTAAAGCTTTGGGTTCTATCCATGTAGATCTGCAGAGCGCGGACGGGACAGAGCAAAGCTAGGGCTGGGTCTGCCTCCTATGGGGGCAGCACGTGCAGGTTCACCACCTGGTCCCTGAAGGGAGTGGTAGGAACCTTGGGCACATAGCCAGGTCGGGGTCTCAGTACCACGTGGGCGTCACCCAGCCCGAACTCAAGGCACGATTCGTCGACCGAAAAAGCCTGCAGGTCCCCAACCCTCTTGATGGAGGCCAATGCAGCCAACAGCAAAGTCTTCATAGACAGAATCTTTAGCTCTGCTGACTGCAAAGGCTCATATGGGGCATTCTAAAGTGCTCGGAGCACCAGAGTAAGATCCCAAGAGGGTATGGAGGGGGGCCGAGGAGGATTTAACCGTCTCACCCCCCTAAGGAAGCTGACGACCAGGTCATGCTTCCCAACCGTCTTTCCCTCTATGTGGTCGTGATAGGCGGATATCGCAGCAACATAGACTTTGAGGGTGGAGGGCGACAGCCTACGCGCCAACCCTTGCTGCTGGAAGGAAAACACAGACTTGATCGAACATTTTCGGGGGTTTTCTCCTCTAGAAGAACACCACTCGTCAAACAGGTTCCACTTCAGGGCGTAAGCCTGTCTTGTAGACGGTGCGCAAGCTGAAGTGATGGTGTTAACTACCTCTTGGGGTAAGTCACTTAGAACCTCCGTGTCCCGTCCAGGGGCCAAACGTGAAGCCTCCACAGGTCTGGACGTGGGTGCCACAGGGTGCCCCGTCTCTGAGTCAGAAGGTCCTTCCTCAGAGGAATCGGCCAAGGAGGGGCTGTCGCGAGGAGCATCAGTTCTGGGAACCAGGTCCGGTTAGGCCAGTACGACTCCACCAACAGGACCTGCTCTTCGTCCTCCCTGACCTTGCACAGTGTGCACAGTGTCTGTGCAAGTAGGCTCACTGGGGGGAATGCATATTTGCGCAGCACCTGCGGCCAGCTGTGCGGTAGAGCATCTGTGCCGAATGTGCCCTCAGTCAGCGAATAGAACCATAGGCAATGGGACGTTTCTGGAGAGGCAAAAAGGTTGACCTGTGCCACCCCAAACTGTCTCCTAATCAGCTGAACCACCTGGGGGTGGAGTCGGCATTTGCCCGAGAGCACAGCTCGTGAGAGCTCATCGGCCACACAGTTGCGGGGGACATGAATGGGACATGAATGGCCCGAAGCGACCTCAGACACTTCTGACTCCAGAGGAGAAGATGGCAGGCGAGTTGCGACATGCGACAGGAGTGTAGACCACCTTGTCGGTTGATGTACGCGATGTTGTCCGTGCGGACCAGTACATCTTTGCCCCGTAACCGGCCTTTGAGGCGGCCCAGAGCTAGATGCACCGCTATCAACTCGAGGTAATTGATATGCCAATGCAGGTGCAGGCCCGTCCAAACCCCTGACACTGCATACCCATTGTACGTGGCACCCCAGCCCATGGCAGAGGCAACAGTGAAAACCACAGCATGCCTGGACACCTGCTCCAAGGGCACTCCGGCCCGAAGGAACGAGGGGTCTGACCATGGCCAGAAGGACTGGCGGCAGGTCGGTGTGATGCTCACCTGGTGAGTGCCGAGCTACCACGCCCATCTCGGGACTCGGCCGTGTAGCCAATGCTGAAATGGTCTCATATGAAGCATGCCGAGTGGTGTTACTGCCGCAGCGGCCACCATATGCCCCAGGAGCCTATGAAACTGTTTCAATGGAACCGCCATCTTGCCTTGAAACGTGTTGAGGCAGTTCAGCATCGACTGGACGCACTCCTCTGTGAGGCGTGCTGTCCGTTCGACCGAATCCAACTCCATACCGAGAAAAGAGATCATCTGCACAGGGGCGAGTTTGCTCTTTTCCCAGTTGACCCGAAGATCCAACTGGCTGAGGTGTCTGAGCACCAGGTCCCTGTGTTCGCACAACTGATCCCTGGACTGTGCTAGAATGAGCCAGTCGTCGAGATAGTTGAGGATGCGAACGCCCTGTTCTCTCATGGGCAAAAGGGCCCCCTCTGTGACTTTTGTGAAGACACGGGGGGACAGAGATAGCCCGAAGGGCAGGACTTTGTACTGATATGTTCAACCTTCGAACGCAAACTGCAGGAATGGGGAGAATCTAGACATGAAAGTACGCGTCCTTCAGGTCGATCGCTGCAAACCAATCTTGGGGACGGATGCATTCGAAACTGATGGCCTCAGTCTGCTTCTGTGCAGCCGAGAACTGTTGGGCGAAGTTCTGGACCACGTCGCCGAAAAGGTCGGTCTGAGACACGGGGGAGTTAAGGAACCTGATCTTGTCAGTCTCCCTCATGTTGGCCAGACACAGCCAGAGATGGCGTTCCTGGACCAGCATCGTGGGCATCGCACGACCCACGACCCCGTAACCTTCGTCGCACGAAACGCGAGGTCCGTAGCGGTTCTCAGTTCTTGGAGGGATCATGACCACCCTCGTGCAGGACCTTCAGTGCCTGGGCCTGATGGACCTGCAACAACGCCATAGCGTGTAAGGCGGAGCCTGCCTCTCCACAAGCCTGGTAAGCCTTCCCGATCAGATCAGAGGAGTACCTACAGGCCCGGGAAGGGAGACACGGGTTCCCCTTGGATGTGGAGTTAGGGCACAGTTGCATAGCAACGGCCCGTTCCACCGGAGGAACCTGCATGTAATCCTTTGCAGGTCCGCCATCAAGGGTGGTGAGGGAGGAGGATCCACTAGGGCAGTTTCGGGCAGTAAAAGGTGCCGTCCACGTCCTAGTGAGCTCCTCGTGCACCTCCGGGAAGAAAGGAACTGGGGTGGGGTGCTGAGAACCAGCAAGGGCCACCCCGAGAAACCAATCATCCAACCTTGAAGGTTCGGGACACGGTGGAGGGTTCCACACAAGCCCGACCTTCTCGGCGGCCCAGGAAAGCATGGCCATAATTTTTGGATCTGTATCGGGCACAGCGGGTCTTCCCGAAGGAGCCCCCTGCGCCGACACGTCATATCCATAGAAGTCTGACCCTCCCTCCGATGCAGCGATGGACATCTGATCATCAGGGGGAGCCCCAAAGGATAGGGCCGGTGCGCATCTCAAGGACGACCCACCACGCTACAACGGCAGCTCTACTGGCTGTGGAGTGCGCGAGGGATGAGGGTTCCCTGGGGGTTGGTTCCCTGGGGGAAGCGCACTCACCGTAATCCTCAGGTCACCTGCGCTACTGCCTGAAGTAACTCTCTGTGGAGGGTTAGATCGAGGCAGAGGCACGGAGACTCCACCCCTTGCGAGATAGAGACTAAACCGCAACTCCGAGATGGTCATGTTCCCGCAGTGAGAACATGAGTTATCCACCAGCGACCATCCCTCGTTGACAGGTAACCACCGCATCCAGAAACACACAGATAGAATGTCATCTTAACAAAGACGCAAGCTCTATCTGTGTCGCTCTTTCAGAAGGACGCTCTCCGCGGTGCTGAAGCACGCAGGGGGAGGAGTCGCGGCAATGCACCCAGGGGGATAGTGCAGCCTGGTGTGCACGCTCTCTCACAAGGTGCTCTGTACCAGCCGTAAAAACGGCTTTTTAGCACTCTCCACCTAGCGCACCGTTTGCTCAAAGAGAATGCCCTGCGATCGCTCTGACGAGACGACAAGGAGAGATGGAAACCCACGTGACCATTGCAGTGCTGTCACACCAACACCTGACTGAAGAGATCATTTCCAAAGGCGGCTTGTCTCAGTCAGGACTGCAGTTTTCAGTGAGTGAATTCAGGCTTATTGACACCATGAAACACTCGGCTCCGAAGCAAAAGGTTGACTAATGCAATCACCTGTGTCTCATTTATACCAGCGCTGCGTGGCATGAGCACCTGGTGCAATCATTGCATGCTAATGTGCATTGGATCGTTTTAGTTACACTCGAAGTAGATTGGCTCTCGCGAGCGAGATTCCTATTCGTTGGTACTCCGACGTGGCGTCGAGAGTGACCGACTGAATGGGAACTCCATTTATATTTATTTTACCTATTCTACCTATATTTTTATTTTTTTTATTATTTTATTTTATTCAATTTTTATTTATTTTATTATTGTTATTTTAAATGTGTTTTTTTATGTAAATTTTTTGTTTACTTTTATTTATTTTATTTTATTCACACATCACAGATTCAGGCAGGCCCCTTGGCTGTGATGGTTAATTTGTAATGAACTAGATTTTGAGTTTTCAAAGTTGTTCTTATGCATGATTGAGTCCATGTTTTCCAGGTTGCAAATCTTTTCAGTGATGTAAACAGATATGGTTGGATTTTTTCCACTCACATTTTGCAATTTCTTAACAGATTACACTGAGCTCATCTGAACAGCAGCACAGTATGTGACTGTTTGATAGGATGACTCATCTCCAGTCATCAGCTCAGATAACTGCAATAAAGTCAAAGTAAAATGTATCAAGTATTCTAATATTTGCTGAAGTCAAGTCATAAATCCTCAAAGTCTGACCCAAGTCCAATCTAAGAGTTTCCAGTTCATATCTCTGGTATTTCATGCTAGATTGGCAGAATAATAAATGTGTGAATTGCTGCTATTGATCTCAGTAGACAGGCTGACATTTTTTTCCATTGAATTTATACTTTAAGCATTACTGCACATATAGTGCTGTGATCATGATAAATTATTTTTTTATTCTAAAGGTCACCATGGTCTTCTCACATGTTGCTAGTGATACCAAACAGGTCATGTGCATATGAACATGAAAACCTTTTGTAGTTTATAGTTGTGTTGCTGCTGTGCTGCTGAATCTGATTAGTGGACTGGTGTGATTTTGTTCTGCAACATGCTGACATTTTATATCCCTGTGAACCGGAATTTGCGACCAACTTTACTTCAGTATTGTGACGTATTTTCAGAGTGAAACGGAATGGGGCATGACTTGTTTTTCCCTCTAGTGAAAGAGGGTATGCACGTGACGTCACCGTTGGCTGGAGTGACTGGAGAGGCAGCATTGGTTTTCAGCGTGAATGCCACGAAAAACACACCTAAAATGGGAAAGAGCTTTGAGATTGACTGTACAAATAGATTTGACAAGAAACCTAAGGTATAATTTTACAGACTGCCAAAAGCTACAGAAAAGAGAAGCACATATATCGCTGCAATTCACAGAAACAACTGGACTCCAGGCAGTGAGACATGGATTTGCAGTTATCATTTTGTGTCAATATGTTTAATTAATTTTGGGGTAAAATCATACCCTATATATTGTATTGTTATATATTGTATTAACAATTCAATTCACATTTATTTCTATGGCGCTTTTCACAATACATATCGGTTCAAAGCAGCTTCACAGAAAACGCATGCGTCTACATTACAATTTAAAGTGATTTGCACATATACAAAGCACACGGATTAGCTAACAATGTATTATAAATCAATATAATAATTCAATTAAGGCACAGAAATAAGTTAAATAAGAATGCATGTTGTTAAGGATTAGGGTATATAGAAATGAGCATGTGTGCGTGTTGATGCAGAGCTGCATCATCTGAAGTCCTTGCAGGAGTTTGAGTCGTCTCTTCACAGGTTGGTCATCTGGAGTCTTTATGAGAGGCTGGATCTAGACTGGAGCTGACGGACTTTATCTCTGGTGTACCGAGATAAAACAGAACTGCTGTTCAAAGCATTAAGCCAAGACAATCATGTGCACTGATATAACTGGAGTACAAGGTTATGAGATGCTTTATGTGAATGCTTGGCTAAAGAGATGCGTCTTTAATCTAGATTTAAACTGGGAGAGTGAGTCTGAGCCCCGAACATTATTAGGAAGGCTATTCCATAGTTTAGGTGCCAAAAATGAAAACGTTCTTCCGCCTTTAGGGGACTTAGATATCCTAGGTACTACCAGAATCCCAGAGTTTTTGTGATCTTAAAGATCGTGATGGGTTATAAAGCGATAGAAGATCAGTTAAATACACAGGAGCTAAACCGTTTAGGGCCTTATAGGTCAGTAGCAATACTTTATAATTGATACGGAACTTAATAGGTAACCAGTGTGGGGGACTGTTAAAATTGGTGTTATGTGATCATATTTTCTTGAGAAATTATCAAGTTTAAAAACTCCTCAATTAAACATTTACGCTCTTACCTCTGCATAATTGGATGTTTTTAAATGAACACTGACAAAAACTATACAAGTTTTAGGGCTGGATGATATGACATTGATATAATTGATCACACTGATTTAGACCTACCTATATATTCACAGGCAAATTTGCTTTTGGCAATTCATACATATTTTACGAGGTGGCTAATTCGTACGTATTTGACGAGTTGCCAAGAGTTGACAAATTAGTATGAATTCGTATGAATTACCTACCTCAAAACCTACCCGTCACTGGAGTTTAGACAAAACGTACAAATTCGTACGAGTGAGATTGTACAAGTCCGTACGAATTAGCCACCTCGTAAAATAGGTACGAATTGGTTGTGAGATTGCGTTGGTATTTCCCAGAAATCAGACACAAATAATTTTCAGGAAACATGATTCCTGGCTGCGTGTCAATGTCCATGAATCACTGGATCACTGGATCTTTGGTAAGTTGTAAGTAACACTATTGAGTCCAACCTTCAGTTTAAACTGATAATCATTCGCGTTTTCACAGTTTCCCCTATTAAATCAGTCTGGCTGAGGGGGCGTGTTCGGGAAGTGATGTCAATGCATAACCTCCATTGGTAGGATCTTAAAAAAGTAGGTGTTCCATTTAGCTCACTGTCAAAGATTGCATCAGATTGACAGTTGGAGGGGATTTTCTACTCAAGGAGGCCATTCAGAGAAGGGGAGGTTTATTTGCAGATTTTGACCAAAGATTACGAAGAAATGTTTTTTTTCTTTTCCTTTTTTTGTGGATTAACTTGCACGAATGAATTGTTTACCACAAGACTAATGTGCTCGAACAAAATAAATAGGGTCAATTTTGGTTTCATGCCGACTTTAAACTACCACAAACAGATTCCAGAAGTTGAAAACAATAACAATTACCTAGTTCTGGCCATAGACAGTAAAATAAATGGACACGGCGACCCCATAGACTTCCACAGAGGAAAGTGAAGTCAATTAGAAGCAATCACTTCCTGATGGCTGAGTGTACTGCACAGCCTCAGACTGAGCTTGACGACGTAGATGTGACGTGAGCAACCTGTCTGACAGTTGTAAGTAGGGGTGTAACGATTCGTTTTAACAACGATTCGATTCGTATCACGATTTGAGGTTGTCGATACGATTCAAGGACGATATTGGTTCATTTAGAACGGTACGATCCGAAACGATTCAGTGACTTGAAATCGAACTTTTTAACTTTAACTTTTTAGCCAAAAATTCTAGTCTCTGACTAAACATGCAGGCGAGGCTTGAGGCTTCTGCAGAGTTGACTTTACCTTGCGCTGCTGCAGCGGAAACGCTGCAAGAGGTGCCTGGACGGTCGTGTTGTGTAAAATCCCATGGCACCTTAGTAGATGGTTGGAGAGGTTTGTTGTGTTGCAGTTGTATGTTACTTGACCTTTACATATCCTACAAACAGCGAGCGACTTATTTAGAACATCTCCGTCTTTGCAAAAACCAAAGTGTTTCCACACACTGGACCGCAATGGTGGCTTGATAATTTCTCGCTCGTTGGCTTCTCCTCTGCCATCCGCCATGCTATGTTTTGTTTTCTTTACGCTGCTGCTGGCGCGTGGCGATGACGTCGCAGATAGGCAGACTGAATCGAGTAACGTTGAATGCCTTTATCATTAAAAGGGCTAAGAAAAAACATCCATATAAAGTCTGACGTGCTTAAATCCAATGCGTTATTTCCTATTATCGATACAATTGATTGATTACCTTTTAAAACGATGTTAGATCGATATATGTCGTCCGGAAGGCCAACTTGCCGAGCACAGATCGATGTAGTTGGATCATAGGAATATAAATCTATATATCGATGTAGTAGATTAATCGTTACACCCATAGTTGTAAGTCTACTAGTAGTTGTGCAAAGTAAAATCTGAATCACTGAATCTTGCAGGGATGGAGAGCGTGAGCAGGAGCAACTTTTGGTAAGTATTCTGATTAATCATTTTGTTAGTTTGCATAGTATTTATTTATTTTAAAATAGACAGTAAAAGATTGCCTGCTAGCTTCTCCTCCTGTCTATATGGGTTTATACGGTAATTTCTCTACTGTGGTTATGACGCAATCATTAGCCTATTTTTACAAAAACGGCTTCTACGGGGCGATAGTGTAAGCTACAAGGTAATGGAGCCTTTTATACATTGTTGTGTTTCTTTAGAAATAAACAATGGACAAATAGAGTTTTTAAACGCCTCAGATGTAAAGTTATTTGCTGTCAAAGTGACGCCAAAATTAATGGGATTCAATGGAATGCTAACAGCAGGTGATGGCTTGGTTAGCAATGGCTGCCCCTATGGAAGGTACGCTTTCCGGGTGCTGGATTACCCCCTTGGTTCTGGCATGAAACTCTGGTGCATGCTGATATGTCTTTAGCTCATTTGGTAGCAATCACGTTGTTATCGTCATAGCACTGCTGATTGGTTGCTGTTGTATCAGAGGCCAATGAGCTGCGGCTCAACATTCAAACAAATACCTTAAGTGTTGCTGTTAGCAGTCTGCAGCACGCTTTCAGAAACCCTTCTCATTCCCCAGCTCCACCTGTATAGATCTGCTACAGGGGTTAATTTATGCATGTTAAATGTGCATAGCAGCTGAATGTCTTATATGCTCACAGCAATGTATGTGAATGTATTGGCAGTAGCAAGTCTCGCTACTTGCTCTGCAGCAGCAGGAGCAGCAGCAGCGCAGCAGATCTATTCCGCCAAGACCAAATACATTAACATTGCCATATCCATTACCATACCAATCTCTATGAGAGTTGTCACAGAACAACAAAACATTTTATTTAATATGCTGATTGATTGTACATTTATTTACAGATATTTTTTTTGAAAGTTAAAGTTTGAAAGTTTAAGTACTTGCCAGGTACTTTTTTATTTTGTCTAGTAAGTTAAAGGTCCTTGTTGCTTGCTTTGTTTTTGAGACATTTAGATTTAATTGCAGAAGTATGAAGTATTTAATTAGTACTTGTATTAAATATACAATGTATTCAAATGCTCAGGAGCCTCAGCATTGGCAATTTGTGTTTTTAAACTTGCCTGTCAATCAGCTGTTTTGTTCCAGTTCACGTTCACATTTCATTAGAGATCCTTTGTTTTGCTATTGAAATTCAGTAAGTAAAAGAACATTTTGCTCTTACCCACCCATTTGTAAAAAGGCATAATGATCTCAATTATGTAACTAAGTTAAATGCTGTCATAAGATTTAATGCGACTTTATATTACAAAAACATTCGATTTTTGTCATTTAACTTAACTAACATCGTTTTCATTTATTTTCAATTGCATATAAAAAGATAAATAATGTGACTTTGAGATCATAAAATATGGTTGAAAAATGAATGATTTTTGTAGGAAAGATATGTTTTGGCTATAGTGTCCCTGTGTAAAAAACATTTATGTAGCAGTAATGTTTTTTGCACCACAGCCAATCAATTTGAAGATCATGGATTGTTTGTTTTAATCTGCCTTAAATGCTGACGATGAAAGTCATGATGTGTAAACTTGAATGTGTCCAATTATTTTCTGCCGAGAAGACCTATTTGCCTTATTTACACTTGCTGGCACAAATACTTTTCCGTTTTCAGTGTTTCTCGTAAATATTAAATGGTTTGCTTTTTGATGTTATTTTAAATCACCATGTTTTGCTTGTCACCATATGTCCCTTACACACGTGTCGACACTTTTACCTACAGTGAGGAAAATAAGTATTTGAACACCCTGCTATTTTGCAAGTTCTCCCTCTTAGAAATCATGGAGGGGTCTGAAATTGTCATCGTATGTGCATGTCCACTGTGAGAGACATAATCTATATTGGTCTTTCAACATGACAATGACCAGAAGCACACAGCCAGGATAACCAAGGAGTGGCTCTGTAAGAAGCATATCAAGGTTCTGGCGTGGCCTAGTCAGTCTCCAGACCTAAACCCAATAGAGAATCTTTGGAGGGAGCTCAAACTCCGTGTTTCTCAGCGACAGGCCAGAAACCTGACTGATCTAGAGAAGATCTGAGTGGAGGAGTGGGCCAAAATCCCTCCTGCAGTGTGTGCAAACCTGGTGAAAAACTACAGGAAACGTTTGACCTCTGTAATTGCAAACAAAGGCTACTGTACCAAATATTAACATTGATTTTCTCAGGTGTTCAAATACTTATTTGCAGCTGTATCATACAAATAAATAGTTAAAAAATCATATATTGTGATCTCTGGATTTTTTTTTTTTTTAGATTATGTCTCTCACAGTGGACATGCACCTACGATAACAATTTCAGACCCCTCCATGATTTCCAAGTGGGAGAACTTGCAAAATAGCAGGGTGTTCAAATACTTATTTTCCTCACTCTATGGTTATATTAGCTGGATTGGTTTGTAATTGCTGAACACTGGCTGTGTGTCTCACTACTTCAATTTTATTCGTCACTGAATACTTAATTACATTTAATGGGTAAATTGCCTAAACAACTATGAACCACTTTGTCTTTTGGCTCCAGTAATTTGGCATTATTAGCCATGAAGAACATCAGAATAAATCCATGCACACAAACACTTAAAACACAAGACAACAGTGGTACATAAAACAAATGAATGCAGTGCAGCTTAATAGATCCACTGAGTGATGCTTATTCTCCCGCAGAGGTCAAATACAGAGGAGGGAAGTTCAGAGATCTTCTGGGAAATCTGGTGCTCTCATGAATAATTCTACGAAGCTCACAGTACCAGGGTAAAGCGATGTTACACGGCCCTTATCTAGCTATCTGTCACTGCCAGGCAGGGGAATACACAAGAAGGTGCTAATATTTTATCAGTCATAAACCTTGGTGGTGTTGTGTGTTGTTTTGGGTGAGGTGGACATAAGCGTGATTTTTCTACTTACAATTCTGCTTTGATCGTATTGATGAAGCTGTCTTACTTGTCTCAGCTGATTCGACCCTGCTGAAAAGACCGGAATAAATTTACATTTAATTTTTGTATTCATGTTGTTTTCCTATGGTTTTTGAGAAAAATGTAAAACAAAAGTTTTAATTTAATAGATCAAAAATGTTCATTTTGTATAAACTAATAACACATTTTCCTTAAACCTTAAATATGTGAGTGTACACATCTTAAAGGTCCCATGGCATGAAATTTTCATTTTATGAGGTTTTTCAACATTAATATGAGTTCCCCTAGCCTGAATATTGTCCCCAAGTGGATAGAAATGTTGATCGGTGTAAAACCGAGTTCTGGCTGTCTCTCTCTGCCTTTGAGAAAATGACAGGCCAGACGAGCCAATCCTGAAGTCTCCTGTTTTGACGTCCAAGCAGGAACGGTTACCTCCCTTTCCTCCGCCCAGAGAATCTGGCACGCCCATGCAAACGCTCGAGAGATCATTCCTTGTGAACGAGTGAATGCTGGCAGTTTCTCAGTGTTTGGATGTACAAATGAAAACAGAAGTCTTTTTTCAGTTCCTTCTGATCTGTGATCACTTATGTGTAGCTAATTATTTATTATTTGTGCACACACTGCGGCTTCTCTCTCTCCAGACAGAACGGTGTTTTCGTGTTTTCTATCTTGCGAGTCAGTGTTTTTGTACGTCCTCGTCGCGTCTATCTGTTCTACAATGTGCATACAGTCAGAGTTTCTGCTCAACATCGGCCTCACACACGCCGAAGCTCGGGCTGCACTGACCGGTCGGCCTTCAACATCCCCGACCCCCAGTACTGCATCTGGCCCACAGCGGAGGCACCAAACGCGGCGCGAGATTAAGCAGAAGGGGGGTAAGCGTGAGGGTATCCGGCTAGGCTAGCCAGCTAACCCCACAATAAACTGGATTACATTCGATCACTGCTGTGTCTTTGTTTGCACTGTGTACTCAACGCGCGTCACTGACGCTTTTCATGATTGGAACATATCTTAAAGGTGCCCTAGAATGAAAAATCGAATGAACCTTGCCATAGTTGAATAACAGGAGTTCAGTGCATGTAAATCACATACAGTGAGTCTCAAACACCATTGCCTCCTCCTTCATATGTAAATCTCGTTTGTGAAAAACACCACGGAAAAATAGGCAAATCTCAACGTAACACCAGCAGTGATGCAATACACGGGATCATTAAAATGTACGCCCCCCAACATTTTCATAAGCAAGCACATGTTCACTATCTGGCGAAACTGCGCAGCCGCATCATCTCTGCAGGTAAACAAGCATCACGCGAGGATAGCGAAATGGCAGATCATGGAAACAAATGTTATGATCCAGGCTGTGCAGGGGATGTGAAGACGTTTCATACTCTTCCCACAGATAAAACATGTCAACAGGCATGGCTGATGTTTATTTATAATCGGATATCGCAACAATTTAATTCAAAGTTGTTAGTTTGCTCCGCCCATTTCACCACGGACAGTTTTTCAAACCTGGGACAATATCAAGCAGGCTTCGCTCAGCGTCCGACACTGAAGAAAGGGGCAATTCCAACCATATTCCTGCAAGCAGTAAGTGATTTTATCCACTTCTTGACTGTCTAAACCATTTCTGATTAAATCGAAAGTTTCTTAGAGAGACAACATTAACGATAATATCCCTGTTGTTGTCTATATCCAACGCAAGATGCTATACGGTAAAAATAGGATAATCCAGTGGCTTACATAACTAAATAGTATGTCTAATGACAGGTTAATATTATTTCATGCCAGTGTTGTCATAAATTAGTAAATGCAACCATAGATACGTAACATACTATGTTAGTTTAGTTGCTTACACATAGCTCACTCGATCCTTCTAGCTAACGTCACCACCTCCACCATTTAAGTTGAAACGATAGTCATTTGATATTTATTTATTTATATTTTTGACAACTGAAGTATGATTATATACTGATTGATATATATAAGGTTGAATGCCTAATCTCTCCATCGTCAAGACGGTCAGTAAAGTTGTGTCTGCTATCATTGAGCCGCGGCGCGCAGTGAAACAGCCAATCAGAGCAGAACTCTGCATTAATATTCATGACCCTTCCAAATAAGGCAAAAACAGACCATTTCATCCTGGGGATGATTTCTAGAGTTGTAAATGGACCTGTAAAACCGTAGCTGAACAATTATTGACCTTAAATAAGCCATATACCCTCTATGTAGATACCAGAGAACAATTTAAAATGTTGTTTCAAATCATTCTAGGGCACCTTTAAAATAATGCTATACTCAACACTTACTAACTCGTTCATCTCGCTGTAATGGTACATTGCATGTGTTACAAAGTTGGTAGAATAATGATGAATACGGACTCGGTGTGACTGTGACTCGTGTTTATTCAGAACTCTCAGATACAAACACAATAAACTCGCGCTGACTGACAGCGCTCTCATAACTCAGTAGGTACTATAAATAACTTTGTTAGCGATCGCTGAGCTCCGTCTCTGGTACGTTAGTGATGTCCGGTTCGCGAACGAATCATTCTTTTGAATCGGTTCTTTTTAGTGAACCGAACCAGTTCACCAAATCGGACTGAATCGTTCTAAACGGTTCGCGTTTCGAGTCAGCGCTGATCCATAATTTACTAAAGTTACTAACTTTCTGACATGAATGACAGCCCCTCCGATTAGAAATAAACTAATAACCTGAAGTATATTCTAGTAACTACAACAGTTCACCCTGAACTGAGACATGCTGAGAACTAATGTGAAGTGAACTCAGGTCCATCCGTCTCTCTGGCAGCAGCTCGTGCGTCGTAGACCTCGTTAAACCACGCCCCCTTCGCTAATTTAAAATGCAAAGATGTCAGGCAATCACAACAGTGGGCGTTTTTACTGAAGTCTCACAGCAGACACGCCTCTTGAAACAGGACATTCAGTCAGAGGGGTAATAACAGTATAGAAAAAATGCCTTTTATTTCTAAATTATGACATTTTATGATGTAATAATCATACTAACAATATAAGTACACCTCAGGAAACATTATAAAATAATAGAAAAATGCCATGCCATGGGACCTTTAAAAAATATACTTATATGGAAGTGATTAAAGTAAAAAAAAAATGCATTTCATTATTCATTCATAAATATCAAGTTTTAGGCAGTCGTACCACATGACGCCTTATCATATAAAGTAAAATTATCTGATATATTTACCCTCACTTTCACAGACAAGGCTTAAGCCTATAGTCCCAGACTTAAATGCATGTTTGATCTGTTTTAACTGAAAGCAACATGCACTTGCATATCTTAAAATATGTCAGTACCATTGTTTTGTCTCAAGATGCACACCAGTAATGTTTTTTTCCTATGGTACGTTTATAAAAGGTACTTAAATGCCTTTATTGAACTAAGGCCTAATCCTGGTTTAATAAGCCATGTCTGTGAAACCAGGCCTAAAAGGAATATTGACCTTGACACAAAGTCATGACAGTCTGCAGAATTTTTTTTTCCTAGCATTTGTTTGTTGGTTGCACCACATGCCGTTTATAAAAGCTACTTAAATGACATAATTGAACTAAGGCCTAATCCTGGTTTAATAAACCATGTCTGTGAAACCAGACCTAAGAGGAACATTGACCTTATGTAATGTCTAGTGTTTTGGTTTTGTTTCATGTTCATTGTCTTGTTTCCTGGTTTGTCTTGTGATTCCCTTGTCCTCATGTGTTATGTTCTCATTGGTTGATTTAGTCATGTGTTCTTAGTTCAGTTCTGTCATTGGTTCATTGTCTAATCATTGTTCACAGGTGTCCCTTGTCCAGTCATTAGTCTCAGTGTATTTAAGCCCTCATGTTTGCCCTGTTCTCTTGTCCAGTATTGTAACCACTGTTGGTGAGTGTTCATATCAAGTCTGTTTATGGTCAAGTCTGTTTCAAGTCATTGTTTGGTTTGTATCAGTTCATGTTCTGTTCACTTTGGCTTATTGGATTTCTGTTCGTGTTTTGGATTCACTGTAAATAAACTGCACTTGGGTTCAACAACCTGCCTCCAGTGGACATGCGTTGCACCTTTTACACAGTCATGATGGTTTGCAGGAATTTTGTTTTTAGCATTTGTATGTTGGTTGCAAAAAAAGCTACTTAAATGCCCTAATTGAACCAAGGCCTAATCCTGGTTTAATAAGCCATGTTTGTGAAACCAGGCCTAAGAGGACTATCGACCTTAACACAAAGTCATGGCGGTCTGCAGGAATTTTTACCCCTGCATTTGTATGTTAGTTTCACCACACTATGTTGGTTAATAAACTTTACATTTGTTTATGAAATGTTAAGACAAGCTTATTCTAATCTTATGATTTTCTTGTCAAGAGTTTGTTTTTATTATTGTATCATAGTTCTATACACTGACTTTTTTTTTTTTTGGAAAATAATTATTGTAATTAGTATTATCAAAAAATGCTGGTCAACCAGAATAAACACTGTGAAATTAAGTTATATGGGACTGCATCCAAAACAAATTCAACCACATATGCTGGTGAGCAACTATGTTGCTCTTTTCAACAGGGAACATATTAATGAGCTCTGCTCAAGCAAAATGAGTTTCTAATGAGAGAAAGCGAGAGCCAGCAGATGCAGAAATCATTTTTGCTATTATATATCATTATTGCTATCTTTGTGATATCTATTGTTATGACATTCTCCCTTATGTTTCCATTCTATCCACATAATCTGTCCCTTCTGGAGATGTCTTCCCTATGTCTCTGTCTCTTGCCCCAGCCTCTCCAGCATTCTTTTGAGCCAAACTGACGGTGACACAAAGGCAATTAAACTGAGCCTTGCAAGGAACACTGAATGCCATTTTCAGTCCCTGCCACCCACTGACTCAATCAAAACACAAACAAATACAGCACCTCCCCATCTCATCGCTCACTTATCTAGTTTCACATTTGTCTTTTATTGAAAGTGTAAAGTAAATGCAAATTGCTGTCCACAATTTTAGTTTCATAATGCCACATATTTACGAGGAAAGCATTATATTCAATGAGTCAAAAATGTTACATGGGACTTGACCTTTTTCATTGGGACAATTGGTTGGTGAAAAGTGAGCGTTTTTACGTAAACCACGGGGCCGGGGCTTGTTTGTCCTGAGCAGTTAAACTGCCCAATGTTCTTGAGAAAAGTCCTGCAAATTCTTCAGTTTTCCAGCATCTTTTGGATATTTGAACCCTTTCCAGTAGTGATTGTATGATTTTGAGATCCGTCTTTTCACACTGAGGACCGTTCGCAAAGACCCGCCCCCTTTATTTACTGTTGCTATGTCCGACAAGCCATGGTGATCTCATGCCACACATGTTCTCACGCTGTGATAAACACATCGAAGTGCAAAGAGGACATTGACAATGCGCTGACACACAGGACGGAGCAGGTTACTTTTAATATGAAACAAAGTCTCAACTGTATTTTTGTCATTTTGGCTCTTTAATGTGTCGTGACAGATTGCTGTAGTGCCTCAGTTAAAGCTGCTCATGAACCAATCATCTCTTCCTTTTAGTTAATTTATAGCATCAAATAAACGTGAATGAACACTTTGGAATGTTGTTTCAACTGCGGAAAGATGATAGTACACACCGTTTTTCAAGTATAATTTACCTCAAATTCAAAAAGTTTTCACCCCTCCCTCAGCTCTTAATGCATCGTGTTTCCTTCTGGAGCATCAGTGAATGTTTGAACCTTTATTAGCAGTCGTCAGTAAAATGACGTTTAGGGCTGGTCAAGTTGTTTGCGAACGGACAACATACATGTCACATTGGGTTTTGAGATTTGGTTCACGTTTGTTATCATGTCTTTTATTTTGTAATTTTGCCTCATGTTTACTGGTTCTTGTCATGTGACCTCCTTGCCCTTATGTGATCATGTCATGTGCTTCCCTAGTTTCATGTGTCTTGTTCTGATTGGTTCCCTTGTTTATGTGTCTTGTTCTAATTGGTCTAGTCATGTGTCCATAGATCTCATTGGTTCATTGTCTTGTCATGTGGTTTAGTTCTGGTTGTTCATTGGTTGTCATAGTCTTGTGTTCCCTTAGACTCTGTATATACACTCACCTAAAGGATTATTAGGAACACCATACTAATACTGTGTTTGACCCCCTTTCACCTTCTGCTGAAAGCATTCTTTAGAAATGTTGGCCCATATTGATAGGATAGCATCTTGCAGTTGATGAAGATTTGTGGGATGCACATCCAGGGCACGAAGCTCCCGTTCCACCACATCCCAAAGATGCTCTATTGGGTTGAGATCTGGTGACTGTGGGGGCCATTTTAGTCCAGTGAACTCATTGTCATGTTCAAGAAACCAATTTGAAATTATTTGAGCTTTGTGAAATAATGCATTATCCTGCTGGAAGTAGCCATAAGAGGATGGGTACATGGTGGTCATAAAGTCAAGTCAAGTCAAGTCAACTTTATTTATATAGCGCTTTTAACAATGCAGATTGTTTCAAAGCAGCTTTACAGTGTTAAACAAGAAAATAATGCAGCATAATTTTATTCAGCCGTATAGCCATTCTGGAGAAAATGGTGATGTCATCAGTTCATTTCAATTATCATACAGTGGCAGTGTGGGCTTTAGATCAGTAATTAGATCAGTAATTTAGTTTATATGGATAATTTAGTTTAATAATTAGATTTATTTTGATATTTAGTTGAAAAATTTACAAATAATAAAGGGATGGACATGGTCAGAAACAATGCTCAGGTAGGCCGTGGAATTTAAACGATGCCCAATTGGCACTAAGGGGCCTAAAGTGTGCCAAGAAAACATCCCCCACACCATTACACCACCACCACCAGCCTGCACAGTGGTAACAAGGCATGATGGATCCATGTTCTCATTCTGTTTACGCCAAATTCTGACTCTACCATCTGAGTATCTCAACAGAAATCAAGACTCATCAGACCAGACAACATTTTTCCAGTCTTCAACTGTCCAATTTTGGTGAGCTTGTGCAAATTGTAGCCTCTTTTTCCTATTTGTAGTGGAGATGAGTGGTACCCGGTTGGGTCTTCTGCTGTTGTAGCTCATCCGCCTCAAGGTTGTGCGTGTTGTGGCTTCACAAATGCTTTGCTGCATACCTCGGTTGTAACGAGTGGTTATTTCAGTCAAAGTTGCTCTTCTATCAGCTTGAATCAGTCGGCCCATTCTCCTCTGACCTCTAGAATCAACAAGGCATTTTCGCCCACAGGACTGCCGCATACTGGATGTTTTTCCCTTTTCACACCATTCTTTGTAAACCCTAGAAATGGTTGTGCGTGAAAATCCCAATAACTGAGCAGATTGTGAAATACCAACAACCATGCCACGCTCAAAATTGCTTAAATCACCTTTCTTTCCCATTCTGACATTCAGTTTGAAGTTCAGGAGATTGTCTTGATCAGGACCACACCCCTAAATGCATTGAAGCAACTGCCATGTGATTGTTTGATTAGATAATTGCATTAATGAGAAATTGAACCGGTGTTCCTAATAATCCTTTAGGTGAGTGTATAGTCCTTATGTTTGCCTAGTCAGTTTGTCGAGTATTATCTCCTGTAACATTACTAGTGAGTTCATGTTTCTTGTTGATTGTATGCTAATCTATGCCAAGCCAAGTCAAGTCTATGTTCATCGTATTCCTGTTTACGTTCTAGATTTAATAAATGCTGCACTTGGGTTCAACTACAACTACAACTTGTACTGGAATTTGTTACAGTACAACATATGCAGGCATTATACAAATATCTTTTCTAGTGACGTATAACCGTCACACAGTGGGATTCAAATTACAAACGACTCGTTTAGGTGGTTCAAAGTCGATTCTTTCTTTTGGAAGACAATAACTTTATTTATCGTGCACTTTTGACTTTACAACTTTGCCGAACGTTTACAATCACAAACAGCTACAGTGGCAAGAAAAAGTATGTGAACCACTTGCAGAATCTGAGAAAATGTGAATAATTTTAACTAAATAAAAGAGATCATACAAAATGCATGTTATTTTTTATTTAGTACTGTCCTTAATAAGATACTTTACACAAAAAATGTTTACATATAGTCCACAAGACCAAAAAATTGCTGAATGTATTAAAATGACTGAGATCAGAAATTTATGAACCATTGATTCTCAATACTGTGTGTCGTTCCCTGGATGATCCACGGCTGTGTTTTGATCCAGCAGTGACTGTATGTTTTGAGATCCATCTTTTCACACTGAGGACAACTGAGAGACTCAAACACAACTATTAAAAAATGTTAAAACATTCACTGATGCTCCAAAAGGAAACACGATGCATTAAAAGCTGGGGGATGAAAACTTATTGAATTTGAAGGTAAATTGTACTCAATTTGTCTTCTAGGAAACATGTAAGTATCTTCCGTTGCTTCTGAAGGGCAGTACTAAATAAAAAAAATTATATTTAAACAAAATAAGAAAAATTTGGACATCTTCATCCTGTTCAAAAGTTTTCACCCCCGACTCTTAATGCATCGTGTTTCCTTCTGGAGCATCAGTGAATGTTTGAGTCCCTCAATTGTCCTCAGTGTGAAAAGATGGATCTTAAAATCGTACAGTCATTGCTGGAGAGAGTTCAAATATGAAAAAGATGCTGGAAAACTGAAGAATGTGCAGGACCTGGAGGATTTTTCTGAAGAATATTGGGCAGTTTAACTGCTCAGGACAAACAAGGGACTCATGAACAACCATCACAAAACAAAACAAAAAACAGCAGTGGATCATCCAGGGAACGACACAGCACTGAGAATCAATGGTTCATAATCTTTTGATAAGGGTCATTTGAATAAATTCAGCTATTTTTTTGTCTTGTGGACTGTATGTAAGCATTTTTTATGTAAAATATCTTATTCAGGACAGTACTAAATAAAAAATAACATGCATTTTGTATGATCTCTTTTATTTAGTTAAAATTATTCACATTTTCACAGATTCTGCAAGTGGTTCACATACTTTTTCTTGACACTGTATATCACTGCATTGCATTGTCTTTATGCCAAGATACACTTAAAATAACCTTTTTCTTTACAATGTAAAGAACCTTTTTCTAGACGCACTCTAGCGGCAGCAAATCTAATTTGCAGCCAGGGTAGTCTAGCAACTATCCGTTGCCGTGCGAGCTGGAAAAACCAAACTCTGGTCAGTCATCATGTATAGAGTCGGTGGGCGGGCTTAACATAATGACGGAGAGTTGACACGGTTCTGCATGCTACTTAAAAAAGTGAAGTGACGTGTGGCCAAGTATGGTGACCCATACTTGGAATACGTGCTGTGCATTTAACCCATCCAAGTGCACACACACAGTAGTGAACACACACCCAGAGCAGTGGGCAGCCATATTGCTGCAGCACCCAGGGAAGCAGTTGGGGGTTCGGTGCCTTGTTCAAGGTTCTCACCTCAGTCGTGGTATTGAGGGTGGAGGAGAGCGCTGGTTATTCACTCCCCCCACTGACAATTCCTGCCGGACCTGAGACTCGAACCCGCAACCTTCAGGTTACAAGTCCGACTCTCTAACCATTAGGCCACAACTGCCCCCAGACTGCTACTTGTAAACAAAGAAGCTGGCGAACAGCTGTCTTTCGAATCGGCTTTGGGAAGATTTGGAGTTAAGCTTTTCTTTGAGAAAACAACAAAAAACGGCACTGAAGTCATTCTTAAGAAAGGAGGATGTGTTCTGAGTTTTGCTGACCGAATATGGCGAAAGTTTAATCTATTAACTAGCTCCGCTTCACCTTCTGCGTTACTCTGGTTGGTTGTAGTGCTATCCTACTGCGTGCAGAGGGAATTTGAAAGACAACCGTTTATCCCGCCCCTCAGATTGAGCCCTGCCAATGCTGTCAGGCTACCTTTTTCCTCTATAAAGAACATTTTGTGCAATGGAAAGCTTCCATGAATGTTAAATGTTCTTCATGGAACATATGTTGATGAATAACTTTTTATGATAAATTATGATGTCTTTGGCCCACAAACCCCTTTACCTATTTCACTTTCACTGCATTTCTTTTTTTTTTATGCACTCCCTCACACAGAAACGTTGATTCATGCACTTAATGGACACTTAACCAGCCCAGTTATTACATGAACTTAACTTTAACCCACTTCATTACTGACACCTGTAACTTGTGTCAGTCCTCGACTACAAGTGTTGCTCCCTATGATACAAAGCAATTCATTTGACAACTGACTGCCTTTGGCTTCCAAACACTCATGTCATGTTGTGCCTTCACCGCCTACACACACATTCATACACATCACCACGCAAGCTCATAATCTGACATTGACCTTCTATGGCAAATACAATTTATGGCAATGTGATTACATTTACAATTTAGGCTGTAGTTGTTTAATTATTTAATTTGAAACCATCTGAAAGTGTTCTGGGAGAGTCAACTAATTTTGTACAAACCTGAAGTAAGTGAAGTGATTTTTTTCCATTTCCATCCATATCAAATATTCAAAGGCTGTTCGTGCGTGCGCGCGTGCATGCGTGATTTACTGGATAAGGATTTAAGATAATTAAAAAGTATTTTGTACTGACAATTTCTACGTGATAAAATATTTTAGAGCTTGACATAGTGTTGTAGTCAAGACCACCTAATCCGAGAGTTGAGACCAAGACCAATGTGTGTTGAGGCCAAGACAAGACCCGACCAGCACTCCTTAAATGAATAAAGATCCACATTACTGCATGAGAAAGTACTTATTTTTAATCAATAAACATAATAAGACACTAAATAGAAAGCTGTTATACCAATCAAATGAAATCATCAACAACAAAAATCATCTTTGTACTGGTGGTGGTACAGAAGATGCATCTGAATTGGTAAATTGCAAAGCATAAATAATGTTGAGAATAATGTTTATTTTTTTTTTATTTAATGTTTGTAAAAAAGCAATATAATGTTTGCAGTCATGCTCAAATTTTTGAAAACAGTTCTTTTGCTTTTGTAAATGGACTGCATTTATATAGCGCTTTAAACAGACCCATGGCCATCCAAAGAGCTTTACATATTGCCTCACATTCACTCACTCACTCATTCAGCCATGCAAGGCACCATCCAGCTTTTCGGGAGCAGGTGTCGTAGGTGTCTTGCTCATGGACACCTCGACACTTGGGAACCGGGGATTGAACCACAAACCTTCCAGTATATAGACAACCTACATGAACCACTGAGCCACTACCACCCCTTTTGTGATATTGGTTAATTATATCATGTTATAATAAAAAAATCTCATCTCATACAAATATTTTTTGCAACAATATCTTGAATTTTGTGAGCATTTGGATTAATTTTGGTGTCATTTTTGACACAATCCCTCATTTCTGAACCGGCACAATAAAAGTAGAAATAAGTTATTGATTGCATCTGAAGCAATACGTTTTACATCCAATCACATTAATGATGTTAATAATTAAATCAGACAATGCACCGGCAATTTAGTAATATCCCAGCAGTTGTGGTCTTGACTTGTCTTGAAACAAAATACAGAGTCCTTTAAATCTGAGACCGAGACAAGACCGAGTACAAATGTGGTCGAGAACGAGACAAGACCAAGACCGGTAAAATATGTGTGTGTGTGTATGTCTATCTTTTGTTGAGGGGTGTGCTGTAATATTAGAAATGTCTTGATTTGTAGTTGCTTTGAGTTATTTTAATGCTTGTTTTGCCTTATTGTGAATCATTTTAAGGCCCCCTTGGAAGTTTGCTGAGGCCCCCTGGCTGAGAACCACTGTACTGAGAAATTGCATGTTTTAACAGACTTTTAAAAATAGATTATTTGTTCTCTTTAAAATATATATATATATAATATGTGTTTTAATTCTAAGTAGATCAGCAATAAATGAATCACTGTATGTGAATTCTGTGAGTTGACGTCAGCATCCACAATCTATAATGCTGCTACTCCCTCTGGAGGCCATATACTTGATTTTACAGTTTTATGGTGGATAAGTAAAGTTGAAGTAGAATTTATGTACTTATTTTAGACAACACTTATTTTCTTTAAAATTTGATTTATGTGCTTTACAGGCTTTTATGCTTTTTGACGTTTAAAAAGAGAATAAACTGTATATATATATATAGATTACCCCTATGATTACGACGAAGAACCATTTTTGATGCCATATAGAACCTTTTTTTTTAGAGTATATATATATATATATATATATATATATATATATATATATAGTTGTGTTCAAAAGTTTACATACCCCTTGCAGAATCTGCAAAATATTTATTATTTTAACAAAATAAGAGGGATCATAAAAAATGCATCTTATTTTTTATTTAGTACTGTTCTGGATAAGATATTTTACATAAAATATATTTACATATAGTCCACAAGACAAAATAAAAATAAAAAAATAAGCTGAATTTATAAAAATGGGCCCGTTCAAAAGTTTACATACCCTTGATTGACTGTTTTTTTTTTTTCTCTTGGTAATGGTTGTTCTTGAGTCCCTGAGCAGTTAAACTGCCCAAAGTTCTTCAAAAAAAAATGTGTAATCCTGCTAATTCTTCAGTTTTCAGGTATATTTTGCATATTTGAATGTTCCATCAGTGACTATGATTTTGAGATCCATCTTTTCACACTGAGGGCAATTGAGGGACTCGAAGACAACTATTAAAAAGGTTTAAACATTCACTGATGCTCCAGAAGGAAACACGATGCATTAAGGGCTGAAACATACAAGTATCCAGTAACTATGCAAAGGATGCTGGAAAATGTAAGAATCTGCAGGACCTGAATGATTTTTTCTGAAGTATCAGGAATCAAGGGTATGCAAACTTTTGAATAGGATAATTTTTATAAATGCAGCTTTTTTTAGTCATGTGGACTATATTTACACATCTTATTCAGGACAGTACTAAAAAATAACATGCATTTTGTATGATACCTCTTATTTTGTTAAAATAAAAAACATTTAGCAGATTCTGCAATGGGTATGTAAACTTTTGAGCATGACAATGGGTTACCAAAGTATAAGACTAGTGAAAATTCATTGGTGAACATTTTGATATATATATATTTTTTACAATAATAGTAATATAAGTTTTATTTTCATTTTAAATGTATACCTTTTATGTTTAGTTGAATGTTTAAGTGAACAAATAACTTTATTTTACATTGCCCTTGTTACACGTTACATGAGTATTGTTACGAACCCCTGTTGTAAGATGCTCGTTAAATAAGGGGTCCCCAACATAAAAGGAAATGCAAGGCCAAAAGCAATTTAACCATTTATTATAAGACTGGAAATTGATTGCACACACTCACATCTCTCCTTCATTACTCTCCACATGTAACAATAACACTTAACTATACCATAGTCAAAATATACTTCACAGACACTGACAGCTAGATCAAACCAAAAGAACATCACATAGAACACAGCTTGTCTTCAACGGCTGGCTGGACATCATGACGCACACGGGATTCACCGCTGCGCCTCTCATTCTGTTTCAATCCTCTCTTATATACTCTGGCAGGAGCGATTAGAGCAACGGGACACAGGTGTGCAGGGGCGGAGCCTAACACTCAGAAGAGAAAAGACTAATCAGATCACAAACACACAATTCAAATACAACACTCAGAAGGCTTAGGCCGTAACAGTATTAATATCTATAAATGATGCATAACCCTAGACCAAATCCTAATCCTAACCCTAAAGTAAGTACATGCAGTTAGTTATTAAGCAGTGCTTAAATGTATAATTAGACTGTAACATGGACACCTTAAAATAAAGTGTTACCAAAATCAATCTTAGGCTTTTGATCTCTACTGTACAGTATGAACTGCAGATTTACTGTAGCAAAGACAATATATTTGAGTTAACTTTAGTCAGATGTTGTGCTTATATATAAACTACTTGATGAGTCATTTCTTTAAGCCTAATCCAGAGAACTAAAAGTATTGGGACACCCTTCCAAATCATTGAAGTCAGGTGTTCCAATCACTTCCATGGCCACAGGTGTATAAAATCAACAACCTAGGCATGCAAACTGCTTCTACAAACATTTGTGAAAGAATGGGTTGCTCTCAGGAGCTCAGTGAATTCAAGCGTGGTACTGTTGCCACCTGTGCAATAAGGGCGTTCATGAAATGTCCTCATTATATTCCACGGTCAACTGTTAGTTATATTATAACAAAGTGGAAGCAATTGGGAACAACAACAATTCAGCGACAAAGGCCACGTAAAATTACAGAGCGGGGTCAGCGCATACTGAGGCGTACAGTTCGCAGAAGTCACCAACTTTCTGCAGAGTCAATAGCTACAGACCTCCAGATTAGCTCAAGAACAGTGTGTAGAGAGCTTCATGGAATGGGTTTCCATGGCTGAGCAGCTGCATCCAAGCCGTACATCACCAAGTGCAATGCAAAGTGGGATGCAGTGGTGTAAAGCACGCCGCCACTGGACTCTAGAACAGTGGAGACATGTTCTCTGGAGTGACAAATCACGCTTCTCTGTCTGGCAATCCAATGGATGAGTCTGGGTTTGACGGTTGCCGGGAGAACGGTTCGGTGGAGGGGGGATTATGGTGAGGGGTTGTTTTTCAGGGGTTAGGCTTAGCCCCTTAGTTTCAGTGAAAGGAACTCTTAATGCTTCAGCATACCAAGACATTTTGGACAAGTTCATGCTCCCAACTTTGCAGGAAAAGTTTGGAGATGGCCCCTTCCTGTTCCAACATGACTTCGCACAAGTGCACAAAGGTCCATAAAGACATGGATGAGCGAGTTTGGTTTGAAGGAACTTGACTGGCCTGCATAGAGTTTGGCGGATTAAGAATGGGATGTCATTAAAGTTCATGTGCATGTAAAGGCAGGCATCCCAAAACTTTTGGCAATATAGTGTATTTTCACTTAATGTCTGCACACTTATCATAATGAACACCAGGTGGCGACATTGTCGCAAAAACCCTTCCTGTCTCTTCCCTCAGCCGCCACCCTTTTTTTCAGCCACCTAGGATTTGGTCTCCTTGTCTTCATTCATGTCACGCGTCGCCACAAAATATCATGCACAGACCCTCGTGTGCATTTTTCTAGTCTGTGTGGATTCAGCTCAATCATTTTTATGATTGCTCATGGCTCTAAAGTCCATCATACACACGCTTACACGCACACAGATACAGACCTGTTTTACCTGTTACACACACTTTTACTAGTCTGCTATGATGAAGACCCATAGCGTGTGTCTGTGTATATGTGTGAGTGTGCGTGCTAGTTAAGATGTGTAGCACGTCTGCTCGGGTTTGGGAAGAGGAAGGGGGGATGGGGGTCCGACTCTATTGGAAAGCAAGAATCTGATACTGGCTTACATTGTATTTTGTGCGTCTGCACCACTTTTGTGTCTGTCTATCCTGTGTGTGTGTGTGTGTGTGTGTGTGTGTGCGCGTCTGCACCACTTTTGTGTCTGTCTATCCTGTATGTGTGTGTGTGTCTGCACCATTTTAGTGTCTGTCTATGCTGTGTGTGTGTTTGTAGGTATGTACATTGAGCATCACAGTAACTGTCGGAGGAAACGCCTACAAATCAGACAGATATAGGTCACAATTGGCATTTTGGGAAAGGAGGAGCATTGTGTCTCTTTTATTTATTTATCCCATTTTCTACTCATTTATTAATTCACCCTCTGCTTCAGTAAAGGAAGAAGAAGAGAAAAAAGACAGAGCAAGCGAGACAGAGAGAGAGAGAGAGAGAGAGAGAGACAGGAGAAGCTTCACATGGTTAACACCATGGTTTCTCTGCACGTAGAAAAGGACAAAAGTATCACCATGGAAACACCCATCCAGCCTCCCACCGCTGTTTCCCCCCTCCGATTTCCCTCTCTCTTTCTCTCACTCTCCTTACCTCCATCTTTTTCCTCCCCCACATTCCCTTTCTCTCTCTCTCTCTCCGTTTCTGTCTCTCTCCTTGCTGCTGTTCCATCGATTCCCCCCTTCTTTGTCTTTCCATTTTTAGTTCTCTAACCTGTCCGTCACAACTGTCCATCCCCCATTATGCCTTCCACGTCTTCTTCCTGAAAACATTTGAGGGTTGCTCAGCATTTGAGACTCGTGAGGTGTGATTTTTGTCTTTCCTGGGAAATTCCATGCGTCTCTCTCACTTATCCAATCACGGGGAGCGGAATCTATCCTACCATTCCCCGTTAGCCATATCAGTATTCCAAGATGTATGGAACGTCCCCTCACAACCACCCAATCCCCCCCCCCCCCCCCAACCCCCAAATATGCCATGCCTAGAATTCTACTGAGCCAGATTTCTTTTTCATGGTAATTAAATGCTGAGCCTGGATGTGGGTATTATTAGAATCTCCTCTCACTAATTAGCGCAGGACAAAAGGCTTTTGCTCCAAATCTTGCAGGTTATTTCGCATTCTTTTTTTGCTGCCATTCTTTATCAGGTTACTAAGCCACATTTTCTGATGTTGAAACTGAGACACTTCATACTATTATTAACAGTCTCTCATCTCGTAGAGAGAGAGAAAATCGGCTTCAGCCGTACTAGAATACACATAGATACGAACGCACATTCAGCATCCTCTCTCGGGTACGTGGTCAGCCTGTTTTTTCATCGCACTGTACATCAAAACTCATGTTTCAAATTCCTTTGAAAAGACTTTAAAGGAAGCTGGCTTGGAATGTGTGTGTATGTGGGTTTGTACAGCACGTGTGCATGATGTGTGCCGTGTGTATGATGGAGACTCCGGATAAAGGTGAGGGTGTAAAATGAGACATAACAATGTCGAACCCTCAGGAAATGCATGAAATGATCCCATGGTTTCCACCTATAACCCAGCATCCATTTTCAGCAGAACAAGTGCTAAAAAAAGGGGAGGATGTAACCCATCCAGGATTACATTCCTCTATCCTGCCGTTAACAACAAAACCTTATTATCTTAGGTTCAGTGTGTGATGACGGCTGATGTAACACACAAAATATACCTGAACTATGCGTGCTATAGCTACAGTGAAACCAATCATGTGCCACAGATGCAACTAAATGAAACTAGATTTTCACACTTTCTGCCTCCCCAAAGCTACATTAGGCCGTTGCTATGTGGAAGTGCTTGAGTGGTTTTCAGAATCTTTCTATGCGATTGCTAAGGAGTTCTGAGTAACTTTTAGCATGATGCTGTTTGGTTCTTAAGGTGTTGTGAGGGATTTTAAGCATGTTGCTAATGTCAGGTAAACATACTCAAAACAGTGGACAGATTGTGATGATGTGTTTCCACAGTTCCGGAATTAAAAACTCTTTAATTTTCTCCAGTGATTCTGAATGATAACTTTAAAGACAGAACTACTGTGTCAAGTCAACTTTATTTATATAGCGTTTTTTACAATGCAGATTGTTTCAAATCAGCTTCACAGTGTTAAACAGGAAAGGAATGCAACAGAATTTTATTCGGCCGTACAGATGCTCCGGAGAAAACGGTGATGTCATCAGCTCATTTCAATTATCATACAGTGACAATGTGGGCAGATCAGTAATTTAGTTTATATGGTTCATTTAGTTTACTTATGAGATTTATTTTGATATTTAGTTGAAAATGTAGTGTACCCAACTGAGCAAGCCAAGCCAAAGGCGACAGTGGCAAGGAACCAAAATTCCATCAGCTGGCATAATGGAGAAAAATATTTTTTTTTATGATTGCGCTATGTCCGACGTCATATAAGTCAGTTACGCTTTTTTTGTAAGTTGAATACAGAAGCGGTCTGGCGGAAGCTAAATATTAATAATGTTAAATATGGATATTTTTCTTACACAAACGCATCGATTTGCTTCAGAAAGCCTTTATTAACACCCCGGAGCCATGTGGATTACTTTTATAATGAATGGATGCACTTTTTTGGGCTTCAGATTTTGGGCTGCCATTTACTGCCATTATAATGCTTGGCTTGATCTACATGTTCTGATATTTTCTGGATCACTAATGCTTGCATTAGTGAGGATATTGTTTAATATAGCTGATTGTATTCATCTGAAAGAAGAATGTCATATACACAGGATGGCTTGAGGGTGAGTAAATCATGTCGTAATTTTCTTTTTTGGGTGAACAATCCCTTACTCCAGGGGTGTCCTCGAGGGCAACTGTCCTGCAGAGTTTAGCTCCAACCCTAATCAAACACACCTGAACCAGCTAATCAATGTCTTCAGGATTCATAGGCTGTGTCCGAAACCTGGAAAATGCTGCCTTCGGAGGACACATTTCAAGCAGGAAGGCACCAAGGCACGTCCGAATCTAATGTTAGCTTCACTTCCTGTCTCCAGAGATACCTTCATCTGATTGATTTTTGAAGGCAGCATGTTTGTATCATTCGCTGCCTTTGATATCCCACAATCCTGTGCTTTCCAATCTGTGACAGGACCTTGAAAAATAAACCTTGGGAGAAACCAGGCTCAGTCGGGGTGCCAGTTCTCCTCTGGCCAATTAACAAACAGCATATGATTATTATTTTGGCATCTTTACAGGTCAGGGGTCATATTAGATCGGAATATTCGAAAGATCGGAGGCAACACGCCGTAGACTGTGTTTATTGAGGATGACGTATTGATTAAACAATTATTAAATTGCAATATTGGAACGATCTGAGTCGTCACGCCGGAGATGGGTTTATTGAGGATGACGTGTCGATGAGGTAATTTCAGGGGGAGTCTAATTGACACGGTCTCTGCACTTCAGGGTCATGCGTTGGTCATGTCTGGGCGCAGGTCCACCATCTGATCTGGATACGGCCTGGACCTGGCTTACTGCAGTAAACCTTGGGATAAAACAGAGAGACTAACATTAGAGTAGATGCCGTTCTTCTGATGATGTAACGGGTACATCAGGTGTTATGGGAAGTGTTCTCAGTTCCGGCTGATCTAGTTAATGCAGCCTAACAATCATTTAATTGAAAAAGTGTTTTATGTGTATGCCACAGTAAAGAGATGTGTTATTAGTCTAGATTTAAACTGACAGAGTGTGTCTGCTTCCAGAACAATGCTAGCAAGACTGTTCCAGAGTTTAGGTGCTAAATAGGAAAAGGATCGACCGCCTGCAGTTGATTTCGATATTCTCGATGTTATCAACTGGCCAGAATTTTGAGACCACAGTAGACGTGATGGAGTATAATGTGTTAAGAGCTCGCTCAAGTATTGGGGGGCTAAACCATTTAGTGCTTTGTAAGTAATAAGCAATATTTTAAAATGTATGCAATGTTTAATAGGCAGTCAGTGCAGTGTTGACAGAACTGGGCTAATATGGTCATACTTCTTGGTTCTAGTAAGAACTCGAGCTGCTGTGTTTTGGACCAGCTGGAGTTTGTTTATTAAGCGAGCAGGGCAACCACCCAGTAGAGCATTACAATAATCTAGCCTTGAGGTCATGAATGCATGAACTAACTGTTCAGCATTTTGCATTGAGAGCATGTGCCGTAATTTAGATATATTTTTAAGATGGTAGAATGCAGTTTTACAGATGCTAGAAACGTGGCTTTCAAATGAGAGATTGGTACTGTGAGCTATAAGGTTGCTAATCCATGGTATTTGCTTATTCTGAAGCCATCAGGTCACATTATTTCAGCTTTTTTTTTTTTTTTTTTATAATTGTGGAATTCCTGGTGGAAAAACTACAGAAAATTACACCATTCAGAGAGTCAACAAAGCAACAAGCTCCAAAATAGCTCTTTAGCTCCGCCCACCATGAGTCGATCTCCTTACGCTCACAAAATACTTAAATGTTTGTATGTATATGCATATTTTGCAATAAACTTAAAATAATTAAAATACTTTATACTTATAATCAATGTTTGTAAATGTGTATTTTATATTTCTCCATTTTAATTTGACTATGCCGTTCACAATGCTTCATGGGATTGTAGTTCACTCAAATGTTAAAGGGATAGTTCACCCAAATATTTCCCAAAAAGTGCATCCATTCATTATAAAAGTAATCCACACGGCTCCGGGGGCGTTAATAAAGGCCTTCTAAAGCGATTCGATGGGTTTGTGTAAGAAAAATATCCATATTTAAAGGTCCCGTTCTTCGTGATCCCACTGTTCAAACTTTAGTTAGTGTGTAATGTTGCTATTAGAGCATAAATAATACCTGTAAAATTATAAAGCTCAAAGTTCAATGCCAAGCGAGATATTTTATTTAACAGAAGTTCCCTTTCAAAGCCTACAGCGAACGGCTGGCTTGGACTACATCCTGGTACTTCCTTCATAAATGACGTCAGTAGAACAGTAGAACAGACTAACCTCCGCCCACAAGAATACGCAAAAAAAGGGGGCGTGGTCTTGTTGCTGTCCCACGTGGAGAAGAGGACGTGTCGCGTGGAGAAAAGGAAGTGTTGCGTTTGAGTGTGTTTGTCACCATGTCGTCGAGACGCTGTTATTTTCATCCCTGAATCAAATCACCTTTGTTTGGCTTTCCCAGGGACGCTGTAGAGATCATTGAGCGCATACATCACCCCGTTAAGAGGCGTGACCTTTCCACGTGCGCTAAGCTGCTGTCGAATCACAACACAGGAACCGTGACACGTTCGCTAAGCTGCAGTCAAATCCCAACACGTGAACCGCTGGTACAATCAGAACTCGTTACGTATTTCTGAAGGAGGGACTTCATAGAACAAGGAACTCATCAGCCCATTTTTAGGACAGTGAAAACAGCGGTATACAGATAAGTAAATTGTGTTAAAAATACTGTTTTTTTTACACGCGAAACATGAACACATGTTATATTGCACACTGTAAACACAATCAAAGCTTCAAAAAAACACGAAGAACGGGACCTTTAAAACTTTATAAAGTAGGATATTTAGCTTCCGCCAGACCGCCTTCCATATTCAACTTACAAAGAAAATGTAACGCCTCTCGCAGTTCAACACTATTGCGCTATGTCCGACATCATATATATCAGTTACGCTTTTTTTGTAAGTTGAATACAGAAGCGGTCTGGCGGAAGCTAAATATTAATAATGTTAAATATGGATATTTTTCTTACACGAACGCATCGATTTGCTTCAGAAAGCCTTTATTAACACCCCGGAGCCATGTGGAATACTTTTATAATGGATGGATGCACTTTTTTGGGCTTCAGATTTTGGGCTGCCATTTACTGCCATTATAATGCTTGGCTTGATCTACATTTTCTGATATTTTCTGGATCACTGATGCTTGCATTAGTGAGGATATTTTTTTATATAGCTGATTGTATTCATCTGAAAGAAGAATGTCAAATACACAGGATGGCTTGAGGGTAAGTAAATCATGTGGTAATTTTCTTTTTTGGGTGAACAATCCCTTACTCCAGGGGTGTCCTCGAGGGCAACTGTCCTGCAGAGTTTAGCTCCAACCCTAATCAAACACACCTGAACCAGCTAATCAATGTCTTCAGGATTCATAGGCTGTGTCCGAAACCTGGAAAATGCTGCCTTCGGAGGACACATTTCAAGGCAGGAAGGTACCAAGGCACGTCCGAATCTAATGTTAGCTTCACTTCCTGTCTCCAGAGATACCTTGATCTGATTGATTTTTGAAGGCAGCATGTTTGTATCATTCGCTGCCTTTGATATCCCACAATCCTGTGCTTCCCATTCTGTGACAGTTGAGCTGAAAAAAAAAAAATGGCGTCCGAAAGTTGCATTTGCTGGTCAATATGTGTGTAAATGTACATTTTGTAGTTTTTTACTAACATTTTCCACTTCTGATGTCATTTCTAGCGAGAAATTACTAATGTAGTAATTAAATATTGTTTAGTTCTCACCAAAGCTCTCTCTATTTTGCTGTAGATAATTAAACGGTTACACTGCCTAAGAAGTCTGTCCGAAATTAGTTTCCTTAAACTAATTTCGAAATTAGGTGCCTTAAACGCTGCCTTACAAGCCATTGTCTGATAAGGCAGAGAGGCAACGAGTCAGCTGCCTAGGTTTTCAGATGCAGCCATAGAAGGCTTGTACCTTGTGTCTTGTACCTTTGTCTTTTTTTCTGATTTTCAAAAACTTTTTTGCTTCAAATCAAAGTTTGTAATGTTGTGATTCACCTCAAAGCCGATTGTCTTGGTTCATGGTTTATAACTCTTTAACAAAGACTATTTTAAAATCCCTATGGGTAAAATGAATGAAAAAAAAAATACTTCCGGAACTAGCGTCGCTGAAAAAAGGGGGCGGGCACTTTATCACTCTATTACCTTGGTATCAAATTGCAAAAAAGTTAACACTGCTGTGAGCTTGTTTCTAATACTGAGGGAGTAATGGTATATTTTACATCTTTCTCTCTTCTCACTAATGTAATCAATCTCTCTCATTCTCTTTCTCTCTGTCATCTTTTTGCAAGGTTGTGGAAACACTATTGTGGATTTTTTTCTTTTGCTATTAAAGAAAATGACACAAAAATGTCTCCTCTTCACCACTATAGAAGTTTACCCAACTTTGATGACTTCTGAGAAATCCCGGAAAAGTGAAAATGGTCTATTTGTCACGTACATACTAATGCTGGTTAAAAAAAAAAACACACAGAACCATGTCAACAAGTACGGATCAAAATAGAATGGCACTATTCAGCAATGGTAATCGTTTTGGCCTGCTGACAGAAAAGTGCTTTGAGATATTCTGGTCACTGCTTCTATTCAAGTAAAAATAATCACATATAAATGAGTAGAAAAAAAAACAAAACAAGCCATTTTCTAGAGCAAAAGCATGTTAGCATTAAACCATCTGACATGCCCTAGTTTAATCTTGATTAAATTTCCCAAACAAGCCAACATAAAAAAAAATATATATATATATATATATATATATATATATATATATATATATATATATATATATATATATATAAAAAATCTTTCCTAAATACTTTGTTTTTCAAGAATGGAGGCCGGAGAATGAGAGAAGAAATTGTTCTACAGTAATGCTGCAGGCTCAAAGCAATGTCCTAATTATCCAAATGGAGAGCTGCGGCCTGGCCAAGTAGCCTTTAATTCTCACTCAGGACTTTTCGGTTGGCGAAAGGTTGCTTGTTTTTCAAGTAATGTGAATTGATACTCTAAATCTAGCAGTTTAATTTCTATTTGGCTGTGTATAATGCCGTCAGACATTTCTTTTCTCTTTTTTATATGACCAGGCTAGACACAATAACTGAGTGTGGCCTTCGGGGTGTTGCGCATAATGGATGAATGTAGGAGAGCTCTGAGCTATGAAATGAAACATTTTTCTAGCATATACAATAGGAGACCTTGAAATTTCAGATGTCCACTTTTCTATGACATCGATTCTGCTTTATAGGGGGTTTTATCGTTTTTCCAGTGCACTTGGGAATTTCCTTAATCGTGCCAAGCCTCCTTCCTCTGCCTGTGCTGTATAGGGCTTGCTGTATAGCTGTGTGTTGTAATTACTGGGTTAAAGCTGTGTAGGGTCCTGAGCCTCCCCGATCAATTACAGGTCAGGGTGTAGGACTCATCTCGCCTTCCAGCTACACTCTTTCATCTACTCTACACCTCACACACTAGCTCTCTCTGTCTGTCCTTTCACACCATTCTCTCTGCTTCTCTCTCTTTTCTTCTCTATATTCCTTCCTGCTTTCTGGCGTCCCTACTGTGTCTCTCAAATTGCTGCTCTATCTCTGTTGTTTTTCTCCTCTCCTCTTCTCCCTCCTCAACCCCTAACTGCATTTACTGCACTTGATTGCTCATATGCTGTTGCTGCTCGATTTGTTTTTCTAGTGTTGTGTTGAACTGTGTTGTATTATTCTTTGCTGTTTTATGTTGTGCTGTGCTTCATTGTGTTGTGGGTTAATGACAAAAAAGAGGGTCCATAAAAATGGAGTTTAAACGTGGTTACATGTGGTTTCGAAAAACCTTTCTATGAAAAAATGTTGTACACAGCTGTTTTCAACATTAATAATAATAATAATAAGAAGAAATGTTACCTGAGCAGCAAATCAGCATATTAGAAGGATTTCTGAAGGATCATGTGACTGAAGACTGGAGTAATGATGCTGATAATTCAGCTTTCACATCACCGGAATAAATTACATTTTAAATATTAAAATAGAAAACAGTTCTTTCAATTTGTAATCATATTTCACAATATTACTGTTTTTACTGTATTTTTGATGTAATAAATGCAGCCTTGGTGAGCATAAGACTTCTTTCAAAAACTTAACTAAATTATGTTTCCAAACTTTTGACAGATATGGTATTTGTCAAAAGTTTCGAAACATTACAATTATTTTATATTTTTGAAAGACATCTCTTAAGCTCACCATGCAAGGCTGCATTTATTTATAGAGTATGTATAAGTGTATATGTTTGTTTGTGTGTATATATATATATATATATATATATATATACAGTGAGGAAAATAAGTATTTGAACACCCTGCTATTTTGCAAGTTCTCCCACTTAGAAATCATGGAGGGGTCTGAAATTGTCATCGTAGGTGCATGTCCACTGTGAGAGACATAATCTAAAAAAAAAAAATCCAGAAATCACAATGTATGATTTTTTAACTATTTATTTGTATGATACAGCTGCAAATAAGTATTTGAACACCTGAGTAAATCAATGTTAATATTTGGTACAGTAGCCTTTGTTTGCAATTACAGAGGTCAAACATTTCCTGTAGTTTTTCACCAGGTTTGCACACACTGCAGGAGAGATTTTGGCCCACTCCTCCACTCAGATCTTCTCTAGATCAGTCAGGTTTCTGGCCTGTCACTGAGAAACAGGGAGTTTGAGCTCCCTCCAAAGATTCTCTATTGGGTTTAGGTCTGGAGACTGGCTAGGCCACGCCAGAACCTTGATATACTTCTTACAGAGCCACTCCTTGGTAATCCTGGCTGTGTGCTTCGGGTCATTGTCATGTTGGAAGACCCAGCCTCGACCCATCTTCAATGCTTTAACTGAGAGAAGGAGGTTGTTCCCCAAAATCTCACAATACATGGCCCGTCACCCTCTCCTTAATACAGTGCAGTTGCCCTGTCCCATGTGCAGAAAAACACCCCCAAAGCATGATGCTACCACCCCCATGCTTCACAGTAGCGATGGTGTTCTTGGGATGGTACTCATCATTCTTCTTCCTCCAAACACGTTTAGTGGAATTATAACCAAAAAGTTCTATTTTGGTCTCATCTGACCACATGACTTTCTCCCATGACTCCTCTGGATCATCCAAATAGTCATTGGCAAACTTAAGACGAGCCTTCCGTGCCATGCATGATTTCAAACCATGACGTCTTAGTGTATTACCTTGGAAATGGTGGTCCCAGCTCTTTTCAGGTCATTGACCAGCTCCTCCCGTGTAGTTCTGGGCGGATTTCTCACCTTTCTTAGGATCATCGAGACCCCAAGAGGTGAGATCTTGCATGGAGCCCCAGTCCGAGGGAGATTGACAGTCATGTTTAGCTTCTTCCATTTTCTAATGATTGCTCCAACAGTGGACCTTTTTTCACCAAGCTGCTTGGCAATTTCCCCGTAGCCCTTTCCAGCCTTGTGGAGGTGTACAATTTTGTCTCTGGTGTCTTTGGACAGCTCTTTGGTCTTGGCCATGTTAGTAGTTGGATTCTTACTGATTGTATCGGGTGGACAGGTGTCTTTATGCAGCTAACGACCTCAAACAGGTGCATCTAATTTAGGATAATAAATGGAGTGGAGGTGGACATTTTAAAGGCAGACTAACAGGTCTTTGAGTGTCAGAATTCTAGCTGATAGACAGGTGTTCAAATACTTATTTGCAGCTGTATCATACAAATAAATAGTTAAAAAATCATATATTGTGATTTCTGGATTTTGTTTTGAGTATGTCTCTCAAAGTGGACATGCACCTACGATGACAATTTCAGACCCCTCCATGATTTCCAAATGGGAGAACTTGCAAAATAGCATGGTGTTCAAATACTTATTTTCCTCACTGTATATATATATATATATATATATATATATATATATGAAGAGTGAATGCTCTCCGTGTATACGTTCATAAAATACTTTCACTTCAAACACACTTAATCCCAACCTCAACCCATTCAGAAGTACCGGCACTTAGGTAGAAACCTTGAAAAGCCTGACAAAAATGCTTATTTTAAAGCTAAAAATAGGCCAGTCAAAAGTTTGGAAACTGTACTATTTTGAAAGAAGTATCTTCTGCTCACAAATGCGGCATTTATTTGATCCAAAAACAGCCAAACGGTATTATTGTGAAATATTTTTACAATTTAAAATAACTTTTTTCTATTTGAATATATTTTATAATACAATTTATTTCTGTGATTCAAAGCTGAATTTTCTGCATCATTACTCCAGTCTTTAGAGTCACATGATCCTTCAGAAATCATTCTAATATGCCGATTTGCTGCTCAAGAAACATTTATTATTATTATCAACAGTTGTGTAAAAATTTTTTAGGATTGTTTAATGAATAGAAAGTTCAGAAGGACAGTATTTATCTGAAATATAAAGCTTTTGCAACATTATAAATGTCTGTACTGTCACTTGCTCAATTGAATGCATCCTTTTTGAATAAATGTATTGATTTCTTTAAGTTCTCCAACACAACCCATTTTTTTTTCATAATTTTACAGACCCAACTTTTTCACGGTATTTCAATGTTACAAAAGCTTTCTATTTCAGATAAATACTGTTCTTTTGAACTTTCTATTAATCAAAAAAGTTATACACAACTGCTTTCAACATTGATAATAATCATAAATGTTTCTTGAGCAGCAAATCTGAAGGATCATGTGACACTGGAGTAGTGAGTACACTCACTAAAATAACTCTTTGAATGAACATAAAAAAATCATGGATATATTTCCACATGATTGACTTGCTTTATTTCAGCATTATACAATTCTGTTATTCCAATTTGATGTACTTACGTTGGGTCAACTTAATTTATTAAGGTTGATTCAACTTATTTACTATGGTTAGGCACAGCTTAACTTAATAGTGTCAGCCCAACTAATTTGCAATGTTTTGGACCAACTAATTTATTTAGGTTAGCCTAACAAAAGTGCTTAATGCTGAAAGTAAGCCATTTAATCACATGGAAATCCTTTTTAAAATTACTGAATTTAATTACATTAATTCAAAGAATAGCTTTTGAGAGCATTTACAAAACCTTTTACAAGATTTTATTGGCTAGTCAGAATATGGTTTTGTTACATCCATGGCATGTCCAGAGTAGTTTTTCATTATTAAAACAACTTTAATAGTTATTAGTATGTTCTCACCCCAAGCACATGTTCTACACTTCACCCAATGTTAACCTCCAAAAACACTAACATAACACAAACTTTTAAATACCAACATAAAACATTAAGCATCTCAATTCTCTCATCTTGTTAAAAATGCATCAAATTGCACTTTATTTAAACATTTAGTCTCTGAATTCAGCCCCTTTGCAAAGCATGATGGGAAGTGAAAGTCTTATTTCTTTGGGTTTTCTTGATTGAAACATGTTATTTCAAAATGAAAACATCAAGTTAGGGCTGTACGATTAATCGAAAAATAATCGAAACCGACATTCAGAACCTCTAACTGACATATTTTTCCCATGTCGGTTATTTCGGTTTTCACGTGACTCCGCCCCGTCAGTCACATCAAGTGCAGTTTACAGGCACACAGAGAAATGCAGGAGCAGTTATCTTTGTTTATAGATGCCCAGAATCACTATAGTAACTCCATGTTTTACACAGTTTATACAGGTAAGTTAATTGCCCTTCTTATAGCCTACGCACTGACACATACACCCGCGCGGCTGCTCGCAAGTCCCGAAGCCAGATCGCTTTCACTATCGTCCTCATAAAGTTTGTCAAGTAAATGCGTTTAAAGGCTTGTCAGTTTCAACATGTAAATCGATTGTGCACTATTAAAAAACAACAATAAGGAAAACTTATCCGTTTAGTGCTCAGCTTTTTTCTCTGAGACAGAGAACCGAGCTGTGTCGCGTCTCTGACAACACGCGCCTGAAGCCAGATCACTTTCACCTGCATCCTCACAAAGCTTTGTCTTTTGTATGTGTTTTAAGGCCTGCCAGATTGAATAGTAAAGCGATTTTAGCCCATCAGCTGTGTATTATGTTGAACTAATGCCTAATATATTATGACAAACGAACACTCAGACAGAAGCTCGCACATCACGTGCAGAGAGCAGCGCAGAGAGCACAGAAACGTAGTGTCAACGCTGTCCTGGACTAAAGTAGCTTAGAAACTCAACCGTTATAGGCATATATTTTAATACCTTTGAAGTAAGTACAAACCACAGCTTCATAATGAATAGAGACGGTATGACTAATTCACACACACAATCACACTCTCATTAATGCATTCAAATACACTCACCTAAAGGATTATTAGGAACACCATACTAATACTGTGTTTGACCTTAATTCTACGTGGCATTGTTTCAACAAGGTGCTGAAAGCATTCTTTAGAAATGTTGGCCCATATTGATAGGATAGCATCTTGCAGTTGATGGAGATTTGTGGGATGCACATCCAGGGCACGAAGCTCCCGTTCCACCACATCCCAAAGAGGCTCTATTGGGTTGAGATCTGGTGACTGTGGGGGCCATTTTAGTACAGTGAACTCATTGTCATGTTCAAGAAACCAATTTGAAATTATTCAAGCTTTGTGACATGGTGCATTATCCTGCTGGAAGTAGCCATCAGAGGATGGGTACATGGTGGTCATAAAGGGATGGACATGGTCAGAAACAATGCTCAGGTAGGCCGTGGCATTTAAACAATGCCCAATTGGCACTAAGGGGCCTAAAGTGTGCCAAGAAAACATCCCCCACACCATTACACCACCACCAGCAGCCTGCACAGTGGTAACAAGGCATGATGGATCCATGTTCTCATTCTGATTACGTCAAATTCTGACTCTACCATCTGAATGTCTCAACAGAAATCGAGACTCATCAGACCAGGCAACATTTTTCCAGTCTTCAACTGTCCAATTTTGGTGAGCTTGTGCAAATTGTAGCCTCTTTTTTATTTGTAGAGGAGATGAGTGGTACCCGGTGGGGTCTTCTGCTGTTGTAGCCCATCCGCCTCAAGGTTGTGCTTGTTGTGGCTTCACAAATGCTTTGCTGTATACCTCGGTCGTAACGAGTGGTTATTTCAGTCAAAGTTGCTCTTCTATCAGCTTAAATCAGTCGGCCCATTCTCCTCTGACCTCTAGCATCAACAAGGCATTTTCGCCCACAGAATGCCGCATACTGGATGCTTTTCCTTTTTCACACCATTCTTTGTAAACCCTAGAAATGGTTGTACGTGAAAATCCCAGTAACTGAGCAGATTGTGAAATACTCAGACCGGCCCGTATGGCACCAACAACCATGCCACGCTCAAAATTGCTTAAATCACCTTTCTTTCCCATTCTGACATTCAGTTTGGAGTTCAGGAGATTGTCTTGACCAGGACCACACCCCTAAATGCATTGAAGCAACTGCCATGTGATTGGTTGATTAGATAATTGTATTAATGAGAAATTGAACAGGTGTTCCTAATAATCCTTTAGGTGAGTGTAAATGTAATGTAGGCCTACTGTGTTAATGTGTCTGTATCTGATGTACAAGCAGAAATCTGCCCCATAGACAATAAATGCTGAAAGTGAACTGTTTTCTTCAAGTGTTTTAAAATCACAAATAAATGCAATTTTTCATTAGAAAAAAAAAAAATCCACCTTTAATAGTAGAAAATATTTACAGTACAAACCTTATCAGTGAACTTACTCAAAAACCTTATGAGGGCAAAAAATGAATAAAAAAGAGAGCAAAATAATCTTTCATTAATCGTAATCGAGGTAAAATGTTCAATTAATCAAGGTTTTTATTTTTGGTCAAATCGTTACAGCCCTACATCAAGTTATGTCAAAGAGTGACGGTTTTAAGTTAGTTTAACATGATTCAATTACATTTGAACCAGAAACCTAATATAATGGTATTAAATCAAGATTAATTGCTTAAATAAAGTGAACAGCATCATAAATAATTTTTTTGAGTGTGATGCTCAAAATTCAGCTTTGCATCACAGGAATAAATTACATTTTAAAATATATTTAAATAGTGAACAGTTATTTTACATTTTAATAATATTTCACAATATTACAGCTTTTTTTCGTATTTTTAATAACATAAATCCAGCCTTGGTGAGCAGGAGAGTTTGTTTAAAAACAATCAAAATAGTACAGTTTCCAAAATATTGACTGGTAGTGTGTATATACTATATATATATATAACATAACATAATAAATATATATATATAAACGTTATATAAACTTTACTGTAATTGTCTACATTGTCTAGATTGTCAATATATGAGTAAAATATTTTTTAATTTTTTTTTAAAACAAATTCTAGCCATTTTATTACACTGAAGTATGAAGTATAGCAAGAGTTGGAAAAGTTGGAAATTCTCATGCCCTTTAGATGAAAGAAATTTCATAAAATAACTGCTATAAAATAATTTATGTCAATGGACTTGCAAACTATTTTCATTATGGTATCTTTGTTTTTGCATAGATTTGTGCTGTGTGTTGTTCTGTATCATGTATTGTTGTGTGGTGTTATATTGAGTTGTGTTGTGCTAGCGCGGGGGGTGGATCTGGCGTGGGCAGCTGAGCTGGCTGGCACCGCCAGGCCTGTGTGCCCGCCTGGCACAGAGATTGATGCTGTATGGCACTCATGCCACTAAATCATGGTAATTAGGCGATAGACGCACCCCTGTGATTAGGGCATCCCGCATGGCCCAATGTCTGTTAAACACACACCACATAAACTCTCTCTAGATACACAGAGAAACAGAAAGTGAAGGAGGAAGGAAGGATGTGCACAGGGGAAAGATGAAGAACGAGAACAAGGTACATTAAAGATGAAGAGAGAGAGTGATGAAAGTGAGAAGAACAGAGCAAACCAAAGAGCAGCTTTAGTCAGGATGAATACGGCAAGTGAAAAACAAGATTGAATAAAAAAGACAAGTACTGACCAAGAGACAACATGTTAAGGGAACTAAAGAGTGAATCACAAGAGAAAGTGAATGATACTAATAGTTCACTCAGCTAAATTACCCCAAATAATATAGAGCAATTAGTGTAGAACGGCCATCACCTGGGATAAAATCACAACAGTGAGGGACGCCACAGCGCAGCTCCTGGGGGTAATGCAGCAGAAATGTGCTTCTCTGTAGTAAAGCATCTACTAAAGGTCAGAGAGTGACTCAGTGAATGTGTGTGTCGGTGTGTGAGAGAGATACTCTAGGGGAATATGGCGTAACAGGTTTGTGTAAAGCCCCATTCATATATTCAGAACCCAGTATGAACACAAATTAACCTGATTTTCTGTGTGCATCGCTTTAAGCAAGAAAACAAATAAACAAATACACTCAGGAAAGGTGCCATTTGTGCCTGATTTATATATACATACACCGATCAGGCATAACATCATCATGGGAAGGTGAAGTGAATAACATTATCTCTTCATCATGGCACCTGTTAGTGGGTGGGATATATTAGGCCATAGGTGAACATTTTATCCTCAAAGTTGATGTGTTAGAAGCATAGACCGTAAAAAAATATGGACGACGCGACTTCATTGACTTCCGCTGACGAGAGTTGAAGCTTTCGGATGCCCGCACACGGCGCTGACATCTTGCTCAGATTTGCCAAGTCTACGCAGTAGTAATCTGTCAATCTCAGCATGTCAATCATGAAGTCACACCCCCCTTTTTTATAGCATCAAATAACTAACTTAAACTAAACTTGTTTAAAAATCGAACACTTGAAATTAAATCATCGTGGTTAAAACTGCCTAAAATGACAGAAACCATCTTTAGGAAACAGTTATTTGAAGTGTAATTTAATTGTTTAGTTTGTCTCGCGTCCATTGTAATACATGGAGAGGTGGGGGTTATAAGCTATACTGGAACCAACCACCGGGGGGCGATCGAGGCGCGTAGGCTTCAGTTTCTGAGAGGAGTGCTACAGGCTTGGTTAGAAGCAGGAAAAATGGGCAAGCGCAAGGATATGAGCGAGTTTGACAAGGGCCAAATTGTGATGGCTAGACGACTGGGTCAGAGCATCTCCAAAACTGCAGCTTTTGTGGGGTGTTCTCGGTCTGCAGTGGTCAGTATCTATCAAAAGTGGCCCAAGGAAGGAACAGTTGTGAACCGGCGACAGGGTCATGGGCCAAGGCTCATTGATATACGTGGGGAGCGAAGACTGGCCCGTGTGGTCCGATCAAACAGACAAGCGACTGTAGCTCAAATTGCTCAAGAAGTTAATGCTGGTTCTGATATAAAAGTGTCAGAATACACAGTGCATCGCAGTTTGTTGCATATGGGGCTGCATTGCCGCAGACCAGTCAGGGTGCCCATGCTGACCCCTGTCCACCGCCGACAGCGTCACAGTGAGCATCAGAATTAGACCACGGAGCAATGGAAGAATGTGGCTTGGTCTGATGAATCACGTTTTCTTTACATCACGTGGATGGCCGGGTGTGTGTGCGTCGCTTACTTGGGGAACACATGGCACCAGGATGCACTATGGGAAGAAGGCAAGCCGGCGGAGGCAGTGTGATGCTTTGGGCAATGTTCTGCTGGGAAACCTTGTAAATAAATACATTGTAAATAAATGTTATTTATCTAATTATTCAGCTAGTGTTTTTTTTATGTTGGTCATCTATTTATTTCATTTGTTTAGTTAATTCATTAATTATAATTATAATGTCTATAACCTATTAAAATGTAATATTGACAAAAGGGGACAAAAATGGCTGCTATTCTGTTGAAAACCAATGTGTTTGTCAAAAGACGCAAGGCACGAGCGCCACGGTCAAACACGTCCTTCTAGCACTCGCAATGGAAAGACATGTTCTGTGTTAACAGCCCCTTAGAGAAACATCCCGAGATGTAACTAAGTTCACTTTCTTGTCAATGGCATGCAGAAGTGAGTCATGGGCACAAATGGCACCATTTCCTGAGGACCAGTGATGTGGAGAATGATTTAGGCCATCAAAGGTGGACACAGGCTCCTGTCACTCTGTGGAATGGACTGACTCATTAACAATTCATGGGTGACTGATTGAAAGATGAATTGTTTCTGTCTAACAGGCATCGGATTGAAGCATAATACCTCTGCCATTTGTTATCTACACTGTCTATCACCCTCTCACACACATTCTCCCTGTCTATCTCTCTATCAGTCTTACACACAACCACTCCTACCTCAATCTATCCCTGGAGAGTAATAAAATAAAACAATTATGTTCATCCTGTGTGTCCATATCGCTCAGTCTGGGCAGTGTACAATATACAAGATAATGGACTTTCCGCCGGTGTCAAGAGCACAGAAGGAACTGGGCCACCCACCCTCCAACACAAACACATAGCCCACACCACAGCTAAATATACTCCCAATTACAACACCATGCTTCATTTATTATGCAACTCCCCACTCTGCAAGATCCATCTGTGTGTGGTTGTGTTCATATTTGATTATATCGGCCCTTGCTCTTCAGCTTTTCTCTCAGGTCGTTTAGGAGGAGCAAAAATGAGCTCTCCCTTGTTAAACGTCTCTCAAAGCTTTAACCTGTTGGCCCTTCTGGTTGTACCAGGGCCTCATGGCGATGCCAGTCTGGAGCGTAGGAATCGTAGGAATGAGAGGAACGTTCCTCTGCTAATCTGGGTCACACAGGCACCATCTGCCTTGACAAGATTACTGGGTAGTAGGACAAGAAATCCTTTCTCTTTGGCCAGATTAAACATGAAATATAGGACAGGGGTAGAGGGAAGAAAAGCTGAGGAGAGAGGGAGACTGGGTGTTTTGGGTCTGTGTCTGAACAGGGCATGTGTCGGGGGCCGATGGTTGGGTTGGCGGTCCCACAAATAGGTACATCTTTCTGCAGTTCCTCGTACCAAATTGTCGTCGTTTACGATGTTGAGGCCTGCGGAAGGATTAGTGTTCTTGATTATTCCTCTGTATTATTGTTATATCATATCTCTATCTTTGTTTTTGTATATGTGATCTGCAAATCCTGACAAATGCTGTTTGCTTTAATCCAGATTCACCCACAATTTGATTGGACATTTTTTAGGGAGATCCCTTCTAAGGCAGCGTCCAAACTGAAATTGACTGATTTGAAATGATCCCTTGCTCAAAAAACATCACAAACCAGACTAAGATGGTCTGCTGGTCTCCCTGCTTGGTCAGGCTGGCACGTTGGTTTTAGAGGGGTTTGGAGTTTTACACCTCTTTTTTAGGCCAGTTTAAACAAGCTAAAACCATCCTAAACCAACTAAAACCAAACCAGAATAGGTTGGTCTAAAAAGGTTTTTGAAGAGGTGTAATTTTAGTTTGTTTGAGATATTATAGTATTTTATTGTTAGTTTTAATTATTTTTATGTTTTCTATTTTCATTAAAATTTTTGTTTAGTATTTTTTTTTCAAATAATTTACATTGTTTCTTTTTATTTTCCATTGATGTTTGTTTTATTAAAAAAGGGCAACACTTTAAAATAACATTTAATTATAAGTCACATATAAGTTATTAGTTAATTATGAACTAATCATTTACAGTATTATATTGATTAATAAGTGATATGCTAACGTTTTGATAATGTATCAACTGATAACTTATCAACCATCTACTAATGATCTGTTTATTTTATGATTAACAATTTTTTAAGATAACTTGCAACACATTTATAAAACGTTAGCATACCACTTGATTTAATAATTTATGAACTTATAGTTCATCATTAACAAATAATGTATAAATTACTTATAACTAAATTAACAAAACATTCATAAAATGTTATCATATCACTTATTAATCATTTATGAACATCATGTTTTGTAAATTATTAGTTCATCATTAGCTAATTACTTACAAGTGACTTAACTGAACTTTTTTATGGTTTCAGTTTTAGTTAACTATAATAACCCTATTTTGAAGCAGGGTCTGCATGAGTAGCATGTTTGCAACAAAACAAATTCTCATTTAAAAACTTGCTTCCAACTGAGTTTGATTTTAGCATGTTTGCTAAACTAACAACTCTATTGTGGCTAGAATGACACATGAATAGCAAAGTATTAGGTATTGATACTGTTCAGTAGTGAAGGATTTCATATTAGTGTTTTTATCAACTCTGTATGCGTACACGATACACCTTAGATGCACCTTAGATCTTAGATACATTTCTTCACAGACCTTGTTGCAGTGCATTCTGGGATTGCCTTCTTCCAGACATACAAAACTGCTTTAAATTTTGACTAAAAAGAGCATAGGATTGAAACAGTCTTCAATGATGCCATCATATCTGGCTAATAGTTTGGGTTCATCCAGATTTACCCACAATTTGATTAGGTATTTTTAGTTTTTTGATTTTCACATATTGCCTATACAGGCAGTTCCCTTATAAGCCAGCATAGCTGAAAGTGAGTGCTATGAAATGATCTTCTGCTGAAAAAAGCATCATAAACCAGCCTAAGAAAGTTTGCTGGTCTCCCAGCCTGGTCAAACTATCTTAAACTGGTTTAAAACTTTTTTTTTTGTTAGCAGGGTCTGCCTCAGAGTTCGACTAAAAAGATAAATTAACTACTATTTGAAACAGTCTTCAATGATGCTGTCAAGTTTGTCCAACTCACTAAGTTCTGGAGCAGGGCTCATGTGTTTAACCTGTATAACTGCGTGAATGCTCTTTGTATTTGTATGTTCTCGTGTGGCGCAGGAGAGAGCGGTTCTCGAGGTGAAGGCGTGAAATGAAAGTCGATGCCGTCACCATGGAAACTCTGTTTCCCCTCTTGCTTTCTTCTTCTCGCCGCTCCGCTGCGCTTTGAGTGGCGTTTCTTTTGATGAGAAGCTCGCATAAAATGGCAACCCAGCCCTAGCTCTCACTCTCTCACGTTTGTTTCTCTTCTTCCTGCAGATCATTTCATCTGTTTCTCAATCCATCTTTCTTCGTGCTAATGCAAGTGCAGCAACCTGTCATTATTAATAAGGCATGGACACCGTTAATAGCACTCATCAAATGTTAAAACACAGACAAACACACACACTGTCACCATGATTTGTTTACCAGTGCACAGCAGAGAAGAAATGAGCATCAAGCCAGTAATAGTCTAATTAGATGTGTGGGGAGCTTGACTACACTGAGCCCACAGAAAGAGCAAGAGACAGAGAAGAAATATATGAAGACGTAGGGCGATACTGTCATCTGTTGGCAAGGGAATGACATCAGGCTGTGCTCAGTTTCTGACCACAGCTGTGTTACATTGTTTATTCTCTGTCCATATCACTGCATGAGGACAGAGGGATGAACGCTGGAGTGTGTGTGTATGAAAGGGTGTCCAGGAATGCTTCATCACTGACCCTAGGTTTTGCAACGAACGCCAGGCAACAAATCCTGCAACAAGTGAGATTTGAGGCAGACCTCATTGCTTCTTGTGGAGGCTCAAACGTGCTGCGTGACGTGAGAATGAACCTCATTGGCTCTTGTGGAGGCTCAAATGTGAATGAACCTCATTGCTTCTTGTGGAGGCTCAAACGTGCTGTGTGACGTGAGAATGAACCTCATTGGCTCTTGTGGAGGCTCAAATGTGAATGAACCTCATTGGTTCTTGTGGAGGCTCAAATGTGCTGCGTGACGTGAGAATGAACCTCACTGGCTCTTGTGGAGGCTCAAACACGCTGTGTGACGTGAGAATGAACCTCATTGGTTCTTGTCTAAGCTCAAATGTGCTGCGTGAAGTGAGAATGAACCTCATTGGCTCTTGTGGAGGCTCAAATGTGCTGTGTGAAGTGAGAATGAACCTCATTGGTTCTTGCGGAGGCTCAAACGTGCTGCGTGACGTGAAAATGAACCTCATTGGTTCTTGTGGAGGCTCAAACATGCTGCGTGACTTGAGAATAAACTTCATTGGTTCTTGTGGAGGCTCAAACATGCTGCGTGACTTGAGAATAAACTTCATTGGTTCTTGTGGAGGCTCAAACATGCTGCGTGACTTGAGAATGAACCTCATTGGTTCTTGTGGAGGCTCAAACATGCTGCGTGACTTGAGAATAAACTTCATTGGTTCTTGTGGAGGCTCAAACATGCTGCGTGACTTGAGAATAAACTTCATTGGTTCTTGCGGAGGCTCAAACATGCTGCGTGACGTGAAAATGAACCTCATTGGTTCTTGCGGAGGCTCAAACGTGCTGCGTGACTTGAGAATAAACCTCATTGGTTCTTGTGGAGGCTCAAACGTGCTGCGTGACTTGAGAATAAACCTCATTGGTTCTTGTGGAGGCTCAAATGTGTTGCGTGACGTGAGAATGAACTTCATTGGTTCTTGTGGAGGCTCAAACATGCTGCGTGAAGTGAGAATGAACCTCATTGGCTCTTGTGGAGGCTCAAATGTGCTGCTTGAAGTGAGAATGAACCTCATTGGTTCTTGTGGAGGCTCAAACGTGCTGCGTGAAGTGAGAATGAACCTCATTGGCTCTTGTGGAGGCTCAAACGTGCTGTGTGACGTGAGAATGAACCTCATTGGCTCTTGTGGAGGCACAAATGTGCTATGTGTTGTGAGAATGAACCTCATTGGTTCTTGCTGAGGCTCAAATGTGCTGTGTGACGTGAGAATGAACCTCATTGGCTCTTGTGGAGGCTCAAATGTGCTGTGTGATGTGAGAATGAACCTCATTGGTTCTTGCTGAGGCTCAAATGTGCTGTGTGACGTGAGAATGAACCTCATTGGCTCTTGTGGAGGCTCAAATGTGCTGATTGAAGTGAGAATGAACCTCATTGGCTCTTGTGGAGGCTCAAACATGCTGCGTGACGTGAGAATGAACCTCATTGGTTCTTGTGGAGGCTCAAACGTGCTGCGTGATGTGAGAATGAACCTCATTGGTTCTTGTGGAAGCTCAAACACGATGTGTGACGTGAGAATGAACCTCATTGGTTCTTGCTGAGGCTCAAATGTGCTGTGTGACGTGAGAATGAACCTCATTGGCTCTTGTGGAGGCTCAAATGTGCTTTGTGAAGTGAGAATGAACCTCATTGGCTCTTGTGAAGGCTCAAATGTGCTGTGTGAAGTCAGAATGAACCTCATTGGTTCTTGCGGAGGCTCAAATGTGCTGTGTGACGTGAGAATGAACCTCATTGGTTCTTGTGGAGGCTCAAACACAATGTGTGACGTGAGAATGAACCTCATTGGTTCTTGTGGAGGCTCAAATGTGCTGCGTGACATGAGAATGAACCTCATTGGCTCTTGTGGAGGCTCAAACACGATGTGTGACGTGAGAATGAACCTCATTGGTTCTTGTGGAGGCTCAAACGTGCTGCGTGACGTAAGAATGAACCTCATTGGTTCTTGTGGAGGCTTAAATGTGCTGTGTGACGTGAGAATGAACCTCATTGGTTCTTGTGGAGGCTTAAATGTGCTGTGTGAAGTGAGAATGAACCTAATTGGTTCTTGTGGAGGCTCAAATGTGCTGCGTGACGTGAGAATGAACCTCATTGGTTCTTGTGGAGGCTCAAATGTGCTGCGTGACGTGAGAATGAACCTCATTGGTTCTTGTGGAGGCTCAAACGTGCTACGAGACGTGAGAATGAACCTCATTGGTTCTTGTGGAGGCTCAGATGTGCTGTGTGATTTGAGAATGAACCTCATTGGTTCTTGTGGAGGCTCAAATGTGCTGTGTGAAGTGAGAATGAACCTCATTGGTTCTTGCGGAGGCTCAAACGTGCTGCGTGACTTGAGAATAAACCTCATTGGTTCTTGCGGAGGCTCAAACGTGCTGCGTGACGTGAAAATGAACCTCATTGGTTCTTGTGGAGGCTCAAACGTGCTGTGTGACGTGAGAATGAACCTCATTGGCTCTTGTGGAGGCTCAAATGTGCTGTGTGACGTGAGAATGAACCTCATTGGTTCTTGCTGAGGCTCAAATGTGCTGTGTGACGTGAGAATGAACCTCATTGGCTCTTGTGGAGGCTCAAATGTGCTGCTAGAAGTGAGAATGAACCTCATTGGTTCTTGTGGAGGCTCAAACATGCTGCGTGAAGTGAGAATGAACCTCATTGGCTTTTGTGGAGGCTCAAATGTGCTGTGTGACGTGAGAATGAACCTCATTGGTTCTTGCTGAGGCTCAAATGTGCTGTGTGACGTGAGAATGAACCTCATTGGCTCTTGTGGAGGCTCAAATGTGCTGCTAGAAGTGAGAATGAACCTCATTGGTTCTTGTGGAGGCTCAAACATGCTGCGTGAAGTGAGAATGAACCTCATTGGCTCTTGTGGAGGCTCAAATGTGCTGTGTGACGTGAGAATGAACCTCATTGGTTCTTGCTGAGGCTCAAATGTGCTGTGTGACGTGAGAATGAACCTCATTGGCTCTTGTGGAGGCTCAAATGTTCTGTGTGAAGTGAGAATGAACCTCATTGGCTCTTGTGGAGGCTCAAACGTGCTGCGTGATGTGAGAATGAACCTCATTGGTTCTTGTGGAGGCTCAAACGTGCTGCGTGATGTGAGAATGAACCTCATTGGTTCTTGTGGAGGCTCAAACGTGCTGCGTGACGTGAGAATGAACCTCATTGGCTCTTGTGGAAGCTCAAACACGATGTGTGACGTGAGAATGAACTTCATTGGTTCTTGCTGAGGCTCAAATGTGCTGTGTGACGTGAGAATGAACCTCATTGGCTCTTGTGGAGGCTCAAATGTGCTTTGTGAAGTGAGAATTAACCTCATTGGCTCTTGTGGAGGCTCAAATGTGCTTTGTGAAGTGAGAATGAACCTCATTGGCTCTTGTGGAGGCTCAAATGTGCTGTGTGATGTGAGAATGAACCTCATTGGTTCTTGTGGAGGCTCAAACACGATGTGTGACGTGAGAATGAACCTCATTGGTTCTTGTGGAGGCTCAAACACGATGTGTGACGTGAGAATGAACCTCATTGGCTCTTGTGGAGGCTCAAATGTGCTGTGTGAAGTGAGAATGAACCTCATTGGTTCTTGCGGAGACTCAAATGTGCTGCGTGACATGAGAATGAACCTCATTGGCTCTTGTGGAGACTCAAACGTGCTGCGTGACGTAAGAATGAACCTCATTGGTTCTTGTGGAGGCTCAAATGTGCTGTGTGAAGTGAGAATGAACCTCATTGGTTCTTGTGGAGGCTTAAATGTGCTGTGTGACGTGAGAATGAACCTCATTGGTTCTTGTGGAGGCTCAAATGTGCTGTGTGACGTGAGAATGAACCTCATTGGTTCTTGTGGAGGCTCAAACTTGCTGCGTGACTTGAGAATGAACCTCATTGCCTCATTGGTTCTTGTGGAGGCACAAATGTGCTGCGTGTTGCGAGAATGAACCTCATTGGTTCTTGTGGAATCTCAAACGTGCTGCGTGACGTGAGAATGAACCTCATTGGTTCTTGTGGAGGCTCAAATGTGCTGCGTGACGTGAGAATGAACCTCATTGGTTCTTGTGGAGGCTCAAATGTGCTGCGTGACGTGAGAATTAGTGCTGTGCGATATTGAAGATAAACGTGATATGCGATATCCTTGTTAAATAATGCGATATTCGATATGTGATACAATATGGCTTTAAGTGTGTAAAATCAATTTCTTTCCCCAACTGATATCTTTCACTTAAAGTATAACCGACTGTGTTTACATGATAACTCATCAAGACAGCCATTTTGACATAACTGTGTGTGAATTTGACAGTTCGAGTGTGTAACAAGACACGAATAAAAGAACGGCTTGTGCGCACGTTTCGGTGTGTGTGTGTGTGTCAGAGAGCAGACAGCACGAGACTGCAAGGAGTTGTTTTTTGCAAGTTATTGCGTTTAATAACTCTTTTTGATTTCAAGCAAGTCACATAAGTAACAGTCGTGGGCCCAGTCTATTCTCTGCTATATGCGTCAACCTAAAAGGTACACTTTTCACAATGTTGAAGTAGCCTATTAAAATCCTTCAGATATTGCATAGCCTTGCGATATGCATATTGCGATATGTACATTTGCGATATTTCAATAATTTCGATATATTGCTCAGCCCTAGTGAGAATGAACGTCATTGGTTGTTGTGGAAGCTGAAACGTGCTGCGTGAAGTGAGAATGAACCTCATTGGTTCTTGCACATTGTTTCCATTTACCAAATCTGAGTGCTCTGAGAACTTTTATAAAAAAAAATATTCAGCAAGGATGCATTCATTTGATCAAAAGTGACAGTAAAAACATTTGTAATGTGACAAAAGATTCATACTTTTTTTTTTTTTTTCAGTTTCCAAAAAACCTTTGGCTGCACAACTGTTTTCAATATGGCCATTTCTGGGTTTCTCAGAAGCGAAAGTCATCAAAGTTGGGTAAACTTCTATAGCGTTGAATGAGAAACTACATTAAATATATTTTTTATGTTCACATTTGCTCAAATAGCAAAAGAAAAATGAGTGTTTTAACAACTTTCAAAAAGAGGGGAAAAAATAGAGAAATTGATAATGGCAGTCAAAAGAGAGAAAGATGTCAGTTTTACTGTCACTCCCACAACATTGTATTAGAAACACGCTCACAGCACAGTTTTTTTTTGTAATTTGATGCAAAGGTAATATAATAATACAATGTATAGTGTTATAAATGTACATCCACTTTTTCAAAATGAAAAAAACTTTGCAGGATTTACGATGCTAATTGATAATTGATCATCTTAATGCATGTTTTTTTGAGCAGATCATCATATTAGAATTATTTCTGAAGGATCATTTAAGACACTTAAGACTGTCTTAAAATTAAGCTTTGCCTTAACAGGAAAACATGGAAAAAATATGTTTGAAACTCAAACTTTTAAACAGTGTTATGCTACTACATGTTATGCTGACTTAGGCAACAAGAAGCAGGCTTTGTGCCAGGAACACATAATGCCTAAACATGCTGCCTACAAAGTATGTAAAAATACCTCATACATATTTAATTTGCCCTGCTAAAATGGCCCAAAACCATGTATGTGATCGTTATGCTTGATATACTTTCAGTGGGTTGCCTGAATTAATGTAAATGCATGATTCATTTGGTTTTAATCCATTTCTTGTTGTGTTAACAAGTGCAGGTGCATATTAATCTATGTGCGAGCATGGAACTCATATTCCAGGAGTTGTTTATTGCTTCGGTCTCTAGCCCCCCTCACATTAATCCTCTTTCATTTTGCCTTCTCTCTCGTTTTCGCTCTCTCTTATTTTCTCTATCTATCTCTCTCTCTCTCTCTCTCTGACGCTGTCAAAATTTGCCAGGTGACGGTGAATGCAATGTGACTCCTGATTAGTTGCTCTGGCAACCTCCGGGAACGTTCACTGGTGACCATGGCAACGGCTGAAGCATGGCGATGGAGCCCGGCTGATTATTTAGATTTAAAAAGGGAATGAGAATTCGGAGGTGGCTTGGCATACCACAGCGTCATCACGGAGATGATGCTTGTCAATAATAGTGATGCTTGACTGGTGTGTACATATGTGGAAGTTCTTCTGCAATGAACAGATTTTAGGAGCTTATTTAGAATGGCAGATCTTGGTTCGCGTGGAGGGGGAGACGGCTCCAGGCAGCAATACCGCCAAGCAATACCTCCAAGCAGTTTTCCATTATGCTTAATTCCATAGAAACCAAACCCAGAAAGACAGGAAACATGGACAGCAAAGAAAGCACTGGGTGGTTATGTTAGGGAATGCACATGGGAATGAGGGAATGTGAACGTGTGCTTTTAATACCACCCCAATATTTCCCTCACCAAAGACATATATGTGCCCTTTTAACCCTTTAAACTTGCTTTTGAAATATTTTATGTTCCCTCTTTTAAGTGTGACACAATTGAAAGCATTGGCACAACAATAGTCAGGGTAAGTATTTTTATTTAGGCAGTGTTGGGCAAGCTACACTGAAACTGTAGCTTTGCAAGCTACAAGCTACTTGTAAGTTAAAGTAGTTAAGTTACATTCAAGCTACCCTTTTGAAAAAGTAGTTAGCTACACTACAAGTTACTATCAAAAAGTAGCTAGCTACATTGAAACTACTTTTTTTTTTTACAATGACATTGTAACAAATAAATTGTTAATGAAGAATGTTATACTATTTGGGGTTTACAAGCAACATAATGCAATGTAATTATGATTACAAATAGTATGGGGTGAATTCAGGTTTAGGTTTATTGAGACACTTTTTCCCCAGTCATTTCAATGGCAAAAACTGTCAGAATTATTTAATTTTGTAAACTATCCTAACTAACAGAGTGCAAAATGGCTACAAATTAGACTAAAGAAGACATACATGAACCGCGTGTATTCAACCCATTTTTGAGCCACAACAATACATTTCGGTCAGATTGTCAGGGAGCTCAATCTGAGAAAAGAACATGACAAATAATAAAAAAATAAATAAAAAAAAGTTAAATACAGCTTTTCATTTTGTGTGTGTGTGTGTGTGTGTGTGTGTGTGTGTGTGTGTGTGTGTGTGTGTGTGTGTGTGTGTGTGTGTGTGTGTGTGTGTGTGTGTGTGTGTGTGTGTGTGTGTGTGTGTGTGTGTGTGTGTGTGTGTGTGTGTGTGTGTGTGTGTGTGTGTGTGTGTGTGTGCGCGCGTGAGTGTGCATAGGTGAGAAAGAGAGAGATGGCTTTACTTCAGTCAAGCAATAATCTCTATACTAAATTTACCCTATACAATAGCCTTCTTATCTGGATTGAAGCAGCAAACATTCAGTGTAAGAGTAAACAAATGACATAACATTATTTAATATTTGAATCACAGCTTATACAGTATAGTGTTTTGACATCGAAAACCCAAGTGCATTTTACCTCAAACTTTCGACTAGTTTACTTTCTAAAGTAGCAATCGCTTCTCGGGTCGACATTAACACACTGACTACATTATATTCAGAATTAAAATATTTTTATACCACTTTTTAATGTGCGATTGTGTAAAGGTGTTCACGAGATACCAACCTTTTGTCAACTTGCTTTCAACGTCCAACACTCGTGGAGGGGAGGGGCTGTGTGTGTGTGTGTGTGTGTGTGTGTGTGTGTGTGTGTGTGTGTGTGTGTGTGTGTGTGTGTGTGTGTGTGTGTGTGTGTGTGTGTGTGTGTGTGTGTGTGTGTGTGTGTGTGTGTGTGTGTGTGTGTGTGTGTGTGTGTGTGTGTGTGTGTGTGTGTGTGTGTGTGTGTGTATATATGTGTGAGAGAGACGCGTGAGTGAGAGACAGGGAAAGGAAATGCAACTGAAAGTTATTTGCTCTATGAAAAACATCGCTCGTTCTTGTCAGAACCCAAAACGCAATGTAGCTTTTGGTCGCGCTACACAGCTACTTGCTGGATAAAGTAGTTAGCTACTGGAAAAGCTACACTGTTTTAAAAGTAACTGAGCTACTGACAAGCTACTGAAAAATGTAGTTAAGCTAGTAGCGTCGCTACTTGTAGCACGCTACTGCCCAACACTGTATTTGGTTATATTTTAAAATCTATCAACGGTCATGTCTATAACATGTATATGTTCTGCTTGACTGAGATATTGACAGCACTGCTTCGGCCATTAGAATTATACAACATCCAACCTGAGGCAATGAGGAGAGTGGTTCACATATAAAGTCACAATCCGTTCAACCGCTTGATATATGTTGTGGCTTAGTTTGTGGTATGTTTAGATTAGAAAAAGAAAAATGTAACCCATAATTTACTCACCCTCAAGCCATCCTAGGTGTATATGACTTTCTTCTTTCAGCCAAACACAATGGCTGTTATATTAAAAAATATCCTGCCTCTTCCAAGCTTTATAATGTTAGTGAATGGTACCTTAGATTTTGAAATCCAAAAAAGCGCATCCATCCATCATAAAAGTGATCCATACAGCTCCAGGGGGTTCATAAACTTAATAAACTGTGATACCTAGCTTCCGGTAACGGCCGTCCGTATATTCACGAGAGTCGAGTCCTGGAGCATGACGTAGGCGTAGCGTAATCTTAGGTGAAAGTAGATGCCCCACGCGGTTAAAAAAAATAGGGCTGGGCAACAAACTCAAGCTCCTCCTACATTTCTCTTTAAAAATCCTCTTCGACTTCTAATTTGTGACCGGTGTTTTGTTTTGCTCTATCTTCTGTGCTTCATCAATACGACATTCGTCGGGACAGAGATCACTTTTCTGCCGGAACTAGACTCGCATTCGTCCGTTACCGGAAGTAAGTGAATATAGTTTATAAATCCAGTGAATATAGTTTATACAGTTCATATATACACTCACCTAAACGATTATTAGGAACACCATACTAATACTGTGTTTGACCCTCTTTCGCCTTCAGAACTGCCTTAATTCTACGTGGCATTGATTCAACAAGGTGCTGAAAGCATTCTTTAGAAATGTTGGCCCATATTGATAGGATAGCATCTTGCAGTTGATGGAGATTTGTGGGATGCACATCCAGGGCACGAAGCTCCCGTTCCACCACATCCCAAAGATGCTCTATTGGGTTGAGATCTGGCAACTGTGGGGGCCATTTTAGTACAGTGAACTCATTGTCATGTTCAAGAAACCAATTTGAAATGATTAGAGCTTTGTGACATGGGGCATTATCCTGCTGGAAGTAGCCATCAGAGGATGGGTACATGGTGGTCATAAAGGGATGGACATGGTCAGAAACAATGCTCAGGTAGGCCATGGCATTTAAACGATGCCCAATTGGCACTAAGGGGCCTAAAGTGTGCCAAGAAAACATCCCCCACACCATTACAGAAGCCTGCACAGTGGTAACAAGGCATGATGGATCCATGTTCTCATTCTGTTTACGCCAAATTCTGACTCTACCATCTGAACGTCTCAACAGAAATCGAGACTCATCAGACCAGGCAACATTTTTCCAGTCTTCACTGTCCAATTTTGGTGAGCTTGTGCAAATTGTAGCCTCTTTTTCTTATTTGTAGTGGAGATGAGTGGTACCCTGTGGGGTCTTCTGCTGTTGTAGCCCATCCGCCTCAAGGTTGTGCGTGTTGTGGCTTCACAAATGCTTTGCTGCATACCTCGGTTGTAACGAGTGGTTATTTCAGTCAAAGTTGCTCTTCTATCAGCTTGAATCAGTCGGCCCATTCTCCTCTGACCTCTAGCATTAACAAGGAATTTTCGCCCACAGGACTGCCGCATACTGGATGTTTTTCCCTTTTCACACCATTCTTTGTAAACCCTAGATATGGTTGTGCGTGAAAATCCCAGTAACTGAGCAGATTGTGAAATACTCAGACCGGCCCGTTTGGCACCAACAACCATGCCATGCTCAAAATAGCTTAAATCACCTTTCTTTCCCATTCTGACATTCAGATTGGAGTTCAGGAGATTGTCTTGACCAGGACTACACCCCTAAATGCATTGAAGCAACTGCCATGTGATTGGTTGATTAGATAATTGCATTAATGAGAAATTGAACAGGTGTTCCTAATAATCCTTTAGGTGAGTGTATATATATATATATATGAAGAGTTCAGATGCAAAAGCCTCTAAAAGCCACTTCGATCAAAAATGAGATAACAATACTGAGTGAATGCTCTCTGCATATAGTATAAGTTCACAAAATACTTTCACTTCAAATCGACTAAATTCCAGCCTCAGACCATTCAGAAGTACCGGCACTTAGGTAGAAACCTATACATAGAAGCCTGACAAAAATGCTTATTTTAAAGAAAAACGTCAGACGGACTTAGAGGCTTTTGCATCTGAAGTCTTCATATATATATATATATATATATATATATATATATATATATATATATATATATATATATATATATATATTACTTAGTTTATAAATAAAGATATTTTGCAATATATATATATTTTTTACAAAAACGCATATCTTTGCTTCAGAAGGCCTGGAGCCGTATGGATTACTTTTATAATGGATGGATGTGCTTTTTTGGGCTTCAAAATCTAAGGTACCATTTACTCCCATTATAAAGCTTGGAACCCTATCAGTAATGCCCACTTGCACAGTGTGAAAGGCAGCTAAATATCTGTCTAAATATCTAAATATTGTCAATATCTGACAATTGTCTCTCTTTCACTCCGGTGCAGATCCGGTCACTGTAGAGTTTAGCCGCTTAGCCGCAAGAGTTTACAGATGATATGAGATGTAAATAGTGACTGCGTTAATAGAGGATGACCAGATATTTATTTTAATTGTATTATTAATTTGTTTACATTGCTCACACAGAGCGCTTATCCAACTACAGAGAAACTGGTAGCCAGGCAACAGACAAGTGACCAAATCTGAGTTGCGATGTTACTTCACGGATTCTACCAGCCAACCGTGCTGAAGATTCAGGGCCAAGATTATGTCGTGCCATACCAGGCTCAAGTAAAAACACAAATTGAACCATTCCTTACCATTCTAAGAACGTTCGGCCCGACGGTGGAAAAGCGGCTATTGTTAATTCAGTCACTGTGCGGTTTTTGTCCTTCATTCTCGGTGAAATACAGATTTAAATTCAAGGATGAGGTGATGACAGCTAACTTAAGTATGACATGATTCAGTGCTCACTCTCTCAACATGGTTGTTTCCAATTGTAAAACTGTCGACGAGATGGCTCATAATTTCATGGGAAACTTGAACTTCAAAATAGCATAGTGATTCTCTACTCACTCCCGAGATCCCTGTGAAGATTGAACCTGGGCCGTGGCCCAGTGCGGCGTGCCCTCTAATGATATATATGTGATCCTCCTGCAATTAATTCAGAACATATGGCATGGGGTCAACCCTGCTATGGAGCAATGGGAATGGAGCCCATATATGCTGAGTGCATGTATAGATTTATTCATTGACTTTCTTAATCGTGTTTCACATGAAACAAGGTTCCTCTTTAATCAGCGAATGAGAGTTATATATTGCCAGTTAAAAGTTTGGACACGTGACTAAATGACTAGACTTCTCTTCTTAAAACATTTTGATCTAATTATAAATAAATAGTTATTAATAATTAAAATGATGAATAATTATTAAATAACTAAATACATTTATTTATTCATTCATTAATAACTAAATTTGTGTATATATGTGTGTATTTGTTTGAAAAAATGGTGTGTATATATATATATATATATATAATTATTAAATAACACTGATTTATTTAACCCAAATTATTGAACCTTTAAATTCTATTTAAATGTACCTCAAATTCCAGTACTGCAGCTGTTTGGAGTATTTTTCCATGATGGAGGTGAATATGGTTCTCCCATTGGTTTCCCCATGTTCTTGACAATTTATGATCTTCTCGATTAACTCAATCCTCTCTCATTCCGTCTATGAGCTTTTTTTTCAGCAGCTATGCATGTCGATTGTAACCTACATGCTTTTATGTCTAGAATATGAGGTCAAGTATGACTGAGGTATGCAGGGGTTTAGACTTCAACCCCCCATCTGGGGCGTGGTGTATCCTGATTTAGAACTGAGGGGTCCGAGAGAGGTGAAAATGCCTCAAACTTGCTCTCTGGCCATCACACGAGTGCTCACACCCCTCACAAAAAGGTTACGAAATCCAGCAAGTGTTAGACATCTCAGGGGTCACACAAACCCACCCTTCGTCGGTGGGATGCTTGATGAAAACTCCCCCTGACAGCCACATCAATAATCTAAACTTCCAACGCCCTGCCTTCACTCCAGATCTGCTCAAACTCTCTCCTGCACCAGAGTCAAGGAGAGGGAGGAGAAACTACCATAAAAAATAAACGACAAATCCCAAAGGGCAGACTGCAATAAATGTCAGTCTGCATCAGGGGGAGCAGGTTTGTGGAGCGAGCAACTAGCATCGGAGCACAGGAACGTCACCGCGAGGACAGACTTCGTTCTCTTTCCCTCCCTGCCCTCGTCTCTGACTAACCTCAATAAGGACAGACAGGCCGGACGCCCGTTCTCACACGGCGTTGTGCGTAACCCGCTCCTGATCTGTAGTGCAGGAACTCCTATTGCTGACTGGGACCCTGAATCATCTTCACACTACTCACGGTCCCATATGTCAGATTAACGTAATATAACTTGCTGTTACAGTCTCTTTAAGGCAAGTCTGTTCAGTTGGCTGCCATTTTGTTAACACCTGTAGACCAGCGCTGCGTTCCATTCCACTTTTAGACACGCACTTGCGCACTTCCCCTCTGGGAATCCCTGCCGCCATTTTGAAGTGCGTTCCACTTCGTGAAGTGTACGAGGGAAGTTTATATGGATAGACCCTTTGTCAAAATCGAAGGAGCAAGGGTTTGTCCATATAAACTTCCCTCGTACACTTCACGAAGTGGAACGCACTTCAAAATGGCCGCAGGGATTCCCCCGAGGGGAAGTCTACTTAATATGTACACTTCAGGCAGCTTCATATACCACAATGCAACACGATTGTGACGTCACCGCATATCGTGTTTAATTTACCCCACCACAAACAACTCTGATATTTTAATTATTTAAAAAAAACATTTAAAACAATCCAAACACACCTATATAGAATGTTGCATTAAACAATAATAATAAATCAACTCCATAGTGGATTCCAAGTGATCAAGGGCTTAGGACGTTCCAGTTCAGCCCATCGCTAAGGTTCCACCAGTAGTGGTCACATCCGAGTGAACGAGGGGAGTTAGCAAGTGAAGGGCATAATAAAAATGAACTGGAGCGCAGCACAAGCGTGCCACACAAATCCTGAAAAGTGAAGCCAAAACGTTTGGATTGTCCCCAAGGTGGCTGGATGTAGTATAGGTCATAAACCCCACCCTCCCCGTGTAATCGAATAGGACATGAGACAAACTAAACAAGAAATTACACATCAAATTCAAGTTGTACAAATTGTTGAGTTTTCTGTCGATGAAGGTGTCCAAACAGTTGCTCACCTGTCTAATAAAACATAATATATTAAAGCGTCTTTGATGTTTCCATGGTTTCTACAAAATAAAACCTGAAATCGAGGGTAATATGATGTCATTGATATGCGACGCAAGGACACAGTCCATGTCCTGGTTAAAATTGCTTATTTCTCTGGATTTAAACTAGCCTGGGAAAACCCAGACAACTTCCGGCAAATTTAGAATGGTCTGGTTTTAACCAGGCTAGATTTAAACATTCTTGGAATAATATTTGGGATAATATAAGTACACAAGTCAATAAAATATATAACATTGTTGGTTTTTAGATATTTGAATCCAAAAATTGTGCCTTTATCAGAAATATTAATGTAAATGCTCTTATAAAATGATAAGCTTCACATTTCTGCTTATATTTTAGATTCAATAATTATTTTTGTAGTAACGTCAACATTACGCCACAAATGCTGTCGATTGAGTTTAACTTTTTTTGAACGCACAGTTTCTTTTTAATTGAGAGGTGAAGTCGTTATATTGAGCATTACAATTTCCACAATTTCTATGGCCCGTCTCCTCGTACTTATACTCTCCCTGCAATGACTCATACAGCTGTCATGCTTTTGATAGGTGTAGGGAGACTGCTGTCAAAATTATGCACCAATGGGCTTCAGAGGCACAAACAGTGTTGAATTCTATTTAACTTGTTGAAAAAAGGTTACACATTGCCGTAATGATTCAGCAGCCACATGCTGTACATAACCAACATAGCTAAATGTAAATTAAAACAAGATATCCTTCGGCTCACAGCATTGATCCATATCTGTCACAACGGACTGTTTTGTTCTGAACACTGTTTCAATTATTCTAATTGCGGCTCAATTCCCATGTCATTGTGGTAGTATGAGCCTTTGCGTTATGATGCAGAGAGAGATTGTGTGAGAAATGGAGATGGGGGTGTGCGTGCGTGCGTTAAAAACACATTTGTAGCTAATGGAAGACTAGCGGGTCTGTGCACTCCATGGCTGAGAACGATGCCTGGATGCCTGTTGTCATGGCAGCGACATCTCACTTGTTTCCGTGGGAACAGCGATCCAAATCCTCTCTGACTGAATCCTGTCGATGCCTGACTTTGCCCCCCGGCAAGAAGAAGAGAGAGAGAAAGACAGACAGAGTAAAGGAAGAAAGACAGGGGGAAAATGCAGAAGAAAGCCAGTTTTCCCCCTCCAGGTCTATGAGTGACCTGGAAAAGGCCCGTCCTGTGTTTATGCCTCCTGCTATATTGATGCATTTCTGCTGCGCTCTTTTCTCATGTGCTGCGTATGAAGCATCTGTAATTATGCAGCCCTCTGAGCCAAAAGCAGTCGAACGTCACAAATCTGAGCTCTCCATGAGCTTCTATCCATATTAACCAGACAACAAGCTCTCCTGGACCCGACCAGCGAGTGCCATTTTGGTTCATGTCCAGATGAAGCATCATTACAGAAGCTTGCAGATTCATTAAAACATACATCTACAACCTTTTATCTCACTAATCAGTCCGTCACCCATTAAAATAATTAGTAGCTTCCGCAGGAGTCAGTGGAAAGACATAGGCCACTGATCTACATAAAGTCACATTCAGATTAAAGAAAATGGCTCCATTGCGCTAATTAATTAGACAAGAGAAGATAAAAAATTATGTTAAAAAGATTCCCTTTTCAAGCCTCCCTGCCCTTTCAATGGACTGCTGACTGTGGTGGAGGTAACAGGTCTGAAACCACAGCCCAACAGGCCCGTTGAGACCGAGGTTTTGACAGAGAGACTGAAATATGGATGAGCTGTGGGCACAAGTCATTTCCACACTACACAACAGCGCATTGTGTCCTGGTAAGCTGAGCGTACCGGCCTAACGTCTTGGCTTAAATGCTATTTGGCCACGTTTCGTTTTTCAAATTATGTCTAATGTAAGGATGCCGGTAACACTTATGTAAAGTTAAATTTGTTAATGCAGTAGTTATCATGAATGAACAATACACTACTGCGTGTGTGTGTGTGTGTGTGTGTGTGTGTGTGTGTGTGTGTGTGTGTGTGTGTGTGTGTGTGTGTGTGTGTGTGTGTGTGTGTGTGTGTGTGTGTGTGTGTGTGTGTGTGTGTGTGTGTGTGTGTGTGTGTGTGTGTGTGTGTGTGTGTGTGTGTGTGTGTGTGTGTGTGTGTGTGTACTTCTACATATATTTTTATTTAAATGTATATAAATAAAATATATTTATAAATAAATAAGTAAATAAATAAAAATATATATAAAAAATACAAAAATATAAATGAGAATCATATTTGAGAGGAAAAATTGTTTCACTTTATTCATATATATATATATATATATATATATATATATATATATATATATATATATATATATATATACCCGTGCGACTAATGACTGGTTTCCAGGTGCACATATACATATATATATATATATATATATATCTGTTTTGGCCTATGTTTTGTTCAGTATACACACACACACACACACACACACACATATATATATATATATATATATATACAGTGAGGAAAATAAGTATTTGAACACCCTGCTATTTTGCAAGTTCTCCCACTTGGAGATCATGGAGGGGTCTGAAATTGTCATCGTAGGTGCATGTCCACTGTGAGAGACATAATCTAAAAAAAAAAATCCAGAAGTCACAATATATGATTTTTTAGCTATTTATTTGTATGATACAGCTGCAAATAAGTATTTGAACACCTGTCTATCAGCTAGAATTCTAACCTTAAAAGTCCTGTTAGTCTGCCTTTAAAATGTCCACCTCCACTCCATTTATTATCCTAAATTAGATGCACCTGTTTGAGGTCGTTAGCTGCATAAAGACACCTGTCCACCCCATAAAATCAGTAAGAATCCAACTACTAACATGGCCAAGACCAAAGAGCTGTCCAAAGACACTAGAGACAAAATTGTACACCTCCACAAGGCTGGAAAGGGCTACGGAGAAATTGCCAAGCAGCTTGATGAAAAAAGGTCCACTGTTGGAGCAATCATTAGAAAATGGAAGAAGCTAAACATGACTGTCAATCTCCCTCGGACTGGGGCTCTATGCAAGAGCTCACCTTGTGGGGTCTCAATGATCCTAAGAAAGATGAGAAATCAGCCCAGAACTACACGGGACGAGCTGGTCAATGACCTGAAAAGAGCTGGGACCACCGTTTCCGAGGTTACTGTTGGTAATACACTAAGACGTCATGGTTTGAAATCATGCATGGCACAGAAGGTTCCCCTGCTTAAACCAGCTCATGTCAAGGCCCATCTTAAGTTTGCCAATGACCATTTGGATGATCCAGAGGAGTCATGGGAGAAAGTGTGGTCAGATGAGACCAAAATATAACTTTTTGGTCATAATTCCACTAAACGTGTTTGGAGGAAGAAGAATGATAAGTACCATCCCAAGAACACCATCCCTACTGTGAAGCATGGGGGTGGTAGCATCATGCTTTGGGGGTGTTTTTCTGCACATGGGACAGGGCGACTGCACTGTATTAAGGAGAGGATGACCGGGGTCATGTATTGTGAGATTTTGGGGAACAACCTCCTTCCCTCAGTTAGAGCATTGAAGATGGGTCGAGGCTGGGTCTTCCAACATGACAATGACCCGAAGCACACAGCCAGGATAACCAAGGAGTGGCTCTGTAAGAAGCATATCAAGGTTCTGGCGTGGCCTAGCCAGTCTCCAGACCTAAACCCAATAGAGAATCTTTGGAGGGAGCTCAAACTCCGTGTTTCTCAGCGACAGGCCAGAAACCTGACTGATCTAGAGAAGATCTGTGTGGAGGAGTGGGCCAAAATCCCTCCTGCAGTGTTTGCAAACCTGGTGAAAAACTACAGAAAATGTTTGACCTCTGTAATTGCAAACAAAGGCTACTGTACCAAATATTAACATTGATTTGCTCAGGTGTTCAAATACTTATTTGCAGCTGTATCATACAAATAAATAGTTTAAAAAATCATACATTGTGATTTCTGGATTTTTTTTTTAGATTATATCTCTCACATTGGACATGCACCTACGATGACAATTTCAGACACCTCCTTGATTTCTAAGTGGGAGAACTTGCAAAATACCAGGGTGTTCAAATTCTTATTTTCCTCACTGTATATATATATTTTTAGGATTATTATTAGGATTATTAGGAACACTGTTCAATTTCTCATTAATGCAATTATCTAATCAACCAATCACATGGCAGTTGCTTCAATGCATTTAGGGGTGTGGTCCTGGTCAAGACAATCTCCTGAACTCCAAACTGAATGTCAGAATGGGAAAGAACGGTGATTTAAGCAATTTTGAGCGTGGCATGTTTGTTGGTGCCAGACGGGCCGGTCTGAGTATTTCACAATCTGCTCAATTACTGGGATTTTCACGCACAACCATTTCTAGGGTTTACAAAGAATGGTGTGAAAAAGGAAAAAAAAAACAGTTTGCGGCATTCTGTGGGCGAAAATGCCTTGTTGATGCTAGAGGTCAGAGGAGAATGGGCCGACTGATTCAAGCTGATAGAAGAGCAACTTTGACTGAAATAACCACTCGTTACAACCGAGGTATGCAGCAAAGCATTTGTGAAGCCACAACACGCACAAACTTGAGGCGGATGGGCTACAACAGCAGAAGACCCACCGGGTACCACTCATCTCCACTACAAATAGGAAAAAGAGGCTACAATTTGCACGAGCTCACCAAAATTGGACAGTTGAAGGGAAAAATGTTGCCTGGTCTGATGAGTCTTGATTTCTGTTGAGACATTCAGATGGTAGAGTCAGAATTTGGCATAAACAGAATGAGAACATGGATCCATCATGCCTTGTTACCACTGTGCAGGCTGCTGGTGGTGGTGTAATGGTGTGGGGGATGTTTTCTTGGCACACTTTAGGCCCCTTAGTGCCAATTGGGCATCGTTTAAATGCCACAGCCTACCTGAGCATTGTTTCTGACCATGTCCATCCCTTTATGACCACCATGTACCCATCCTCTGATGGCTACTTCCAGCAGGATAATGCACCATGTCACAAAGCTCTAATCATTTCAAATTGGTTTCTTGAACATGAAAATGAGTTCACTGTACTAAAATAGCCCCCACAGTCACCAGATCTCAACCTAATAGAGCATCTTTTGGATGTGGTGGAACGGGAGCTTCGTGCCCTGGATGTGCATCCCAAAAATCTGGATCAAACCAGAAGACACTGCCACTCCTGCAGCTCTCTCAAATAATTTCACTTTTTCACACACCCCTCGCCCGATTGGCAGGGGCGGAGGTACTGGTCTGCTCATCTCAAATGATTGGAAATTTGAGCCCATTCCTTCTCTATCTGGCAACTGAATTTGAATCACACTCAATCACTATAACTCACCCTGCTAAAATCTATGTTGTAGTTATTTATCGCCCTCCAGGTCAACTGGGTAACTTCTTGGAGGAATTGGATATGTTACTCTCTCACTTCCCCGAGGATGCCACTCCTCTGGTACTGCTCGGTGACTTCAACATCCACCTTGATAAACCCCAGGCTGCAGACTTCACCACTCTTCTGACCTCATTTGACCTTAAGCATGTATCTACTACAGCTACTCACAAATCAGGTAACCATTTGGACCTTATCTACACTCGCTACTGCTCCACAGACGACACTTTAGTTATTCCATTGCACACCTCAGATCACTTTCTCATCACTCTTAACCTCCTACTGACTCCTGACACAACACACACTCCTCCCCAGATCACCTTTCGGCATAATCTACGCTCGCTCTCTCCCTCCCTCCCGTCTATCCACTATGGTTTCATCCTCACTCCCTCCACCTGCTCAGTTCTCAGCACTGGACACCAACAGTGCTACTGACACTCTTTGCTCCACTCTAACACCTTGCTTAGACAACTTCTGTCCCGTTTCATCCAGGCCAGCCCGCACCACCCCTGCCCCTTGGCTGTCTGACGTTCTCTGCGAACATCGCTCTGGACTCCGGGCAGCAGAGAGGAAGTGGCGCAAAACTAAAAACGCTACTGACCTAACACTGTATCAGTCTCTCCTCGCTTCTTTCTCTACTAACGTCTCCACTGCTAAAACTACATACTACCACAACAAAATCAACAACTGCTCTGACTCTCGTGCACTTTTTAGAACATTCTCTTCGCTCCTTTGTCCTCCCCTGCCCCTTCCTCAACTCTTACAGCTGATGACTTTGCATCATTTTTCACAAACAAAACCTCCTCCATCAGCAGCCAACAAGACACACACATCTCAACAACCATCACACATACGCTCCACTCCTTCTCTCTGCTCTCCGAAGCAGATGTCTCCAAACTCCAAACTCCAACACCCACAGCATTTAAGCAGGCTCGGGTAACCCCACTGCTTAAGAAACCCTCTCTGAACCCAGCATATTTAGAAAACTACAGACCGGTATCCCTTCTGCCTTTCATTGCAAAGACACTTGAGCTAGTTGTGTTTAACCAGCTCTCTACGTTTCTTGAACAGAACAACCTCCTGGACATCAACCAATCCGGCTTCAAAAGCGGCCACTCAACTGAGACTGCCCTGCTTTCAGTTACGAAGGCACTGAGGCAGGCAAGAGCAGCTTCCAAATCCACAGTACTTATCTTACTAGATTTGTCTGCTGCTTTTTACTCTGTTAACCACCAGATTCTCCTGTCAACTCTCATGAAGATGGGCATCTCAGGAACTGCTCTCCAGTGGTTCAAGTCTTACCTCTCAGGTGGGTCCTTCAGGGTGTCATGGAGAGGTGAAGTGTCTAAGTCACATCATCTAGCCACTGGAGTTCCACAGGGCTCAGTGCATGGACCACTTCTCTTCTCCATCTACATGTCATCACTGGGATCTGTCATTCAGAAACATAGCTTTTCCTATCACTGCTATGCCGACGACACTCAACTCTACTTCTCATTTCAACCAGATGATCCCACGGTTGGTGTTCGTATCGCTGCCTGCCTAACAGACATTGCTGCCTGGATGAAGGAACATCACCTGCAACTCAACCTTGCAAAGACAGAACTGCTTGTGGTCTCAGCCAACCCAGCACTTCATCACAATCTCTCCATTCAGCTAGGATCATCAACCATAACTCCGTCCAGGACAGCCAGGAACCTTGGAGTTGTGATTGATGATCAGCTAAAATTCACTGACCACATTACTGCAACAACCCGGTCCTGCAGATTTGCATTATACAACATTAGGAAAATTAGACTCTTCCTATCAGAGCAGGCCACACAACTCCTGGTCCAAGCTCTTGTTCTCTCCAGACTGGACTACTGTAATGCTCTTCTAGCGGGCCTTCCGGCATGCACTATCCAACCCTTGCAACTGATCCAGAATGCAGCGGCAAGGGTGGTCTTTAACGAGCCGAAGAGAGCGCATGTCACACCTCTCTTCATCAGTCTCCACTGGCTGCCAATAGCCGCTCGCATCAAATTCAAGACACTGGTACTCGCCTTCAAAGCAACCACTGGCTCTGCACCAATATACCTAAACTCGCTTGTTCAGACTTACACACCCTCCAGGAGCTTACGTTCTGCCTGTGAACGACGCCTTGTGGTGCCATACCAAAGAGGCATGAAATCACTCTCACGGACCTTTTCCTGGACCGCCCCCACGTGGTGGAATGACCTGTCTATCTCAATTCGAGCAGCCGAGTCTGTAGCCATTTTCAAAAAACAGCTAAAGACACATCTCTTCCAGCAGCACCTGACCAATCAAGAATAGCACTTAACATTCTATACATTTTCTGTCTGTCTAATTTATTTTTAAAAAATTAAAAAAAAGTTCTGTCCTGTGTGTTCTGTGCTAGATTAACTGAGACTTGTTACAGCACTTGCATACTGTTGCCCTTGACTGTTCTAGTTGCTTCTATTGCTCTCATTTGTAAGTCGCTTTGGATAAAAGCGTTTGCAAAATGACTAAATGTAAATGTAAATCTCCATCAACTGCAAGATGCTATCCTATCAATATGGGCCAACATTTCTAAAGAATGCATTCAGCACCTTGTTGAATCAATGCCACATAGAATTAAGGCAGTTCTGAAGACGAAAGGGGGTCAAACACAGTATTAGTATGGTGTTCCTAATAATCCTTTAGGTGTATATATATATATATATATATATATATATATATATATATATATATATATAAAACACACATCTAATGGGATTGTATTTTTTAAGAGGGTTGTGTCAGAATGGCAGATGTGTTCGATTCAGACAGGATTAAAAACACAAAATACGTTTATAAAACATGACTATGCCTCCTCAGGGAAAACTAGTCCTTTACAAATAGGGCTTTAGTGTAATATGCAATGGCTAATTGTTCCTTTTGAATGAAATATCACAAATCATCTGCTACGATAATAACTGGGCCTTAATACTCAATCTTTTGCTTTAAATGTGACTGAGAGGAAGAGTCTGAGTATGTGTGTGAAAGAAATAGATGGATATGTGTCTTGTCATCTTCCCTCAGGGAAAGAAAGGTGCCAGACACCTCATACCCACAGCTGAAAGTAACCCCCTTTACACTTTCACTGTTTTGTGTGTGTGTGTGTGTGTGTGTGTGTGTGTGTGTGTGTGTGTGTGTGTGTGTGTGTGTGTGTGTGTGTGTGTGTGTGTGTGTGTGTGTGTGTGTGTGTGTGTGTGTGTGTGTGTGTGTGTGTGTGTGTGTGTACAAATGTGTTTCTGTGTGTATTTGTGTGTGAGGGTATCGTGGGGTCTGCTGATTGGGTGAGTTGTCTGTACAGCAACAGACAGAGAGGTTCTTTCAGTTTGGTGCAGATTGGTTGAGATGGTGTGGGTTAGAGACAGGCATGTTATTCTCCTAGCATGTTCCTGCCTTTCCTCAATCCTTTTCCTTTCCTTTTCTGTTCTCTCTGTCTTTTATCCAATGCCTCTGTGTCATACAATCACCGTGTTTCTCTGTGCCATCACAGTGTTCCTCAGAAGCTCATTGTGTTCTCTTGGATTTTTTTGTGCATGTAGGCTTTGTATGTGGCTCTCTACAAGTATGTCTGTGTAATATGTACAGTATGAGTGTGCTGTTGCTGAACATGTGTCTGCCCGTCCATATAAGATAGCATTTCCAACACATTCAAAAATCAATTAGTTAATTAATTGCATTGAAATTAATATGTACCAAACAGTAGCAAACAATATTAAAATCAATCTGTATCAAACATTGTAATAAAATGAATCAGCAGTGAACATTATAATGGCATGAATCATTTCTGAACATTATATTGAAATATTTGTACACCAAACATAAATGAATCAGTACTGAACAAAACATTCAAATGAATGTACATAAAATACTGAACTGAATCAGTAGGCCTACTTTACATTATAGGTTACTGAACATTATATTAAAATATTGTACTAAAATGTCTTTATAAGCTTCCTAGCTTAATTTATTATATATTAGCATGTCTTAGTATGTGTCTAGCATTATTTTACATTGTATTAACATGTTTGTAGCATTTTGTAATACATTAGAATTAATTAGCTCGTTGTAAGGATTGTTTAAAATGTTACTACCATGAATTAGCCTATCATGTTACTAGCATGTCTTACCAAAACACTAAAATCTTGTTAGTATGAGTTAACATGTTGTTAACTTGAATTAGCATGTTTTAACAAGCCAGCATGTTTTAGCACATTGCTAACATGCATGTAGCTATCCGTCGCGGTTTGGTGCGTACAGTCTATAACAACAAATATAGTCAGTCACAGACGACCCACACTCCAATCCAGAAGGGGGCGTGCATGGTAATGCAATGCTGTTTGCTAACCACCACAACAGAAAAAAGAGCAGAAGAAGAAAAGACGATCTACGCACCAACCATGCATGTAGCTATCCGTCACGGTTTGGTGCGTACAGTCTAAAACAACAAATATAGTCAGTCACAGACGACCCACACTCCAATCCAGAAGGGGGCGTGCATGGTAATGCAATGCTGTTTGCTAACCACCACAACAGAAAAAAGAGCAGAAGAAGAAAAGACGATCTACGCACCAACCCAAAACAAGGGTGCGTCTCAATTAGCTCCCTAGCTCAGTAGTCAGGGCACTGATCAGGACATAAGTCAATGGGCTGACTCCCTGATCAGTGCCCTGCCTACTGAGCTAGGAAGCTGATTGAGACGCACCCAAAGAGTTCAGCTGCCACGCAAGAGCTTAGCTATACGCTGAGTTTTGATTCATTTTTGTGATGCGCTCCACAAACTTCACAGAAAAGAAACCGGGATGGCAGAATGGCATCCTGTTTGTTTTCTTTATTTTAGAAAGAAAAAAAAAATATTGTGAGTGTACACAAATTGTCTTACTCTACTCTTATCTATATGACCATACATGATGGACTTTTCCGCTGTTGCATTGAGACAAAATCATTTGGCATTGTGCCAATTTGTGTCACGGCATTCTCACTACTAGTCCAGTGATGAAATATGTGTGTCCTGGAAATGGGAAGCCTCAGGTGCCGCTTCACTCGCTGTCTCATTGTGGTGAAGTAGGCTCAGATGTAGATGGCACTTTTTCTCCTCTCTCATCTTTCTGTGATTTCTTGAAAAGCGTGATATTGAACCTTGCACAGCCGCCTATCAGGGGGGACTAAATGCCGCTAGTTGAAACAAACTGTAATTTTCACTGTCTGTTCAAAATAAATGAAAAGAAACCTAGCATTGGGGATTTGTTGCTTTTTCCTGTTGTTCCAAACTTGTATCGAACCGTGACCCCAAAACCGAGGTACATACCAAACCGTGACTTCTGTGAAACCTTACACCCCTAGTTGCAAATGTGCTGAAATTAACCAGGACTGATTATATGAAATGAATCAATACTGAACACTAGTATTGTCAAAAGTACTGACTATGGTACCATGTCAATATTTACATTTCTATCAGCGTCTAATCCCTAATATATCCGCTGATCGATGGATCCACTGATAGATGGATCCGCTGATAGACTCCTGCTTTCAAACGCTCCCTCATGTATCTGTGTAAGCGCTCAGTGAAGAGCGTCAAAGATGTCTATTTACAACATGTTTTAGAACCGTTGATCATTGTAGCCAATCACAGACATATATGTTGAGCGCTAAAACACAATGGCCAATCAGAGGTGTTTAAGAATCCGTTCAACTCTAGAGGGAAATGCTGGTATCGTCACATTTTTAAACTTGGTACTGAAGGCAATTAGCCTGATAAGCCAGACCCACATCAAGATGTTGGGTCTGGGAACTCACCATTGGCAGGGCTCAATCCGAGGGGCGGGATAAACGGTTGTCTTTCAAATTCCCTCTGCACGCAATAGGTTAGCGCTACAACCAACCATAGCAATGAAGAAGGTGTACGGAGCTAGTTGATAGATTAAACTTTCGCCATATCAGGTCGGCAAAACGCTGAACACATCTTCCTTTCTTAAGAATGACTTCAGTGCCGTTCTTTGTTCTTTTCTCAAAGAAAAGCTTAACTCCAAGTCTTCCAGAGTCGCAGCCAAAGCCGATTCGAAAGACTGCTGTTTGCCAGCTTCTTTGTTTACAAATAGCACGCGGAACCGCCGCAACTCTGCCTCCATTATGTTAAGCTCGCCCACCGACTCTATACACGATGTGATTGGCCTGAGTAGAGTTTGTTTTTTCCAGCTCGCAAACCAACGGAGAGTTGCTAGACGACCCTGGCTGCAAATTAGATTTGCTGCCGCTAGGATGCGTCTAGATTTCTAGGTTAGAAGTCGGTACTTTTGACAACTCTTCTGAACACTGACATACAGTAAATCCATGTACACTCTAAAAAAAAAAGGTTCTATATGGCACCAAAAATGGCTCTTCATCGTAATCATAGAGGAACCACTTTTGGTGCTATATAGCACCATATCTTAACATGTTCTGTATATGGTAGCGGTGTTAAATAGCACCTTAGTTAGCGGTGCTATATAGCACCTTAGTCAAAGAACCGGCGAAGAACCTCTGAAGAACCGCTGAAGAACCACTGATACCCCTTTTCCACCATGGCAGTGCTAGAGCTAGATTGGAGCCAGAGCTAGTCCCAGTTCATAGTTGGTTCAACTGAGGAGCCTGCTAAGAACCGTTTGCTTTTCCACAGGCTAGAGAGACTATTGATTCACATGGCTTTACGATCCTACATCTGCATTAAAACACAACGAAAACACAGCGAATCCAACGCATTCATGCAGTTTGCCGTAATTTGTATAGACGGAGATTACAAACGAGCAGCAGCTGTTAGCTCCATTAGCTGCTATTTCAACAATGGCCGATCTCAAGTCTGTGTTCGTCTTGTTGACCCCGCCCCCAGCGCCTGACGTAATCGGTTCTTACTTCTAGCCCTGTTCTAGCCCAGCAATGTTTTGGTGCTACTTAAGAACCACTTTTCCTGGCTCGGAGCTGGGGCTTTGGGTGTGGAAACACAAAGAACCGATTTGAAACTAGGCTCTGGCTCCGATCTAGCTCTAGCACTGCTTTGGTGGAAAAGGCGTATAAAGCACCAAAATTGGTGCTATATAGCACATAAAAAGGTTCCCCTATGATTACGAGCCAAGAACCATTTTTGCTGCCATATAGAACCTGACAAATGGGAAATGCAGAAAAAATATTTTAAGTAGCAACAATCTACTGTAATGTATTTGTAAATGTGGTTTCTGAAACCAAAAGCTTTCAGTGTCAGTTATGTCAACATTCATGTGGGTGAGATTGAACTACAGAAGTAAGATTTTCTCACACGCACAAATTTTCCATTGTTTCCCACCATAAACACCAGCTCTCATCTCACCACCCCCTCGTTCAGCCGACCACAGAGGATAAATTAGATGACTCTGGGGGAACTTCAGCAAACATGGTGGGATTGAACCTCTAAATTATGTTTATTCTGAGGTCCAGTGCTGTGTTTCTAACTCTGCTGCACAGTGGGGAAAGCTGGCTCCTCGGATTTTTAGTTGAAGATCTCCTGTGACCAGAAGTGGGATTAAAGTCCCTCTCATAAAGCCGTTGTTTCCAGGAGACCATAATGAATCAGCTTAAGGGAGTTTCCAACAAAATAACTCAATATTCACAAGAATTGTGTGGGTTATTTTGTTTAAACTGATTGTATCTATATGGTAAACCTTGTTCTGCAAAACCTTGTGCTGCTACCAAAGTTAGAACTTTTAGTGTAAGATTGCTGTAGGACTCCAAATAAACACAATTTATGAATGTCGCCTGAAAATATCAAAGAATGAGTTGATATTTGGTTACTGAAGCTGTGGCTTAATGGTTAGCGCAGACTCATTGAGCCATGGTGTTCATGTTGAATATATGGGTTCGAACCAGGTTTTTAATCATTAACTAAAACTATTACAAACATTTCTGTTAATTTAAATTAAGCTGAAATAAAATATAAATATTAGTTGAAAAACTAAACAAAAATTAGAAACGTTACCTTGGCAATAAACTGAAATAACACTAGCACTAACATTTTTAACTGGAAATAAAAAAAAAAAACTAAAATGAACTCAAACTAAAGCTAAAACCGAAATTAAAATAAATTAAACTCAAATAGCAATATTTAGCAATAATAAAAAATAATTAAAAAATAACAAGCACACTATGAAATGACAAAAAAATGTAACTATAATCAACAAAGAATTAAAAGCTAATACAAAATAATAATAATAATAATAATAATAATAATAATAATAATAATAATAATAATAATAATAATAATAATAATACAACTATATTAAAAGTAAAATAACCCTGGAACCTGGTCTGTGAAATGACATTCTCTTTTTACTATTAAAGTGCCCCTATTATGCTTTTTCTAAAATTACCGTTCATGTAGTGTAGCTGTTTGAAAATATGTCAAAGGTCTGCAGAGTTTTGAAAATCAAAGTGCACAACAGATAAAGTTATCTGAACTGCTTAAACGAGTGCCAGCAATTCCAGTCTCACTTCCTGTTACATAACTACGTAAAGAATGTAACAAATTCATTGGTTGCCCGTGAACAACGTCTACTTTGCCCCGCCCTCAAACACTCTAGTTGTAGCTGAGGCCTGGAAGGGTTTGGTTTGTGTTGTCGACATGTCGACTGTTTTCAGTGCTGCAAATCCACTTTGATGCTCTTAAAAAGGATGACCACTCGGGCTGGGATCGGTATGGTAAGAACGACACCATTGTTACTGTTCATATCACTTTGTGTCAAGCACTGAGGAAGATCCGGAGCTGAAATTTAGATATGGTAATGAGAGTTTTATTTCCGACACATTTTCTGTAAGTGGTAGACCAATCACAACAAACTGGGCCACCTGACCAATCAGAGCAGAGTAGACTTTCGGAAAGGAGGGGTTTAGAGAGTCTAAGGGCCTGGGCCCGGTTGCATGAAACCTCTTAAGTGGTTGTATCCCTAAGGGGGAAAAAACCCCCTGAGGCAAGGAATTTCTTTAAGAGCATTGCAACAAACGTCTTAACCGTCCCCCTTACCTAAGTGTTTAAACTAATCCCCAGTCTTGCAGATCATTAACTAAAAAAAGTTGGTTTAGGGTTTAGCTACCCTTTAAACAAGTTTTACATTTACTAAACGATACAGCTGTACTACAATATTTGAGTTATGGAGAATATTAAAGGCGGTCTGACGGACGACACAGAGCGTCCTCGAGCACATTGTTTTATGAGTCCAGCTATGACACCTGACCAGAGGATGTTCAAAATCCTGCCACGCCACTCGCATCGTTTTCCATTACATGACATTATATGTCCAACTCATTGTTATTGTATTGTACTCATGCATCAACGCCACTTCAGTTTGATGATTATTCACTGAATGACGCGTTCGGTGTCCTAGACGCAACTAACCGGCTTTACAGTAATGGAAACAAAAAAATCTAAAACAAACTGGACCAAGGACAAACAGCTTCTTTTTGTTTTAAACAAGGAAAAAACACCCAATCCTGCCACTATAATCAGTCACTCTTGCACACAAGATGAAAGCCTGCCATGAAATAATTAATTCAAGTGCACAGTGGAAGTAATGAAACAAATATGGAAGCTATGTTGTTGAATGTTTATTTAATCAATATACACTGTGTCACGTCATACTTTCAACAGGCTTATTTTAATTGATTGGTAAAAATGCACATCGGTACATTCTTTTTCAATCAACATGAAATCATCCATCATGTTTGAGTTCAGCACCTATTTTGATCCGTTAATTTTTTTACTGGTTCAATGGTTACCTAGGACTTTGTTCCAATGCATAACAGAACTTAAGGGAAAACTTAAGCATTTAAGGGAAAGAATCCTTAAGTGGACCCTTAGGGTATTTTCTTGCAACCCATGTTTCACAGGGTACCCTTAACCTTGTAACTAAGGGTTTTCTTAACTTAAGGGCTTTCATGCAACCGTGAGAGAGCAATTCCATAAAAGCGTCCATGGGCACGGACATTTCTGCGCGTGATCTAGTGATGGCGCACAAATTAATGAACACAGACGCGGCCGGATCATTTCCATACCCAATCTACCCGTTAGCATCTGGTTTAAGACGTGCATTTGTGGGCGGGAAATAATGGCGCAAACACCAGTAAATTGACAAGCGCATATCTTAGGGTGCTTTCACATCTCTAGTTCGGTTAATTTGGTCCGAACCAAGGGCAAACAATAATACATTGTAGCATTTTTCAGCTTTTTTGGTTCCTTTTCACACCACACTGATTTCTTTGGTCCGAACCAGTTGAAACAAACCAAAATGCAGTCACATGACAACATCCACATCACTCATTGGCCATGGCGTATTTCCTAAACTGCGACTGCGCGGCCTGGTTTTGTCCCTGGCCATAATCTATTACATTGTTTGTATAAACCACAATATGTTGGGTCTGTTTGAGGTCGGATCACGTTCTCACCACAAACAAACCGCTCCAGAGTTCGTTTGAAAGCGTACCAAGACCTCTCTTCAAGGAGGTCTCGGTACACTTGTTTGGTCCACTTTTGGTGCGTACCCGAGTGCGATTGCTGCTTTCACACCTGACCAAACGAACCACACCAAAGGGGAAAACAAACTCTAGTACGATTCAACTGAACTAAATGAGGCAGGTGTGAAAGCACCCTTAGTAAATTACTTTGCCTGGTTCATTTACATACTCTCCTCCCATTGCTATGCAATAAGGATGCTATGCAATGGGAACTCCTACAAATGCTATGCAATAAGATCAGCCGCAAAAATAAACCTGTCCACGCCTTTTCAGAGCGAATTTTTCATTACGTGTCTTTAGTAAATCCTGACAGTAGTTTTTTATCGCTAAAAGAGGGTTTGTGCTGCCGCAAACTGTTAGTAAATCTGGCCCATAATCTTCAAACGAACCGTTTTCAGACTCTTTGAGAAGTGAGGTGATGTGCAATGTATATATTATGAAAAAGTTACAGTGTTTTTGATGTATCTTTGATAAATATATTATAGGAGACCTCCAAAACTAAATTATGAACATTTAAAATAGCACTATAGGGGCACTTTAAAGGTGTCATGAACTGGCTTACATTTTTTATACTGTTTTATGAGGTCAATTTATGACGTTTGCGTGGTTTTTACATTCAAATACATTATAATGAATAAGTAATAGGCTATTTTCTGCCTTTGTTTTGAGGCTCTCTGAAGAAACGGTCGGTTTTGATGGGCGTGCCGCACTGAAGACTTGGAAGTAAATGCCCACGGCTAGGATTGGATAAGATTTGCATATTTAATGAGCTTCAGCTCCCCTTAGTACATGTGGGAATTGAAAAGTGTCTGGGGAATCGCTCACAGGACTCGCAAAATATCTTTATCAAACAAACACAAAGATTTATCTCTCATCCACCCGCGATTGATTGGAATGTTGTCGCCCGATCAGTGAATATAACCACAAACCGTACACACACACACGTGTGCGTGCGCAAGAAAGGAATGGTATTTGATTATTTAAGCTCGTCGGCAGGCCGATGGTACGTTTTGGTAGCTCGTCTGAAAAACACATAGCCCCGGGGACGTTGGGCTTTTAAAAAAGTCAAGTGTCATGTGTCAGGATCTTTCTCTTTGCTTCTCACTATCCTTTTCTTCACTCACTCTCCTTCCTGATTGTTTCAGACACACACACACACACACACTTTCTCACTCACTCGTTAGGCTCATCTTCTCTCTGTCTACCTGCACCTGTTAGTCATGTCTGATTTGCTTTGGAAGTGCTCACCTGGTCTTGTTTGTTTGATACAGCCTTGCGCCTAAGTTTAGTCTGAGTTCTGCATTTGCTGCAAGAGTACCTTCGCGGTCCTCTGTTCCTGACTGTGATTTATTGCCTCCACCTCTACTGGTGTCCCGATCTCTCTCCTCTTCGAGACAGGATCATCTCAGCTGCCTTCTCAGTTTGTTTTACCAGTTCTGTGTGCCAACGACAGACTGCCTTGTTTATATTCTCATTAAAGACTGTTGTTATCCTGTCAACCTCTGCTTTTGGATCCATTCTTTATTGACTCTGACAGAATGATCCAACCAACCATGGATCCAGCAGAGGAGGAACCGGTCGGCTGTCGAGTTCCAAGGAGCGATGCTCGGCAGACACGAAGAGGAGTTGGCTGCCGCCCATCAAGCAGTTAGGAGTCTTTCTGCTCAAGTTTCAGATCTGTCAACTCGTTTTCTCCACTATCACCAAGAACCTGCGGTGACACCCAACCGACAGCTGCCCTCAGAACCGCGAGTCAACAACCCGTCCTGTTATGCCGGTGAGCCCACTGAGTGCAGAGCCTTTCTCATACAATGTGAGGTTGTCTTTTCTCTGCAGCCCCAGACGTATGCGGAGGATCAGGCTCGCATTGCATTTGTTCTCTCGCTTCTCACGGGACGTGCACGAGAGTGGGGAACGTCTGTTTGGGAGGTTAAATCGGCGTGCTCAGTCGGTACGGGCTCTTTAAGGACGAGATGATAAAGTTTTTTGATAGATCTGTCTTCGGTTGTGAGGCTTCACGTCTTCTTGCTGTTCTACGTCAGGGCAGAAGGTCTGTGGCCGATTTCACTATAGAGTTCAGGACACTGGCGACTACTAGTGAGTGGAACGAGCCTGCACTAATCGCTCGTTTTCTGGAGGGGTTAAACATGGACCTTAAGGAGGAGATTTATGTGCGGGGGTCGCCGACTCAGCTGGATCAGCTTATCGATCTGGCCATTCGCTTGGATAGATGTTTCGAGCAGAGGCGATGGGTTCGTTCTTCTTATTCAAAGCCATGCAATGTTTCTTTCCCCGCTGCTGTTCCCGTTCGTAACCAGTCTGAGGCTGAGCCTATGCAGGTCGGGGGCATGCACATCTCCTCAGAGGAACGACAACGGCGGATACTCAATCGTCTCTGTTTTTACTGTGGAATGGCTGGTCACGCCGTGGCATCATGCACCTTAAAAGCCAGAGCTCACCAGTAGACCGAGGAGTACTGGTGAGCGCTTCTGCCATTTCCTCCTCACCCAGATCTCGCACTACGATCTCTGCTGTTCTCCGTTGGGCGGGTTCTTCAGCTACTGGTCCTGCTCTCATCGACTCGGGGGCGGAGGGCAACTTTATCGACGAGGGATGGGCTTGTGAGCACAATATTCCCTTGGTCAACTTAAGGCATCCCTGGCTTATCCAGCATAATCCTCAGATTGACTGGGTTAAGGGGTCTATTCATAGTTGGAATTTGTCCTGTCATGTGAATTGTCTGGTCTCTGCTGTTTCTGCCATGTGTTCTGTTTCTGTCTTCCAGGAGGAGCCTGATGATTTGTCTGGAGTCCCGGAGGAGTACCATGATCTGCGGGCGGTTTTCAGTCGTTCCCGGGCGGTTTCCTTGCCACCTCACCGCCCTTATGACTGTGGGATTGAGCTTCTCCCCGGTACCGCGCCTCCTCGTGGTAGATTGTATTCCCTTTCGGCGCCTGAGTGAGAGGCTCTGGAGAAGTATCTCTCAGAGTCCCTCGATGCTGGGATTATTGTCCTTTCTTCGTCGCCCGCCGGTGTGGGGTTTTTCTTTGTAAAGAAGAAGGATGGTTCTTTGCGTCCCTGTATCGACTATCGAGGGCTGAACGACATAACAGTCAACAACCGATATCCCTTGCCTCTTATGTCGTCAGCCTTTGAGATCCTACAGGGCGCAAAGATATTCACCAAATTAGACTTGCGTAACGCCTACCATTTGGTGTGTATCAAGGAGGAGGACGAGTGGAAGACCGCGTTTAACACTCCTGTTGGGCACTTTGAATATCGCATCCTTCCTTTCGGGCTGGTCAACGCTCCCGCGGTTTTTCAGGCCTTGGTTAATGATGTCTTGCGAGACATGTTAAACGTTTTTGTATTCGTTTACTTGGATGACATTCTGATTTTCTCGCCGTCCCTCCAGGTCTGGCCCACGTTCAACACGTTCGTCGTGTCCTGCAGCGTTTATTAGAGAACCGTCTATTCGTTAAGGCAGAGAAATGCGTCTTTCACGCCCAATCGGTTACGTTCCTCGGTTCGGTGATCTCTACGGAGGGGATCAGCATGGACCCTAACAAGGTCCGTGCGGTGCTTGATTGGCCTGTCCCAGATTCTCGTGTCGCCCTTCAACAGTTTCTGGGATTTGCCCATTTTTATAGGCGCTTTATTCGAGGCTTTAGCCAGGTTGCCGCTCCTCTTACCGCCCTTACCTCCTCCAAGGCCAGGTTCGCTTGGTCGGAGGCTGCTGAGGGTGCGTTTAACCGACTTAAGAATCTATTTACCTCCGCGCCCATTTTGATCACTCCTGACCCTAGGCGTCAGTTCATCGTCGAGGTCGATGCCTCCGACATTGGGGTGGGAGCTATCTTGTAGCAACGCTCTTCCCAGGATGACAAGGTACATCCGTGCATGTTCTACTCTCATCGTCTCTCACCCACGGAGCGGAACTACGACTTTGGCAACCGAGAACTCTTGGCGATCCGTCTGGCACTGGTAGAGTGGCGACACTGGCTTGAAGGGGCCAGAGTACCATTCATAGTCTGGACGGATCATCGCAATCTAGAGTATATCCACTCTGCTAAACGCCTTAACGCCCGTCAAGCCCGCTGGGCATTGTTTTTCGACCGCTTTGATTTTTCTATTTCGTTTAGACCTGGTTCTAAGAACCTCATGTGTGGTCGGGGTAGCCGTCTGGGGGAGTGGAACAGAGGGTGAAGCGTTCTCTCTCGCACGTTCCTAGTCCACCTCGCGCTCCGGAAGGAACATTATTCGTGCCCGAAGTCGCTCGTCCTACGGTTCTTCGCTGGGGGCATTCGTCTAAATTGGTTGTGCATCCCGTGGTTAGAGGAACGCTAGCGGCCATTCGTCAGAGATTTTGGTGGCCCACTCGTGAGCACGATATCCGGCATTTTGTTGCAGCTTGTTCTATCTGCACCCAGACTAAGTCTAGCAATAGTCCTCCGGCGGGTCTTCTTAGACCTCTTCCCATTCCTTCGCGTCCCTGGTCTCACATCGCATTGGATTTTGTTACCGGGTTGCCTTCTTCGGCTGGTAATACGGTCATTCTCACCGTCGTGGATCGTTTTTCTAAGGCTGCGCATTTTATACCGCTCCCTAAATTACCATCTGCTCTAGAAACTGCCCAGATTATGGTTAATCACGTGTTCAAGATCCATGGTCTTCCTTTCGGACGTAGTGTCTGACAGGGGACCCCAATTTACCTCCCAGTTCTGGAGGGAATTCTGTCGTCAGATAGGGGCTTCCCCCAGTCTGTCGTCAGGATTCCATCCGCAGACTAATGGGCAGGCCGAGAGGACCAATCAGATTCTTGGTCGCATGTTGCGTAGTCTTACATCACAGAATCCTGCTTCTTGGTGCGACCAGCTGCCGTGGGTCGAATATGCTCACAATTCCCTTCCGTCGTCCGCTACTGGTTTGTCTCCTTTTGAGAGTTGTCTCGGTTACCAACCCCCTGTTTTTTCGGCGCAAGAGTCTCTGGCCTCGGTTCTGTCCGTCGAAGCTTTCATTCAGAGATGTAAGCGAACCTGGAGGAGAGTGAGATCTGCATTATGTCATTCCAGGGCATGTACTCGTCGAGCCGCCAATCGGCACCGTGTTAGATCTCCAAGATATGTCTGCGGTCAGAAAGTGTGGCTTTCCACCCGCAATTTGCCCATTCAAGAGGCGTCTCGTAAGCTCATGCCTCTGTTTGTCGGGCCCTTTCCCGTGGTAAAGGTTATCAGTCCAGTCACTGTTAAACTCAAGCTGTCCCGTCAGATGCGTCGTGTTCATCCGGTTTTTCATGTGTCTTGCATTAAGCCTGTCATTCACGCGCCCACCCGTCCCTCCCTTCCTCCTCCTCCTATCGACGAGGGGGCCTCTATCTATAGAGTTCGCAAGCTTCTCGACGTCCATCCCTGGGGGCGTGGCCACCAGTTTATGGTGGATTGGGAGGGGTACGGTCCTGAGGAGAGGCAGTGGATTCCAGCCCGGGACGTCCTGGATCGCTCGTTGATTGATGACTTCTACCGGTCTCGTCAGGCTCCTCCCTCGGGAGCGCCTGGGGGCGCTCGTTGAGTGAGGGGTACTGTCATGTGTCAGGTTCTTTCTCTTTGCTTCTCACTATCCTTTTCTTCACTCACTCTCCTTCCTGATTGTTTCAGACACACACACACACACACACACACTTTCTCACTCGCTCGTTAGGCTCATCTTCTCTCTGTCTACCAGCACCTGTTAGTCATCGCAATCAGCGCGGCTTGCTGCCTTGCGATGACACCTGTTCCCACTTTTGTTTGAGTGCTTACCCTTTATCTAGTGTTTGTTCTTACTGCCTCTTGTTGGATCATTGTTTCATGTCATGCGTTACGACTGCTGCTTTCTTCATGTCTGATTTGCTTTGGAAGTGCTCACCTGGTCTTGTTTGTCTGATAAAGCCTTGCGCCTAAGTTTAGTCTGAGTTCTGCATTTGCTGCAAGAGTACCTTCGCGGTCCTCTGTTCCTGACTGTGATTTATTCTCCAGAACTGCCTCCACCTCTACTGGTGTCCCAATCTCTCTCCTCTTCGAGACAGGATCATCTCAACTGCCTTCTCAGTTTGTTTTACCGGTTCTGTGTGCCTTAACGACAGACTGCCTTGTTTATATTCTCATTAAAGACTGTTGTTATCCTGTCAACCTCTGCTTTTGGATCCATTCTTTATTGACTCTGACATCAAGTCCGAGCCCTGGCCCATAACGTTACAAGTCCGAGTATGATCACGAATGAAGCAATAACACTTCAAATAGAGGATTCTCCAGCCTGTGACTGCGTGCTAAGGTATGTAATCAATAGATATCAAATGATCTGTAACAATGCAATACTAACACATATAAAAAACATGTTTTACTCACATAAGTGTGTGTTGCACTATTCCTGTCGGATCCAATATAGAAGGCACAACATTGTGTTTTAATCTCAATATGTCTGCAAATCTACTCGACCTGTAGCGCGACCCGTTTAGCTCCACGAGTCGGTGGGCGGGCTTGAGGCGGTGTTTCTTCATCCTATTACGCCAGTGGTCGACATATTCTGAGATCGATCGTTTTCTGGGCCTCGTTCGTTGTCAATAAAAGCTTTTCTTTGACTAAAGAGGAAGTTTTCAGTTCTGAAACTTACAGGATATTCTTATATCACAATGAACTTTTATATATCAAAGGCTCAAGGGAAAGTTGATTTCTCAATTCATCACCCCTTTAATATAATGATTAAAAGCCTAAAAGTACTGTCCTTTTTCATTTACTGAATTTGAATGCTTGTCCAACCCTGATTAGAAGTCTTTTGTTCATTTATGTGACTACAGTCCTCCACTGTGGAAGCCATTGAGCTCCGGTCAACTGTGGAGGAACCCGGTCACCCCTCCTGAGGCCCTCATCCCTGGTCAGGGTCTTATTGCAAGCAAGTGTATGATTGATGGATGAGGGCGACAGCATGAGTGGAATTGGCACTGTTCCTGATGGTGGGGTCACCCATCCACACACACAACAAACTGAACACTTGCCTACAGTGAATTGCTTTTCCATCAAAGTCACAGTGACCTTATGTTTTATGGTTAAAGGTTAATGTTATTTATTACCGCATATCCATTAAGTGGTTAATGCAGTGTATTTCCATAATTTCTTATGGGAAAGCTCTTATCTTTCATTGCACTCTAAGGCCCTGTATTTTGCCGGGTGGTAAGCTCTAAAGCATTAGCAATTAGCTCCCTCTCTTTACTGATGTCCAGTGGCCAGTTAATCTTCCACTGTTTATTCATGCAGTCTGTCCATCGCCTGATTATAGACTTTACCTTTTAACTGTGGCAGGATGAGCAGATTGAGACGGATTACAGACAGCAGAATTAATAGTCATTTATGAGCTCTGCCCTCTCTTGTTGAAGCCTTTTAGCGTATAAGCTGTGTGGTGTCGAATGACACTGTGCGTCTACCTGCATATGTTTTGCTTTTAGTTTAGTTGTATTTAATGAATCAACAGTATTTGAATCTCATTGAGTAATTAGGCCTACATCTACAGGTATCTAGATGTAATAACTTATTCCTGTGATCGCAAAGCTGAATTTTCAATCTTCAGTCGCATGATCCATCAGAAACAGTTGTGCTACTTAATATTTTTGATGAAACAGTGATAGACTACCATTTAAATGTTTAGTTGAAAAATTTCTATTTGTATTTTTTTAAATTAATACTTTTACTCAGCAAACACATTCAATTGGTCAAAAGTGACAGGAAAGCTATAATGTAAAAAAACTTAATTATTACAAACTTTTACATAACTAATAGCCTATATATTATGTTTTAATATAAAATCTAAAATATTTAGAATAGTCAGTGTATGAAAATGTTTTGAGGAGTTTTTGGTAACACTTTATTTCAATGGTCCACTTAAGACATTCTACTACTATAAGTAACTTTGCAAAATACATGTCAACTAACTCTCAGCTACATTACTACATTACTTATTCTACTAACCCGAACCCTAACCTAACAGTCTACTACAGTCTAATAATACTCTAATGAGAGTTAGTTGACATATTTCAGTTACTTATAGTTAGTAGAATGCCTAAGTGGACCATCAGAATAAAGCACAACCAAGTTTTTATTTTCTTAGTTTTAATTTTTTCAATATATATGTGTGTGTGTGTGTGTGTGTGTGTGTGTGTGTGTGTGTGTGTGTGTGTGTGTGTGTGTGTGTGTGTGTGTGTGTGTGTGTGTGTGTGTGTGTGTGTGTGTGTGTGTGTGTGTGTGTGTGTGTGTGTGTGTGTGTGTTCTATATTTGTATATTTGTGGATATATAACTGTTCTATATTTTATTTTAGCTTTTTATTACTTTATTTACATACACACACACACACACACACACACACACACACACACACACACACACACACTTACAGTAGTAACCGTATGTGCATGACTAACAGCTGGATCTTGTGAATCTGGTGTTGTGAATTATGATGAAAAAAGGCATACTCATTCTCTGACTGGGTTATGTGTGTGCGCGCATGAGTATATGTATTCATGGCCCCAAAAATATGTATGCAAACATGAAAAGGCAGGAAGGGAAGGAAAAGGAGTGAAAGAGGGAGTCAGAGATCAGACATTGTCAGTCATGCGGGTTGTGTGTCAGATGTAGCCATTCACGGTAGATTAGACCCATTACTCTACACAGTGGATTTGCTTTGCCGTGCCGATGTACACTTCTTTCCACATGTTTAAATCCACTGTCTGCATCACTGTATTCATCGCTCAGACCTTTGCGAAAAAAAATACTGAGGCAGCACCATAGTGTATTTGTGTGGCACTTGAAAATACCATGCATGGTCATACCATTCTACTTTTTGTTAGTGCAAAAGCATACATTAGAGGCAAATATACGTTTTTCTCTTTTAAATTTTTATCATTTACTCATCCTCATGTTATTCTAAACATGTATGACTTTCATTCTTATATAGAGCATGGAAGGAGATATTTAGCAAAATGTTCATGCTGCTCTTTTCCATATATGATCATGCCCAAACTTGGCATGTCAAAATTACATAATTGGTTTTTCCATGTCTTGAGGCCAAACATGAAGCGCAAAGAGTCACCAAACATTACTCTGGGTCGAGTAAATAGCAGTATTTTAATATCTAAGTGAAACACAATATATACACTATATTGCCAAAATAATTGGGACACCACTCTAAATCATTGAATTTAGGTGTTCTAATCACTTCCATGGCCACAGGTGTATAAAATCAAGCACCTAGATATGCAGACTGCTTCTATAAACATTTGTGAAAGAATGGGTTGCTCTCATGAGCTCAGTGAATTCAAGCGTGGTACCTTGATAGGTTGCCACCTGTGCAATAAGTCCATTTGTGAAATGTCCTCACTACTAAATATTCCACGGTCAACTGTTAGTGGTATTATAACAAAGTGGAAGCAATTTGGAACAACAGCAACTCAGCCACGAAGTAGTAGGCTACGTAAAATCACAGAGCGGGGTCAGCGCATGCTGAGGCGCACAGAGTCAATAGCTTCAGACCTCCAAACTTCACGTGGCTTTCAGATTAGCTCAAGAACAGTGCATAGAGAGCTTCATGGAATGGATTTCCATGGCCGAGCAGATGCATCCAAGCCTAACATCACCAATGCAAAGCGTCGGATGCAGCAATGTAAAGCACGCCGCCACTGGAATCAGTCTAGAGCAGTGAAGACTTGTTCTCTGGAGTGACGAATCACGCTTCTCTGTCTGGCAATCCGATGAATGAGTTTGGTGGTTTCCAGGAGAACGGTATTTGCCTGACTGCATTGTGCCAAGTGTAAAGTTTGATGGAGGGGGGATTATGGTGTGGGATTGTTTTTCAGGGGTCGGGATTGTATTCTTAATTCCAGTGAAAGGAACTCTTAATGCTTCAGCATACCAAGACATTTTGGACAATTTCATGCTTCCATCTTTGTGGGATGGCCCCTTCCTGTTCCAAAATGACTTCGCACCAGTGCACAAAGCAAGGTCCATAAAGACATGGATGAGTGAGTTTGGTGTGGACCAACCGGTCCTGACCTCAACCCGATAGAACACCATAGAAGAATGGAAAACAATTCCCATAAACACACTCCTAAACCTTGTGGAAAGCCTTCCCAGAAGAGTTGAAGCTGTTATAGCTGCAAAGGGTGGGTCAACTCCATATTAAACCCTACGGATTAAGAATTAAAGTTCATGTGCATGTAAAGGAAGGCATCCCAAAACTTTTGGCAATATATGGTCTTTCCGTATTCCAATGTTGGGTGTAATGTATTACTAAGTAATTAATTACTGTATTTTATTTTTTTTTTCTAGAAAAAGTAAGGGATTACACTTACTCTTTCTGTAACTTAATTACAGTTACTTGATGTAATTGCATTAAATACTATATAGACTATAGAACAATGGATTTAACATTAGAAAGTAATTAGTAGTAAGTTATGCAATAATTTTAGAGAGAGTAGTTAATACAGTAATCTAATTACACTGTTGAAAATGTAATTAGTGATTAATTACTTAGAGTAACTTACCCAACAGTGCTGAATACTAATTTGATTTAAATGTTCAATGCATTTGATTTTTTCCCAATGCAACAGCATGTATAATTGGGTCATGTGGATGTTTGAGTGTATCTGTCAGGATCTCACTAAAGGCAGGTCTGGTTCCTCAACACTAATAGCAATAGCCAGCAGCCCCCAGGCTGTGCTGCGCTTCTGTCTCGATTAAAACCTGACAGTTCCCTCATCCTACAATACCGTCAAAGCCAATGAGGCATTCCACAGCCATTATTTTTTATCTCTCTGTGTCCTCCTATCTCTCTATTAATGGATGGTCAAGTTACTTTAGCCGGTTCAGGTGTGTGTGTGCGTGCGTGCGTGCGTGTGTGTGTGAGAGAGAGGGAGAGATTAAAAACAATTTGAGCAACAAGAATATTGGTTAGATGAAACTGGAATCGGAGCAAATTGGGTTTTCATGAGAGGTTATTGATGCAGATATAGATTCTTAAGATCAATGTTTACCAAGATGATAGTTGAGAAATAGAGTGATTGGCCCTTCATATGATTTCACAAGTTCACACTTACAAATAATCACAAATATTTGCCGTGCTGTCTGAGGGGAGGGCTCTGAGCTCAGAATATGGCCCGAACCCAGAGTACTCCCCCGTATCCCTGGCTGGGATAGGAATCAGCCGAGAGTGAGAAGTCGGGGTGGCGAAGGGTTGCAGAAAAAACTGTGGAGGAACATAGGTGAGTCGGCTATGTAAATAAATAGGCCTCCTCTCGTGTTGATTGGATAGATCATTTGAATGTGTTCCTCCAGAGCGTTGTAAATAAAAAAAATAATTTGTTGGGGCAATTACTTTAGTATTAGAGGAGACTAGGGCTACTTGTCACATGTGGAAATTGCTCAAAGGCTGAACTGTGTTTTCTGGATAATGGTTGTTTTTTTCTCTAATGGGTATCGCATTGTATATGTATACAGTACATGGGGGCATGTTGTCACAAAAGATCCAGGGGGTTATTAGCTTTTCTCAGAGAGACTTTTTAAAAAGAAAGTACTACTTTTATTTAGCAATGATGCATTAAATAGATCAAAAGTTACAGTGAAGTAATTTATAATGTTATAAAAGATTCATGGTTTCCACAAAAAATATTATGCAGCACACCTGTTTTCAACATTGATAATAATAAGAAATTGTTCTTGCAGCATATTTTGGCAAGGATTATGTGATGCGAAAGACTGCTGAAAATTCAGCTTTGACATCACATGAATAAATTAAATTGAAAAATATATTAAAATAGAAAACATTGTAAATTGTAAATTGTAATCATATTTCACAATAACCCAAAAACATTTAAAAAGTGTTATGGACCCCAAACTTTTGATCAGGAGTGTGTGTGTGTGTGTGTGTGTGTGTGTGTGTGTGTGTGTGTGTGTGTGTGTGTGTGTGTGTGTGTGTGTGTGTGTGTGTGTGTGTGTGTGTGTGTGTGTGTGTGTGTGTGTGTGTGTGTGTGTGTGTATTCGTTGTTTTTTTTTTTTTAAATAATCCTTAAAAATACAGTAACAGCAAAATAAATGATTTGAATGAATCATTTGTCCAGTTGTACACGCAGGTAAATAATTCCATTGACTCATTTTTTTCCTCTCGCAGGGCTCAGTGACATTGACTCTAGAGATGCTAAATAACAACTGCCTCATGAATTTACAATGATATTCTGTCCTTGTCCGCATCCCTGTCTGCTCACTCAACAGCAGTTGTGCAATACTGACTAACTATTACCTCCAGTACATTTTAGCAACTCTGTCTACTCTGTCCAATTTACTGGGTTTCTATGTACATGTACAGACTGTCCTCTAATATGGGATTTGGGGGAAAATAGAACAGTATCAGGCTTTGCTGTTATTGATTTTCTCAGTTTTCTCTTGGCAGGTAAATACAGTAAAATCCTATTGTTTAGGTTGCAAATCTTTCTGCAACAAGAGAGTTGGGTAATCTCTTGGATGTTCATGTCATTGCTAATTGCACAAATCTCAACATTGTTGAGATTAACCTGATTTTTGATGTTGTTTTTGTTGTTGTGAAGTTGGTCTCGGGTAAATATTTGACCTCAGGCAACTGGGCTGGATATCTGAGCAGGATTTCTCTGAATTAGTCATTAATCTGATATTCTGGCCGCTGCTGCTCAGCTATCACAAACATGAATCTTTCATCTGCGTCTGCAGGAATCTTTGCCCGCATCCTCCAAAGAGGAAAGTGTGTTTATGTGCATATGAGGGATTTTGCTGCAAGTTGAACACCAGGTCCAGTAAAGTGACTGCATCAGGTGGTCACACCATGGTCATATTACATATACCATGGTACACTGTCAGAAAAAAAGGTACAGTGCTGTCACTGGGGCGGTACCCTAAGGTACAAAACCGAAAAGGTACTAATATGTACCTTTAAGGTACTAATATACACTCTTAAAGTACTGATATGTACCTTTTAAGGTACTAATATGTACCATTTAGGGGTGAGTAAGGTACAAAGATGTACCTTTTCACTTTTGTACCTTAGGGTACCGCCCCAGTGACAGCACTGTACCTTTTTTTCTGACAGTGTATCATAACCAGTTACTTATGCGGTACTCCAAGGCACTTCATGGAATACCATACCAGACACACAATACAAAATGTGATTGTTATGGTATATGTTTTATCTATTATAGTACTAAATGATGCCATACTCATGTTATTCATATAAAATAATGTTATTTCAAAGATTGTATTACCATGGCACTTCGATATATGTGATATGAAACATGTCCAGAAATACACTATATTGCCAAAAGTTTTCGGACACCTGCCTTAACATGCACATGAACTTTAATGACATCCCATTCTTAATCCGTAGGGTTTAATATGAAGTTGGCCCACCCTTTACAGCTAAAGCAGCTCTTCTGGGAAGGCTTTCCGCAAGGTTTATGAGTGTGTTTATGGGAATTTGTTTCCATTCTTCTAGAAGCGCATTTGTGAGGTCAGGCACTGATGTTGGACAAGAAGGCCTGGCTTGCAGTCTCCGCTCTAATTCATCCTGAAGGTGTTCTATCTGGTTGAGGTCAGGACTCTGTGCAGGCCAGTCAAGTTCCTCCACACCAAACAAGCTCATCCATGTCTTTATTGACCTTGCTTTGTGTTCTTGTGCACAGTCATGTTGGAACGGGAAGGGGCCATCCTTAAACTGTTCCCACAAAGTTGGGAGCACTAACTAAGGGGCCAAGCCCAACCCCTGAAAAGCAACCTGACACCATAATCCCCTCTCCACCAAACTTTCCACTTGGCACAATGCAGTCAGGCAAGTACTGTTCTCCTGGCAACCACCAAACCCAGACTCGTCCATTGGATTGCCAGACAGAGAAGCGTGGTTCGTCACTCCAGAGAACATGTCTCCACTGTTCTAGAGTCCAGTGGCGGAGTGCTTTAAACTGCTGCATCTGACTCTTTGCATTGTACTTGCTGATGTTAGGCTTGGATGCAGCTGCTCGGCCATGTTCTCTACGCACTGTTCTTGAGCTAATCTGAAGGCCACACGAAGTTTGGAAGTCTGTAGCTATTGACTCGGCAGAATGCAGAGAGTTGGCGACTTCTGCGCACTGTGCACATCAGCATGCGCTGACCCTGCTCTGTGATTTTACGTGGCCTACCACATCGTGGGTGAGTTGCTGTTTTTCCAATTGCTTCCACTTTGTTATAATATCACTAATAGTTGACCATGGAATATTTAGTAGTGAGGAAATTTCACGAATGGACTTACGGTACCACTCTTGAATTCACTGAGCTCCTGAGAGCGACCCAACTTGTGCTGCCGATTTGTGTCCCTACTTTCCGTGACTGGTCGCAAATGTTTGTAGAAACAGTCTACATGCCTAGGTGCTTGATTTTATACACCTGTGGCCATGGAAGTGACTGGAATGCCTGATTTCAATGATTTGGAGGGGTGTTCCAATACTTTTGGCAATATAGTGTATGGTATTACCATTATCATGGTACATGCAAAAAGCATGGTACAGCCATGTCCAAAAACATGATACTTTGATATATATTAATATACTGAATTTACTGAATGATTACTAAACTCATGTACAGTGATACAATAATTATGATATTCCAAGTATTTCAAAGAAATACATGCTTCTATTCCTGCTTAGGCTGGTTTTGCCTATGGGTTGGGGTGTTTCAGCAGGAACGTCCAAAAAAACATATTTCCAGAAACATGGTACCATGGCACTTTGATATATTATGTTCTTGTTTGTTTATCATATGCATCTATAGTATTTACATGATATTTAAAAGTACTTTGACTTTCATGGTTCTGTCATGTCCAAACACATGGTATTACTATAGAATGATATCCCAAAAAAATGGTAATGCTATGAGTGTTTCTGTGTTATTTTGATGTTACAAAGCAGGCTTTTGATAAGAATCTCAGATCCAAATATTCAGGGTTTGGATGGGGAAGTGAACTATTCCAAGAAATGTTTTGAATTTCGATATTTTGATTTCAAAAGTGCTTTAAAAAAGGGCTAAACATAGTTGAATAGATACTTTGCATAGTCCTTCAGCAGTGGCTGGTCGTTGGTGGATAATCTATAGACGCTGTCTAGCTTCCATGCCATGATATGCAAATTTTGCTCCTTCACAACAGCAGCAGTTGAGGAACGTAAACACTGGCGTGTGTACAAATAAATCTAAAGTGGCATCTGTCACATCAAGCCTCAACATCACTTGACAACAAGCCTTTTCAGCGACTCGCCGATTTGATGGAGCTTGTTTTTGCCAGTTGAGAGACCAAATGTATATACAAGGTTAGGGAAATTGAATTTGTTGCCTGGTTTCTCTGTCTGTCTCAGAGAATTCTTGTCTTTGGCATCATCAGATGCAATTTATGAATTGTTCAGATACCCAAAAATCACTCTAAGGTAGGGAGATATTTATAGTTGCCATAGACTTATATAACACATATCATTTATGTTGGCAGCATGGAAAAACGAAGGGAATGTGAATTTTTAGCTCACCAGATAAAGACCTGTCACACGCAAAAGCTCATGCATGCAAATGTCATACTCTACGTCATATCCCTTCCATTCGTACCAGGACACACACAAGTATGCACACACAAACACGCATTGTGTCGGGATGTTCCAGGATGTTCTCTGGCCTTACCCTTCCTTTATCCCTCCACCTTCTCTCCATCCATCCCTCCTTTTTTGCCGTTCTTATCAGAGAGCTCTTTGTCCCTGTCAGATAGAGAGGAGACAGGCCATCTCTCAGTCTCTCTCTCTCTCTCTCTCTCTCTCTCTCTCTCTCTCTATCTCTCTCTCTCTCTCTCTCTCTCTCTCTCTCTCTTTGTTTCTCCTGCCTTCTTCCTCTCCGTTTGACTAGTGCCAAGGTAAGGGCACCACGTGCCACTTTCTGTCTGAGTGCTGTGTGGCATTTCAGGACACACACAATTTTTTGGCAAACTCTAAGCCAGAAATGAACTGTTCTCTGCAGGGTGCAAATGTATTTAAGGTTGTAGTGGACAAGCTCTCTCTCTCTCTCTCTCTCTCTCTCTCTCTCTCTCTCTCTCTCTCTCTCTCTCTCTCTCTCTCCCTTCTATCTTGATTTGGAAACATGCTTGCTCACTGATTGAACCGGATCTTCGATTAATCCTGTTCCAAAGATGAGATCACTTCAACTGTGTGGTCAGTTCACAGAGTTAGGAACCATATGCACTAATGAATGAAGATGGCGGGTCACTACCCCACTAGACGGCCTCATTCCTTCCATATCGCTCACCTCTGCAAGCCTTCACTGAAGTCAAGATCAATTACAATTGACGTTTCTCTTCTCTATAATCAATAACTGTCAGTTAGTTCCCGAAATGCCTATTTTGAGGTATTGATGATTGTTTACTAACATAGATGTATAGAAATGTATAGAATGAATACCACAAAAACTTGTCATGCATGTTTGGGTCTTATTTCTTTCAAAAATGAAATACAATTTTTAAAAAAGTCTATTTGTAGGGCCATAGATGGTTTATATTGTGAGGTTGTGCAAGCACATCTTTTTTGTATTATGCTAATTTTTGCAGAGGCAAATATCAATGGATTCTATTTACACAGTGAAAATAGCACTAAGTGTAAATAGGTGTTAGTTGCTATGCAAATACTATATGCAAATAGTGCCATATACTATTGGCATCTACATTATAAAATGCAATTATAACAACATATTCAGTGTTTTGGGCTGGCTCAACCAGACTGTGGTTAGTTGTTAGTGTACTTTTTTTTACATTAAGGTGGTAATAATGATGTTTGATTTTTATATTTTTATAAATTGCATAATTTGCATTACAGTAATAATAGTGTAAAAATATTTTTTTGCATAACAATAATAATTATTCTATATAGTTCAGATTTTTTTATTGTAATGAAAACAATTATATTTTTGCATTATGATAATACAAATTTATTTTATCTATTTTTTTTTACAGTAAAAAAATTGCATGACTAATGATGATGTTTTTTGCATTATGTTGATGGCAATTAGATATGCCATTATGCTTAATTCTCATGAAAATGATGTCACAATGCAAAAATCTTGTTGATCAAAAAAAAAAAAACTTTTTTGTTTGGTTTTGGGGTGAAATTGTTAGCTGGATATGTTTTTATTACATTTACCCGAATATATAAATTAAATTAGGTATTACGCGATTTATGTGTCAGCTTTCGAGATCACAACATACCACATTTCCCGTCATGTCATGGGGCCACCTTATACACATTCATTTTTACTGGCATTGTCCCTCCTGCGCTTGTGCCTGTGCTACTTTCTCTTTGGTTGACGCTGAACTGCCCAGCAGACCTCATCTAGTCAATCTAATCGCAGTGTTTCAGTATTTCTGGATGTTTGTGTGTGTGTGTGTGTGCTGAGACTAGAATTAACCCGGGACATTCAATCAGACTCCAATCCCGCTCAGCTCTTGTCTGTGTCTGTGGGGCAGAAGCTTGCCATTGACCTGTAAAGCACTGGTCAGTGTGTGTGAGTGTTTCTGTGTGACAGAAGGATTAGAAGGGGATTTTGCCTTGTCCATTCCCTGAGGACAGTGTGAAGATAGAGATGCCACATGACCATGTCTGTCCCTAAAACTGTCAAACAGACACTCAACCAGATGAAAGATGATATGGCCTGAAAATAAGCCAGTTCAGAGGTGATGTTGCAAACATTTTAGCATTCATTACAATGGCTCAGTCAATATTAGATCATTTTTGTCAATTATTTATCTTTTTATCAATACTTTCTTTAATAATTTACTCTCCCTCTTGTCATGCCAAACCTGTAAGGACCCCCTGACTTTCATTGAATGGACAAATAAAGTGAAAAATGTTGTCTTGTTTCACAGAAGAAAGTAAGTCATACAGATGTGGCACAACATGAAGGTAAGACAGAATCTTAATTTTTGGTTGAACTATTCCTTTTAGTCTCCTGAGCCATCTGAAATATGCGTTGGTCTAATCTGCTGAGTTTGTGACCTGTAGCTTTGATGGCTCAGTTGGGTGGTGCTGGGCTTTGGCAGAAGACATTGTGGGAGTATATATGGGATTTTTAAGAGAAATTGATTTAGTCAGCCATGCCTGCAAAAAAGGTGGCTGAATAAACTGGCAGGATGCCATTGGCTTTGCGGTAAAATTGAATTTGCATGACCTGCTGAGAATGTGAGGAGTTTTCATGATAAATGCAGAGTGTTACGCAAAGTATCCAGGGCTCTTGAATGAGACCCACTTAACCTAGAGCACATCGAACACTAACCCAGCTATCAGAGATCTATTACTGAACTAGAGAGACTACAGCACAGTCATTATAGTCTCCCTGATACTTCAGTTTCGATACACGTGTTTTTGTGGACATTCAGATCCATATGTACATATGTACACACTTGATGGACCATAACAGCATTGAACTCATATTACCATACTGCCTTTCTTTTACCACTCTACCAAACCTCATATAGCAATCACTTCCGGGGAATCTCAAGGCCTGGCCTTCTGTTACATGTCTGTTTAAAGAATAGATGAATGATCATGTGCTATATATCTGTCACTTCAGAGGTCTGAAAGTGTTTCATATGGAGCCTTTCATATGGACTTTGTTTTTTAAAGATAGCACTGTGTATTCATAAAAAATATACACGTATTTCCATTCCATCCACTGGAGCTGTTACGCAAGCCTTGCATGAAATTAAAGTTTAGCATTTTATGAAGAAAATGTGTCTGCACTCTTAAAAGTAAAGGTTCCAGAAAGGGTTTTTTTGCGGTGATGCCACAGAATAACCATTTTGGGTTCCCTATGTACCTTTCATTGAATAGTTTCAAGCTTTTTTCACTATAAGGAGCCTTTTGTGCAGTGGAAAGGCTCTTAATGGAGTCATAGATGTCAATAAAGTACCTTTATTTTTAAGAGTTTGGCGCTTTTAATGATGCTGCCACAATGCCACCACAATAGGGTGGGAAAGTTTGTTGCTACAATCTTAAATAAAGATTCTTTATGGGCATCTATGGTTCCATGAAGAACCTTACACATCCATGGAATTTTTTGGAAAGGGTTCTTTATATTATTCAAATGTTCTTCACACTAAGATGGTTCTTTTAATACATGTGCACTGAAAGGTTCTTTGGGGAAGCAAAAATGTTTTTTTCTATGGTGCCCTTTTGGAACCTTTATTAAGAGCGTGTAGTTGCTAAGGTAGTGTTGTTAGCACATTGCAAGGGTTCTCTTGGTGGTTTCTTACTGGCCCACACTTATGTCTGTATGATTTTCTGGTGCCTTGATAGGATTTGACTGCCTCCTCCTTTAATGTTGGTTATATGTTATAAAACAGATGGCTCTGACTATAAACTCTGATTGATTCTGACTGTTTGAAAAAAACTATAATAATAATAGTAATAATTATAATAGTGATATTGCCTTAGCAAACACCACTCAAGTGGTGAGAGTATATAAAATACTGTGGTTACCATTTATGTGGTGTGCCATGTGTTACAACACTGTCTTATGAGCTTCCTCACTTTGCTTATGAAAGTATGAGGAAGTTAACTGATGTATTCCGGTCACCAGGGCTCCACACTGTACAGTTTTATGAGAACACATTGTTTTCCTTCATAGAGAGATCTGGCAGGCTGACAGCTCATCTAACTCTAATGAATGAGGTCAGCAAAGCATGTTGACTTATTACTGATTTAGAGCCTTGATTTGCAAAAGGGAAAAAGAACCGAACCACTTATCAACTTGAATTTGTGGGCTGATTATTGGCCGTACCACAGTCCTCACTCAAAGCTACTTTGAAACTGTAGCATCTCAAGCTACAAGCTATGCTCGAAATTTAAAGCGATAGTTCGTCCGAAAAACGAATTCTGTTATTTGTTCAAGTGTTGTTCCAAAACGGATTGAGTTTATTTATTGTATGGAACACAAAAGAGGATATGTTTTTGATCATACAATAAAAGTCAGTGGGGTCAAAAGCAATTTGTATTTTACACAGCGAAGATAACATTTATTAAAACTAAATTCCAGAATCTTCAGTAAGCTGTCTCTCTGAATGTATACAATAGTGGGAGTAATGTTTATATGGTTGAATAGGATGCCACATTTTATTCAAAATCAGTTGGGTATTGATTAAATATCAGTTTATGAACAATAAAACGCAAAAGTAGCTTGTTAGGAGCTGGTTTAGCTACACTTTTCTGAAAACAGCTGAGATATTGTCTTGGTACTGAAAAATAGTAGCTTCCATATTGACTAGTGCTAGCTATACTTGCAAATTAAAGGTGCAGTATGTAATATTGCCAGCTAGTGGTTGAAATGGGTACTGCAGTTAAAATTCAAACTATTGGCGACGCCAGACGGGTTGCCAGATTGAGAACACGCAACATGAAGCGAGTGACAATGGAAAGCGAGGAGACTTGTTGATTAATTGATTTATTCTCATTTTAATATGTTCCCGATCATAGAGATTTTTAGATGGATGCCGAAGCTTTTTAAGTCAGGTAGAATCTGTGATCTCTGACCCAGTGTGTTTGCTGGCTTCCATGGCTGCAATGCGCTGTGTTTTCTGGCAACTGCTAACCCGGGGTGTCGAACTACTAGTGGGTAAACTGGCAGTGTGTGGTATCTCACACAGACCAAAACAGAAACCTACTCTTTTATGAGTACTGTGAATTCGGACATAGTTATTTTGTCACATACTATATAGTAGAGAAGTTTTCAGAAGCAGCCCAAGTCTTAACCCTCAAAAAAGGTCTTTATAGGGGTGATATAAAGTGAGGACTGGCCAAAAGGTCCTTCCTTCAATGGTCTAAAACTCAAGATAACTCCTCACAAAGATTACTACACAAGAACATACACAGACACACAATGTCCTTTTGTGAAGATTGGCAATGAGCTGTAAATTCAAAGGAAATGAAGAGTAATGGGTTTAATTTGTGTTTGGTCTTCAAGGTCTTCCACTGTCCTTCAGACAGCTGAGGCTCATTATCCTGAACCAGGTCTGGGTCAAGCCCATCCATCTAGTTTTAATGTATCTCAAGATTAACTGCATATAGTCAGTCCTTTTCCTAATTGGTATTACAAATATTGAATTGTCTAATAAATGGTTACATTTTATCAAGGCACATTGCAATGGAGGGCTCTTTTGACATCATGTCAGCGAGCTTTGCACACTTAATCTTTTACTTTAGATTAGGTGAAATTCTAGTTATTTGTGAGATTTTCTCTCATTAAAATGAGAATGTATTCTTCTGAGATTCTTTTGACAGAGTTTATTTTTGTTTAGAGGAGACGCTCAGCTCTCTGTAAGCTCGATTGGAATTCTGAAGTCTGCAACCAAAGTCAGAAAACAACTCCACAAAACCCTGGCTTTCCTTTCCGAGCCCTCTCCAGTACACAAAAGATGTTTTTGTTTTCCCAGCAAATTCCAAAGAATGTCAATCTCATAACCCAAAACAAACAATTGTTGCATCTAGCCCATTGCACAAGCACCAGAGCCTCCCAAACCTGTATAATAGGCACCTTCCACATCCGGAAGAAAGCCAGTGAGGTAGCTGCTGTTTGTGTGTCCGGATTTGCATAAAGAGATTAAAAACGCCAGGAGACGGAGAGATATGGCTTAGATAAGATCAGGATCAAGTCTGTTAGGTGAAATGAGATGTTATTAATGAAGTTAGGGATTTTAGAATCAACATGTGTGAAATGAAAACAACAGAAACAGGCCATCCTTGTGGATTTCTTATGAAATTCAAGGGTCATGGTAATTAGTGTAAATGCTAAAATGTTCCCAAGAACTAGCCCTAACTCTGCAAAATCCTGTTTGTTTACTGTAACAGAAGCTGGCTATAGTTCTGTGGCCAGAATTTTTATTATGTGTGTGCAAAGGTTTCATAGTCATTTCCCACACATGTAAATCTCAAAGATTTAGAAGGCTTCATCTTTATAAAACCTAATGAATGTGTGTAAACATCTGATAAACATCTCAGAGCATGAATAAGAGCAGATTCACATACATTGTAAATTATAAACAACTTGAAAAAGATGAAAACCATCTTAAATGTTATGTTGTGATTAGCTGCAAGGGTGTTACATGGTTGCTAAGTTGGTTTTAGTGCATTGTTTTTTGGTTGCTAATTAGCCAGATACTATGGTGTTCTGAGACATTTTTAGCATGTTGGGTACTTGCAGACATTTCTATGCAGATGCTATGGTATTCTGATTTTGGTTTTAGCACATTGCTATGCTGTTGCTTGGGTGGTTGGCAGGGCATTGATGTGTGGATGCTGTGGTAGCTTTAGTATGTTTATATGCAGTTACTTTGGTGATTCCCAGGGCATTTCTAAGCTATAGTAATCTGATGTAGTTCTAGCATGTTGCTATGCAGTTACGCAAGTGGTTGCCAGGGAGTTGCTATATAAATGTTATAGTATTCTTAACTGGTTTTGGCATGTTGCTATAAAGTTATTTAAGTGTAGTGGGTGGTTGCTAGGGTGTTGATATGTGGATGCTATGGTGGTTTTAGTAGGTTGCTATGAAGTTGTTTGGGTATGTTGGGTGGTTGCCTGGGCTCTGCTATGTAAATGGTATAGTATTGTGAGGTAGTTTTTGCACGTTTCTGTGCTGTTACTTGGGTGTTGAGGGTGGCTGAGTGTTGCTATGATACTATGGTGTTCTAAGGTAATTGTAAGATGTTACTATGTTGCTATGTGGTTGGGGGCTGCTATGTAAATGCAAAGGTATTCTGAGATGGTTGTGCATATTGCTTTGCTATTGATAAGGCGTTGTTTAGTGGTTGCTAGTGTCGCTATGAGCATACTATAAGGTAGTTGTAGTATGTTGCTATATTGTGAAGTAGTTGCCAGGGCTCTGCTGTGAATGTTGTAATATTGTAAGGCAGTTTTAGCATGCTGCTATGCAGTTACTTGGGTGTTGTGGGTGGTTGCTAGAGTGTTGCTATGAGCATACTATGGTGCTCTAAAGTAATTGTAGTATGTTGCTATGTTGTGGGTGGTTGCCAGGAAACTGCTATGTGAATGTCATAGTATTTTAAGACAGTTTTAGCATGTTGCTATGCAGTTACTTGGGTGTTGTTGGTTGCTAGAGTGTTGCTATGAACATACTATGGTACTTTAAGGTAATTGTAGTATGTTGCTATGTTGTAGGTGGTTGCCAGGGTACTGCTATGTGAATGTCATAGTATTGTGAGGAAGTTTTAGCATGTTGCTATGCAATTACTTGGGTGTTATGGGTTGCTAGAGTGTTGCTATGATACTGTGGTGCTCTAAGGTATATGTAGTATGTTGATATCCACGTTTTTCTTTAGTAAACGATGTGTGCCGCCATGAGGAATTCCGGTCTCCATAGGAACACAAGGTGCAAGGTTCAGCTGTGCTGTTGTTGACTGCTACATAAAAGTAATAAACTGAAGAAATTCTTGGAAAGTACGTGTTTTGAGCACTAGCGAATATGAAGAGAAATGTCCGTATATGGCGCCGTATGCCTTGCATTTTATGCTAGACTGGCAAGAGAAAATGAGCATGGCTTGCAGCACTTAAGTTAAAATACTCCCAAAAGAAGGTATATACTATGCGCTCTAATCATTTTGAGGACTAAATCCCACAAACTTCATCCCGATCGGGAGCTACATGTAGGATATGAGCGCATGTTTTCAGTGCAGGCAGCAGCTAACTTCGGACAGCATCATGTCTTCTACGCACTTATTAAACTTTGACGGGTGAGGCACTAACAAAAGACAATTATTGCTACACTGTAAAGTGGTGGCACTATGGAGCCATGTGCTTTTTAAACCATTTTCATAGGTTTAACATTACATTATCAGCTCAGGAAATACGCTAATTTGACTAGAAACACCGGAGACCAGAAATGTAAAGCATCATTCCAGTATGAGTCGGGCGAGACTTCCGCATTCAGAAAAAGGTGGATATTGTGAAGTGGTTGCAGGGTGCTGCTATGTGAATGTTATAGTATTGTAAGGCAGTTTTAGCATGTTGCTATGCAGTTAACTGGGTGTTGTGATTGGTTGCTAGAGTGTTGCTATGGTGTTCTAAGGTAATTGTAGGATGTTGCTATGTTGTGGGTGGTAGCCAGGCTCTGCTATGTATATTTTAGTCCGAAATCGCGTACTATGTGAGTAGGTACTACATTTGAATTTGAACGAACTTCACAACCGTTAAAAAGGTACGTTCTATATAGTATGAATGAATGTAGTATGAATGTAATCCGGACGTACTACACCCGCCATTTTGTCATGATCATGTGACCTACCAGTGTCAGTTGCGTCCCATCATCTTCATTCATAAATCGTCTCCCGTGGCCTCATGGGATAGTGAAGTGTCCATCGTATGCACACTTCAGAATCTTGCCGGAAGTATTAGGTCATCCGGGTACTTTTCGCCTACTGTTTTTCGAACACTGTGAATTCGGACATACTACTCTGTTGGCATACTGTTTTTCGCATACTATATAGTAGAGAAATATTTGATTTTGGACGCAGATTTAGTATTTTAAGGCAGTTTTAGCATGTTACTATGCAGTTAACTTGGTGTTGTGGGGGGTTGCTAGAGTGTTGCTATGGTGTTCTAAGGTAATTGTAGGATATTGCTATGTTGTTGGTGGTGGCCAGGCTCTGCTATGTAAATGTTAGTATTTTAAGGCAGTTTTAGAATGTTGCTATGCAGTTAACTTGGTGTTGTGAGTGGTTGCTAGAGTGTTGCTATGAACATACTGTGTTGGTCTAAGTTAGGGTGACCATATTTTGATTACCGAATACCAGGACACTCGGCCCGGCAATGAGATACTCAAATGATACTCAAAGTTTACTCAAAGATTCCTTATTAATTTCAATACATTTAAAGTATGCCCCCTCTGTATGGATAGAAAATTGTTATATTAGGGCCAGGACAGGACTTGAAAACAGGACATGTCCTGGGAAAATAGGATGTTTGGTCACCCTAGTCTAAGTTAGTTGTAGTATGTCGCTATGTTGTGATTTGGTTGCCAGGGCGCTGCTATGTTAATGCAAAGGTATTCTGGGGTAGTTTTTGCATATTGTGCAATTGCTAAGGTGTTGTTTAGTGGTTGTTAGGGTCTTGCTTACTGGATCATGTCAAAAGCTCTCTGATATTCTGGTCGTCTTGTGTTCCTCCCTCAAAATAAGTTTAGATCCCCCCCCCCCACACACACACACACACACACACATACACACATTTTATCATGTAGCAGATGAATATCGTATCACTCTGATCACAAAGAAAAGTCTTTCCTACACAAGCAACAATTTGCACAAACTTTCCTAACAATTTGACGTATCATTCATGTACACATCAGGATGCTGAAAAGTTGAAAGTATGAACAATAGTGATGCTTTCCTTAGCCAACACTGCTAATAAGAGCGTTCATTTCTGTAATATGGCATTCCAGTGTAGTGCACACTTTCATGGTTTTGCATTAGTGTTAGCGCCTTTAGCAAAATATTTATTTCCAATTAAACTATGGGTACATTTATTGGAACATGACCAGCAGACTGTCACATGCTTGTCCACTTAATATCTCAGCATGTAATGAATGTTACCCATGTTTTCTGTGCTTCATGTAGCATTACGTGTATCAGGCCCTGGAACGCAATCCCACCCAAAGCCTCCGATGCTTCTATCCTGTGCCTCCCTCCTTCCTTCCATTTTTTGTCTGTTTTTCTCTTGTCTTTCCAAAAGTAAATAGTTTAGAGGGTTATCGCGGTGCTGAGTGGATTCCTGAAATTTTTCCCAGCCCTGTCAGGGAAGCAGCACTGTCCCTGTGGTCATGCAACAAAACACACCAGAGAGGAGCAGGAGACATGGGGAGAATGAGAGATATCTTAGCCGGCACTCACCTCACCCACCTCACCCACATGCCTCATGAGTTCACCTCCCCGACATGCTTGAGGTCTGATATTTCTGGATATTCCTTCATTCAGCATAAACATGCTTTTCCCTATATTCTCAAAACATGCTAAGAATGTTTGACCTGGGTGTTTAAATGTGAAGTCTCATGAGGAGGTGTTGTGTGTGACCACTAGCACTCGTGGAATGGTTGCTGTATTGTTTGGGTTGTGTCCGTGTGCAGTTTTAGGGTTTGCCTTGACTTTCTGTGGTCAGTGTTCCTCATGGTCATTCAGTTCAGCTCTGGTCCTTTCAAGTGAACCATATATTTACCAAAGGACAACTTTAAAGAAATAGTTCACTCAAATATGACAATTCTGTCATATTTTACTCACTGCTGTCAAGTAAAAAAAAGTATAGTTCATATGACTTATGCACTATTGAATAGATACTGGGGCTAGTTGTCACATGTTTACTCCAGTGAATATTTCTCAGTGTAGGTTTATGTTTGAAAGTGAATATATTTATATAGGGGAGAGCGAGACACAACCTAACACTTTTTGACTTTCTCAGTTTGTGTAAATCCACTTGGGGTTCAGAGTATTTATTTTTTCCCACATAATTGCACACATGTCTAGTACAATTATGTGGTTTTGTTTCATTAATACAGTGTATACTTTTTTTCTTGATTTACCTCGAAAGAATGGAAGTGAAATGTGACAACATGCCCCATAGGTGGGGTATATTGTAACATGTGGTGGGGCACAATGTAACATGACCAAATAACAGCTTAAAATGTTACCTGATATAATTTAAAAAAATACAAGACAAACTAAAATATTTTGTCAACAAACTTTTTAGATAAAATAATGGCATTTTTTTAATCATTAAAAATATAAGCATTTTTGAGTTTGACTACAAACACATCGCTAAATACAGCTATACAGCATAGTTCAAAACATAATAATAATTAATAATTTCTGAACATTGACTCTCAGACATTATTCACCCTTTTCTCATGGTTTCTCAAAAGAATTCATAAAAGTATAGAATATAATGGCATATTTCTAATAGGGGCTCATTGTAACGCAGTGTTACAACGCACCCCATCTGCGCAACTGGGATTTAAATGCCACCTCGTGTCTTCTGCTGGTTAGATCAGCATTAAAGAACAATCTCAACTGTTAAATAACAGATATAAGATTAAAATATTATCGGATTTGTCTTATTTTAAATAAACACAAAAAACAGAGATGAAACATAAACTTAAGTTAGTAATTTACTTTTGCTATGGTTAAATACATGTTCAGTAATATCTTCCAGAGATGTTTTTATTTTGGCGCTATTTTTTCTCTAAATAATGTTGATATGGCAACTAGTAAATACACTAAGTTTCGTCATTCTGGCATGTGTGGAAAGGGTTAAAACATGCGTGTTACAACTAACCCCGCGTTAGGTTGTACCCCGCGCTCCCCTACTACCATTCAGAAGTTTGGATTTTTAAAATGTTTTTGAACGAAATCTCTTATGCCCACCAAGGCTGCATTTATTTGATCAAAAAGCAATATGAGAATTTATTAAATATGATTACAATTTAATTTTCAGCATCATTACTCCAGTCTTTAGTGTCACATGATCCTTCAGAAATCATTTAATATGCTGCAGAATTGCTCAAGAAACATTATTACTCTTATTATTATTATCAATGTTGAAAACGGCTCGGGTTACGTCTGTAACCCTTGTTCCCTGAGAGGGGAACGAGCACTGCGTCGGAACGACACTTTGGGGATACTCCCTAAGCACTAGCGAATCTGAAGTCCGTATAGAAACTAGCCCAATCTGATTGGCGTGCGTGATGACGTCATCGTGACGGTGTACCCGGAAGTATAAAGGGAGAGCCGGCGCATTGAAACGGCAGCTATTGCTCTGACGCATGCGCTCCAGGCGTGCCGAGGTGTGGTGACTCGACGCAGTGCTCGTTCCCCTCTCAGGGAACAAGGGTTACAGACGTAACCCGAGCCGTTCCCTTTCGAGGGAACTCTCACTGCGTCGGAACGACACTTCGGGGAACGAGTACCCACTAGCCCACACCGAGGGTAGCGCCTGCCCTAGTGTGAAGCCGGAGACCGGGCACAACTAGGACTTGAGTACCCTCGCGCCAGGCGCCGTAGGGAGAACTTTTCCACCCTTTCCTTTCCGTGCCCCAACCGGTGAGGGAGGCGTCTGTTGAAACGGTTCCCCGGCAACAGGACGCTCCCAATACCGGCCCCTGGGACAGAAACCAAGGTTTCTTCCATATAACTAGGGAACGAAGGCATCTGCGCATTACCCTGATCATACGGAAAGGATTCCCTCTGGGGGAAAAACTCCTTGGTTTCCAACCACCACTGTAGAGGTCTCACGTGCAGCATGTCAAAAGGTATCACCTTGGACGCTGCTGCCATGTCCCTCAGCACTCCTCAAAGTGCTTCCCAGTGAAGGTTCATCCGCCATCACGTGAGGCGAAGGATGAAAAACCCGTAGAACCAAAAAGACATGACCACCCCTGGTGACACTACGGGCACCTAGCCCTGCCCAGGGTGAAGGATAGCCTTAACTCCCACGGAGGAACTCCAGGCAAGTCGGCCTTGTAGCCGAGGCCTAAAGGTCCCCCACTCTTTTTCTTTTAGCGATGTAATCGCTAGGAGAAAGGCCACCTTAGGGTCAAGCTCCTCGGTTCATCCGACTCCAATGGCTCAAAGGGGGGCCTCAGCCAGCCTTCGACAACCACTGCCAGATCCTAGGTTGGGAGTCTGGAACGAGCCACAGGTCTCATCCTCCGAACCCCACGGAGGAACTGTACATCCAGCTGGTGCCTACCCCAGACCATCACCCAAAGGAGTGTGGAAAGCCCCATGGCAGCCACGGACACCCTGAGTGTGGACAGGGTTAGACCCGCAGAGAAGCGATCTTGGAGGAACTCCAGCACTGAAGCCACCGGCCAGTTAACTGGGTCCACCTCACGCTCCCTGCACCAAGTGGCTCACCACTTGGGGCTGTACAGCCTCCTGAAGACGGAGCTCTGGAACTGAGTAAAGTCTCTATCACCTCTGCCGACAGGCCAGCCTCTAGGTACCTGAACCCCTCAAGGGCCAGACCCAAAGACTCCAAATCTCAGGCCGGGGGTGAAATATTGTGCCCCTTGCCTGAGATAAGAGATCCCTCCTCAGAGGAACCAGTATGGAGGACCTGCCAGCAGCGCTATGATATCCGAGAACCAAACTTGCGTCGGCCAACGGGGTGCTACTAAAAGTAGGCTGACCCCCTGTTGGCGGACCCTCTCCAGAACTACCGGGAGCAGAGCAATCGGGGGAAATGCGTACAGACGCAGCCTCGGCCATGTCTGAACCATGGCATCCAACCCCAGAGGGGCTGGATGTGTGAGGGAAAACCACAATGGACAGTGGGACGTCTCGCGAGACGCAAACAGGTCAACTTCCACTGGGCCGAACCTCTCACACATGGCCTCCACCACCTCCGGGTGGAGTCGCCACTCCCCGGGCCTCAGCCCCTGCCTTGACAGGATGTCTGCTCCCTGATTTTGGACCCCCAGGACATACATTGCCCTAATGGACAACAGTTTCCCTTGGGACCACAGGAGAATTTGATGCGCCAGTCTACAAAGAGTGCCCCAGCACTCTCTGAAAGTGCTTCACACTGATGCTGTGGCCTAGCCTTATTCTTGAGACCATCGCCAGTATGGTCTCGACTCGCGCGGGAGACAGTTGTGCCCGCATCGTCGTCGAATCCCATACTATCCCTAGGAACGTAGTCCTTCGGGACGGCGTCAACACACTCTTTGTTGTGTTGAGTCTCAGCCCCAAGCACTTTATATGGGCCAGAACAACATCTCGATGCCGAACTGCCATATCGTACGACTGGGCCAATATGAGCCAGTCGTCGATATAATTCAGCACACGGATGCCCTGGAGTCTCAATGGAGCCAGAGCTGCATCCATGCACTTTGTGAATGTGCGTGGGGAAAGAGCTAGACCGAAGGGAAGCACTCGATATTGGTACGCCTCACCCCCGAAAGCGAACCTCAAGAACTTCCTGTGACATGGAAGAATGGAGATATGGAAGTATGCGTCCTTTAAATCTATCGTGACGAACCAGTCCTCGAACTGGATCTGACTCACGATGATGGGAACCGTGATGCATTTTGAATCTGAACCTCCTCAGAGACCGATTCAAATACCTCAGGTCTATAATCGGACGCAACCCTCCATCCTTTTTGGGAACTATAAAGTACCGGCTGTAGAACCCGGACTCCCTCTCCGGCGGAGGAACACGCTTTATGGCTTCCTGCCGCAGCTAGGGTTTCTTCCCAGCAGCCTTCCGCGCCCTGAGTACGTTTCTTAAATTGCCTCTGGGACCGGAAGACTGCTGGTGAGTCTGCTGGAGCGATTGTCGCCTCTGTTGCCAGGCTCCCGGAGGAGGGGCTCTAGAGGCGACGCTCTCCCTCTGCAGCTGACGGTGTGAGGAGCTTGTGGACGGCTGAGGCTGCCCCCTAGGAGCCGGCCTCTCCGGCTCCGAGCGGCGAGGGATGAACTGTCGGAAGGCCGCTGACTAACTTTTCGCCTCCCGGTTCTTGGCGACAACGGCCTCAACCGCGTCCCCAAACAAACCGGAAGGCGAAATCGGGGAGTCTAAGAGAAAGGACTTGTCCTTCTCTTTCATCCCCGACAAGTTCAGCCATAAATGCCTCTCCACAGTCACCAAGGACGCCATAGAACGGCCGACAGCACGGGCCGTCTCCTTGGTGATGCAGAGAGACAAATCCGCAGCCTTCCTAAGTTCCAGAACATCCTCCGGAGAGGGTCCCTCGCCCTCGTCGAGCTCTTTAAGGAGATCGGCCTGGTAGGCATGCAAGATGGACAGGGTATGCAGGGAACTACCAGCCCGACCAGCCGCCATATAGGCCTTGCCCACCAAGGATGAGGTATCCCGACAGGGCTTGGTGGGCAATACCGGGGCTTTGAGGGATGATGCAGACTCGGGCGAAAGATAACTCGCGAGAGCTTCCTCCACACGAGGCATCGCCCCATACCCTGCCTCGCGAGCCCCCAGAACGTTAGAATAGTCTAACACTGGGGGATTGGAAACTCGCAAGGAGAAGGGTTTCCTCCAAGATCTACACACCTCGGTGTGCAGATCCGGGAAGAACGGTAAGCCCCGGCGAGGCGTATGAACCCGGCGAGGAAGGAACCGGTCGTCCAGCCTACTGGTTGGCTGAACCTCCGGTGCCTCCTGTGGCCATTCAATGCATAACTTGGCCACCGCACGGGTCAATACCTCGACCAGCTCCTCTTGGGCGGGTGGATGAAGCAATAACACGCCTCCTCCACCCGCCGCGATGCCACCCTCATCCGGCTCCTCAGAACCAGAGAGGATCAGCATCGGATCCTCCACCCCGGGGGAAGAAGCCGCAGCGCGGGCTTCCACACGGGGAGGAAGATCATCGACACTGTCAGAGGAGGATTGGGAAAGTGCCGCAGCAGTCCCAAAACCCTCTGACAAGTCCCGTTGTGAACCCCATGATCTGCAACGCCGCGCTGCCTCAGCAACCGCGGGTCCAGAACCACGAGGTTCGCGAGGCTGGCCGCCCTCATCAAATACGGCCAGCCGAGAGCGGAGCAGTCTGAGCGGGAGCAGCTCACAATGTTGACAGGCTCCCTCGAGAGCCGCCCGAGCATGCTCCACGCCCAAACAATGCACACAAAGCTGGTGTGCATCCGAGCCAGAGATATAACGTGGGCACGGATGCACACACTGCCTATAATCGCTTCCACTCATTTTCTTTTCTCTTTCTCTCTTTCTTTCACACACACACTTGCTTTGGACAGACAACAATAAATAGACAGACACACAGAGCACACAGAGTGCTATGCTGAAGAGCAATAACTGCCGTTTCAATGCGCCGGTTCTCCCTTTATACTTCCGGGTACGCCGTCACGATGACGTCATCACGCACGCCAATCAGATTGGGCTAGTTTCTATACGGACTTCAGATTCGCTAGTGCTTAGGGAGTATCCCCAAAGTGTCGTTCCGACGCAGTGAGAGTTCCCTCGAAAGGGAACAGTTATGCTGCTTAATTTTGTGGAAGCCATGATTTTTTTTTTTTCAGGATTCTTTGATAAATAGAAAGTTCAGAAGAATAGCATGTATTTGAAATATAAATCTTTAAACAATTTAAATGTCTTTATTGTCTCTTTTGATCAATTTAATGCATCCTTGCTGAATCAAATTATTAATTTATTTAAAAAAATAAATACTTAAACTGTAGTGTCACACTATATCACTACATGGGATAAGCCAACAACAGTTCTGACTTACAAAGTTATCGTTACAAAATCATATTTCAAACCATATATTATCATTAATATATTGTTTAAATGCATCAAATTTAAAACATGTGCTTGTTCCAGTCAAAATGACAACTGACAACTTGCCCCAAACTAACATGAAAAACGAACAACCCCCCCCTCCTCCTCCTCCTCCTCCTCCTCCTCCTCCTCCTCCTCCTCCTCCTCCTCCGCCCCCAACCGTTTCCTGTCATATCATCTTCCTCTTTCAAAAAAATTGCAAAATATCCTAGGGGTGCATCTCAGACAGATCACTAAGTCATGAATCATTTCATGTACACAAATTTGGGCACAAGTAAGGACCCTGGCTCGCATTGGGTTGACATGACAAAATCCTCATTGAACAACATCACTGCATTCATTAACGACAGCAGAACTGATATTTTTCTTTACTTAACGTAGATTATGATAAATATGTTGTCACATATGTCACATATACCTCTAACATGTCAGCCGCAAATTAATTATAAATGCTAGCTAGATTATATTGTTCAGTACTAAAATGTAATTAAATAACATTTGTTTGTTTTTTATATTATGTGTATTGTGTTGGCTTGTGAAATGTATGTTTTCACACTTAGAACATAGCATTCACGTTGCATTGTGGGACATTTTAAGGAGTGAACACTCCAGTGCACTAGAATTTTGCAATTGAGACGGCCCTTAAAATGGCCGACATGACTAGGGAGCTATAATTGAGGTGCACCCGAAATTAATTTAAAAGAAACCAAATGAACCATTCAGCTAAGTTTGGTTATTAGACGTTTTAAATTAGTCCAAGTGCAACATACCGACCCGCACTGCAACTGCAGAATTACAGTCTGACACACATAATTGAGGATCTGCTCGCACTCACAGGCTTGCATAGATTGTGTAGTGGAGCTAAGAAACGTTATTAATTTCATCAAGGTTTGTTTTGCAAGTACTGGATATCCTGTAATTCTCTGTTTCACCAGGTGTAATGTTACAGCTTGACACATTTGCATAGTCTAAAATGTTTGTCTTCACTGCAATGCAGCTCTGCATTTTGTCCCTGAGGAATGATATATCTGGAGAAAGTGGTAACAGTGTTGGATTTAAACCAGGCTCTACAAGTTGTCGTGAGTTCTGAAACATTGATGAAGCATCTAAAAAAGCCTGAATAATTCAAAGTGATTAGACAGGAATGGAATGCTTGTAGAGCTTTAGAGGTGCAAATCAGAACATCCAATTAAGTCCCTGCACTCACGGGGCTGATAAAGCCAGGTGTGAATGAGTGGAGTTTTATAACCAGCGTTAATGGTATGAGGCAAACGACCCTGATGAACTGTGACTGCATTAACGTTACACTGCCGCTAGACTAACTATTATGAAGGTGTTATCTGATCTGCCAGACATGCAATAGCATGTGTGTGTGAATGTTCTCAGATTCATTCAGCACTTCTCTTGTAGTAACCTGAAAATCACACTTGCATCTCCATCTACAACAACTGCAGCGTAAACAACTGTGCCTTTCACTCCAGTCATTTGGCAGAGCTGACAGACATATTTGAACGGGAGACAGAAACTGTGTTTTGGCATGTGGCTCAGTTGTCAAAGTCACTGAAGGCTTTGCTGTTTTCTAAATAATAGCCGGTCAGTTAAGAAAGTGTGTGTCTGCTGCACTGCTCAAGGCTGGTCCTGCAGGAATAATCACAAGTGCGATCTCTGTAACATCTCAATTGTTTCTCCTAGAGAGCAATACGATTAAATGAAGACCTTAGCTGAAAATTAGCTGCTAAATGACTATAAGGCCTGATATACTTTCAAACTTCCTTTGGAGTTCACTTTGGGAGTTCGAAACAGCTTGCCAAAGCGAACTTTTGGAAAAGTTTGCTACAGTTGGTAAATACCTTTGTACTACAACTGCTCCGTGGCAATTATGTAATAATAATAATTTGTTTAGCCTAGAAATCTAGACGCATCCTAGCGGCAGAAAATGTATTTTGCTGCGAATGTAGTCTAGCAACTCTCTGTAGACCTGAGAGCTGGAAAAACCAAACTCTGGTCAGGCCAATCACAGCGTGTGTAGAGTCGGTGGGCGGGCTTTACATAATGACAGCACGTCATGGCAGAGTTGCGGCGGTTCTGCATGCTACTCGTAAACAAAGAAGCTGACAAACAGCTGCCTTTTGAATCGGCTTTGGCCGCGACTCTGGAAGACTTGGAGTTAAGCTTTTCTTTGAGAAAAGAACAAAGAACGACACTGAAGTCATTCTTAAGAAAAGAAGATATGATCTAAGTTTTGCCGACCGGATACGGCGAAAGTCTATCAACTAACGTTAGCTCGCTTCACCTTCTTCTTTGCTCTGGTTGGTTGTGGCGCTCATGGCGCTATCCAATTGCGTGCAGAGGGAATTTGAAAGACAACCATTTATCCCGCCCCTCGGATTGAGCCCTGTCAATGGTGAGTTTCCAGACCCAACATCTTGATGTGGGTCTGGCTTGTCAGGCTATAATTTGTTACATTTATATAGTGCTTTTCTGGGTATAGAAAGCGCTTTACATGGAAGGAGGGGAATCTCCTCAACCACCACCAATGTGCAGCATCCACCTGGATGATGCGACGGCAGCCATATTGCGCCAGAACGCCCACCACACACCAGCTGATTGGTGGAGAGGAGGCCGAGTGATGAAGCCAAATATCTGTATGTAATAGGTAGGTGGGCACCAGGGGCGGTTCTAGACCGTTTTCACAGGGGCTTTTCGTCTCAGCCCCCTAAAACTATAATCACCTTTTTGAAAGATCGGGCCAGTATTGCTTCATAATTTTAATGTGTTTTTAAGTCTTAGTGATTTTAAGACATTCAAGCGCAAGACACAGTATTTTGTTGTCTGCATTCAGCGGCGTCGTGGACAGTTGTTGCGCGTGCCTTTCAAAGTAGTGTTCGGCACGTGCGCACTATTATCGAGTGGATTTTGTTTAACTAAACTCCTGCATCTGTGTATATTTACAGCAATACCGTTTTCACAAACACTTTACAGTTTAATTTTATTTCTCTCTTTGTTCTCTTGTATTTATTTGTGCTATTGCTTGTAATTTGTTTATTTGTTCTTATTTTATTATTGTCTTTAATGTTTGAACTTTATATTAGTTAGGCTAGTATTCGTTTTTGCTGTGATCCGACCAGGCCAGAAAAAAATCCTTAGTGTTGAGCCCTGAGTCCATATTTAAGTTTTTTTTAGTTAGTTAACAGTAATACTTGTTCATAATAATGATATGATGACAATTTTCGGACCCACTTAATATTAGGTGGCCTTAACTACTATGCACTAACATTTTAATTAATAATTTTATACAATGTACTTATTGTGTACATACATGTTTTTACATTGTACTTACATTTTAAAAAATACCTGCTTGTAATTACATCTGTAATTAATTTCTGTAGTTACATTTGTAATTACACAGTTGACACTTCCCTTACACCTAACCCTACACTTAAACTTACCCATACCACCATACCTGTCCATAAGTCTACCCATATCCCACCTCAATATCAGCAAAAGGTGTTTTGCAATACATTTTGAACACAGTAAGTACATTGTACTTATTTTTTGATGTAAGTACATAGTACTTAAGGCCACCTAATATAAAGTGGGGCCCAATTTTCTGTTAGTCAAACAGTAGCCTAAACGTATACCGATTTGAACTGTAGCCTACTGCAGAAAGACTGCATATCATAATTTATTATGTTTTTGTATTGACTTGGTACCAATTTAAGTCAAATCCTAGAACCGCTCCCCGCTAATCCTAGAACCGCTTTTGAGTCCCCCCTCCCCCCTTACCTCACATTGGTTTGATCCACCGTGCACCTCAACTAACGTAACCCATAGAACGTAGAAAAACTACCACACAAGTTTGGGGAGAGAAAGGCTCTTCAGACAGCAGTTGTGAAACACGAGTAAGTAGCTGTCAAGGCTATTTTATTCACTTTAAACATCAGATGAAGTGATTCATTTCTCTTTAATACAGATTAGGCAAAACACTGTTAACATCACTTGCCCACCGCCGCACCGCCCCGCTCCGCTGTATAGTAATAAAATAATTTAGTTCAGTTAGAGAACTGACAAAACAATTAAAAACTGAACGTGTCTGCTCAATACAGCACCAGCCAAACGAGCAAACTGCTGAAAGACAAGATTATCGAAGATTTGGTTTCAAAGCATAAAAGAGCCTATTTAAGGGAGTGTGTCATTGGACTGTTTTGTTGTTGTGTTTTTCATTACGAATAATAGGCTAATGAACCCAAAATTCAAGCAACCCGCCCCCAAATTAAAAAAATTGGCTAATTCTAAACCGAAAGTTCAGTCAGATCTGTGTAGGGTTTTGCTCAATATGATAAGTGGCAGATCAGAGGGCTTGCTGCAGTTGAATATCTAAATATCTGAATATCATAGTATAAAATACTATGTGGAGGACGCAAGATAATTTAATAATTATAATATGACTGCGTGGTGAACCTTAATCGTATTTAAACTACTATCGCTTTGTGTTGTTGGTCAGATAAAATGACAGAGAAAAGAAAAACGGACATTAGATAATTTTTCAGTACACCAAAACGCCAAATAAGTATGAAATGTTTTTTTTTTTTTTTTTTTTTGTGGTACACATATCCTTACAAGTACGATTTTGGCTGTATTATTTGTGTCCCCTTAAAAAACTGCTCTTGAGAAATTTCATGTTTATTGTCCCCCCCCCAACTTTTAGATGAAATTTACGCCCCTGATGGCGATACGTAATAGGTATGTGGCTCTGGGGCTCCGCCCTCTTTGACATAGAAATCTTCTCTGGTTTATTCTCTGTTCTATTGTACTAGTGCTATATGAATAAACGTGACGTGACTTTACTAGACTGCCGAACTGCAGAGCTCACATATCCAAGTTGCTATGATCAGATGCTTGCTGTTTTCTTAATTTTCGTATGTGTTTATTTTGTTATTGAGAGAGAAAAGCATTTACATATTAATTCAAATGCCACTCTCAGCAGTGTGGGCGGAGTCGGGATGTTCGCTAATAGTATATTGCTGGTCACATATTTCAAACTTTGTTTTACCCCTAAGGGTGAGTATATCAGGGCCTTTCATGATTCACAGATTTTTCTCCTGAGAAAAAGACTTTAGTATTCCCATGTGTCGATTAGCGAACATCCCGACACCTTTCATGCATGAAAGAGACGTTTAGATAAATATGTAAATATGTGCTGCACGCGTTCATCTCAATAACAAGGTAAACACACAACAAATGGATGTTTGCGCTAGCTCTGCAATTCAACACCCCAGTGAAGTACAGTCACGACATGTTTATTTATAGCACTTTATACAATACATTTAAACCAAACAGATAAAACCAGAGAAGATTTCCATGTCAAAGAGTGCGGAACCCCAGAGCCACACCCCTACCTATTACGTATCGCCACGGACCAATGGCAATTCACAGGTGTTTACCACTTGAAGGGAACTTTTCTGGAAAGTTCACTTTAGCAAGCTCCCAAAACAAATTCCAAACAAACTTTGTTTTGGCCTGAAACATAACGAAAACTAACAAAAGAGAAATCATTGAGCAATCAAACTTTTCTCTGGATCCACCAGGCTATACACAGCCGTTTAGTATCAATCCCTCAAAAGCACACTTTCCCCATTGCAGTTAAATTACACTTCCTTGCACTGAACCTTTGCAGGCCTGATTTAGTCAGCTTAGTTCCCGGTTAAAGCCACAAACCCAAACAACTTTCTCATCGTTGTCTTTCTCAAGCTTAACTCTCTATTGGGCCTCAGCATAATTTGGTTTCCCTGTTGGATTTTGTCCTTCAATTTTGGAAGTTGTAAACATTTGACTTGTGTTTGAGTGTCTCTAAGTGTGTGTGGGTTGCGGACACACCCTCCTCCCTCCCTGCAGGCCTGAAGCTCAGCACCTGTTTGACATCAGCAGCTGTCATTGTTCCTCTCCCAGATGTAAGCGATACGCAAGATCACCTTCTCCATCCCTCCGTCTCGCTGCCCCCTTCTTCGTCTCCCTGCCTCGGGACCTGATCAGTCTATCTCTGAGAGAGGAGGAGATGGGGAGAGGGGCGGGCAAATGAGGGAGTGTGATAGATGGGAAAGGAAAAGGAAAAACGAAGAGAGAGAAACATAAGAAAAGAAAGAAAAGCAAAGAAAATGGTGGCACATATGTGCATGTGTGACTGTGTGTGTAGTGGCCTCCTTGCGGAGTGAAAGCTGGGTCACAGCTCATGCTCCAGATGGCTAAGAGACATGTGTGTGTGTGTTCTCTCCTCTACAAAAGCCAAGTGCTTCAGGCCCTGAGCCTCAGGTTACATTCACAAGGCTTTGACAAGAGCTCATCCTCAAAAATGCCCCTCTTTCCTCTCTTTCATTATGTGTTGTTCTGTATAATCAGGGGCTTTAGTAGTTATGAGATCCTAATGGAGTGTGTAGCTGAACTGTAATGACTCTCATTATTAGCCAGGACTGAACGAGAGAGAGAGAGTGTTGCATAATGACTGCTATAAAATCAGCAGTAATAACAGTACGTTGCACCGCATAAACCCATGTTGCCATCTCCCCACCTACCAAAGTAAGGCTGACCAACTTTTATACCCTCGTATCAACTCTGACAGGCAGGGTTGTAGTGTCTGTAGCACTGCTAGCATAAGCCGTTCCAGACAGTGCCCGTTAGAGCTCGCTGGATGCGATTTAGGGTGTTTTTGTTTCTTGTTCTCTAGTAGATTGATTCTTAATGAAATCCCGTCAGACTGATATGATTATGGTACCTGAGGGTAGCGGCTGGGCAGAGATGGCTAATTGAGTCTATGAAGGCTGCTCTGCAGCAAAGCTAGCATGCTACGTTAATCGGCAGGTCAAAATTCCATCCCAGTCAATTTTTTTAAGGACACCATTACATTTCTTGACATTTAACCAAGATAACGTTAGGTTTGTGTTTTACCATTATTATGTCCCGGTCTACACATCCACAAAAAAAAATCAGCTGATTTTGAATCATCTTAAGCTGGTTACTGGTCTTACTGGTCTTCAGCTTGTCTACCTGGATTCGAAGCCTGGTCAGACTGGTGTTTAACTGGTTTAGCTGAGTGGCCCCCCTTTTTTTTTTAAGATGAGCAAATAGCATGAAGCTGCTTTATAACAATCAGGGTTATTACAGGGTTATTACATTATTACAAATAAAACTGTTAACAACATTTTTGTTCATTGAAATAAAACATTTCAACATTAGAATTTGGGGCTGGGTGGTTTGACGTCAGAGGGTTGCATTGAGAACTGCAGTTTAGAGAGTGGCAGATGTTAGTGTGTAACAAGTATCCAACCCTAAACAGAGGAGACAGGTGATGTACGCTGGGGTGAGATCATGTTTAGGGTGTGTGTGTGTGTGTGTGTGTGTGTGTGTGTGTGTGTGTGTGTGTGTGTGTGTGTGTGTGTGTGTGTGTGTGTGTGTGTGTGTGTGTGTGTGTGTGTGTGTGTGTGTTTGTGAGGGGAAGAGGGTGGTGGGCAGATGGTATCTGAAGATGTGAATTAAAATACTCAAGCGTGTTGATGATCCAGCAGATGGGGCTTTGGTTTGCAAAAACTAAAGGAGTAAAAAGAGACAAACAAACAGTGACAACAGACAAACAACAGGGAGTCAGACCGGTCACGGTGAGCACGCGTGTTTATGCGTTTGTTACTCCAGGCGCATATTAATCAGGGAAAGTCACTGAGCAATGGAAGTGATTCACTGATGCATTGTGGTCTAGCTGATGTATAGTAGATCGATCAGATGGGGGCGTACTTGTGGCCATATGCAGATGCTAGGGGGTTGTGGGTGGTTGCCAGGGTGTTGCTATGAAGATGCTAGTTCTGTGATGGTTTTAGAAATTTGCAAAGTTGCTATGGAGTTGTGGGTGGGTAGTTGCCAGTGCGTTGCTATGCTATTTCTAGGGTGTTGTGGTTGGTTGTCAGTGGGTTCCTTTGCGATTGCTAAAGTGTCATAAGATGGTTTATGTGGTTGATAGGGTGTTGTGGGTTGATGCTATATTTGGGTTTTAGCATATTGTTATGTGGTTTCTAGGGTGTTGTGGGAGGTTTGAGCATGTTGCTATGTGGTTTCTAGGATGTTTTGAGAGCAGAACATGATTTCACCAAGTGCAACATATTCCTGGATCAACGTCTTTGTTGATCCTGGAACAACATTTCAATCAACCAATCAGATTTGAGGGCAAGTTTACAGTTTATGTCAAGTTTAGGCTTACAAACAGGGTTTTATGCATCTATATCAATGTAATTCACCTATCACTTCCCTCTGATTTTAGGTATAACTTAGGTTTAGGGATAGGGATATAGTTATGATTACATTTTCGGACAGAAAAGTTCTTCCAGGATCAACAAAATATGGTTTCCCATGAATGCATCTAAACAGGACATGCGTTTTGATCAGTGCTATTTTAGTATTATTTATATAGTATCACAGTATTTATTCTTATTTTCAATGGGATTTTATTTTTATATTTTCAGTTTATTTTAATGTTAATTTAAGTTTTAATCATTTTGTTATGCACTTTTGTCATTTGTATTATTTTGAATATCTAAATGGGGGGGGGGGGTCAGTTATTTCAGTAATTTTAGTACTTCAACTAATTGGTTTTGTAGATTACATCTTTCATCTAATATTTGTATTTGATTTCAGCTGTATTTCTGTTAACTAAAATGTTTTTAATAAACAATAATGACTGGTTGTGGGTGGTTGCCATGGTGTTGCTATACGTTCTAGGGTGGTGTGTGTTGTTTCCAGGGGGCGCTTTTTAGATAAGCAGTTTTGAGGCATTTTTAGCATGTTGCTGTGCAATTCAAGTTGTTGTTGGTGGTGGTTACTACATTGTTGCTAAGTAGATTTTTGCCTATTTTGTCATTTATCTGGTGAAAAATAATCATAAGTCTGATTGCTTTGAAGAGTAATGGCACACGGCACCTCAACAAGCTGCACAATTTGAGCTAATGGTTTAGCACATCACAAAGTTTAATATTTAGGGTTTGTTCTTATCCCTAATCCTAAGTATGAGAAATAGTAACAGTCATGTTTGCATGCAGAGTTCGACGTGTGTTTAGGGTCAGGTCAAAGACCCCCGACATCCACCCTTCCTGCCTTTGTGTGTGTGTGTGTGTAATAAGATCACCCATTAAACGAATAAGCGCCTTGTGCCACTCAGTTAGGTTTCTCTGGTAGTGTGCAGTCAATACGGATTATCCCAGAGTGTTTAATGGCTAGTCTCCAGCCCTATTGTCATCGCCCTAAAAGCCCATTTTGTATTTGAGTAAACATATTCACCCCAGACTCACTGACCAGCTGCCCAGATTTGAAGCTATCTGTTGTTTTCTCTCTCTCTCATCTCTCTTTTTCTCTATCATGCTCTCTTTTATTCTAACTGTGTCCCTCTGTCTGTCCTGCTAGCGCCCATATGCTTGGAAAGATTAGCTGCTGTTCTTTCTCCCGTGCCTTGCCCCTCGTGATACAATGACCAACAATAGCATAATGTTTCTCCCACTCTTGTTCTTCTTGTTCTCTCGTTTTCACGCTCTTTCCCTTGTTTCTGTCTCCTCCTCTCAGTGTGGCATGGTGCCAGGCAGGACAGCTGTGATGGAGAGTTTGGTTGGCAGACCGGCTCTGCCGGGTTAATGCCCCCTCTATCCGACCACCCGCTGCTGGCCAGCCCAGCCTTCCTCCAATCAACTCCCCTCTTTTTTTTCTTTCTTTCTTTTATTCCAGTATGGACAATGGACACAGTATAGACTTTAAATAATGTTTTTTGCATAATTTGACACAATTACTGCTTGATTGGAAATGATGGAAAAATATATTTTTTAGTTCCCAGTGATATTATGAGCCAAAACATTATGGCAAATCACAGGTGAAGTGAATATCATTGGTAATCGAGGCCACATATTAAGGTCTGGGTAGATTACAATGGTAAGCAAACAAGCAATTCTTGTAATCAACATGTTGGATGCATGAGAAATAGGCAGGAATAAAGATCTGAGCAACTTTGACAAGGGCTAAATTGTTATGGCAAGGCGACTGGGCCAGAGCATCTCTGAAACGGCAAGGCTTGTGTGTTGCTCCAGGTCAGCAGTGGTGAGAATTTATCAACAGTGGTCAGAGGAGGGACAAACTACAAACCAGTGACACGGTGTTGGGTGACCAAGGCTCATGAATGCACGAGGGCAATGAAGGCTATCCCATCTTGTCCAAGCTAACATAAGGTCTAGCAGACCAATCAGAGTGCCTATGATGACCCCTGTCCACCATCGAAAGCGCCTACAATGGGCATGTGAGGGTCGGAACTGGACCTTGGAGCAGTGGAAGAAGGATACCTGGTCTGATGAGTCCCGTTTTATTTACATCACGTGGACAGCCGTGTGCATGTGTGCCGTTTACATGGGGAAGTGATGGCATCAGGATGCACTGTGGGATGACGACAAGCCAGTGGAGGGAGTGTGATGCTCTAGAAAATGTTCTGCTGGGAAACATCTGCCTGGGTCCTGCCATCCATGTAGATGTGAATTTGACACATGCCATCTACCTAAACATTGTTGCAGACCAGGTTAACCCCTTCATGGCAATAGTGTTCCCTGGTGGAAGTGGCCTCTTGCAGCAGGATAATGCACCTTCCATATATACAGGTGCTGGTCATATAATTTGAATATCATCAAAAAGTTAATTTATTTCACTAATTCCATTCAAAAATTAAAACTTGTATATTATATTCATTCATTACACACAGACTGATATATTTCAAATGTTTATTTATTTTCATTTTGATGATTATAACTGACAGCTAAGGAAAATCCCAAATTCAGTATCTCAGAAAATTAGGATATTACTTACAACCAATACAAAGAAAGGATTTTTAGAAATCTTGGCCAACTGAAAAGTATGAACATGAAAAGTATGAGCATGTACAGCACTCAATACTAAGTTTGGGTTCCTTTTGCCTGAATTACTGCAACAATGCGGCGTGGCATGGAGTCGATCAGTCTGTGGCACTGCTCAGGTGTTATGAGAGCCCAGGTTGCTCTGATAGTGGCCTTCAGCTGTTCTGCATTGTTGGGTCTGGCATATCGCATCTTCCTCTTCACAATACCCCATAGATTGTCTAGGCGAGTTTGCTGGCCAATACAGAACAGGGATACCATGGTCCTTAAACCAGGTACTGGTTGCTTTGGCACTGTGTGCAGGTGCCAAGTCCTGTTGGAAAATGAAATCTGCATCTCCATAAAGTTGGTCAGCAGCAGGAAGCATGAAGTGCTCTAAAACTTCCTGGTATACAGCTGTGTTGACCTTGGACCTCAGAAAACACAGTGGACCAACACCAGCAGATGACATGGCACCCCAAACCATCACTGACTGTGGAAACTTTACACTGGACCTCAAGCAACGTGGATTGTGTGCCTCTCCTCTCTTCCTCCAGACTCTGGGACCCTGATTTCCAAAGGAAATCAAAAAATTGACTTTCATCAGACAACATAACTTTGGACCACTCAGCAGCAGTCCAGTTCTTTTTGTCTTTAGCCCAGACGAGACGCTTCTGACGCTGTCTGTTGTTCAAGAGTGGCTTGACACAAGGAATGCGACAGCTGGAACCCATGTCTTGCATACGTCTGTGCGTAGTGGTTCTTGAAGCACTGACTCCAGCTCCAGTCCACTCTTTGTGAATCTCCCCCACATTTTTTAATTGGTTTTGTTTCACAATCCTCTCCAGGGTGCGGTTATCCCTATTGCGTGTACACTTTTTTCTACTACATCTTTTCCTTCCCTCGCCTCTCTATTAATGTGCTTGGACACAGAGCTTTGTGAACAGCCAGCCTCTTTTGCAATGACCTTTTGTGTCTTGCCCTCCTTGTGTAAGGTGTCAATGGTCATCTTTTGGACAACTGTCTTCCCCATGATTGTGTAGCCTACAGAACTAGACTGAGAGACCATAAAAGGACTTTGCAGGTGTTTTGAGTTAATTAGCTGATTAGAGTATGGCACCAGGTGTCTTCAATATTGAACCTTTTCACAATATTCTAATTTTCTGAGATACTGAATTTGGGATTTTCCTTAGTTGTCAGTTATAATCATCAAAATTAAAAGAAATAAACATTTGAAATATTAATTAATATAATATACAAGTTTCACTTTTTGAATGGAATTAGTGAAATAAATAAACGTATTATATGACCAGCACCTGTATATTACACACCTCATATATCATAGTTTTTCTCAACATTTTCACTGACATTGTTGTCTTGGTATTATTATTAATATATTTTGTTTTATTTAGATTCATTTTCATATTTTTCGATTAAACATCTAGGTCTGGGACAAGGGTAAAACAATAAAATCTATATATAAAAGGCATTTAAAACACTAAAATAAATAAAAAAGGCAGTGTAAAAAGTTTCCAAGACAAAAAGAAAAACATTTTGAAATCTAATTTTAATACAAATTCACCCCTGGGACATTAAAGTGCCTAAAGTAAAAAAAAAAAAAAAAACTATTCCTTTTTATTTTTCTTCCCTCTCTCCACTTTTCCCTGTACCTCACCCAACTTCATGTCATTATCGTTTAAATTATTAGTTCGACCCCCTCTCGCTTGTATCCTCAGAGACCCAGCTGAGTGTATTCCTCCTCTCTGCCCTCTCACTATCTTTCCTTCTCTAGTCTTTCCTCATTTATATGTATTTCTTTGCTAACTCAGGAATATCTCTCCATCTCTTGTTTTCTCCACATCCATCATTCACAATTTCCATCTGTCTGCCCTTATGTTTCATAATCCTTTATTACTCTCTGTTTCTCGTTCATTCTCTCTCTCCCTCACTCTCTCTTTCTCTTGTTGTGCAGCATACTTGACACTTTTGTCTGGGGAATGATGGATGACCTTCTCCTCTGTGCTCCAGCCACTGTAAACGAATCACTCGCTTTTTGCCAAAAGAACACACACACACACACACACACACACAGACACACACACACACACACACACACACACACACACACACACACACACACACACACACACACACACACACACACACACACACACACACACACACACACACACACACACACACACACATCCACATATGTATCCCTCCAAAAGTCTCTGTGTTGATAAGTTCAAGTGTGTTGTCATGTTTTATTGTAAACTTTATAGAAAAGTTAGTCTGTTTTTGTGGTTGAGGAATGAGTGGTGAACGGGTGGTGTAATGTGGAGAGGACAGAATAACTGTGGTTTTGCTGAGGAGACATGGGTGAAGACATTAACATCTTTCAGATTTTTGCATCTAAAGACATTAAATGGCTGCATTCTTGGCTTGGTTGTAACTACAGGTTCTCTTTTGTTTCATTGCGTCCTGCAATGACCAGCCGACAGCTGCACTGGCCCCATCTGTCCAAGTCTGTCTAAGAAACACACACACACACACACACACACACACACACACACACACACACACACACACACACACACACACACACACACACACACACACACACACACACACACACACACACACACACACACACACACACACACACACACACACACACACACACACACACACACACAAACTGATTAGCAATGTTTTAAATTTCTTTCTCTGTATAAACAAAGACACTCTACAAAACACTGAAAAGCATTTGCTTTCTTCTTCCTGTGCCACTATCAATTATCACTTTTGTTTGAACACACACACACACACACACACACACACACACAGTAACATACTGTACATACACTGAGTGTGCATGTGTTTTAATGCCTAACAAAAGGCCAGTGTGTTTGAGATCTTGGGAATCATGCACAGCCGGAAAATAATGTTTCACGCTGGCTTTTGGAGCACAGCAGCAAAGTGACAAAAGCTACTATGTTTATGTGTTCTAATCTATATAAGAGCAGAAGAGTTCAAGATTATTCACATCTTCATATGCATATGCATTTGTATTGCTTATGTTCTGCATACCATTCCAAAAACACAGTTTGTGTTTACGTGGGTTGTGTATTATTTCCTGTTGGATTCATTGATTGAAGACTGCTTCTTGGATTTTCTTGCACCATGCAATTATTGCAACCACCCGTTGCTGACATTCCAAGATGAAAGTTGGTTAGGAGAACTGCGTGAAGAGTTTTTAAAAAGTGACCTAAGTATTGAGAAATGTGTCCTAGCGATTGTAAAAAACTGTAATCATAATCATCATCAAAAAATAAAATAAATTAAATAATGCCTATCCATAGAAAAACAGTGATAATGATCCAAAATGATAATTTGCTTGATCCCATAAATAATACAGTAGTACAAACAGCAATAAAAAATATAGTATAAATAGACAGATGAGAGCTCAGAAAAGGTAATTCTAAAAAGAAAAGCTTTACATTACATGGTTCAAATGACCCAATTCTGATTTTTTTTCCTCCCATGTGGCACAGATTGGATATGACCCATGTACATGTAGGCAGGAAAAAAAGCACATGTATTCAGATATTCTCAGTTTGGTTTCATTTTTTTTTTTCATATCTGGAAATAAATCTGATATCAGTTGGATATGTGTATTTGTCTCTGCCATGTATGCAGACAGATTGGATATTCACCTGTCAATGCGAGTCGTACATCATTGAAAAAATGGTGGCAAATGACGTCAACTCAGGTGGACTCTTTTCAATGGCAAAATAGAGGACGAAGGCTCAACCCACTTAAGACACCAATGTTTTGCTGACCTTTAAAGATTTTATCTGTGTCCATTGTGAATCGTGCAATTTTTACTTCCTTTTCAGCCTAAGCTTTTCCAGGTCAATACGTCTAACTTGGGTTTTTCCGCCAAGGGTAGGCCTATACTGTAAATGCAGATATCGGATATGAGTCACTTTTAAAAGAAGATGTAAGCCGGTCATCAAAAAAATCAGATATAGTCAACAGATCGGAATTGGGCATAAAGACCTACAGTGTAAATGTGGCCTAATACAATGACATTCAGACATTTTTTTAAGTATTTTAAGTAAGTATTAAAGTGTCCGAAAGTGTAGATTTTGAGTTGAAAATATAAAAATACTGAACGTTTTCTGTGATAGATTGTGTGTGTGTGTGTGTGTGTGTGTGTGTGTGTGTGTGTGTGTGTGTGTGTGTGTGTGTGTGTGTGTGTGTGTGTGTCTGTGTGTGTTTGTTTGTTTGTTTGTTTTTGTGATTTTGACACAAATTTGTATAATGACATGGGTATTACACTGGTATTACACTGGAGATAAAATTTCATATGTCCTCATATTTAAAATTGCTTTAATAAATATACTAGACAATGTTTTATAAAAAATTTAAAAATGCAGAATGTTTCCTGTGATGGGTAGGTTTAGGGGTAGGGGTAGTGTAAGGGGATAGAATGTACAGTTTGTATGGAATGTCCTATACAAACGTGTCCTATAACAAACGTGTGTGTGTGTGTGTGTGTGTGTGTGTGTGTGTGTGTGTGTGTGTGTGTGTGTGTGTGTGTGTGTGTGTGTGTGTGTGTGTGTGTGTGTGTGTGTGTGTGTGTGTGTGTGTGTGTGTGTGTGTGTGTGTGTGTGTGTGTGTGTGTGTGTGTGTGTGTGTGTGTGTGTGTGTGTGTGTGTGTGTGTGTGTGTGTGTGTGTGTGTTACATGAGGCACTGGCAACTGGCGATGCTGGTCTGGCTGGTCAGGGATTGTGGATGTATTCCCACAGGGTGTGTGTGGTTCAGGTAAACCCTATTAGAATGCTGAATGTTTTCTGTGATGGGTAGGTTTAGGGGTATGTTTAAGGTTAAGGGGTAAAATATACAATTTGTACAGTATAAAAAATAATTATGTCTAAAGTCCCCATAAAATATGAAAATCCAACGTGTGTGTGTGTGCATTCAAAAGGGTGTGAAAGAAAAAAAACCTGCTCTATTGGCCAGAGGAACAATTCTGATGAAATGTAATTAGGAAACCCAATCCTGTTCTGTAACGGAGATAGTGAACAAATGAGAGAGAGAGAGAGAGAGAGAGAGAGGTCTCAGCACCAACCATATGCAGCAGATCAAAAAGTAAAAATAAAGCCTTCAATAATTCACTCGAGTACTTAAGAAGCATATTATATGTGCAGATGAAGGCTTGTCAGACATTATTTAACATTTGCAGATGTGAGAGGCCCGTTGTGTGTGTATGTGAGGTCAGGCTCTAGATGACCCTGGCTATTCCCCAGCTGAGAGGGCTGAACCTGTAGTTTTCTATCCTGTTTACCCTACAGGAACTGAGAACTGTGTTCCTCATTTATCAAACTCAGGGTCTCTGACACTGTCTCTGAATCTAATCGCCACATGCGCGTGTGCGTTCACGTCCAGACAAGAGACAAGGGCAGAAACCAAGCAAATAATATGTGTGTCCTTAAGCATTGAGCCTATGATGTGTTCATAAATTTACATTTCATAGAAATAGTTTTTTTATGCAGTACTATCCCGATGAAGCTATTTTTCATTACGCATATTGGAATGTATTCCCCCAATACTGCCTGACAAATAACTGAATTTACACAAAGGTGCATGTTTTTAATAATTTCTTGTGTCATCAATGTCTGTTTGTAGTCTTTTGTCAAGTTCATGACTCGTGTATTAAACAGTGAAGCTCGCCACTGTTGACAAAAATCCTTCAGGGCCTGTAAGTTTGTCAGTTTCCCAGAATGCTCTGCACTTTTGAACAGTTGCTCAATAATGTTTAGATCCAGCTCTCCCATTCAGGACACTTCGGGGACTCAGGGCCGTAACCACCATAGACATGCAGTCTAGTACTCAAACAATATGGGCTTTTCAGTGCCCCCCAATCGAGAATATTTGGTTACATGTAAGCAACTATTACAAAAGACTACAAGATGTTTGAGGAAGCGACAGACAATATTAGTCATTTCATTTGTTCAATTTTTCTTGTCATTTACATTCTCACAATTACAGCTTTATTTCTCATAATTTGACTTTATATCTGACATTTGTGACTTTGTATTTCCCAGTTGTGATTTATACAATTTTATTTCCCATCATTTTGGCTATATATGGTACCATTCAAAAGTTTGGGGTCAGTACTTTTTTTAGTATTATTATTATTGATTATGCAATTATTATTGACTTTTAAGGATACATTAAAGATCAAATGTGACAGTGAATACATTTATAATGTTACAAAGATTAATATTTCAAATAAATTGCTGTTCTTTTGAACTTTCTATTCATCAAACAATTTCTACACTGTAAAAACATATTTTAAAAGTAAGTTACCTGGTTGCCTTCAAGTTCATTGAGTTCATTGAAATTAAAAATTTGAGTTAATACAATGAGCGTTTTTTGAGAATCGACATCACCCTTTATTCAAATACTATTAAACAATTTTGTAAGCATGTTGCGTAATCGTGCCTTATTTGTAATAATGCAGTGAAACGTGCCAAATTGTGCTATTTTCATTATTTATTACAAAACATTTTTTAACTTATGTGGTTCAGATACAATAATATTTTGAGTTTCTATTTATTAAACCAATTTCCTTTATTGTATTAACCCACATTTTTTATTTCAATGAAGTCAAAATTTCAAGGCAACCAGGTTACTTACTTTTTAAGTTAAACCACCTTTTTCTTTTACAGTGTACCACAGTTTCCACAAAATATGAACTGCCACAACGGTTTTCAACATTACTAATAATAAGAAATGTTTCAAAATCGTCTCGGTTACGTATGTAACCCTCGTTCCCTGAGGAGGGAACGGAGACGTACGTTAGTGACTAACGAATGGGGGTTTCGCTTAGAAGCCAATTATCTTCGAGAATTCAACAGCGCCCAGTGGCAGTGCCAATGCCATGGGCATGCGGAATTTGCATGCGTAACTCCGCCCCACCTCGTGGGTATATAAGGAAGTACGCTGGCAACATCGCATTATGTTACTGCTGCAGGAGCCAAGACTGAACTCCGCGTTCCAGGCAGCACAGCTGACGTGGCAGAGGAAACGTACGTCTCCGTTCCCTCCTCAGGGAACGAGGGTTACATACGTAACCGAGACGTTCCCTTTCGTTCAGTCACTACGACGTACGTTAGTGACTAACGAATGGGGGTTCCAATACAACAACGCCACTCAGCTGTCATCCAGTGCCCTGCGTAAGTGTGAGTACCCTGTCGTAAGACTAGTACGGACGAAGGACTCCCACTTATCACAGGATTACCAAGGTACACTGGGAAGCATATCCCAGTGAGGGAATGCCTAGGGAGGACTTAAGAATACACATATGACCCGCTAAGGGCTGCATATGGAAGATCTCTAGGGTACCAGCCGAAGGTGGATTTTTAACTCTAGGGGTGGCAGGGACTTGCCGAGGGAAAGACACCTGCTCGCTGAGGAGGCTTACGGTGGGAATACTCGTGTGGGGGTCGCCGGAGGGGAACCATGCACACGGAGCACCTGGCCGGACATGAGGGTCTTGGCTCGAAAGGGCAGACTGAACTGATGTCGGCGTAAGCAGTGCTGGAGGAGCTCAGGTCTCTCGGGGAGCTCACCTGAGGGAAAAATATCGCACGTATCCAGTCCTTGGAGTGGAATGGCGAGCAAGCGAAGACACCTGAGCCTGGCCCATTACCGGCCACCCGTAGGGGCGAGTACATAGTCGGACACTGGCTCCACTCGGAGATTGTAGAATCTGGCGAATGTTCAATTCAATTCAATTCAATTCAAATTTATTTGTATAGCGCTTTTCACAATACACATCGTTTCAAAGCAGCTTTACAGAAAGTGCATTTCATAGATGAACAGTATAAAAAAAAAGTTAGAAACACAATGTTAAAGAACAATGTTCGAAAAAGATAATCAGTCGTATATTAATTTAGGCCATAACATTAACAACGCTGGCGTTGAGTCGTCTCTTCACAGGCGTGGAGTCGTCTCATCACAGGTGTTGGGGCATCCGAAGTCTTCATGAGAGGCTGGATACAAACTGGAGCTGACGAACTATTTACCTCGGGACTAGTGTCCCGAGATAACAACAGAAAAGCATATGGGAAATAATTAGCGTAGCTGCTGTTCAGAATATTATATTAATGCTGTTGTTCCCATTTAACTGTAGTATAAAAGGCAATTATAATGTGAATGCTTGGCTAAAGAGATGTGTCTTTAATCTAGTTTTAAACTGGGACAGCGAGTCTGAACCTCGGACAATATCAGGAAGACTATTCCAGAGTTTAGGAGCCAAATGTGAAAAAGCCCTCCCTCCTTTTGTGGACTTAGATATCCTAGGAATGACCAGAAGCCTAGAGTTTAGTGACCTTAAAGAGCGCGATGGGTTGTAGGGCGATAGAAGATCCGTTAGATACACTGGAGCTAAACCATTTAGGGCTTTATAGGTCAGTAGCAATACTTTGTAATTGATACGGAACTTAATAGGTAACCAGTGTAGAGATGATAAAATTGGTGTTATATGATCATATTTTCTTGACCTAGTAAGAACTCTAGCAGCTGCGTTTTGGACTAACTGTAGTTTGTTTATTGAGGATGCAGGACAACCAGCTAATAAAGCATTACAGTAATCTAATCTCGAGGTCATGAATGCATGAACTAACTTTTCTGCATCAGGAATAGATAGCATGTTACGTAGCTTAGCAATGTTTCTAAGGTGGAAAAATGCCGTTCTTGTAACATATGAAATATGATTTTCGAATGTCAGGTTGCGGTCTAATATAACACCTAGATCTTTTACTGTAGTGGATAAAGTGACAGGACATCCTTCCAAGGTAAAGTTGTATTGTGAGAGGTTTTGTGGGCAGTTTTTTGGACCGATAAGTAATACCTCCGTTTTATCTGAATTTAATAGCAGAAAATTACACGTCATCCAGTATTTAATATCTTCAACACACGCTGTCAGTTTAGATAATTTAGCGTTTTCGTCCGGTCGTGATGAAATATATAATTGAGTGTCATCAGCATAACAGTGGAAATTAATTCCATGTTTTCTTATAATATTACCAAGCGGTAGCATATATATTGAGAATAGCAGAGGGCCTAATACGGATCCTTGCGGCACCCCATAGTCTACTGACATCATCCTGGATTTTTCCCCATTTAGACAGACAAAATGGTAGCGGTCTGATAAGTACGATCTAAACCAGTTTAATGCCTGTCCCTGAACACCAGTATAATTTTGAAGTCGATCTAAGAGTATTTTATGATCTATAGTATCGAACGCAGCACTAAGATCGAGTAGAACTAGTATTGAGATACAGCCTTGGTCAGAAGCTAGAAGTAAATCATTTGTGATTTTAACGAGCACAGTTTCTGTGCCATGATGCGGCCTGAATCCTGATTGAAATTTTTCATAGATATCATTTTCTTGCAAGAAAGAGCACAATTGAGCGGACACAACTTTTTCTAGTATTTTAGACATAAATGGAAGATTTGAAATTGGTCTGTAATTTGCTAGGTTATTATGATCTAATTGTGGCTTCTTAATGAGAGGTTTTATGACTGCCAGCTTGAATATTCTTGGAACATGACCTAAAGATAAAGACGAGTTAATAATATTGAGAAGAGGCTCTTCCAATACAGGTAACAACTCTTTGAGTAGTTTAGTGGGTATTGGATCTAATAAACATGTTGTTGGTTTAGATGCAATGATAAGTTTATTTAGCTCTTCCTGTCCTATAATTGTAAAGCGGTGTAGTAGTTCTTGAGGGGCGATAGTAGCGGTTGAATCATAAGACATCATTAAAGATTGTACATTTACGATTTTATTTCTGATGTTTTCTATTTTCTCAGTGAAGAAATTCATAAAATCATTACTACTAAACTGTAACGGAATATTTTGCTCAGGCGATGCTTGTTTATTTGTTAGTCTAGCCACGGTGTTAAATAAAAACCTTGGGTTATTTTGATTATTTTCTATTAGTTTGCGGAGATGCTCAGCCCTGGCTGCTTTTAGGGCCTTTTTATAACGTGACATACTATCTCTCCACGCGATTCTAAAGACCTCTAAATTAGTTTGTTTCCATTTACGCTCTAAGTTACGAGTTTCTCTCTTGATAACATGTGTAGCACTGTTGTACCATGGTGCTTTAGTTTTCTCTCTAACCTTTTTTAATCTAATTGGTGCAACAATTTCTAATGTGCTAGATAAAATGTTGCTCATACTGCTAGTCATTTCCTCTAGTTCATCTGTTTGTTTGGGTTCACTGAGCAGCTGAGACAGATCAGGTAAGCTATTTGAGAATCTATCTATAGTGGTTGGAATGATTGTTCTGCCTGGTCGATAACGTGGCGCAACATGACAGATCTCAGCAGTACGCAGTATGCAAGTTACCATGTAATGGTCAGTGACATCATCACTTTGCGGTATAATATCTATATCGGTTGGGTTGGTTCCATGTGATATAATTAAATCTAGTGTGTGATTAAGACGATGAGTGGGACCAATGACGTTTTGCTTGACCCCAAAGGAGTTTAATAGATCTGTAAACGCAGCCCCTAATGCATCATTTGTGTTATCTACGTGTATGTTAAAATCTCCAACAATTAATGCTTTATCGACGTTGACCAACAGATCTGAGAGAAAGTCTGCAAACTCTTTTAAGAAATCAGCGTAGGGCCCTGGAGGTCTATACACAGTAGCCAAGGCTAGAGATAATACGGATTTCTTTCTTGCATCTAAGAGCGTAACATTTAGCACTAGTACTTCAAACGAATTAAACCTGTGACCTGTTTTCTGAGTAACATTAAGAATATCTCTATAGATTGTTGCAACACCGCCGCCACGACCAATCAGACGGGGCTCATGCTTATAACAGTATCCTGGCGGAGTAGACTCATTTAGACCGAAATAATCATTTGGCTTAAGCCAGGTTTCAGTAAGGCAAAGTACATCAAAACTATTATCTGTGACCATTTCATTTACAATAACCGCCTTAGGTGTGAGCGATCTAATGTTTAGAAGACCTAGTTTTAGAAATTGTTTTTGTTTCGCTAATATTTAGCTTTTCTGGTTTAATCACAATTATATTTTTCCTGGATCTTACAGTAGATTTAATGTTTGATCTCACTAAACGAGGAATAGACACAGTTTCTATATAATGTTCTACATTGGTACTTATGTCAATTAAGTTAGGACACAATTGTTTTTGTTCACTAATATTGAGATTTTCTGGTTTAATCACAATTATATTTTTCCTGGATCTTACAGTAGATTTAATGTTTGATCTCACTAAACGAGGAATAGACACAGTTTCTATATAATGTTCTACATTGGTACTTATGTCAATTAAGTTAGGACAGGAAAGACTGTGATCTGTACTTACTAGTCATATGGTGGTGTGTAACGCCCTGGAGATGTTGTCCGACAGAAGAGCCGCTCCGATTCTGCTGGGGTGAAGGCCATCAGGACGGAAGAGCCTAGGTCGCTCCCAGAAAAGATTCCAATTATTTACAAAGAGCAGCTTCTGTTCATTACACCATGACAATAACCATTCATTTAGAGCAAATAATCTACTGAACTTTTCATGTCCTAGTCGGTACGTGGGAAGGGGTCCAGACACGATGATCGCTGCTTCAGGCGTTGTTCTGCGCACCGTCTCTAGCAGGCTCTTGTAGTCCTTCTTCAGAACCTCCGTCTACCGCAGCCTGGTGTCGTTCGTTCCCGCGTGCAGCACGACAGCTCCGATGCGCTCGTCACCGTTCAGGATCTCGGGAACCTGCGCAGCGACATCGAGAACACGAGCACCAGGAAAGCAGTGAGTGATTACTTTGCCTTTACCTGAGGTAGCGTGGACATGCCGGACGATGGAAGTACAGATGACCACAGCGCTGCGTTCCGTCTCGCGAAGAGGGGAGAAGCGGTTCCGGGTGGAGATCTCGAAGACCGGGAGGGGCGGAGAGGTCCTAGCTCTGGTCCTGGCTCGCGTCTTCCGCTGGGGAAAAACCCACGGTCCCCGGTGCTGTGTCGGTGCCGGTGTGAACGAAACCAGGGATGATCGCGTCCTGTGCAAAGAAACACACGGAGTAGACGAGCTCGGAGTCAACAGGTTATTAACCACTGACTTGTGTGCATCGGCGCGTGATGTTTCAAGCGCTGATCGTCGCTCTCTCAGCACGGCTTGTCTGTCTAGAAGGTCGCTAATCTGCTTCGCCACAGAGTCCAACTCCAACAGCACCGAATGCAGCTCGAGCGTGTCCTCGCCTGCACTCAAAGGTAACATTAGACACACATCCGAGTTCGTCATTGTAGCAGACGTGCTACGATGACGAATTGTCGGTACAGTGACGGGTGTAAATAAGTTTATCACGCGTGCAATGCTAGCGGGCTACGGCTACCGGTGTAAATAAGTTACCACGCGTGCAATGCTAGCGGGCTACGGCTTAGCGGAAGTTCGGATATAAGTAGTGATATCAAAGCAATCCGATTGTTTTTTATACAGAATCGTATCGTAGATATATTCACACGCTGTAAATAGTAGAAAATATTCGTTTGTAAGCGAGTGTTAAGGAGAAAATCAAGGATTATGAATCAAATCGACTGAGCTCTAACACCAACAGCGTGCTCGCAACTCGCATGTTGGGTGTCGCCCAGCCTGCAGCTCTGCAGATGTCTGTTAGCGAGGCGCCATGCGCTAAAGCCCAAGAAGAGGCCACACTCCGGGTGGAGTGTGCCCTAACCCCAAGGGGACATGGTCGACCTTGCTGCTGGTAAGCCAAAACAATGGTGTCCACTATCCAGTGAGACAACCTCTGTTTCGAGAGAGCACTTCCCTTCCGCTCTCCACCATAACAGACAAAGAGCTGGTCTGAGGTCCTGAAACATCGCGTACTGTCTACATAGGTGCGGAGAGCGCGTACTGGACAGAGCAATGCCAAGGCTGGGTCTGCCTCCTCCAAAGGCAGCGCTTGCAGGTTCACCACCTGATCTCGGAACGGAGTGGTAGGAACCTTGGGCACATATCCGGGTCTCAGGATCACGTGAGAGTTAGCCGGCCCGAACTCAAGGCACGCTTCGTCAACCGAAAATGCTTGCAGGTCCCCGACCCTCTTAAGCGAGGCCAATGCGGTCAGCAGAGCCGTCTTCATAGACAAGAATTTAATCTCAGCTGACCGCAAAGGCTCAAAGGGAGGCCTCTGCAGAGCACTTAAGACTACTGAGAGGTCCCAAGAGGGTACGAGAGGAGAGCGAGGAGGATTCAGTCTCCTCGCCCCCCTCAGGAACCTGATGATCAGGTCGTGCTGACTTACCTTTTTGTCTCCCAGGAGATCGTGGTAGGCAGATATTGCGGCCACGTACACTTTAAGGGTGGAAGGAGACAGCCTTCGTTCCACCCCCTCCTGGAGAAACGATAGCACGGACCCGATCGGGCATTTCCAGGGGTCTTCTTGGCGGGAAGAACACCATGTGACGAAGAGGTTCCACTTCAATGCATAGAGACGTCGCGTAGACTCAGCTCTAGCGGAAGTGATGGTAGCGACCACCGCAGGTGGAAGACTACTCAAACCTGCCGCGTCCCGTCCAGAAGCCACACGTGGAGCTTCCAGAACTCCGGACGCGGGTGCCAAAGGGTGCCCCGTCTCTGAGAGAGAAGGTCCGGTCTCAGAGTGATAGGCCAGGGAGGGGCTGTCGCAAGGAGTAGTAGTTCTGAGAACCAGGTCTGGCCGTGCTAATACGGGGCGACCAACATGACCTGCTCCTTGTCCTCCCTGATCTTGCACAGTACCCGTGCAAGAAGGCTCACTGGGGGAAACGCATACTTGCGTAGCCCTGACGGCCAGCTGTGCGCCAGTGCATCCGTGCCGAGGGTGCCCTCGGTCAGAGAATAATACAGGGAGCAATGGGAAGAGTCCTGGGAGGCAAACAGGTCTACCTGTGCGTCGCCGAACCGTTCCCATATCAGCTGAACCGTCTGGGGATGGAGTCTCCACAGTGACAGCTCGTCGGTTGCACAGTTCAACTCACCCGGGATGTGGACAGCATGAAGGGACTTCAGGTGCTTCTGAATCCATAGAATGAGATGGCGGGCGAGTTGAGACATACGGCGGGAGCGTAGACCGCCCTGGTGGTTGATGTACGCTACTACGGCCGTGTTGTCTGTCCTGACTAGTACATGTTGACCCCTCAGCAACGCTCGGAAGCGGTGCAGGGCGAACCGTACTGCCAGTAACTCGAGGCAATTGACATGCAGAAGGCGCTGGGGTCCTGTCCAGGAGCCCGCAGCTGCTTGTCCATTGCACATGGCACCCCAACCCGTGGATGACGCATCTGTTGATACAACAGTATGCTGGGAAACTCGTTCTAAGGACACTCCGGTCCGTAGAAACTTGAGGTTCGACCACGGGGTGAGAGTCTGTAAGCAGGCCCGAGTCACTTGTACCCAGAGCGTGCCAGACCGCCATGCCCATCTCGGGACTCGATCGCGTAGCCAGTGCTGAAGCGGTCTCATATGAAGCAATCCGAGCGGTGTCACCGCGGCTGCAGATGCCATATGCCCCAGGAGCCTCTGAAATAGTTTCAGTGGAACCGCATTCTTGCCCTCGAGTTGACGAAGGGAAGTCAGCAGAGACTGCGCGCGCTCGCTCGAAAGCTGCGCGCACATGGCGACCGAGTCGATATCCATACCGAGAAAAGAGATCCTCTGCGTGGGGCAAAGTTTGCTCTTCTCCCAGTTGACCCGAAGGCCCAGACGGGCTAGGTGATGGAGCACCAAATCTCTGTGTCCGCAAACCTGCTCTCGAGAGTGACCCAGTATGAGCCAGTCGTCGAGGTAGTTCAGGACGCGAACCCCGTGCTGCCGAAGGGGCGCAAGGGCTGCCTCGGCAATCTTCGTAAAGACGAAGAGGGGACAGAGATAGCCCGAATGGTAGAACTGCGTACTGATATGCCCGCCCCTCGAAAGCAAACCGTAGGAACGGTCTGTGTCGAGGTAGAATGGAGACATGGAAGTAGGCGTCCTTCAGGTCAATCGCTGCAAACCAATCGTCTGGACGAACGCATTCAAAAAGGCGTTTCGCTGTCAACATCTTGAACGGAAACCGGTGAAGGTAACGGTTCAAGATGCGCAGGTCCAGGATAGGTCGTAGCCCACCGGTCTTTTTGGGTACAATGAAGTACGGGCTGTAAAACCCGGAGTTCATCTCGGCTGGAGGGACAGGTTTGATCGCACCCTTCGCCAGTAGGGTGGCAATCTCCGCTCGCATGACAGGGGCATTGGCCCCGATCATAGTGGAACGGACTCCCCGGAAGCAGGGAGGAACTTGCGCGAACTGAATCGCGTAGCCGCGCCTGATGGTCCGCGCGACCCAGCGGGACAGCCCTGGAAGCTGAAGCCAGACTCCCAGAAACTGCACCAGCGGGGTCATTCGGAGCACAGACGTACCCGGTGTGGGCTTGCAGCGATGCAGCGTCACCGGCCCGGACATGGGAGGCTGAGGGGCGTCCCGGTGCGGGGGCACGGTTGACTGCTGCGTCCTGACAGAGGAGACCAGGGAAGGACGCACGTTCCACTGGGGTCTGCTCTGCCAGGAGGCTGGCGACAGAGTGGGATGCGAGTGGCGGGACCCGTGGGTGGCGCGCACTGTCATCACCGGACTCTGTGGGCTCAGGGATGGGAGTGTTAATTCTTTCTTTGACCGAATTAGGGTGCTGCTGACCTGTGGGCCAGCAGCTAAACAAAGGATTCTCCCCCGGCCCTCCACCGGGGGAAGGAGTGGTCCTGCTACCATCTCCTGGAAAGAATACTCCATCCCTGAGCCATCCGTTTCAGGAGCGCCGCTTGGCCTGGCGTTTAGCGGGGTGCGGGGCGGGCTGAGCGGATTGTGACGCCTTCCTTCGGCGACCTCTGCCACCCGGCCCGGGTGAAGGCTGCTGCTTGGGCCGGGCGGGAGGGGCGGGAGCCTTAGGAGGGCGTCCTCGGCGTGGAGCAGACTGAGGCGACTGTGCCGGCGGCTGGGTGGAGGCAGCAGCTGGCCGCCGGGGCAGTACGTGTTTTATAGCCTCAGTCTGCTTCTGGGCGATTGAGAACTGTTGGGCAAAGTCCTCAACCGCCCCGCCGAAGAGGCCGGCCTGGGATATGGGGGCATCGAGGAACCGGGTTCGCTCGGTGTCCCGCATATCAGCCAGGTTCAGCCATAGGTGACGCTCCTGGACCACGTTTGTGGACATCACTTGACCCAGGGAGCGTGCGGTCACCTTCGTCGCCCGGAGAGCGAGGTCGGTGGCGTCACGCAGCTCATTTAAGAGCCCCGGATCAACTCCACCCTCGTGCATGTCCTTGAGGATCCTGGCCTGGTAGACCTGAAGGATCGCCATGGCATGCAAAGAAGCGGCAGCCTGCCCCGCGGCTCTGTGCGATTTCGCCACCAAGGTTGATGTGAATCGACAGGCTTTGGAGGGGTGCTTAGGATCGCTGCGCCAAGTTGAAGCGCTCTGAGGACACAGTTGCATCGCAACAGAACGTTCAACTGGGGGGACCCCAGTGTACCCTTTGGCCGCCGCCCCATCGAGGGCGGAGAAGGCGGAGGAAGTCGCTGAACGGTCACGGGAAGACAACGGGGACTTCCAGGACCGTGCGAGTTCCTCATGAAGCTCAGGAAAGAAAGGTATTGGGGGCGGGGACTGACGGTTGTCAGCGCGCGCTCCCAAAAACCAATCATCGAGCCTGGAGCGTTCGGGACAGGGCGGAGGGTTCCACTCTATCCCTAAGCTCGCGGCTGCCCGAGACAACATGGCTGTCAGCTCTGGGTCCGACTCGGGCAATGCTGGAACGCCCGAAGGCGGCAGCACAGCCGAGTCATCATCCTCAGAGGACTCGAGCCCACCTTGTGATGCGGTGACTGACATCGCATCCTCCTCCGGAGCGCCAAACAAGAGATGCACGGGGGGGCCGGAGCAGGCCCCGCGATCTGCGTCTGAACACTCGCGGGTTGCAGTGTGCAAGACGGGGGTGTGGCCCGAGGCATGAGCGTCGGGGCTTTGTTCCACACCGTAACCGTCAGGTCACCCTGACCACCAGCTGAAGTACTGGGCCTCTGGGACTCAGTAGATCGGGGTGTGGTAGAGGGGACTCTCACTTCATTACGAAGGTCATGGAGTCTCGACCGCAACACCGCGATGGTCATATTCCCGCAGTGGGAACATGACTCATCCACAAACGCTGCCTGGGCATGCTGAAAGCCCAAACATACCAGACAGTGTTTGTGCCCATCGGAAGAAGATAGCAACCGGCCACACCCAGAAGTACACGGACGAGACATCCTGAAAAGGACGCGTCACGTGTAAGCTCTTTTAGGAGAGGAAAGCCTCGCAGAGAACGCCGAAGCGCCCAGCGACCACACACCAGCTGTCAAGCGGACCACTGCACAGATCAGCAGGCAGGCAGTATGATGATCACTGGAACGCGCCGTAACACCAACGCCTCTGGAAAGCTGCTCGTCTCAAAGCTTGTCGAAGACTCAGATCAGGCTTGAAGGAGTGAAGAGATACTCTTGGCTCCAAAGCAGAAACATAATGTGATGTTGCCAGCGTACTTCCTTATATACCCACGAGGTGGGGCGGAGTTACACATGCAAATTCCGCATGCCCATGGCATTGGCACTGCCATTGGGCGCTGTTGAATTCTCGAAGATAATTGGCTTCTAAGCGAAACCCCCATTCGTTAGTCACTAACGTACGTCGTAGTGACTGAACGAAAGGGAACAGTATATTAGAATGATTTCTGAAAGATCATGTGACACTGAAGACTGGAGTACTGATGCTGAAAATTCACCTTTGGCATCACAGGAATAAATTACAGTTATTTTAAATTGTAATAATATTTCACAATATTGCTGTTTTTATTTTATTTTTGATCCAAAAAATGCAGCCTTGGTGACCATAAGAGACTTCTTTCAAAAACATAAAAAAATCTTACCAGCCCCAAACTTTTGAATGGGTGTACATGGTCTGCAACAATGCTTAGGTAGATGGTACATGTCAAAGTAACATCCGCATGGATGGCAGGACCCAAGGTTTCCCAGCAGAACATTGCCCAAAGCATCACACTGCCTCTGCCGGCTTGTCTTCTTCCCATAGTGCATCCTGGTGCCATGTGTTCCCCAGATAAGAAAAGCACACGCACCCGGCCATCCATGTGATGTAAAAGAAAACGTGATTCATCAGGCCAGGCCACCTTCTTCCATTGCTCCATGGTCCAGTTCTGATGCTGACATGCTCAAAGTTGGCGCTTGGACAGGGGTCAGCATGGGCACCCTGTCTGGTCTACGGCTATACAGCCTCATACACAACAAACTGCGATGCACTGTGTATTCTGACACCTTTCTATCAGAACCAGCATTAACTTCTTGAGCAATATGAGCTAAAGTATAGCTTGTCTGTTTGAACGGATACACGAGCCAGCCTTCGCTCCCCACGTGCATCAATGAGACTTGGCCGCCCATGACCCTTTTGCCAGTTGACAACTGTTCCTTCCTTGGGAATTTGGCCCTTGTCAAACTCGCTCAAATCCTTACGCTTGCCCATCAAAATGTTCACTTGCTGCCTAATATATCCAGAGGTGGGTAGTAACGAATTACATTTCGTCCCCTTGGAATTATAAGGTTCTATCTGACATTTTTGTCAAAATTGAGTTATTCACATATTCTTATTCTGTGACAACTTTACATTATGTGATGTTGTTTTTTTAAGTTTTTAAGTTTTTTGGAACTTTGTATTTAGAAAATAAAAAGGTTCTTTCTACACAGTCAAATGGAATGAAAAAACTTTCAAGCTCAATATCTAACCCGTTCTCACTTCCAAAGCGTCGAAAAACGAAGCATGGTCAAGTGCTTTCCGCATCACAATAAAGACGCTAAAGGCACCCCTAGGCGTCACTATATCGACGCGCTGAGTGCTCCATTCATTTCAATGAGAAACCTTCGGCGTCAGTATATTCATTAGCTTACATTAGTTAACATGAACTAATAATAAACTGAACTTATAAAGCATTTATTTATCTTTGTTAATGTTAATTTCAACATTTACTAATGCATTATTCAAATATTGATAACATTAGTTAATGCACTGTGAACTAACATGAATAAACCATGAACATCTGTATTTTTATGAAACAACATTAACAAAGATGCTGAACAGAGGTGTTGTTCATGGTTAGTTCATGTTAACTAATACATTAACTAATGTTAACTAATACAACCTTATTGTAAAGTGTTACCGAGAGGTGTGTGAAAGCTCTCCAAGTAGTCTGAAATTCAGGGTTTTCGCTTCTTATCAATCAGATCAAAAGTAACTACACTCTAAAAAAAAAAGGTTCTATATGGCACCAAAAATGGTTCTTGGCTCGTAATCATAGGGGAACCTTTTTAAAAGTGCTATATAGCACCAATTTTGGTGCTTCAGTGGTTCTTCAGCGGTTCTCCAGAGGTTCTTCATCGGTTCTTTGACTAAGATGCTATATAGCACCACTAACTAAGGTGCTATATAGCACCGCTACCATATACAGAACATGTTAAGATATGGTGCTTTATAGCACCAAAAGTGGTTCCTCTATGATTACGACGAAGAACCATTTTTGGTGCCATATAGAACCTTTTTTTTTTTTATAGTAACTAACTACTTGAGTAGATTTCTCATCGAATATTTTTTTACTCTTACTCAAGTAAATATTACGATTGTTACTTTTACTTTTACTTGAGTAAATATTTCCGTAAGTGCTTGTATTTTTACTTGAGTACAGATTTTGGCTACTCTACCCACCTCTGAATATATCCCACTAACAGGTGCCGTGATTAAGATATAATCAGTGTTATTCACTTCACCGGTCATAATGTTATGCCTGATAGGTGTATATATATATAAACACAATTGACAGATTCTGGGGTATGTGAACTTATGAGCACAACCGTATATAATATATGTAGTGTATTTGTTAGCATCCTGCTTATGCATGTGTTGTTGTGTGCTGTGTGTGGTCTAGGGTGTTATTATTTATTGATTCTAGCTGGAATACATGCATCATAATATCACATCTCTTGAGACTCTCTCCGTGACCTTTCTCTGTAGGTATGATTTGTGTGTCTGTGTGCATTTAATATGCCTCTGTCCTCTTCATTGAACTATTAATAGTCGTACCCAGCATGAAGAAGTAAATTGTGTCACAACTGTGATATAATGAATATTCTGAACTCTTTTGGCTGCTCTGTTGTGGAGTTTTCGAGGGCATTTACGCAAGGTTACAGCTGTCCACAGGCATGCCACAAGCAGCTTAATGGACCAGAATAAAGCTCCCATTCAATATGACTTGCAACAGCATTAACCAAATGAAATCGCCTTTATTCACTAAACTTTGATCTATAATCGAGAAACCCAATTTTCTCCTGGACTGGTCAGCAAGAGATGTCTGGTTCATGTTAGCGAGTGATAGACGGAGGCCCTTCCTTCTCCTCTGAGGGGAACGAAGATTATAGGCTGGAAATATATTGCTGAGATATAATTGCTGTGATATAAATTCTGCCGCTCCCTGCTGCAGCATCAATCTGCCTAGAACATTACACTATAAAGAGTTTGATAGACTGATGTGTGCGATCAATTGGTGTTTATTATTCCGGTTGCTTTACCTGGTGATTGGTGGCTGTCACCAGCATATATTGTATTTTGGATGCTGGTCCCTTAGACAATGTTCCTTGTTCGAGAAAGGCCAATACTGACTGGAGAAACACCAAACCAGCATAGACCAGCTTAAACCAGCATAGAAACTCAAGCTGTACTCAGGTGGTCTATTCAGAGGGTATTATTTTAGTATAATTGAGAGGTTTTCTTCCTATTTTGTGGTTTTAGTTTTAGTTAATAATGCCCCTGGTGACAACTGAAAGTGCTCCACAACACCATGATTAGATCTAATGGAGCAATCTGGAATTAAATGTTTAAGCACACAAAATGTTCTTATTAATGTTCCACTTCCTGGTTTACATGTACTCAGCATTGTAGTATTAGAGCACTAGATCTTTAATTAGTGGAGCTTACTAAGGCAGGCATTGCCATTAGCTTTGTTCATACTTGGAATGAACAATCTTTGATCTTTCACTGTCATAATCTGGGTATATTTCACTTTCTATCTTTCTCAGGCTGGCAGATACAGTGTGTGTGTGTGTGTGTGTGTGTGTGTGTTACATGAGGCACTGGCAACTGGCGATGCTGGTCTGGCTGGTCAGGGATTGTGGATGTATTCCCACAGGGTCCTGCAGCTGAGCCAAAAGTACTGGAGGATTTCCCTGAAGCGAAAAAGAAAACACAGAAGAGTAGCCGTGGGACTACATGAAACACAGGGGTCAATCTCAAACATCCAGGGCATTGAACGCTTGTAAAAAAAATCTGTATCTATATATATATATATATATATATATATATATATATATATATATATATATATATATATATATATATATATATATATATATATATATATATATGATGTACATGATGTCAGAAATATATGATGTCAAAGAGTCTTGACACCAGTAAAGTCAAACCCTACTGAAAAAGTGGAAAAAGAGTTGACTGTGCATTCAGTCAGTGGAATCAGGTCTCATTTAAGTTCATTTTAATTTTAACCCATACATGTTGTTTTTGGAGCCACAAGAATATGATATTATAAGTTTATCATATTTATACATATGTATTATTATTAATTTATTATTATTATTATTATTATTATTATTATTATTATTATTATTATTATTATTATTATTATTATTATTATTATTATTATTATGTGTACTTTATAATACATTTATAATATTTACCATATTGTAAAAGTTCTTAACCATTCACGCTATTGTTTGTGGAACCACTAGAATATTACATTAATTACGTGTTTATTAATGTTATAAATAATAATGATTTTTTTTTTGTATTATTATTATTAATTATATATAATTATTTTTTTATTATTATTATTATGTTTATTTTATAATACATTTTATACTATTGTTTTATTATAATAAGTAGTTTTTGTAATAATGATAATAATAATAATAATAATAATAATAATAATAATAATAATAATAATAATAATAATGCACTGAATAGTAGAATATTTTTATTCAGTAGTCATTTTTATCTTATATTTAATATTTCTTTGTTCTTTTTTAAATTCTTTTATTGTTAATATGCCTTTGTAATATCTATTGTAAGCTGCTTTTGATGAATGCGTTCATCTAAATGCGATGTCCATAACACTACAATATGTGTCTTTGAGTGAGACGCCTGCTGTTAAGTATTCTCATCTTTGCATGGGATCCTATAGCGATCAAAAAATATTTAGAATTAAGTGAATGTGACACTAAAATGAACCTGTAGTGCTATGCGTACCACACTACACACTTAAAGCAAACTAAACTCAAACCACCTCCCAAGATGGTCTCGGGTCAGTTCTGTTAAAGAAGTCAGGGATCATTTAAAGTGTTCGAATATAAGGCAAAATTCATGTGTGGAACATCTAAGTGAGTGTGAGAGATCAGCTTTGACTTTCTACGAACTGAGTTCTCATTCTGTCTGCCTGTGCCTTCCAGTTTCAAAATGACACCCATCCTGGACATTCCAGCTGTTCAAGGCTGAGTCAGATGTGTGTGTTGGTATGCATGTGTGTGTATGTGTATGAATATTTATAATCTCACTGACCCTGATTCCTTTCTCATAGTTGATGGATTCTTCCCTCCTAACACAGGAAGCGCTTGGAAGCCACCTCCCACTTTCCCAGTCTCCCATGCTGCTGCATTCCTGACCCTGCTCCCTTGCTTTCCTTTCTCTCTACTCACATCCGCTATATTCCACTTCCCACTTTGTGTGTGTGTGTGTGTGTGAGTGTGTGTGTGTGTGTGTGTGTGTGTGTGTGTGTGTGTGTGTGTGTGTGTGTGTGTGTGTGTGTGTGTGTGTGTGTGTGTGTGTGTGTGTGTGTGTGTGTGTGTGTGTGTGTGAGAGAGAGAGAGAGAGAGAGAGAGAGAGAGAGAGAGAGAGAGAGAGAGAGAGAGAGAGAGAGAGAGAGAGAGAGAGAGAGAGAGAGAGAGAGAGAGAGAGAGAGAGAGAGAGGTTGATACAAGGTCAGGATGTTCTGGGTCTTTGCCCAGGTCAGAGACACTTGAGTTTAACTCTACCGTCACTTAACTGCTCCAGTTCTACAGCTCATCATATTCTCAAATCAGTATCTTCGTCTTGTTTTTAGTAAAAAAATAATTAATTAAATTAATGACGAGATGAATACACATGAAATAAAGAAAATATAGGCCTCTGTAGAGGAAATTTACTTAGTTATGGTTAGTTGAACATCAAGATAAACAATCGTAGTTCAAGAGCAAGACATGCTTGATTCAGCTCACAAATGGGCCAGTTTTATTAGAAACCTATGAGATTACCATTCAAAAGTTTGGGAAGTCTCTTATGCTCCCCAAGGCTGTTATTTGATCAAACATGCAGTAAAATATTGTAATATTGTGAAATATTTTTATGATTTAAAATGTAATTTATTTCTGTGATGTCAAAGCTGAATTTTCAGCATCATTACTCCAGTCTTCAGTCACATGATCCTTCAAAAATCATTCTAATATGCCGATTTGCTGCTCAAAAATAAAAAATAAAAATAATAATAATATCTTATGTTGTGCTTCTTAATTTAACATAAACCTTTTTCAGGATTCTGTGATTAATAGAAAGTCTAAAATAACAGCATTTATTTGAAATTAAAATATTGGGCCCACTTTATATTGGGTGGCCTTAGATACTGTACTAACATTTAAATTAATTATTTGATACATTGCACTTACATTTTAAAAATGACCTGCATGTAATTACATCTGTAATTAATTTCTGTAGTTACATTTATAATTGCTGACCCTTCGCTTACACCCAAACTGACCCATACCACACACCTGTCCCTAACTTTACCTGTATCCCAACTCAATATCAGCAAAAGTGTTTTTCAATACAATATGAACAAAATAAGAACATTGTACTTATTTTTTGATGCAAGTACATAGTGGGTAAAGCCACCTAATATGAAGTGGAACCAAAATATTTTGTAACTTTATAGCGTTACTGTCGCTTTTGATCAATTTAATCCATTCTTGCTGAATAAAAGTATACATTTTTTTCCCCCAAAACATCCTGCTGACCCTAAACCTTTGAATGATAGTGCATAATTATATACAACCCCTCAAATACATGTAAGTTAATTACCATAAAAGTGAGTATAACTATATCATAACTATAGATCTGAGATGCTGGTCAAATTAATATGTTGATAAAATCATTTGAAATGGGAGTTGGGTAGTTTGAAATAGAAAAAAAATACACATAAGAAGAATTTTCAGTAGTGGTCTCAGATTGTTTAACTTTGTTGTATAATGAAAAACTGTACAGCTACAGTTTCTCAAACTTTTTATTGGTCTTATTTCAAGCAAAGGGTTTCTGCAGCTCAACACAATATGGCCAAAAAACACACGGAAATCATGGATTTGTACTAGACTTTGAATCCATTCTAAGTCACTGTGGATAGAACTATCTGTAAAACAATATAAGTTAAATAGTCTTAAAGTAAACACATAAAATAGAAGTGTATAAGTGAATAAATAACAGAATTCTTCCTTCAGGAAGTACTTGCTTAAAACACTGTTGTTTGCTTATGCTTATGCAAGTAGTTACATTCATAAGCAATGCATCACATAGAGATAATATTGGACAGTAAAACAGCTCATTCCTCAAAGACGAAATTGCCATGTTTGAGGAACAAAAGATCTGTATTCACCACTAGAGCGCAACACGTCAAAGACTCAATCAAAAATTAAAATCTCTTTTGTTTCTTGCAGTGACTCGTTTGCTATCTCAATCGCTGTCTCTGAAGAAGATTTATGAGCAAACCTTTCCTCATCATGTCTGTGTCAGATTTATGAATGAAAGAGTAAGACGCTAAAGAGCTATTTAGGGGAAAAGCCGCCTTCCTGTTCGGAAATGCATCACTTCCTGTTAGATTCGCAGCTGAGCCCTGGGGACACCGAGGTGATTATTCATTGTGAGTAGTTGCTATCTCATTTGCTAAGTACATGGAAATATTAAGTGGAGGCATCCCTTTATTTGCACTAGTAGCAAGGTGTCAACTGAAAGTGAGTGTAGTTCCTTTTTTTTTTTTTTGATATGTCAGACCTGTGCCAATTGAAAAGCAGGGGCCACCGACCAACTGACTGACTGACTGAATGAATGAATAAATAAATGAACAAAGGAACAGTGGAGAGTGCAGTCTGAGGAATGTATTGACATTTAGTTCACATACTTTCAGTTCTTTTCATTCATGGAATTCAGCTCAGCTGTATCAGCATAGTACAAGGTCTCGCACTGAACAGAGTGGCCCCAAGGAAACAAGGAAAGCACCCAGAAACCCCAGAGTACTCCATTGAGCTCTAGTCATAAGTTTGGCTGTGAATAAAATGTTATTTATGTGTTTGAATGGTTGTGTGTTCACATGCACAGTAAAGGTTTAATGGCCATGGAAGCTAATTATGTTTGTGTGCATGCATAAGTTTGCATTGTGCAAGACAGAACTTGTTTGTGCTAGACCAATGACACATGACACAAATGCATGCCATTCATTCGGTCAGGCAGCGGACGCACTCTTTACAGATGGCATTTTGGCTGCCGCCCTCCAATTCACCTAATCACAATGCACCAGTGCAGACAAACAAACAAGAATCAATGCAGGATCCGAAGTTCAGACAATAGAGCTTGTGATTCAAATCCAGTCCAGACCAGAGAGTTGAATATGCACCATTGTCCATGTATTCAAAAAAATTATGTAACCCTCTTGAAAAGATGGTTTATGCTGGTTTATCTGGGTAGGTTTGGTGATGGTCTAGATGCTGGACTAGCAGAGTACATTTTTTTTCACCAGCAAGTTTATTCATCAGTTTTTTTTGGCATCTTATCCAGTAGAATAAATATCCTTGAAGCTGAATAACTTCACTTGAGAAGATAAATTGTGTAAAGAATTGTTTTCAGTGAATGTATCTTGAATTGAGTTTATTTTTCTATACCCACACTGTAAAAAATAAATCTGTAAAATAACAGAAAAAGTACCGGCAGCTACTAAGAGTACCCGGACATTATCCAGTAATTTTACGGACATTTCTGTTAACCCTAACGTAGAACACAATGAAGTGCAAAATTCAAAACACAGGTAAAACACCTGTAAAAAAATAAATACGGAAAATTCTCTGTATAAGATTTTTTTAGAGTGCACAGGAAGACAATTCTTGTTTAAAACATGAATAAATTTCATTTTTTTCATTTTTTTCTTTTTTGGGGGGAAAATGTAGATTCAAATTATATATCTTAATTTCAGATATTCTCTAAACATAAAAATCTGTTTACACCAAGATGCAAAAATAAAAACCCTAAATCTAATATCTCTTTAAAGTAACACCAACATTTCCCTTGTAAAAAAAGTGAAAAATGTACCTGCATATAATATTAAAAAAATAAAATACAATTTCACAAAGATAGTACACTTTCATGACTGTTTTTTAACACACTTTTAAAAAGTGTGCTTTGTAATGGTGTCAAACTAAAAGTTTTACTTAAAATACATTTTAAATCATTGGGCCCTATACCCGGTGCAATGCGGCGCTACACAAGGGTGTATTTGCTAGTTTCAGCCCAACGCAGTTATCATTATCCAGTCCCTCCAGAAAAACGCGATTATGCGATTGCATAATTCAATGCATAATCAGCCAAAGTCCACATATTTATGCGGGAGGTGCATTTTTTGAAATACGCTGCACTTTCACCGCAAAAAAATGGCCGATTTCCGTGCGCAAAATATGCGGGGCTTGTATGATTTCATAATCCCTGCATTTTCGTTGCTAAAAAGTTACATATATCTTAGCAGAAAGTTGAGAAATGTTTTACTTCATACAAGAGCAGCCATTTCCCCCTATTGCCATGGGAACGTTATGTAGTGACGTAATTACCCGACGTGAACATCATCGAAAAAGAACTTTACAGTTGTAAGATTGCACTTTTTTGTTACCAGTGGGTTAAATCATGTTTCAAAAACCTTACAGTTGTAAGTATATTAGTATTGTGTAAATTTACGTTACAGTAAGAGATTGCACTTTGTGCATTGGAAGCACTTATTTTAACAGAAGATGTTTTGTATAGCTACCTCTGTAAAACAGGAAGCACGCATTTTATTTTTAAAATATTTTATTTATTCATTTTTACAGAAGTTGTAGCATATTCCTTTTGTAAAGCTACAGAACTTGTTTGACTCATCAATGTTTTGTAAGTTTGAGCCATGTGTTTATTAAAGGGGCACTTCAGCGCTGGGAAGATGAATGTGTATTTAAACTGTGTCATTTATGTATAGAAATGTGAAATTAATTATTAAAGTGTGAGTGAGCCGAACGAAAGTCACAGGACAAACACAGCAGGTGTCAGATTTTTATTCAGCACCAGAGGGAAATAAGAGCTGAGGTAAGCGCGGCTGTCGTTCTCAGCGCGTGTCCAGTCTGGCGCGTTTTCAGATCGCATATGGAAAGCTACATTTTAATAGGAATTTATTGAAAAGTTGAAACACTCACTTTGCTCTGCAGCGCTCCGGTTATGAATGCCCGAGGCCGAGCCGAGCGCATTTACATTCTGTGCGTGAGATCTCTCCCCTGTGGGCGGGTTGAAAACATGCGGAACAGCTCCCTCTACTGGCTGTAGTTTTTAGCCTCTGGCCAAAAAATCCTCCGATGACGCAAATATTATTTGATATTTGCGTCATCGGAGGATTTTTTTTCAGAAATAAAATGCATAATTCTCTCGTCTCAGGGGGATATGAGGGGGGAAAGTACCATAATTCAAATATACTATATTTGTATCAAATATACAAATATACTAAAACTTAAATATTCCCAGCACGTTCTGTGATGTAGTATGCTTGCTTATCATAGGAAGTAATACGAAATGACTCTATACATTCAGGTAGTAGCCTAGTGTGAACAGGGTGTTGGGGGAATCACTTTTTTTCTCTTTTCTCTTCATCAAACCACAGTTTTTGCAAGTTCCCACAATTTCATCGCATAAAATTGCATAAATATCCCGCATATTCCATCGCATTTTTTAAGAAAACGTGCCACAAAATCAAGGATTTTTGCCCGCAACAATCAAAAAAAAAAATCAGCATTTTTCTGGAAGGACTGATTATCATGTCCTGTGCCATGTTGTTTAAATAGCAAATCACTCACACCCATCTGTTCGCCCATGGGCGTGCTGATCTAAAAACGAGGTGTGTTCAGGTGCATTGTTGGCGCATTGCTATTTTGAGTCGACTGAAAACTTATGAGTCTATTTTGTGTTATTTAAAGGGCACGTTAGTAATATGCGCCTATAGGCATGTATACACAACACATATTACACACACAGGGATGTGCAGCAGCACACACACATTTTAAAATAGGCCTATTAAAAATAAAAGGATTCCACTGAGGAAAACTTGCAAATTCCGCCATGTAAATAGCGAATCCGCCATGGTGGCCAAGTGCAACTGGCTTTTAAAGGGACCTTTAATATAATTTTAAACTATAATAAATTTTAATTTGACTGTAAATAGCATGCGATTAAGTGTCTGGAAACTTTACATTCAGTTTGCACAAGTATATTCTTATAAAATATAATATTTCCACAACAAGTGCTCTTTAAAAAAGTGCTCTTTTTCGCAGGGGTACTATTACTCTAGCTATTAGTAATGTGCTGAAGTTTAATACTTAGACTAAGTGTTTGTTCTAGTTTGGAGCAAAAGTAATAGTGATGCCTTAGAAAACACCAACTACAAGTATAAGCAAATATTGACTTGCTCTGACCCTGACCTATAGCTTGTTCACCAAGTGGCATTAGTCTTATTTCTTGTATTTATGACACTTTCTTCCTCCTTTCTTTCATTGTCCCTCTATAGAATCCAATGTAACAGAGGTGTGTGTGTGTGTGTGTGTGTGTGTGTGTGTGTGTGTGTGTGTGTGTGTGTGTGTGTGTGTGTGTGTGTGTGTGTGTGTGTGTGTGTGTGTGTGTGTGTGTGTGTGTGTGTGTGTGTGTGTGTGTGTGTGTGTGTGTGTGTGTGTGTGTGTGTGTGTGTGTGTGTGTGTGTGTGTGTGTGTGTGTGTGTGTGTGTGTGTGTGTGTGTGTGTGTGTGTGTGTGTGTGTGACTGGCAGGGATACAGAGAGATGTCGAGGATAAATCTGAGTAGATGAGACGTGTTGACAAGACTGTGAATGAGTGTGTGAAGCGTCCTATGTGTTTGAGTGTGTGTATGTGCGTGTTTTATGAGCACTCTGCTGAGTGCAATCTTAGGATCTGATTACTATGAGAAAAAAAGCCCTACAGCCCCAGTGTGACGGGTGCAAAGTGATCTGCGTTATCATTATCTACATCTGCTTTCTCTGACAGTCACATTCATTCACCCTAACTTTACTCCGCCAGGCCTCTGTATCGGATAACATAAAACACTATACCATCCACTAAGGTAAATTCAACAGCTGAGCTATTTAAAGGTGCTTTTTCTTGTGATTGTCTTGGACTGACACTTATTAGCATGTATGCAGTATCACGCAAAAGTTTTCAGTTACCATTGCCTTTCCTGGAAAACACTGTTCACGTGCGTATTTGTCACCCATGTACTATTACCATTCACTCACCCTCACTGATCCAAACCTGTATGACTGTCTTTCTTCTGCAGAACACAAAATAAAATATTTTAAAGAATGTTTTTGTCCATACAATGAAATAAAATGTTGACCAAAAATGCAGTACTGGTCAAGTTTGAAAACTATTGTTAATGTTTTTGAAAGAAGTCTTTTATGCTCTCATCAAGCCTGCATTTATTTGATCAAAATACAGGGGTTGAAACAGTAATTTTGTGAAATATTATTACAAATACAAATAATGGTTTTCTATTTTAATATACATTAAAACATTATTTCTGTGATGCACAATCATTTCTCCAGTCTTCAGTGTCACATGATCCTTCAGAAATCATTCTATTATGTTGATGTATTATCAATGTTGAAAACAGTTGTGCTGCTTAATATGTATTAATATGATGTATTAATGTGATACTTTTTCAGGATTCATTGATTAATAAAAAGTAAAATACTTTTCTAACCATATAAATCTTTACTATTACTTTTTATCAATTTAACACATCCTTGCTGAAGAAAAGTATTTCTTTAAAAAAAAGAAAGAAAGAAAATGAAAAGAAGTGTACAAAAGATTTCCATTTTAAATAAAGGCTGTTTTTTGCAAAAATCTTTTTTTCCCTACTAATGTATCTTAAAAGGTACAACAGCATATTTGTACTTTTAAAGATACACTTTGTGCATGTTTTGTTTTCTGAAAATGAATAAAACAGCTTTTTCTAGGGCTCATTATTAAAATCATACATACGTAGTTCAGCTTTAAATGTGCATTTCAGCATCAGCCTTTCATTGTGTGTTTGGGATCATGAGGGCCGTGAACACTCAGGGTTGTGAAACTGACATTGTGACATGGACAGGTCCCGCCTCAGCTGGAGAGAGAGACAGACAGCAGGATGCATTATATTTAAGTGGCATATGGGAGAGAGTGGACAGCTGTCACAGGTCTGAGAGAAGATACCCAGAGGCTGAGAGTGTAAAGTTACATCAAATCACTGCCCTCCACCTTCTTTTTGGGCCTATATCAGATCATTAACAACACTATTCAGTATTTTTATCACCTTTTAGGTTGTTTGGAGTCCATATACACTATATTGCCAAAAGTATTGGGACACCCCTCCAAATCATTGAATTCAGGTGTTCCAATCACTTTGGCCAAAGGTGTATACAATCATGCAGACTGCTTCTACAAACATCTGTGAAAGAATGGGTCGCTCTCATGAGCTCTATGAATTCAAGCGTGGTACCGTGATAGGTTGCCACCTGTGCAATAAGTCCATTTGTGATATTTCCTCACTACTAAATATTCCACATCAACTGTTAGTAGTATTATAACAAAGTGAAAGCAATTGGGAACAACAGCAACTCAGCCACAAAGTGGTAGGCCACGTAAAATCACAGAGCGGGGTCAGCACATGCTGCGCATGCAGTGCGCAGAAGTTACCAACTTTTTGCAGTCATCAGTCAATTGCTACAGACCACCAAACTTTGTGTGGCCTTCAGATTAGCTCAAGAACAGTGTGTAGAGAGCTTCATGGAATGGGTTTCCATGGCCGAGCAGCTGCATCCAAGCCTTACATCAGCAAGTGCAATGGTGTAAAGCACGCCGCCACTGGACTCTAGAACAGTGGAGATGAGTTCTCTGGAGTGATGAATCACGCTTCTCTGTCTGGCAGTCCGATGGACGAGTCTCAGTTTGGTGGTTGCCAGGAGAATGGTACCTGACTGCATTGTGCCAAATGTAAAGTTTGGTGTGGGTTTAAATTATGCTGTGGGTTTGTTTTTCAGGGGTTCCCAGCAGGCACCGGACGTCAATATGACGCCAGATTGACATTGGACCGCAACGTCGGATAGACGTTGCATTTTGTTTGAAAATGAAAATTGAGTTGACGTCAGAACACAACATCAGATTGACGTTGGGTTCTGACGTCAACCTGATTTTAATTTTCAACCAAATTGCACCGTCCGTCCAACGTTGGATGTTGACGTCAATCTGACGTTGGGTTCTGACGTCAACCCGATTTTCATTTTCAACCAAAATGCAACGTCCGTCCAACGTTGGATGTTGACGTCAATCTGACGTTGGGTTCTCACATCAATCTGACGTTGGGTTCTGACATCAATCTGACGTTGGGTTCTGACGTCAACCCGATTTTCATTTTCAACCAAAATGCAACGTCCGTCCAACGTTGGATGTTGACGTCAATCTGACGTTGGGTTGTGACGTCAACACGATTTTCATTTTCAACCAAAATGCAATGTCCATTCAACGTTGGATGTTGACGTCAATCTGACGTTGGGTTCTGACCCATCTGACGTTGGGTTCTGACGTCAACACGATTTTCATTTTCAACCAAAATGCAACGTCCGTCCAACATTGGATTAGACATGTGCCGGTACACGGTAATAGGATATATCACAATAATGAACATGCACGATATTGTTACCGTGGGCACTTCAAAATACCATAAATAATTATTTATTACAAATTATTTCAATTTCTTAGAATGCATTTTAAGAATACTTTACCCATCAACCGTTTAAAATGAACACGTCAAAGAGGAACGCGCACTGATGTAAACAAACTCAACTTGCATGAGCACATGGCGGAACGCGTGAAGGAGGCACTGAAGTGCACATTCACTCTCTGACGGCAGAGGGCGCTGACGGAACAGCAGAAATGCAGCCGTTTCCCCGGTAACCTCCGTAAACAAAATAATTTTCTTTATTTGCTATGGTGCTCATCACATAACCAAATACTTTAATACTTAAAGACTTAAGGCTATATTTTAATCTGGACTACATGCCCTAGATATTGTTTGAATATGTTCAGATTTTTTGTTGTTGAGTCACAAACTTTACAATAAGGCTCTATTATTTAACATTAGTTCATTCATTAAAAAAACTGACAATGAAAAATACTTCTAAAGCATTTATTAATCTTAGTTAAATGTAAATTTCACCATTTAATAACACATTATTAAAATCAAAAGTTGTAACTGTATTATTTAATGGACCTGAGCTAACATTAACTAACAGTTGCTTTTTTTAAACTATACGTTATCAAAGAATAATAACTTCAGTATAAATGTAGCTATTCGCTTTTGTTAATGTTAATGTATTAACTAGTGAGACCTTATTGTAAACATTTTTGTGTATTTCTTTATTGTATTTAAATGTTCAGTTCTTTTGTTATAAGAAAGTTATTAAACCTGTTATAGTATGACAACACTTTTTTTGCAATGAATTTCAATACCGTGATAATACCGAATACCGTGATAAAAGCTTCAGCAATTAATCGCAACATGAAAACTTGATACCGGCACATGGCTACATTGGATGTTGACATCAATCTGACGTTGGGTTCTGACGCCAATCTGACGTTGGGTTCTGACGCCAATCTGACGTTGGGTTCTGACGCCAATCTGACGTTGGGTTCTGACGCCAATCTGACGTTGGGTTCTGACGCCAATCTGACGTTGGGTTCTGATGTCAACCGATTTTCATTTTCAACCAAAATGCAACATCCGTCCAACGTTGGAGGTTGACGTCAATCTGACATTGGGTTCTAAACACAACACCAGAATGACATCAACCTCCAACGTTGGACAGACATTACATTCATATTGAAACTGGCCATTATCTCATTTGTCATCAGCCTGTGGATATAAAAAGAAAAGGATTTAAATGTACAAATAATGAATAATACGTAACACATTATGAACCGGTTGTCATAGTTTTTGTCAGGTTCATTATATCTAATGCAGATGTCACACTGGTTCTACTCTGGTGCCAGATGAAAGGTCATGGACTCACCCAGATTGCCAGGTTTTTATCTTCTGGCAACACAACTGAAAACATGCAATTCCAAAATCTAAAACCTAAAACATTTACTTAGGTCTGTTGTGAATATGTACACAAAAAAAGAGAAGAAACAACAAACAACTGCTGACTGAGCAATTAGATGGAACCAAAAGAAATGGTTTAGGATATTTCACACAATGAATTCAGTGATATCACCAGTCTGTAATCGTTGTCGTTACTGCTTCTTCTTCTTCGCTTGTTTTAATCAAGAGATGCTGTACTTGTTCAGGAGATGTGTAATAGCGCCCCCTACCGTATAACATGGAAAGTGGAAAATATCGTAGAGATAACAAAAGACCGAAGAAAAATCACTCACGACTCTTGACGGAATAACTTTTAATAAGGGTTCATCTATATTTATATGCAGTGATATATAATTTAATGCAGACTATGCAGTAATATTTTACATTTGATTACTATTTGTGTACCTGAAAATCTAGTTTAGACCTATATTAACCTACATCATTTGTATGTTTGTTCTGCTGTATTGATTTATGCAGTTTATCGTAATTTGATTATTTGTTCTTTTTTTATTACTGATTGTCTTTAACAATATTTACAATATATATTAGCTAGGCTAGTAGTTTTTGGAGTCATAAACTTATTTATTAAGGTTACATCAAAAACAACAAAAACAATACTGGGCTTATTTTATTTTATTTATTACTTTTTTGCAACTTAATCCGGAGAAACAACTCAAGCAAAGCCTCCTTGGTTGTGTTGTATTGGTTGTTGTTTTATATTTATTTACCAAATGTGCACTCTTGTCATTTCAGCTCACTGTAGAAATGCTCCAATACAAACATCCGCCTACTGCGTGCCGCGTCTGACAACACCACTTATCCGTAACACGCCCGCTCCTCGACACTAGTAGTTTCGGGATGTCTACTCCACTACAAATGTGTTAAAACCAACAAAATAACAGCGTCTGATGATGTTAGAGTTTCCTGTTTCATGTTAGAGTTTCACAGCCTAAAAACTAATAAAATATCAACATCTAATGATGTTAGAATCTGACGTCAATATGATGTTAGAATCTGACGTCAATATGATGTTGGCTTGAGACATTGGTACAACGTTAGATTATGGTTAGTTAATACCACAACCTAAAACCAACAAAGGATCAACGTCTAATGATGTTAGAATCTGACGTCAATATGATGTTGGCTTGAGACGTTGGCTCAACGTTAGATTTTGGTTAGTTAAAACCACAACCTAAAACCAACAAAAGATCAACGTATGATGATGTTAGTATCTGACGTCAATATGATGTTGGCTTGAGACGTTGGTTCAATGTTAGATTTTGGTTAGTTAATACCACAACCTAAAACTAACAAAGGATCAACGTCTAATGATGTTAGAATCTGATTTCAATATGATGTTGGCTTGAGACATTGGTACAACGTTAGATTTTGGTTAGTTAATACCACAACCTAAAACCAACAAAGGATCAACGTCTAATGATGTTAGAATCTGACGTCAATATGATGTTGGCTTGAGACGTTGGCTCGATGTTGGATTTTGGTTACTTTACAACACAACCTTAAAACAACTAAATATCAACATCAGCTGACGTTGGTATTGGACGCCAAATTAACGTTGGCATTAGACGTTGAGCTGACGTTGAATTTTGGTCACCTGACGTCGCAACCAAAATGTAACAAAATATCAACGTCTTATGACGTTGTGTGCCTGCTGGGTTGGGCCTGGCCCCTTAGTTCCAGTGAAATGAACTCTTAATGCTTAAGCATGCCAATCCATTTTGGACAATTTCATGCTCCCAACTTGGGGAACAGTTTGGGGATGGCAAAGCAAGCAAGGTCCATAAAGACATGGATGAGTGAGTTTGATGTGGAGGAACTTGACTGGCCTGCACAGAGTCCTGACCTCAACCTGATAGAGCACCTTTGGGATGAATTAGAGCGGAGACTGCGAGCCAGGCCTTCTCCTCCAACATCAGTGCCTGACCTCACAAATGCGCTTCTAGAAGAATGATAAAAAAATTCCCATAAACCTTGTGGAAAGCCTTCCCAAAAGAGTTAAAGCTGTTATAGCTGCAAAGGGTGGGCCAACTCTATATTAAACCCTAAGGATTAGGAAAGAGATGGCATTAAAGGTAATGTGTATGTTAAGGCAGACGTCCCAAAACTATAGGCAATATAGTGTATATTCCAATTGATAGATTGGATGAGAAGTATATTCATGTTTGAAGATCTGAAGTTCACAATTATTATTGTTGATAATTTATACACTGTTCAAAAGTTTGGGGTCAATAAGATGTTTTTAATGTTATTGAAAAATACACAGTAAGACAATTTTAAAATAACTTTTTTCGATTTTATTATATTTTATAATGAAATGTATTCCTGTGATGGCAAAGCTGAATTTTCAGCATCAGAACTCCAGTCTTCAGTGTCACATGATCCTTCAGAAATCATTCTAATGCTGATTTGCTGCTCTAGAAATTATATTGCTCAAGATAATTTCCCATTGTCAATGTTGAAAAGAGCAGCTTCTCTTCAAAAGAGCAGTATTTATTTGAAATCTTTTGTGACATTATAAATTGCTGTCAATTTTGATCAATTTAATGCAGCCTTGCTGAATAAAGGTATTAATTTCTTTAAATAAATAAATCTTACTGACCCCTAACTTTTCAACGTTAGTGTGACTTTTCCGTTGCATTCACTTTTTAAAACTTCGGAATGATAAAGCTGTTAGCCTCAGCAGGTCTTTTTTTTCATGATCTGTGCATGTCAAAAGTTCAACTTGCTGAATGAGAGTGTGTGCATTTGCATGTGTTTATGTGCATAACTGTGCGTGTCTGAAACATTCTTTGGGGAAATTAACGTGTAAGTGGGATAAACAGAGTCCATGACCCTCCCCAACCCAGAAAGAAGGAGAAGGGGTGGAGAAAACCAGAGAGAACGGACAGAAGACTCACAAAATTATAGGGGGAAAGAGAGAAGGAAAGAGAAAAGAAAATAGAGAAAGACAGGGAAGTGCACTAGAGCTCAGTTTTCAGAGGACAGGAGGAAAGGAGAGAGAAAAATCCAGAGAGAGAGGAGTGTCCTTTGACATTCGTGCCCAGTGAAGCTCGCCATGACAGTCTGCATCCACACCAAGTGACACTGTCATTCCCAAAGGAAGTGAATGTACAATCCTTTTTTCCTCCCACACAAGGACTGAAATTGCATCAGTTTGAAATCACAACACATTTTGCACAACACATTTCCTTTCTTCCAGGCTAATCATGCTTCATGTGGGTCAGTGCACTTCATGTTGGATTTTGATTGTTATATAATTCCCATCAGTCCAGGAGATTTTTGGTATATTTAGCTGCCAGAGGCCTAACGTCTGTGGACTTTGCAACCACAAGGCAGAACACCAGAGGGATTTTGATCAACCAAAGGCTGGTCATTTATGAATTCAGAAAGGACCCTTATTCTGCAGGGAACATTTGGGTAATCCCAGACAGACCTACTTGTTGGGCATGAGACTATGGGTGGAATTATTTAAAGCACCCATCTTGGCAGGACCAACCCGTAGGTGGATTACAGCGGGCAATGCTGTACCAGCTTGGCAAAGAGAGACATCTCAAGCTTTGCGGTTGTTGTCCTCGGCAAAGAGTCTTAAGATGATGTTGTGCCATTTAAGAGCCTCAGAGATTGTAATGATCAGTCGTTATGATGCAAAAACTCTGCTAAGATCACATCTGCTGAGAAGTTTCAGAGTATGTTTCTTCATCAGTTACATTGACATTTAGTCAATTACTTAAAGGGATAGTTCACCCAAAGATTTTATTTAGCCCATGATTTACTTACCCTCAAGCCGTATATGTGTAACGAAGGCCAGCTAGTAGTTGCTGTGTGAGTAAACCTCATTCCTCTGATCTCAAAAGACGCTCTAGCGACTGATGCTAGACATTGCAGCCTTTAGCCTCCTTGCTAGAGCGTCCGACTCTCATGCTGGCGGACCCGGGTTTGAGTCTCGTTTGGAGGGGGCGGTTCGAACAGGAGGGGTTACATATGACTATCTTTTTTCAGACGAACACAATTGGAGTTATATTTAAAAATATCATTGCTCTTCCAAGCTTTACAGGGAGTGCAGAATTATTAGGCAAGTTGTATTTTAGAGGATTAATTTTACAACATTAATAATTAAACAACAACCATGTTGTCAATGAACACAAAAAACTCCTTAATATCAAAGCTGAATATTTTTGGAAGTAGTTTTTAGTTTTAGCTATTTTAGGGGGATATCTGTGTGTGCAGGTGACTATTACTGTGCATAATTATTAGGCAACTTAACAAAAAACAAATTTATACCCATTTCAATTATTAATTTTTACCAGTGAAACCAATATAACATCTCAACATTCACAAATATACATTTCTGACATTCAAAAACCAAACAAAAACAAATCAGTGACCAATATAGCCACCTTTCTTTGCAAGGACACTCAAAAGCCTGCCATCCATGGATTCTGTCAGTGTTTTGATCTGTTCACCATCAACATTGCGTGCAGCAGCAACCACAGCCTCCCAGACACTGTTCAGAGAGGTGTACTGTTTTCCCTCCTTGTAAATCGCACATTTGATGATGGACCACAGGTTCTCAATGGGGTTCAGATCAGGTGAACAAGGAGGCCATATCATTAGATTTTCTTCTTTTATACCCTTTCTTGCCAGCCACGCTGTGGAGTACTTGGACGCGTGTGATGGAGCATTGTCCTGCATGAAAATCATGTTTTTCTTGAAGGATGCAGTCCATAAAACCTTAGAAAAATCAGTCTTGAGATATTTCTTGGCCCAGTCTTGACGTTTCAGCTTGTGTGTCTTGTTCAGTGGTGGTCGACTTTCTGCCTTTCTTACCTTGGCCATGTCTCTGAGTATTGCACACATTGTGCTTTTGGGCACTCCAGTGATGTTGCAGCTCTGAAATATGGCCAAACTGGTGGCAAGTGGCATCTTGGCAGCTGCACGCTTGACTTTTCTCAGTTCACGGGCAGTTATTTTGCGCCTTGGTTTTTCCACACGCTTCTTGCGACCCTGTTGACTATTATGAATGAAACGCTTGATTGTTCGATGATCACACTTCAGAAGCTTGGCTATTTTAAGACTGCTGCATCCCTCTGCAATATATCTCACTATTTTTGACTTTTCTGAGCCTGTCAAGTCCTTCTTTTGACCCATTTTGCCAAAGGAAAGGAAGTTGCCTAATAATTATGCACACCTGATATAGGGTGTTGATGTCATTAGACCACACCCCTTCTCATTACAGAGATGCACATCACCTAATATGCTTAATTGGTAGTAGGCTTTCCAGCCTATACAGCTTGGAGTAAGACAACATGCATAACGAGGATGATGTGGTCAAAATACTCATTTGCCTAATAATTCTGCACTCCCTGTATAATTGTAGTGAACGGTGGTCCTGATTTTAAAGTCCAAAAAAGCACATCCATCCATCATAAAAGTAATCCATACGACTCCAGGGAGTTAATAAAGGCCTTCTGAAGCGGGTTTTTGTATGAAAAATATCCCTATTTAAAACTTTATAAACTAAAATAACTAGCTTCCGGCAGACGGCCTACACAAGTCGACGTATGCCAAAAGAGTAACCCCTGATGCGATGTGTGACGTAGGATTAGGAGTAACGAGCTTTGACGCCTCTCATGGTTCAAACAAATAGGGCTAGGCAACAAACTCAAGATCCTCTTCTCTTATATTGTAATCCTCCTTCTCGTTTTACTTCAAATTTGTGACCAATGTTTTGTTTTGCTGATGCACTTTTTTTGGCTTCAAAATCAGGACCTCCATTCAGTGCCATTATAAAGCTTGGAAGAGCCAGGCTATTTTTTAATATAACTCCAATTGTATTCAAAGAAGAAAGTCATATACACCTAGGATGGCTTGAGGGTGCACAAGTAAATCATGGGTAAAAAAGTGTTCACGTGAAGCCATACAATTGCTTGTTGAAGGTGTTAGTCACTGAAAATCTTCACATCCAATCATGTTTGAATGTATGTTCGATTTAAGAACTTTTCACTTAATCAGTTTATCCAGTTCACAGAACTGAATCAAATATGCCAGCTCTCAGTGTTCAGCTCTCTGAATCTATGTTTCCCACACAAAAATATCATGTGACGTCATAAAACTTGCAATATAGCACATCATTTGGACTAGTTTTATGATACTTTTATGGAATAATAGTGATACAGGTTTAACAGCATGAGGGTGAGTAAATGATTACAGAATTTTCATTTTTGGATGAACTATCCTTTAATTAATTTTTTTTTATTTTTTTATTTTCTGCTTGATTTCTAACTTTTACTACTCTCTGAATGCAATCTGTTCATTGTTGGACTCATTATATATTATATATATAAAACATTATATATTTAATTATTTAATATATATATATATAGTGTTTACTTGTATCATATATATATATATATATATTAGTGGTGGGCCGTTATCAGCGTTAACGTACTTCGTTAACGTGAGACTCTTATCGAGCGATAAAAAAATATCGCCATTAATCTATTCTCAAAGTTGGGTTGGGAGCTGGGTCCTACGCAAGCTATGATGACTTTCACCTTGATATTTTAGCGCCGATGTATACCTAGCCGAATTGCACTGTAGGGGGCGAGAGAACGAGTCTTCGAACCTGTGTGTATGCTACTAGTGTTGTCATATACATTACATTACATTTATGCATTTGGCAGACGCTTTTATCCAAAGCGACTTACAGTGCACTTATTACAGGGACAATCCCCCTGGAGCAACGTGGAGTAAAGTGCCTTGCTCAAGACAGGGCTTGCTCAGGACACACTGGTGGTGACCGCTGGGATCGAACCAGCAACCTTCTGCATATCAGTTCAGTGGTTTAACCCACTGGACCACCACCTCTCCTCACCTTGTCGGCGTTAATTCTACTAATTCCCGCAGATTTCGCGCTCGCATCTGAAGCGCACGCACACATACCGTAATAAAGCTTCCTCTGACATACAAGTGCAAAAGATTAATTCCAAGATTACAGTGAGATTAATCTAGATTAAAAAAATGTATATATATATATATATATATATATATATATATATATATATATATATATATATATATATATATATATGTATATATATATATATATATATATATATATATATATATATATATATATATGTGATAATACTTACATTTCCAGCACCAATTCAACAAATCAGGCCATTACCACTTACTAATGAAGACAATTCACAGCAATTAGCAACCTGCTCTTTAAATGACTTGTCTGGCAGTTCTAAGATAATATATTCCCATGCCAGTAACCCCTGAAAGCCAATGGGACAGAGACGTCAATTGATTTGGCAATGCAAGTCAGGCATCCTGCCTCTTTTCCACACATTCCTCTGAGGACAGAGAAGAAAGATTGGAGGAGAAGGATGGACCGGCGGAGACAAAAGTAGAGGACACTCCATCTTAAGGCTAAAATTTGTGGGTTATTTAAAAGAGGAGGATGGTTTTTCTTTGGATGTCTTTTTTCTGCGACTAAACATCTGGTGTTACCAGAAATAGAAACACATCCACTGATAGAAAAAAGAAAAGAAATGCACATGATTTAAAAAGCTGCAAAAATGATAAAAAGCTAAATAAATGTACCATACTAGTGTGCTATATTCAGAGTCTCCTGAAGCATTATAGCTTTGTCTGCTTTTTTATTTACACATTCAAACAGTGATAAAACTGGCTCTGGCCTCCTGCAAATCCGCCTATATGGATTCATAGATTGCTGCTGGTGTGAATTTGTATCTCTTGAAGGCTCTAGTTTGTAACATCTTCCACTGACATTTCCCACTCCAAAGGACAGGCTCAGATCCGTCCTCCCACACACCCTGCCAAGATTCTCTTTTAGAATGCTGGGAGACGGCAGACCTCCTGCAGTCCCTCTGTCACATCCTCCATTTTTGCCTCTCACTCATTCTCATGCTCACCCTCCTCAGTGTCATCTGACCCTTCACTTTGACCTGGTTGTTTTGTCCATGTGTTCTGACTGTTTACAATATGCATTAGTCTGTAAGTATTTCCATTCACTCTTTATTAGCTCTTGTCTCTGCAGTGTTTAAACAGCGATGTACTTCAGTCTGGAAATGGGCCTTGTCCAACCACTAGCCACTTTTCCACTTTCGGACCAGTGCGAGCCGGGGCTTTCAACGGGCCGGGCTGGGACCTGTAGCACCGAGCCCAAAACCACACTGCATTTCCACCGTCGGGCCAGAAGCTCCACAACCCTTCACTAAAGCCCACCCGTAAGACGCCTCTCTAGACCAATGACACACAAACCCATAATTTCATCTACAAATGGAAGTTTCATCAGAAAACGAATCAGAAAGAAATCACTGGAAACTAGCAAAATTGGTAAATGAACATGATAAAAGCGGCCATTTGTTGGCATTTTTGTCGTTTACTTAAAGATTTAAAACCCAAGCATTGATGTTTTACCACAGTTTTACAATAATAAGTGATACATTGATCATAATGAATGAATATGTGTCAAGATTGCACATTAGCACACCAAAATAAAGTGGTATTTATTTGGTGTTTCTTTTATTTGTAGTCACAGGCCAGTATGTTTACGTCACATTTAGAAAGAATGATAATTTCTACAAATTTTCCTCCAAAAATAGAACCTAAAGGCCTGTACACACCGGGATGACTATCGCGCGCGCTTTTTTCGTGACGTTTTTCGGCGCGTCTTGAGTGTTCACACCCAAACGATTTTCACTGCCGATGCGCCGAGTGAACGTGCACATTCAGTAGATAGCGCTCCCGGTACACAAGGTGGTGCTGCGGCACTTTACGCTTCTGACACTCGCTTGTCACACAGAAGAAGAAGAAGAGAGAAAGTTTTTACGTGCTTGCCAAAACCATAGACATATTATGTCTATGGCCAAAACCATTCACACACTTTTTGCTAACTGGCAAGCAGCATTAGAAGCTCACCTTCTTCTTTGTCTACTTACTACTTCTTCGTCGTATCAATGTGTGCTCGGCAAGACCGTTTTGTGCTTGAGCGCCACCAAGTCGTGTTTTACTGTCACTTCAGCAGCTCCAGGCACGTGAACAAAAGCACGGATCTCATTGGTCGGCCAGTTTTTAACGCGCCACGTCAAAATAAAAAAACGAACCTGAGGCATTGTTTTTTTTTAAATTACGCTTTTACGCCTGCCTGCGCGTTGGTGTGCACACTCACATTGGCGCCCTTTGTTTAGTCACGAGGCGTTAAACGCGCGCGAAAATCGTCCCGGTGTGAACAGGCCTTAAGGAGCTTTACTACTCTCTCCAGTGACAGTCCCAATACAGTTAGGCTATATTTTCTTAACATATATCTGATTTCTTCAAGCAGTCATATTTACTGAGTTTACTACAGTAATGGTTATAGCGCACATAGTCTTTTGCATTGCATATAAATATTTTTGTCTTATACAGTGAATCCACATAGGATCACAAACAGAAGTTAATTAAAACACTCGCTGCTATCTCAAAGTGAATTTTCAGCCAAAATTATTTTAAAAGTTAAAACTTACTGTTGATGTTAGCTGGTTTATGAAATCATCTGTGACGCGTAAAACGTTTTCCGGGAGCTTCCGCTGTTTCGCTGACTGAAAATATAGCTTAACTGTATTGGAACTGTCACTGGAGAGAGGACTAAAGCTCCTTAGGTTGTATTTTTGGAGGAAAATTTGTAGAAATGATCATTCTTTATAAATGTGATAAACATACTGGCCAAAAAACTGTGGTCATTGGCCCAGAGGAAGCCCCGGAAGTGACAGTGAAAACGCTACTGGCCCTGGCACGCACTAGCACACACCGCATTTGGTCCGACAGTAGAAATGCGGCTAGTGTAACTTTTTTGGGGTCCATTTACATACATACACACAGCGGGTTTCTATAGGGCAGTATTTATCAACTGGTTTAGCTTCAGTACCCCAGATTTGCTTCAGCCAAGCAAATATCTGCATTGTATCACAGTATAGGTAAAACGAAAATACTGAATTGAACTGTACAGCCACACTCAGTATATTACAACATGCTCACATTACAAGTAGCATAAATATCAACATATTGAAATATTTAATTATAATAATTTTAATTAAAATTCAACTGCCCTTAGATATGGAAGTTAAAAACGTCTCGGTTACGTATGTAACCCTCGTTCCCTGAAGGAGGGAATGGAGACATACGTCGGAACTGACCGACAAATTGGGATCTGATCTCAGAGACCAATCTACTTCGAGTGTTTTAAAAACGAGCCAATGGAGATTGGCATGCGATCCACGCATTCCACACTCCACCCCGTGGTGCGGGTATAAATAAGGAAGTGGAATGCTTGATCATTGCTTTTTTCTGCTGAGGAGCCGGGACGTACGTCTCCGTTCCCTCCTTCAGGGAACGAGGGTTACATATGTAACCGAGATGTTCCCTTTCAGTCGGTCACGTTCGACATACATCGGACAGTGCAACATATATCAGTCTCTGGGGCGGTTCCAGCCTTGTTCCAGGGGGGAAGAACACGCCCAGAGACGACAGAGCGAGCTCTGTCAAGGGAAAGACACGGAGCTAGCCAAGTAGGGTAGCTGGTACCGTGGAAGAATGCACATATGGGGTTGCCGTGAGGGAACCGCTACATATGGAACCCAGCCTACACGCACGTTTCACAAACATACGGGTGCAGGCCTGGCGTCAGACGGCCGCAACGTATGGCACTGCAGGGGTGAAGGAGGAGCTCGACAGGGTTAGCCGTTTCCAGGGAACAAAACTGGCGACAATAGACGCACGTATCCGGCCCAGAGGGCGGGAGTGGCGTTGCAAGTCGACACTTAGAACGGGCACTTAGTGCTACTGGCCCCTGGGGGCGAGGATGCGGGAAGATACCGGCTCTACACAGAGGCTATAATCTAAATCCGAAAATACTGGAACACCTCGAGAGGGGCTAGCGCGCTCTTCCGGAAGCTCCACCGGCATAGCCCGAAGAGCGGTTTGACCCGTCGGGGATGCCCCAAAGTTATCAGCCAAAGTAGCAGCCCTCTGCTTTGTAGTGGGAGGGCCACTAGATCGGGTGATACGCAATGGCACTCCACCCCTTTCGAGGTATTGGAGTCTGGACCATTCCTCTCACAAGACTCGTAGTCACACTCTTCGTAGAAACAGGAAACATTCACTGTTCGGCTCCGAAGTAGAAAGCAATGATCAAGCATTCCACTTCCTTATTTATACCTGCACCGTGGGGCGGAGCGTGGAATGTGTGGATCGCATGCCAATCTCCATTGGCTCGTTTTTAACACACTCAAAGTAGATTGGTCTCTGAGATCAGATCCCAATTCGTCGGTCAGTTCCGACGTACGTCGAACGTAACCGACTGAAAGGGAATGTATGTTAACTCGCAATTTTGAGAAAAAAGTCAGAACTGTGAAATATTAACTCCAAATGGCGAGATATAAACTTGAAATTGCAAGAAATAAAATCAAAATTGGGTTACACTTTATTATGTCTTTATTACAGTGTTTGTACATTTAAGTATAAAGTACTTATATGGGGTTAGGATTAGGTTTGGTTAAGGGTTAGTTTCCAGGGAAGGATTATAACGCACGGGCCTACCGGGCACGTGCCCAGGGCACTAGACCACATGGGGCCCAGAGAAGCTGCAGGAAGCCCTGTCAGAACTACGGATGTGCCCGAAGCCGAATACCTTATTTACGAAAGGCACAGATAATGGCTTTAAAATGAATAACGAATTCTACCGAAAAAAGGGGAAAATATTCAGCAATTATACATAAACCTCAAAAAATCACTAAGCAATAGGTTGGTAAAGAGTGTGTGAAGTGAAGTGAATGAGATATTTGACATGTCTATTTAAACATTTTAAACCTTGTACTATACGATACACAAATAAGTGTGAAATCTATGAATAAAATGAGCACAGCGCGATCATAAATCTGATAGCTGCGTTTCTCTCTCGGCACATTACTCAGAAAGAGCATTGTGAACTGAAGAGTAAGCTACTATCAACTAAAACACTACATCATACACATTTTCTACTATTTGATGTGTATTTAAATGTTATAATCATGTCACAATCCATCCCTGTTAGTTGCATGTAATTATGCAGAGTTATTACACAGTTATTGTGCAGTTATGAATATAGTAACATGTAAGGTTTAACAAGAACGCTGTAAAATAAAGTGTTACTCAAAATTTTGTGGTATAAACCCACCAACACCTGGTTGAGCAAGACAAAATTACATAAAATGCTGGGTTGTCAACAGTAGCGAAATGTAGGGCTAAGGCACTTGGCAGAATGTGCTGACTCAAATCGACTCTTGTTCAAATCCACCTTTTGCCAAACTCGCTCTACTCCCTTTTCCCATCACATATCAGATCGGAAAGTTATTTTCAATAAAAATTAAGAAAATATTCGGAAAGTGTAAATTAAATTCGAAAAATATAAATAAAGTGTCTAACGTGTGTTTAATAATAAAGGGTTTATCGTTAAAGGGTTAAGTGTAGGGAGGGCTTTGGTTCAAAAAGGCAAGGCAAGGCAAGGCACGTTTATTTAAATAGCACATTTCATAAACAGTGGCAATTCAAAGTGCTTTACAGAGAAATGAAATTAAAATATTCATAAGAGAATAAAAAAGGAATGAAAAAAAGAAAATATATATAAGTGCTGTGAATCAATTTGCATTTTTTCTGTAATTAATCATGATTAATTGCAATTAAAAAACAGTAAGCCAAAAGTTTTTAATATTTTGATATTGTCATCATTTCAGTTTCTCTCCAAATTAATGTAGAAACAATTTAAAGACAGCATATTTTAAATATGTGTTGTGATGGCATCTTTTTATGAATGAAGGCCAATATCACTGATGCTAATGTCTCTATGAAACATTAATGACGTTGCATTACAGAATAACTGAAAGCTACCAATTTCAACATTTATTAGGCTTTAAAAAATAACAACTTTTAATTTAATTGAACTTAAAACAATCTTTACATAAACCCATTATAATAAATGTTATATTTACCCATGGCCTTCCCTGTTAGACATAGTCTACACAGAAATTGAATAAAGTTATCAACACCTTTCTTAACTGCATAAATAATAAATGAAATATAGATGAATCATCATTAAAGCTACAATTTTCTCTGTTCCCGTTTTTCTTCGATGAACATTAATGACAGACATCATTCGTGATGCAGTCACTATAAGATCGGCCGCTGCCGAACATGACATTTTCACACAAGTTAATTTAAGATGTTATTTAACTAATTTAAGACTCCTAATATGAGAATACTCGACAAGACTGGCATTTTGGCAAAATTATATGTGTTGTTGTTATTGTTTGTTCAAGAGCAAAAGAGAACTCGATGTGTGCACGAGACTGGCGTGTGTGTGAGTGTGTGTGTCAGGGTGTCCCTCGATTAGCTCCCTAGCTTCCTAGGTGGTGAATCAGTATATTGTGTACATGAATGTGGCCGACTCCCTGATCAGTGCCCTAACTACTGAACTAGGGAGCCAATTGAGACGCACCCACACAGACACGACATTGACATACAGCGCGTTCTCGTCTTGTCGCACTTAGATTGTTTAAAAGCATTTACATCAGGGGTCTCCAACCTTTTTCATTTGAGAGCTACTTTTTAAAAATGAAAGTCACTGAGAGCTACTCATGTTATATAATACTTAAAACTCTTAAATAATGCATCATAATTCTCATATTAACAACTATCCAAACACCACTCTTTTTTTACACCTGAAAGAGTGTAGTAGTAGTTCCAGTAGTCAGTGCCAATACGATACACATTTTACGGTACTCTGTACCAATTTTGTATCAACTCTGTACCAATTTATTTTTATTTTATTTAACTATTCTAAAAAAAAAAATCAATGTTTATTTTTATATGATGATAATCATAAGTAAATAATACATAAACATGTAAAGGCTGTATGCTTAAAAGTAAACATTGTTTATAAATAAAAGATCAAGTGAGAAATAAGCATTTTTAAGCAATTATATAATTAGTATTATTTATTTCATAATTATTATTATTATTAGTAGAGATATATTATTATTACATAGAGACGTAGCTATATTTAATGTAGGCGACAATCTATAGTCAATTTCTTCACGTTAAACCAAACTTTTATTTTGACGCGTTGCCGTGAATACCGTGAATACCTTTGAGTGCCTGTGTTCATGATATGATAGTGAGTGCGCATCTCAATCAGCTCCCTAGTTCAGTCAGGGCACTGATCAGGGAGTCAGCCCTTTGAATTTTGTCCTGATCAGTGCTGACTACTGAACCAGGGAGCTAATTGAAACGCACCCAGTTTTCTCAAATGAAACTGTAAATTCTCATGAATTGACGGTTTATGTGTTTGTGTCGGCAGAGACTACACACGGCAGCGACTACGCATCTGCGCCCGTCATCCACACAGACGCAGAACATGCAGGAGTAATATTTAAATAGTATTTTGCAGTTTAATATTTACAGACACTAGTATATATTCGGCTTCAGTCTGGAGCCCTGCACTTAAATAAATAAGGAAGCGACTGAACGCAGCTGCTATGGTGAGCTATTTTTAGAACAGACCCGCAGGCAACTCATGTGGTCCTTGCGGGCACAAAAAAAAGCATTCTTTAGAAATGTTGGCCCATATTGAAAGGATAGCATCTTGCAGTTGATGGAGATTTGTGGGATGCACATCCAGGGCACGAAGCTCCCGTTCCACCACATCCCAAAGATGCTCTATTGGGTTGAGATCTGGTGACTGTGGGGGGCATTTTAGTACAGCGAACTCATTGTCATGTTCAAGAAACCAATTTGAAATGATTCGGGCTTTGTGACATGGTGCATTATCCTGCTGGAAGTAGCCATCAGAGGATGGGTACATGGTGGTCATAAAGGGATGGACATGGTCAGAAACAATGCTCAGGTAGGCCGTGGCATTTAAACGATGCCGAATTGGCACTAAGGGGCCTAAAGTGTGCCAAGAAACCACCCCCACACCATTACACCACCACCACCAGCCTGCACAGTGGTAACAAGGCATGATGAATCCATGTTCTGACTCTACCATCTGAATGGTGAATCGAGACTCATCAGACCAGGCAACATTTTTCCAGTCTTCAACTGTCCAATTTTGGTGAGCAAAATTGTGTGTGTGAAAATCCCAGTAACTGAACAGATTGTGAAATACTCAGACCGGCCCGTCTGGCACCATCAACCATGCCACGCTCAAAATTGCTTAAATCCCCTTTCTTTCCTATTCTGACATTCAGTTTGGAGTTCAGGAGATTGTCTAGACCAGGACCACACCCCTAAATGCATTGAAGCAACTGTCATGTGATTGGTTGATTAGATAATTGCATTAATGAGAAATTGAACAGGTGTTCCTAATAATCCTTTAGGTGAGTGTATATATATATATATATATATATATATATATATATATATATATATATATATATATATATATATATATATATATATATATATATATATATATATATTATATATTATTTAATATATTATTTTCACTTAGCCAGCTGAAAACTTTAGACACTTTGCTTGCTATGATACGGAAATATCCGCGTAAGTGTTACTAGTATCTAATTTGTTTCTGTATTGTTTCTATATAAAAAAACATAGATATAATGTAGATATAATATCAAGTATTTGCTGGCTTTTGTTTTAAATCATTTTTTTCTGTCATCATGCTTCCACTGTGATTGGATGGCTGGGTAAAGTGACAGTGATGAGCGTTGCTTCTTGAACATTCTTCAACTCTCGGCGACCAATAAAAAATGCAGAGCGTTTAGTGTAAATAGCATTCAATTGCAAGGCACTCCTCTTATTTACAAAGTCAGTCACTCTCAGAGAACAAACCAACATAACTGCATATCTTTTGTGACTTCGCACCACACTAAATGGATGTAGCATCTCATCCGTGAACCAGTTAATTGAGCACTTGTGATATTGGCCGTTGTGCCTGGCTATGACGTGGGTTTTCACAAGTCTGAGAATAGCTGGCATTTCGCTCTGACCCACTGGGGCAAATATCGCAGACCCTCCCCAAACAGCATCGCCAACCTTCCAGTCTAGAAGAAGCGGTAGATGAACACTAGCTCCCAATACCTCATTCTCCCCAAAGTTCAATCCATTACAGCCATTCGATACGTGAGCCCCATATGGAATCTGCGGTGGTTGCCATGGCATCCGCATAGCAACCAGTGCAGTTGCTGTTGCCTCCAGTTACCTTTTGTAAGCCTTTTGGGGTGAGGGGGTGTGAAGGAGGGGTGACCGTAACTCGGAAGGGTTCAAAGCACTAGATTATGGGATAGAAGAAGATGAAAAATGGGTCACAGTAACAATAGGAGTATACAAGTGACTGACAGCTGTTTTAAAGCTTGTCTGCGTGTCATGCAAATAACGTTGGGGGAGCGAGGGGTGGCGAATGAACCACCCCTGGTCTCATCTCCTCCATATTGTGTGGGCAGGAAGCTGACTATGATTTCGAGGCTGAATGGGTGCAGTCAGATGAAGAGAATGAGGCCGATGTGAATGGCACCCGTTCTGGGAAGGCACACACAAGTTGACTCCACAATCTCTGGACCCCCATCATGCCTTTCTGCGAATTAATCTAAGCGAGACTCCGTCCCGGGAGCCAACTGTAAATAACCAATGCCTTAGCCAATCCGCTGGGGCCAATCAGAGACAGAGCAGCACAGGCCTGCTGGCTCCATGTTTAATTCATAAGAAGACTTCTTATTTTAGTATGTACGTAAAGCGACACAACTTTATGCCCGGGCAGGCAAAATTGCTTTTAATACTCATACATGCATACTGGTAAATCTCACGAAAACATGTCCAGGTCACATATTACTGCAAAGAAAAAGAAGAAATTTTATTTTTCAATTTATATATTTTTTTTATATACAATCATATTGTTAATATAATTATATTTACATGATAATTGAGCACATTTTTCACTGAAAATCTTTTTTATAATCCCATTTATTCATAATGGTGATTCATATCATAATGCATAATGTAAAAAGATTGTATTAAAGTAATGTTTCACAATAACAACGACTGCATTATGTAATCACCATTATGACTAAAGGAAAATATTTTAAAAATATATTATAGTAAAAATGTGAGAAAAACTATTTCATGAAAATAATGTCATGCAGAATATAATTGCATTAATATATTATTATTATTATTATTATTATTATTATTATTATTATTACTATTATTATTATTTAGTCAATTGTGGCCTGGACATGTTTTTGTGAGACTGTGTGCAATTATAGGGTATATTTATATTTTTTTGCATTAAAGAAATAAGAATATTTTTTGCTTTATAGTAATATTTTTTTTATTACAGTAATGACACTGGCATTTTTGACAATAAAGATGTTAATAACATTTGTTTTGCTTTATATTAATGATAATACCATATTTTTGAGAATTGAGGTGATGTGCTTAATTTTCATGAAACATGAAATTGTAAAAATGAAAGAAAAAATGTTGGGGTTATTTTGGGGTGAAATATGACCCACAGAGATATCATGCCTATTTTATACTGATGTGCACATCTGTATCTTCAACAAATGTTATTGTGCCTTCTCTGGCTCTCAAAAGAAGCACACACTCCCTGGTCCACGTGCACATTCTGTCACACTGAGAGGTAGGCACATAAACATGAATATTTCAGATTGTTTCAGATCGCTCTGCATGCCCCCACCCCTCCCTCAGTCTAGTCCCACCAGACCGTGTAGTACTGTATGTTACTAAATATATGTGTGTGTGTGTGTGTGTGTGTGTGTGTGTGTGTGTGTGTGTGTGTGTGTGTGTGTGTGTGTGTGTGTGTGTGTGTGTGTGTGTGTGTGTGTGTGTGTGTGTGTGTGTGTGTGTGTGTGTGTGTGTGTGTGTGTGTGTGTGTGTGTGTGTGTGTGTGTGTGTGTGTGTGTGTGTGTGTGTGTGTGTGTGTTACGCAGTCAAGCATCTTCAAGCAAGAAGCGTAAACACAAGATCACAGGTTAGCACATTAGCCTAACTAAAAGTCGGTTGATGTGGGATGATAAAAGAAGATTGCGATAAAACAATCTGTGTGTATGTACTTTTATGTATGCGTGTGTAGGAATGAGGTTCAGTAAGTGTGTGATGCAAGCTGATGAAAAAGTGGATGAAAAATGGCAGTGATAAAGCACCCTTAGCCAATCAAACACCTGGCTCTCTGTGATGTCAACACAGATCTGTCTCACTTGAAGACGGCTCTTAAGCGCTCTTCATGTAACTATGTTCTAGAATATTTTATTAATCTCCTCAAGAATCAGTGCAGGGCTTGAGCTAGAATTTTCCATGACATCGCTCTGTAAGCTTCTAAAGGCGCTGGAATCATATGTCTGCTGCTTTGTTTATTCAGAGAGTGAGAGTGAAAGAGAAAGAGAGAAAGAGAGTGTAAGGGCAATATGAGTAAACACTGATGACTTTGGCTGCATCCGAAATCATATACTTCCCTATTATACAGTAGGCAAAAAACAGTGTGTGACAAAAGAAGTATGTCCAAATTTGCATTACAGAGTAGTAAAAGGAGTAGGCGAAAAGTACCCGGATGACCTACTTGTTCCAGCGAGATTCTGAAGTGTGTGCATACAATGGACACTTTACTATCTCATGAGGCCATGGGAGAGGATTTGTGAATGGCAGTGAAGCGACGCACCTGACACTGGTAGGTCACGTAATAAGGACAACATGGCGAATGTAGTACGCCCGGAATACATTCATACTACACATACTCATACTATAGAACATAGTTATTTTTCATGAAGTAATTACTAAGTACCTGAGTATGCGATTTCAAATACAACCATATTATCAGATCAGTGGCTGACGTTCAGCCATTCTCTCTCATTGGGATGTTGTTTTAGTGAAGGTACCTTGTATACTGGGCCTCAGCCCCACCAACTCCGGATACAGCTTATTATGGGAGCACGCACTCTCTCTCACCATCTCTGTCTTTCCGCTCGCACACATTCGCCCAACCCCCATTTGTGACCACTACGGGTCACTTCCTCTTCCCGTGCCAGAAAGGTCAAAGGTCATTCTGAATCCACCCCTGTCACTTTCAAAGCAAACAAAACTGGGATTCCTCTCTCACCATGCATCTGTCCATGTGTTTGTACATGTTCTCATCCTGGTGCCATGTGTTCCCCAGGTAAGCGACGCACACGCACCCGGCAATCCACGTGATGTAAAAGAAAACGTGATTCATCAGGCCAGGCCACCTTCTTCCATTGCTCCATGGTCCAGTTCTGATGCTCACGTGCCCACTGTTGGTGCTTTCGGCGGGGGACAGGGGTCAGCATGGGCACCCTGACTGGTCTGCGTCTATGCAGCCCCATATGTAACAAACTGCGATGCACTGTTTATTCTGACACAGTTCTTTTCATTCAATACATTTTATTTCAATAAATTATTTTCATTTTAACCTTCCACACATTGTTAATTAAAATAAAGCTGATATAAAATAAAATACAAATGTGAGATGAACAAATTAAACTAAATGAAGATTCGAAATTTTGCCTTTGCAACTAACTGAAATAATTTTATTTAAAAACATTACATTTTTATTTTATTTTATCTAATCTTTTTATTTAATCTAAATTTAATCTAGTTTTTTCAACAAAAAATAAAATAATAAAGATAACAAAATTATTAAAAATTAAACTAAAGTTACAATTAAATAAAAATAAAAGCTAATTCTAAATACAGTGAGGAAAATAAGTATTTGAGCACCCAGCTATTTTGCAAGTTCTCCCACTTGGAGATCATGGAGGGGTCTGAAACTGTCATCGTAGGTGCATGTCCACTGTGAGAGACATAATCTAAAAAAAAAAATCCAGAAATCACAATATATGATTTTTTTAAGTATTTATTTGTATGATACAGCTGCAAATAAGTATTTGAACACCTGTCTATCAGCTAGAATTCTGACCCTCAAAGATCTGTTAGTCTGCCTTTAAAATGTCCACCTCCACTCCATTTATTATCCTAAATTAGATGCACCTGTTTGAGGTTGTTAGCTGCATAAAGACACCTGTCCACCCCATACAATCAGTAAGAATCCAACTACTAACATGGCCAAGACCAAAGAGCTGTCCAAAGACACTAGAGACAAAATTGTACACCTCCACAAGGCTGGAAAGGGCTACAGGGAAATTGTCAAGCAGCTTGGTGAAAAAAAGTCCACTGTTGGAGCAATCATTAGAAAATGGAAGAAGCTAAACATGACTGTCAATCTCCCTCGGACTGTGGCTCCATGCAAGATCGTACCTCGTGGGGTCTCAATGATCCTAAGAAAGGTGAGAAATCATCCCAGAACTACACGGGAGGAGCTGGTCAATGACCTGAAAAGAGCTGGGACCACCGTTTCCAAGGTTACTGTTGGTAATACACTAAGACGTCATGGTTTAAAATCATGCATGGCACGGAAGGTTCCCCTGCTTAAACCAGTACATGTCAAGGCCCATCTTAAGTTTGCCAATGACCATTTGAATGATCCAGAGGAGCCATGGGAGAAAGTCATGTGGTCAGATGAGACCAAAATATAACTTTTTGGTCATAATTTCACTAAACGTGTTTGGAGGAAGAAGAATGATGAGTACCATCCCAAGAACACCATCCCTACTGTGAAGCATGGGGGTGGTAGCATCATGCTTTGGGGGTGTTTTTCTGCACATGGGACAGGGCGACTGCACTGTATTAAGGAGAGGATGATCGGGGCCATGTATTGCGAGATTTTGGGGAACAACCTCCTTCCCTCAGTTAGAGCATTGAAGATGGGTTGAGGCTGGGTCTTCCAACATGACAATGACCCGAAGCACACAGCCAGGATAACCAAGGAGTGGCTCTGTAAGAAGCATATCAAGGTTCTGGCGTGGCCTAGCCAGTCTCCAGACCTAAACCCAATAGAGAATCTTTGGAGGGAGCTCAAACTCCGTGTTTCTCAGCGACAGGCCAAAAACCTGACTGATCTAGAGAAGATCTGTGTGGAGGAGTGGGCCAAAATCCCTCCTGCAGTGTGTGCAAACCTGGTGGAAAAACTACAGGAAACGTTTGACCTCTGTAATTGCAAACAAAGGCTACTGTACCAAATCGTCGCTGTCCGATGAAAACCACGTATGTCCATTTTGCCGATTTTGAGATTTTTCGACGGATTGAATGTCCAGGTTCATTTCCGTATACAGTATGCGTCACATATCTAAATGGCCAATGAAAAGTTGTGAAATCATGTCATCTGATTTTCATGTATATCCATTTGGTGTCAAAGCTGTCAATCACGCCGCGTATCTCCCGCCCTGTGGAAGCATCTCGCCGGTCTCGCTGGTATCGTGAAGTTGTTTGATCGAAGCTCAGCACTGGATAGCCGATAGTACGACATTGAAGCTCTCTGCAGTTTAGTTCTAATCTAGTTCTTCACAGATTAGTTTGCTTGCTAGTATGTAAATAAACTCGGTCTCTTTGATAAGATTCAGCCTTTTTTTCTCAGTCAAACTGATCAAATTATAGCCTGTAATGCTACTGTCATGATTGTCACTAGAACATGCCTCACTCATACTGCTATCACCGCTTGCCAGAGGCTGAGAATATCCAGCACGTATTCCTCTGTATTCCTCACGTATTCCTCTGCTGAAACACGACTTTGCCATTCTAATTAATGATCGGAAGAACGCGTATCGACCACCGTTACTGTAAAATATGCACGTATGTCCATTTAAACTCAATTTTGGTCAAATGTGGATTATATCATTACACTGGCAAGAATATGGTTACATGTAAAGATGCCGTACCAAGTATGACAACGCTACATTCAACTGCTTTTGAAATACAGTGTTTTTTTCACTTCCTGAAAAGTAAGCGTTTTGGACATACGTGAGTTTCATCGGACAGCGACGAAATATTAACATTGATTTTTGCAGGTGTTCAAATACTTATGTGCAGCTGTATCATACAAATAAATAGTTAAAAAATCATACATTGTGATTTCTGGATTTTTTTTTTTTTTTAGATTATGTCTTTCACAGTGGACATGCACCTACGATGACAATTTCAGACCCCTCCATGATTTCTAAGTGGGAGAACTTGCAAAATAGCAGGGTGATCAAATACTAATTTTCCTCACTGTATATTTAAAACTATGATATTATATAAGGCATAGTCACATTAGCGAAAAGTCTGTGAAATTTCATGGGCCAAGAACGTCAACACGGCAAATGTGCATGTTCAAAGAGTAACAAATTTGATTACAATGATTTTGTTGTCACAAATTTTGAGAATCATGAAAGCTTTATTTGGTTGTTGGACAAAATCGTCAGTCTTTGACAGAGACATTTATTTCAAAATGTCTATGCTAGCTTATCTATATAATATGCATCTATATAATAACATAAAAGTCGTAAAGTTATTAGGTGTTCCCTTTATGAGTAGTCACCAAATTGTCTCTTTTGCCTAATCACAATAAACTCCAGATACTCCAGCTGTTCTTTTCCAGACACAACATTGCCAAAATGGTGCTTGGGTGTGTGTGGTACCATCTCAAATTTGCATGTTAATGAGGATATCACAATGTTGACATCCCACAAATTAGTGCAACGTACCCACAATCTAACTAAAATGAGAGCACAAATTAGTGCAACGTGGCCAATTATTTAACTAAAATGAGGGAACAAATGAATAAAACTTAGCCAGAAATTAACAAGTCGTAGAAACAAATTCTTATTTTTGTGACCAAAATTCCACATGTGATGAAGAAGAAAGGCACAGTGTGCACATGCATGCTCATTCACTGTCAAAAGATGTGCTGAAATCTGTGTAGTTTATGAGGGAATGTGCTGTTGGGAATTGTAGTCCAAATGTCAGCAGCAACACTCCCCCTCCCTCCCCTTTGTCCAAATGTCAGCCCCCTCAACAAACATCCTAATCATCCCCTCTTACAATCCTTCACAAGATATTTTTTTTTTAACCCTGTCCAGCCTCTTTCCCAAAAATCTCCATGCGCAGCTAGCAGGACAGCATGGCTCTGCTAATGCTACCCTGCTGAAAAAAACAATAGAAACCATCAGAGAATTTGTAATGGTTTTAATGGTTATATAGGGATCTGTATTGGTTTTAATGGAAATTGTAATGGTCCTATTGGGTCTCTATTGGTAATTTGCTTTCTTCTATTGGTGGCATGTTTATGTCTAAGACCAATACAAATTTGTAATGGAAACCTATACAAACCATTAAATCCTAATGGAATATGCCCAAAACACACTACGTAATGGAAACCTTGTAATGGTTAACGGCTGATGGTTTGTAATGGTTTTGTAGTGGAAACCATTAGGATTTCTGTAATGGTTTCTATTGTTTTTTTCAGCAGGGTACACAGGCTCAAGTGACCTCTGCAAGCCACCTAATCCAGATGAACACTGTCTAGACTGATCATTACATTCTAATCATGGCCGTTACATGTGCCAGTCCTCCTGGAGAAGAGCTGCCTGCAGGGGGAGATCGGGGCTGGGATGGGTTGGGTGTGCATTAAGGCCTCATCAAATGTACATGTGAGATTAAAACTTGAAGTGTTTTGAATAAATTATACTAATAGCCACATTGGAGGAGTTAGCACAGACCTAGCCGGCTATGCTAACAACATGGCTTCTCAAACTCACCCACAACCGCAAACTACATGTGGATTAAACCAGTTATTGGCAAATGACTTATTGGTGCCTTGAAATAATCTCATACTAGCATGCTAGTTATGTTTAAATGTATTGATAGTGTTTTGTGGTTGACTAAATGTTTGTAGAAAATAATGTTGAAAATTCACTTCTGTAGATATTAGCCTACTGGTTTTCTTTACCTTTTTGAAAGTTTAAAGCTGTTTTTATTTTTTTTAAGATGTTATGTGTGTGTGTGTGTGTGTGTGTGTGTGTGTGTGTGTGTGTGTGTGTGTGTGTGCGTGCGTGCGTGCGTGCGTGCGTGCGTGCGTGCGTGCGTGCGTGTGTGGCGTGTGTGTGTGGCAGTTGGTTGGGAAAATGATTTATTGTGTAGCTCTAATTCCTCATGATGTAATCTAGATTTAAAATGTTGAGTACATTAAATGAAAGGTTAGCATAATGTATTTTGTGCGTTGCTATGAGTAACCTACACAAAAATACACATCTAGACAACACGCAGGTTTGTGCCTTGAGATTGCTATAAAACAAAACACAATAAGCAGATACTGACGTAAGCACATGTCAGCCTATACCACCTCCTGGTGTGTACCAGCTCCTGCCATGTGTGAGCGTGCGCATGTGTGTGTTTGTGTATGAAATATTTATGCAGGCAGGCAGATGGGAGAATGATGCTGAAGCTTTTTTGACCCCCCTCCTCCTTCCTCTCTTTCCTCCCTAGTGTATCTTCGTCTTTTTTCCTCATTCTCTTCGCCTGCACTGCCCTAATCTCTCGTTTTCCTGCCGCCGTCAGTGTCAGCTGTCACATCAGATCACATTATTGGGAAGTGTGTGTAGGTGAGGCGCCGTTTAGAGACCAGCCATGCAGCAGCAAATATACACTGTGCCATATCACAATCTCTCTCTCTCTCTGTCTCTGACATACACATGCACACACACACACACACACAAACTGTTGCTGTTAAGTTAATGAGGTCCTGCTCACTGAAATAAAAAAATGCTTATTATGCATTATTTAATTTGATAATAATAATTAATGTAATGTAATAATAATAATAATAGTAATAATTTAAAAAATCTTTTTCATATTAATTAAAAAATAAACATAGAGATATGAATAAGGACTATTTAGGATTTTGCCCTATTTTTTAGGTCACTAATAAGAAAATTTGTAAATAAGCAAAATAAATTTGTGACATCGATCATGTTAATACATTTATATTATTATAAGCCAATTCAAGCAAAACATAGAACAACAGGAACAAAAATAAGAGCAATACGAAGACAGAATTGTCAAAACTCAATAACATTAATATAAATATCTTTTAAAAAGTAAAATATTTTTGAAGTCTCTTATGCATCTATAGTGTAAAATAAATAATATTTTGAAATGTTATTACAATTTAAAATAACTGTATTTAATTAATTATAAATAATTATATTTTCATATATTTTAAAATGAAATGTATTCCTGTGAAAGCTGAATTTTCAGCATCTTTATTTCAGTCTTCAGAAATCATTTTAATATGCTGATCTTACTATAATGTTGAAAATGCTGCTTATTTATCTTTTGAAATATTATCTCTGCTGTTACGTTTGATTATTTTAAAGCATCTTTGCTGATAAAAGTATTTTTTTATATCCTACACCAATCAGGTGAAGTGAATAACACTGATTATCTCTTCATCAGGGCACCTGTTAGTGGGTGGAATATATTAGGCAGCAAGTCAATAGGCTTGTTCGACTTCCTACAGTGCTGCACAGACCGATCGGTGGTTGACTTGAAACAGTGCATTCCGGTTAGAAATGTTGTCTGACTTGAGGCAGCGCCGACTGTGACGCATACCATCAAAGCACCGTGAGAGCAATTCGAGCAAGGGGGTAATCCTACACCCGGAAAGCGTACCTTCCATAGAGGTGGCCATTGCTAACCAAGCCATCACCTGCTGTTAGCATCCCATTGACTCCCATTCATTTTGGCCTCACTTTGACAGTGACTATCTTTACATCTTTTAAAGACTTATTTCTAAACAAACACGACAATGTATAAAAGGCTCCATTACTTTGTATCTTACACTATCGCCCCGTTGAAGCTGTTTTTTGTAAAATATAGGCTAACGTTTGCGTCATAACCACGCAACGCGTTGTTTAGCAGATTACAGTATAGACCCGAGGAGAAGCTCGTAGGCAATCTTTTACTGTCTATGAGGCAATCGGGGGGACATGGAGGCATAAAGTCAAGGGAGAAGCATGGGGAGAAGCCCATAGAGAGCCAAAAGCAACAGGACAAAATATTTCAACAACGTGATTCAGATTTCACTTTGCACAACTACTAGAAGACTTGCCACTATCAGACAGGTTGCTCACGTCATATCTACGTCGTCAAGCTCAGTCTGAGGCTACGCATTACGCTCAGCCATCAGGAAGTGAGTGCTTCTACATGACTTCATTTTTTCTCCGTGAAGTCTATGGGGTCGCTGTGTCCATTTATTTTACTGTCTATGGATTCGAGAACAGCCGGCTGGTTCATTCTGTGCAGCTTCTCCAGAGCGACTGCACGAGCTCTGATTACGACACAGCTGTTCCACGATTGGCCGGATTCACCGCATGACAGCTGTCACGTGTGTTTCGTGTTTATTTGGAGACCTTTAGTTCCACTAATGCTCACAAAGTTTTTTACAGTAAAACCTCATCATGTAGTCACGATTTTAAATTGTGTCATGTTTATCAAAATAAAACTGATAAAAAAACATAGACCCCACTTCATTGATAGTGTGTTGAACTATATTCTTGTACAAACAGACGCTGTATTAAGCAGTACATAAAATATTGAACAAAAACATCTCTGAAACATCTGTGTATTTGACAAATATTGCATTTATTTAACTTCATCTGTGATAAAGTATGCAAACACCATTTGCAGCTCCCAACTCTCACCGATCGGTTGCATCCAGCCACAGCCGATGTCAAACACACCCAATGTGTTGATGAGTTAGAAGCAAGAAAAATGGGCAAGCATAAGGATTTGAGCGAGTTTGAGGGCCAAATTGTGATAGCTAGACGACTGGGTCAGAGCATCTACAAAACTGCATCTCTTGTGGGAAGTTCCCGGTCTGCAGTGGTCAGTTTCTATCAAAAGTGGCCCAAGGAAGGAACAGTTGTGAACCGGCGTCAGGGTCATGGACGGCCAAGGCTCATTGATACACGTGGGAAGCGAAGACTGGCCCGTGTGGTCCAATCAAACAGACGAGCGACTGTAGCTCAAATTGCTCAAGAAGTTAATGCTGGTTCTGATAGAAAGGTGTCAGAATACACAGTGCATCACAGTTTGTTGTGCAAGGGGTTGCATAGCTGCAGACCAGTCAGGGTGCCCATGCTGACCCCTGTCCCCCATGGCAAGTGGGCATGTGAGCATCAGAACTGGACTACAGCAATGGGCAATGCTGGCGGAGGCAGTGTGATGCTTTGGACAATGTTCTGCTGGGAAAAACCTTGGGTCCTGCCATCCATGTGGATGTTACTTTGACACATACCACCTACCTAAGCATTGTTGCAGACCATGTACACCCTTTCATGGAAATGGTATTCCCTGGTGGCTGTGGCCTCTTTCAGCAGGATAATGTGCCCTACCACAAAGCAAAAATGAGTTTGAGGTGTTGACTTGGCCTCCAAATCAACAAGTCCAATCCATGGAGGCCCCACCTCGCAACGTACAGGACTTAAAGGATCTGTTGCTAACATATTGGTACCAGATACCACAGCACACCTTCAGGGGTCTAGTGAAGTTCATGCCTTGATGAGTCAGGGTTGTTTTGGCAGCAAGATGAGACCAACAAAATATTAGGTCATAATGTTATGCCTGATCGGTGTGTATATATATATATATATATATATATATATATATATATATATATATATATATATATATATATATATATATATATATATATATATATATATATATATATATATATATATATATATATATATATATATATATATATATATATATATACAGTGAGGAAAATATGTATTTGAACACCCTGCTATTTTGCAAGTTCTCCCACTTAGAAATCATGGAGGGGTCTGAAATTGTCATCGTAGGTGCATGTCCAATGTGAGAGACATAATCTAAAAAAAAAAAATCCAGAAATCACAATGTATGATTTTTAACTATTTATTTATATGATACATCTGCAAATAAGTATTTGAACACCTGAGAAAATCAATGTTAATATTTGGTACAGTAGCCTTTGTTTGCAATTACAGAGGTCAAACGTTTCCTGTAGTTTTTCACCAGGTTTGCACACACTGCAGGAGGGATTTTGGCCCACTCCTCCACACAGATCTTCTCTAGATCAGTCAGGTTTCTGGCCTGTCGCTGAGAAACACAGAGTTTGAGCTCCCTCCAAAGATTATCTATTGGGTTTAGGTCTGGAGACTGGCTAGGCCACACCAGAACCTTGATATGCTTCTTACAGAGCCACTCCTTGGTTATCCTGGCTGTGTGCTTCGGGTCATTGTCATGTTGGAAGACCCAGCCTCGACCCATCTTCAATGCTCTAACTCAGGGAAGGAGGTTGTTCCCCAAAATCTCGCAATACATGGCCCCGGTCATCCTCTCCTTAATACAGTGCAGTCGCCCTGTCCCTTGTGCAGAAAAACACCCCCAAAGCATGATGCTACCACCCCCATGCTTCACAGTAGGGATGGTGTTCTTGGGATGGTACTCATCATTCTTCTTCCTCCAAACACGTTTAGTGGAATTATGACCAAAAAGTTCTATTTTGGTCTCATCTGACCACATGACTTTCTCCCATGACTCCTCTGGATCATCCAAATGGTCATTGGCAAACTTAAGACGGGCCTTGACATGTGCTGGTTTAAGCAGGGGAACCTTCCGTGCCATGCATGATTTCAAACCATGACGTCCAATGTCAGTAACCTTGGAAACGGTGGTCCCAGCTCTTTTCAGCTCATTGACCAGCTCTAGTTCTGGGCTGATTTCTCACCTTTCTTAGGATCATTGAGACCCCACAAGGTGAGATCTTGCATGGAGCCCCAGTCCGAGGGAGATTGACAGTCATGTTTAGCTTCTTCCATTTTCTAATGATTGCCCCAATAGTGGACCTTTTTTTCTCCAAGCTGCTTGGCAATTTCCCCGTAGCCCTTTCCATCCTTGTGGAAGTGTACAATTTTGTCTCTAGTGTCTTTGGACAGCTCTTTGGTCTTGGCCATGTTAGTAGTTGGATTCTTACTGATTGTATGGGGTGGACAGGTGTCTTTATGCAGCTAACGACCTCAAACAGGTGCATCTAATTTAGGATAATAAATGGAGTGGAGGTGGACATTTTAAAGGCAGACTAACAGGTCTTTGAGGGTCAGAATTCTAGCTGATAGACAGGTGTTCAAATACTTATTTGCATCTGTATCATACAAATAAATAGTTAAAAAATCATACATTGTGATTTCTGGATTTTCTTTTTTAGATTATGTCTCTCACAGTGGACATGCACCTACGATGACAATTTCAGACCCCTCCATGATTTCCAAGTGGGAGAACTTGCAAAATAGCAGGGTGTTCAAATACTTATTTTCCTCACTGTATATATATATATATATATATATATATATATATATATATATATATATATATATATATATATATATATATATATATATATATATACACCAGTATATGTTGAGTATGCTGTTCAGGCCCTGTTTAACCTCTGAAAAAGAAAATCCTTTCACCTGTGGTAAAATCTCCATTTGAGTATGCAGTTTGTCCCATGCAAAAATACCTCCAGGGAGAGTAAGGCAGCAGTTTATCACATAACCCTCCAGGTGAATGGCTTGCTATCAACCCCTTGTGGCTTTGATTTAGGCGCAATACTTACTTTTGCTAAAGTGGCCGTATGGCAGCCATCTCCCCGTGTCCTCCCCTTTTATTTGCCCCACACAGGTTGCCTGTCACTCATCACAGTTCTTTGACCCTATACTGATGAGATGTGACCACCCACTGCTGAAAGGCCTCTCAGTAATCCAAACCCCCATCTATGGTCAGCGCTGTTTGTTTCTGATTAGCCGGCTTTATTGTATATTTAGTGTCTGTGTTTGTTTGGAGTTGGAGACTTCCCAGCATGCTCACTCAGCTGTCTTACGTTGGGGTCAAATGCTGTTTTGACATGAGCCGACGACACTAAATCTAAATAGTTTTTCATTGCAGTCTTTCACGTGAAGCACTTTTTGTGTCTCTCTGCATAAGTGTGTCGGCTAAGTGCCTTCAATGTAAATGTTTTTCCAATTGTGTGTGTGTATGGGATGTTTGCTGAGAGGAGAGTCCTGTCTACATTTGATTGGTCCCTGGGGCAGTAATTATGTGTGTCAGGGGGTTTCTGATAGGGTAAGTACAATTCTATTGATCCAGTGTGATTTGCATCACAAAGCGCAATAAGGAGCCTAATTGGTGCTTGATAGCAAACACATGGCTGAGAAAGGCTCTTCATCACATAGCCCTATTTGTTTATTTCTTGTCCTTTATTTGTGGTGACACTTCTCCCTCAACTTAAAGTGCTTTAGAGTCACTCAGGAATGCAAAGAGGCCATATACAGTAAAAACACAACTGGCCTTTTAGTAGCAGTGAGCTTTTGTAATTAGTGGTGTTTGCTAAGGCAAGCATCTCTATTATTATAGCTTATATTTTAAGTTAGGGATTTCAACAAACCCATAACTTCAAGTATTACATTTTGCATACTGGCAAAAAATCCCATAAACCTACTTTGAAAAGGCTCTACACACATCTAGGGACCCAGAACTTAGCATATTATGCAGCATTCTAAAAAAAACAACAACTTATTATTACAATGACGAGTTAGCATTAGCTACTACCCAAAACATCCCAAGAAACCACCTAGAACATTCATAGAGAAACAAGCTATAAAAATAATCCTCAAGGTGCCCATGATACCCACAATATGTCAGTATGTCTGCTGCTAATAACTTAATTCAATAACCAAAGGAATCCGGGTTTGTCCTTTAAGAAAGTGTTGTTGTCGTCCCGTACTCATCCTTCTGTGGTTTCAGTGACAGACTGTGACAGAGGGGTAAGTGGTGTTTCCCATTCCAGTGCTTGACCCTGTGCTGAGTAGCACTTTGATGGGAACCAATTACCCCCAGACAGCACCTGTCAACACACGGAGAGAGCGGACGCAGATGAGGCAGATACTCACCTTTAGACCCAACACACAACAGGAGCTCATCTCCTGCTGCCTCATGCTCTTTACTTTCAAGGGTCACATAGTACACATCAAAAGAGCAACATCTTCTTCATTTAACTAATGTAAGGACCCAAAGTATCGCTTTACATCAGTGGTTTTCAATCCTGGTTCTGGGGACCCACCGCTCTGCACATTTTGAAAGTCTCCATTATTCAACACAACTGATTCAGATCAGATCAGCTCAGTAGGTACCTCACGAAAAAGAAGATCATTAAAGTGTGCTATTAGTATACTTCTTTTAAACTAAAAATAAGAAAGTATACTTTCAGTCTACTTTTTATGTACTTCTCAGAAATATACTTTATGTACTTCTCAAAATACTTAAAATTGCACTTAAGTATACTTGACTTATACTGACAGAAAAGTCTATGAAGGCCTATATTTGCCTATACTTGTACTCAATCTTTTGGTCGAGATATACTTAAAAGTATAATTAAGTATTCTAAATATACTTGCCTTGTATTTTGTTTACACTTTTGGTTGAGTAGCCTATTAAATACTTTTTTTCCACATAGTTTTACATACTGTCTTATAAACTTACATTGTTTGAAAATATGTATTTATAAAGAAAATAAATACAGTATTTTCCTCATTTTGAGTATCTGGATTTTTGTGCAGGCCACTCCAAACACAGTGTAAACACACTGTAAAAAGTGTTTAGTTAACGTAAAAAAAAAAAAAAAGAGGAAACCCTGTTGCCTTAAAATGATTATGTAAATAAACTTCTTGCATAATTGAAAAAAAATAAGTTGTGTGGAATTGTCAAGTTCACATAACTTATTTTTTTACGATTATGCATTCATTTTAATACTTAATAATTTTAAGGCAACGGGTTTCCTCACTTTTTCCTCAAGTTAAAGGGATAGTTCATCCAGAAATGAAAATAAAGTAATCTTTTATTCACCCTGCTGTTGTTCTAATGCCCTATGTGCTTTTATCTTTCTCGGACCTCAAAAGCAAAAATGTTAAAAAATATATACTGTATACTGTATACTCATCTGTCTGTCTGCCTGTATACTCATCTGTCTGTCTGCATGTTTATCGCACTATAAACTCTTTATAATCATCTGTCTGTCTGTCTGTCTGTCTGTCTGTCTGCCTGCCTGCCTGCCTGTCTGTCTGTCTGTCTGTCTGTCTGTCTGTCTGTCTGTCTGTCTGTCTGTCTGTCTGTCTGTCTGTCTATCTATCTATCTATCTATCTATCTATCTATCTGTCTATCTGTCTATCTGTCTTTCTGTCTGTATATTCATCTGTCTGTCTGTCTGTCTGTCTGTCTATCTACCCATCTGTTGATCTGTCTATCTTTCTGTCTGTCTGTCTGTCTGTCTGTCTGTCTGTCTGCCTGTTTATCTGACTATAAACTCTTAATCATCATCTATCTGTCTGTCTATCTTTCTGTCTGTCTGTCAGTCTGTCTGTATACTCATCTGTCTGTCTGACTGTATACTCATCTGTCTGTCTGTCTATATATCTTTCTGTCTGTATACTCATCTGTCTGACGGTATACTCGTCTGTCTGTCTGTCTGTCTGTCTGTCTGTATGTCTGTATACTCATATGTCTGTCTGCCTGTCTATATACTCATCTGGCTGTCTGTCTGTATACTCATCTGTCCATATTTATCAGACTATACACTCTTTATAATCGTCTGTCTGTCTGTCTGTATACTCATATGTCTGTCTGCCTGTCTATATACTCATCTGTCTGTCTGCCTGTTTATCGGACTATAAACTCTTTATAATAGTCTGTCTGTCCGTCTATCTATCTATCTATCTATCTATCTATCTATCTATCTATCTATCTATCTATCTATCTATCTATCTATCTATCTATCTATCTATCTATCTATCTATCTATCTATCTATCTATCTATCTATCTATCTATCTATCTATCTATCTATCTGTCTGTCTGTCTGTCTGTCTGCCTGTCTATATACTCATCTGTCTGTCTGTCTGTCTGTCTGTCTGTCTGTATACTCATCTGTCTGTCTGTTTATCGGACTATAAACTCTTTATAATAATCTGTCTGTTTATCTATCTTTCTGTCTCTCTATCTGTATACTCATCTGTCTGTCTGCCTGTTTATCGGACTATAAACTCTTTATAATCATCTGTCTGTCTGTCTGTCTGTCTGTCTGTCTGTCTGTCTGTCTGTCTATCTAGCTATCTATCTATCTATCTATCTGACTGTATAATCATCTGTCTGTCTCCCTGCCTGCCTGCCTGTCTGTCTGTCTGTCTGTCTGTCTGTCTGTCTATCTATCTATCTATCTGTCTTTCTGTCTGTCTGACTGTATATTCATCTGTCTGTCTGTCTGTCTATCTACCCGTCTATCGAACTGTCTATCTATCTTTCTGTCTGTCTGTATACTCATCTGTCTGTCTGTCTGCCTGTTTATCGGACTATAAACTCTTTATAATCGTCTGTCTGTCTGTCTGTCTGTCTGTCTGTCTGTCTATCTATCTGTCTGTCTGTATACTTATATATCTGTCTGTCTGTCTGTCTGTCTGTCTATCTTTCTTTCAGTCTGTATACTCATCTGCCTGTCTGACTGTATACTCATCTGTCTGTCTGCCTGTTTATCGGACTATAAACTCTTTATAATCGTTTGTCTGTCTGTCTGTCTGTCTGTCTGTCTGTCTGTCTGTCTGTCTGTCTGTCTGTCTATCTATCTATCTATCTATCTATCTGTCTGTCTGTATGTCTGTCTGTCTGTATACTTATATGTCTGTCTGCCTGTCTATATACTCATCTGGCTGTCTGTCTGTATACTCATCTGTCTGTCTGCCTGTATACTCATCTGTCTGTCTGCATGTTTATCGCACTATAAACTCTTTATAATCATCTGTCTGTCTGTCTGTCTGTCTGTCTGCCTGCCTGCCTGTCTGTCTGTCTCTCTGTCTGTCTATCTATCTATCTATATCTATCTATCTGTCTTTCTGTCTGTATATTCATCTGTCTGTCTGTCTGTCTATCTACCCATCTGTTGATCTGTCTATCTTTCTGTCTGTCTGTCTGTCTGTCTGTCTGTCTGTCTGTCTGTCTGTCTGTCTGCCTGTTTATCTGACTATAAACTCTTAATCATCATCTATCTGTCTGTCTATCTTTCTGTCTGTCTGTCAGTCTGTCTGTATACTCATCTGTCTGTCTGACTGTATACTCATCTGTCTGTCTGTCTATATATCTTTCTGTCTGTATACTCATCTGTCTGACGGTATACTCGTCTGTCTGTATGTCTGTATACTCATATGTCTGTCTGCCTGTCTATATACTCATCTGGCTGTCTGTCTGTATACTCATCTGTCCATATTTATCAGACTATACACTCTTTATAATCGTCTGTCTGTCTGTCTGTCTGTCTGTCTGTCTGTCTGTCTGTCTGTATACTCATATGTCTGTCTGCCTGTCTATATACTCATCTGTCTGTCTGCCTGTTTATCGGACTATAAACTCTTTATAATAGTCTGTCTGTCCATCTGTCTGTCTATCTATCTATCTATCTATCTATCTATCTATCTATCTATCTATCTATCTATCTATCTATCTATCTATCTATCTATCTATCTATCTATCTATCTATCTATCTATCTATCTATCTATCTATCTATCTATCTATCTATCTATCTATCTATCTATCTGTCTGTCTGTCTGTCTGTCTGTCTGTCTGTATACTTATATGTCTGTCTGCCTGTCTATATACTCATCTGTCTGTCTGTCTGTCTGTATACTCATCTGTCTGTCTGTTTATCGGACTATAAACTCTTTATAATAATCTGTCTGTTTATCTATCTTTCTGTCTCTCTATCTGTATACTCATCTGTCTGTCTGCCTGTTTATCGGACTATAAACTCTTTATAATCATCTGTCTGTCTGTCTGTCTGTCTGTCTGTCTGTCTGTCTGTCTGTCTGTCTGTCTGTCTATCTATCTATCTATCTATCTATCTATCTATCTATCTATCATCTATCTATCTATCTATCTGACTGTATAATCATCTGTCTGTCTCCCTGCCTGCCTGCCTGCCTGTCTGTCTGTCTGTCTGTCTGTCTGTCTGTCTGTCTGTCTGTCTGTCTATCTATCTATCTATATATATATATATATGTCTGTCTTTCTGTCTGTCTGACTGTATATTCATCTGTCTGTCTGTCTGTCTGTCTATCTACCCGTCTATTGAACTGTCTATCTATCTTTCTGTCTGTCTGTATACTCGTCTGTCTGTCTGACTGTATACTCATGTGTCTGTCTGTCTATATACTCATCTGTCTGTCTCTTTATATACTCATCTGTCTTTCTCCATTGGGTTACATGTGGAAATGGGACCGTGGGAAGTGAATGGCTTTTTGCGGTGTGTTTACAAATGCTTTGTGCTCCAAAGACTCCTTGTATTGAGAGTTCATGCCTTGACCTTCATTTTTCACTAGCCACTGTGCTGTGTAATCTTCTTCATTATTTAAACGCTTTCCTCTGTTACCCCTAGAGACCATTCAAATACCCGTTTGTGACCTCATTTTTGATATTGTTGTATAATTATCTTTGACAGTCTGTTCTGACCAAAACGCATATAGGGTTGTGTTGTCCCTTTTTCACTTAGAGTTTATTTTCTTCCAGTATTTACAGTTTTTCTCAGTCGCTTTGGTACATTTCTCGAATCATCCTCGACATTTGCAAAACAGTAAGTGCATTTCTCGAAACAATTTGTACCAATAGCAAAACACCATGGATTACCTGCAAAAGCCAGTCTCTTGCTCAAAATCCTTAGTTAATCTCTCAAAAGTAAATATCTGTGTCAATGAACAAGTCAGTGCCATCAGAATGACAAGTCCTTGTGTCATTGTGTACGGATAAGACAGTCAAATTGCTTTGTCATGTTGTCAATAAAGCAGTGTACTCTGGAGGGATGTTCTGATGTAAACTATGGCTAAAGTTTTGGTGACAATTATTGTAAATTGTAGGTTACACCTATTGTATGTGGAAGTTTGATTGCAAGAGACTGGACAAGATTCACATTTACACTTTTATTGTTTTACTGTAATTTGTTGACAGACCATGTCATTGCGACACAGAAAGGAAAAGACAGCACTGCATAGCACAAAGAAAAGAAAAAAACTAAAGTAGAAATGTGAACATAGGACAATCTTCTTAGGGAAAACTGTACATGCAGTGCTGTAGGAATTACAGTGCAGACTTCCTACACCTCCTGACGTTCATTGGGCCACAAATTCTCATCCACATCATAATGAATATATTTAGGAAATTTTTTTTATAGAAATATGCTTGACATATTATGAAAACTTGTTCAACCATTTTGCACGTAAAGACTTATGCTATGAACTAATGCCTAAATGTTGTGGGGGGTGAGACTATTCAACAGAGACCCATTATAACACATTTTGATCAGCATGACATTGATAAGCAATTGATCATGTAGGAAACAGCAGATAATTGTACATAATCAATTGCATGGATGTACCAAAGCATTTGCAACTTGTTCAAAGAAATGAGAAACTGCTTTTTTGATGTGCACAAGTGAAACAATGATGTGAAGATTGAACAGGTAGTTTTGAGAATTTCAATTCTGATCTGAGAAGTGTACCAAAGAGACTGAGAAAAACTGTAAGCATTCTTAAAAGTGCACATCTAGTTGCTTTTCGAATTTCAACAGTGTCCTACTTTATGGCATACATTCTGTTTTCATGTTTGTGTTGTTTGAAGAGTCCTCACAGGCTTAGCATGCAAAAATGTAAAGGCTGCAGAGAAGCTTAAAGCCTTCAAGCAACACTGTTAGGTGAAGACCCAAGAGAAAGACTAGGCAGAAGCTCCTTGCCTTCTGAAGTCTACTTTCAGGCATTACATTTACAAAAGAGAGAGAGATAAAGAAAGGGAGAGAGAGCTGCCTACCACAGCAGAGCAGAGCCGCCATTTGCACAGAGAATTAGGTCAACACTTTCTCTTCCACTCCTTACCCCAACCCAACCCCCCCCACCCCCCCCCCCCCCCACACACACACACACACACACACACACACACCCTCTATCCCACTTCTCTCCGCTCATCTCTTCTCCTCAGCCACCCGATTATAAATTCTCTTTCACATCATAAGAGCAGCTGGCAGTGGAGTGGGAGAGAGAACAGCAGAATACAACCCCTCAAGTCTGTCTTCCTCACGTGTGAGCTGCTAGTGACAAAACCCTGCCACTCGCCATCAGCACAGTGGGCACAAAAGCAGGTGCATGCTGGGCAAAAAGGAAAGAGGGTTTTAAAAGAGAGAAAAAAACTGCAAGTAATTGCAAGGGAAATTGCAAGTAATAAACTCAGTACATAAATTATATTTCTGAAGAAAACGTGAGTGATTACTTAGTAGGGGTGATACAATACATCGATATAGATCAATACATCGATCTAATGTCTAGCGATACGATGTATCGATGCAACACATTAAAAATCAATACCTGTAGGCTATTTTTATATTTAAAGGGGTACTTCAGTGCTGGGAAGATGAATGTGTATTTAAACTGGGTCATTTAAGTAGTAGAAATGTGATTTTTTTTTTTATTTGGTGCCTTCTAGACTGAGAAAAAACAGAAAATGTATTTTTGTCTCAGGTGGATGAAAGACAACAACTCCCAGAATGCACTTGCTTCGCTGCTCAATGAGGCCACTCCCAAAGTCATGGCTACTGGTTATCACTTGCCCACCATGACACTGCCCCCACCGTTGTTTTGATTTTCATAGTAATAAAATAATTTCGTTCAGTTAGAGAATAGATGCTACAATTTAAAACTGAACGTGTCTTTTCAATAAAGTGTGAGTGAGCCGAACAACAGTCACGGCGCAAACACAGCAGGTGTCAGATTTCATTCATCACGAGAGCGAAGAGCTGAGCAGAGCTGAGGTAAGCGCGGCAGTCATTCACGGCGCGTGTCCAGTCTGGCGCATTTTCATATCATGCCTATGGAAGCTTAACTTTCATAGGAATTCATTGAAAAGTTGAAACACTCACTTTGCTCTGCAGTGCTCTGTTATGAATGCCCGAGCCTAGTTGCCGTGCGCATTTACATGCTGTGAGTGAGAACCCACCCCTATGGGTGGGTTGAAAACATGCGGAACTAGCTCCTTCTACTGGCTGTAGTCTCTAGCCTCTGGCCAAATTTTTTTTTTTCAGAAATAAAATGCATAATTCTCTCGTCTCAGGGGGATATGAGGGGGGGAAGTACGATATTCTCTCGCCTCAGGGTGATATGAGGGGGGGAAAGTACGATAATTTGAATATACTACCGGGTTTCTACTGATACAAAGCTTAATGCTAATCACTGAAGTAACCCTTTAAGAGGCATCTTTGTTTTAACACTCTTTTCACACATTGTCAGTTTATGCATTATCGCATTCTTGTTTAAATGACCTTTCAGAGCTTGTGAAAGTCGATGGACAGTGCTGAATCTTCACGAAAGTTTACAATTTTCCTGTATTTAAAGCCTTGCAAAAAAGCAGCACACTCACCTCAAACAGCGCAAAAATAGGCCACTGAATCGATACTTCTGTTACTTATTTTTGTGCTTCAGTAGATAAAGTCTTAAGATTAACATCTTAAGCGAGTTTATTGCTGTTTCTAAATCATGTTACTTTCTGCAGAGTGTCTATTAGATCACAACACTGGAAAATAGAGCGCTATATATCATTCTTCACAATTTAAAACCGTTTGCTCAATAAACTGCTACATAGGAGCCCTATCGTATCACAGAACTTTTTGAGGTATCGGAAAATATCGTATCGCTGGCTGAGAATCGATATTGTATCGAATTGTGATGAACCGTCCTGTTTACACCCCTATTTATTTATTTGCTGTTTGTTTAGTAAACCTTCTTGGCATATTGCTATGTTAAGTCAACATCTCGCTGCGAAAGCATTCGTTAGATTGGCCTGTTATCATCTCAAATGTGTCAGTTGCTATTTGTTACATTCGCAAAAACCTGAACAATACATCAACCTTACAAAGACTCTCTTCAGCAAAAGAGTATCTAACGCCTGAGGCTTGTGGAAATAACTGCTTGTAAACCCGGCACATAAAAATACTGAAATACTGTACTTCCAGCATGCATTGGAGCTTTGAGAGCGGTGAAACCTTTAAACAAGGGAATCATGGGAGAAGGAGTTGAGTGAATAAAGAGGCCTATGCTGATCATTAGAGTATAAGATGGCGCCGTGTCTGAGAGGCATGTATGATTTATGAGAGCTGGCACAGCTGAGTGCAGTCTTGGGCGATCTGTCATCTCAGTCCCTCTGTTTTCTTCTCTCCCATACCCCCCTTCTCCTTCTCACTGTCTTCCTGCCATACAGGAGAGATGGACTGAAACGCCAGGTTAAAACAGTTTTTAGAAAGGGTCAGCCACTAGGACAAACACTCTGAGTACACAGAATTGTATTAAAAAAAGAGATGTTTACGTACATTTTCTGTTCACTATGGCAGCAGTAATTCACCAAATGATGATCAAATGATGGAGAAGAGCATTATAACCGGGCATACATCCAGACGCACTGTGCAGCCAAGCGCACTTTCTGAATTTTAAAGAGCTGATTCAGGTGCCCGGATCACAGTCCAAATATAGTACGCCAGATTGTGCTCATCTGCTGCATTCTAGCTCTCAGAATCTCCCACAACATGAGAATTGCACCTTGCAGAATGCATTTAGCGTTTTTTGTGAGCATGCGTATGCTGTTACAAGATTTGCATAAGGCTGTTATTGAATTGGGAGCTAAAATAAGACCTATCAAGCACAACCCACTTTCTCTCTTATTACACTGATGCTTTTTGTTGCGATACGCATCAAAAGGTATTTATAATCAGTTATAGAGATGTGGCATTTAGCCTTTTGTTCATCTGTCTTTATTTATCACACATCTCATCAGGCCTTTGTATCTCACATCACAGCGTGGATTCTTCTTGACTGTTAGGAAAGAGAAAGACAGAAAGAGAGAAAGGGTGAGGTACGAGGTGAGAGAGAAAATGGAAACTATTGCTTCCCATCCTTTATCTGCGCAATAATGCTGTGACTATTACACATATTACACATACATGTATTATTTTACATAACACATGTGATTGCACATGTTTGCATGTGATTGCAGAACAATCCTTGTGTGTTATGTGTGGTTGCCATGAGGTTTCTGTGTGGTTTCTAAGGTATTTGAAGTGCTATGTGCTTGCTTGGGGTGTTCTGGTTGCAAGGGGGTTTCTGTGTGGTGTTTTGGAATGCTATGTGTTTGCTAGAGCGGATGGCTGCTAGGGCATTGGTGTGGGTGATTTTAGGGCATTTCCAATTAAAGGAATAGTTCACCCAAAAATAGAAAACTTTACTCAGCCTCAAGCCATCCTAGGTGTATATGGCTTATAACAATATAACAATCTGAGATATATTGCAATGGCATTGAATAATACTTCAAAAATAATGCTTCAAAAACTCGGGCACTATTCAATGCCATTACAAAGCTGAGAAGAGCCAGGATATTTTTTAATATAACTCTGATTGTGTTTGGCTGAAAGAAGAGAGGCATATACAATGGCTTGAGGGTGAGTAAATTATAGGATAATTTTCATTTTTGGGTGAACTCCCTGTTGAAAAAGACATATGCTGGTGAGGTATGTTTTGAAGCATGGCAGCTGGTTAGAACTGGTTTAAGCCAGTCCAGTACTGGTTTTATAAGCAACTAGCTCCAGCTTAAACCAGCTCATGACCAACTAAGGACCAGCATAAACCATCTCAAATACTGTAAGGTTTCAAAACATACCTAACCAGCATATGCTGTTTTTATTCCAACAGGGCTATTCCTGTTGAAAACAGCACAAATTTCCTCAATAAACCACAAAATTTGAGGTATCATTCATGTCTGTAGCACAAATAACGGGGGAGAGTATTAGCAGCAGTAGTGATTTTTGCCTGAGCCAGCAACACTAGTAACTAATACTGGCTCTGCTTTTATTCTCTTTGGCACTGGAGCATAGTCTCACCTGGTCGTTTCATCTTAAACATCCTGTTCACTGGGGATTCCTGGGTGGAAATGTTTGGAGTAGTGAGGTGGAAATGTGGGACATGGGAAGCATTCCAGTTAAAAAGGAACGCCTACTCAGCCCACGCTGTTTTCAGATGCTAACGCTGATGCTAGGATGTAGGTCAGAGCTGTCCATTCTTGCTCCTTAGAGGCTAGTGTGTAGATTCAGCAGCTAACTCTATGTTAGCATAGGTCTACCACCATGAGGTTTAGTAATGGAGGAAATCACACTGTTCTCTGTTGTACATTATCAAAATGCTTTTGTACAATCAATGGTAAAATGATCATATTATTTTTATAGGAATAATGCATTTTAAATAAGAGTCCAGCTCTGTTGACAGCATCTGTGACTTGACACAGAAAATAATTTCAATTCACATCTGCATAACATCTTTTATGCAGTTTTCTTTTACAATATTTGTTTTGTGTGTGGCAATTTGCACTGTTCCACAGACACTGGCTGTAGGGCTTGACTTGCAATGAACCAGAAATATTCCGTAATATCATGTATGGGTATTTTATGTTCCAGGACATGATTATTAATACTGGCATATTTCAACTTATTTATTATAGATGAATAAACAATTCAGTGTTGTTTATTGGATGAACGCAGCAGGTGACCGGTTTACATAAAAGTGCTAGAATTGCGCATCCTCGTATTGCCAACTGTATTATCGAGTTTATACTGAATGGATACTTCGGACTGTAAAGGTAAGAATGAAACGGTCTCTTCTTCACTAAAATTGTTGCGTTTTCATTTGTCCTCTCAAACGCTGAATTTGCTGTTTATATACAATGTGCAACATTTCCGTGACTGTCCAAAGCATGCAAATATGAGATTGCGATTGGTTGTCTGTTTCTAACCATAGCTTTAACATTCGAACACTGGATCGTTTCACAAGTTTGTCACCGCAATGCAGGTTTCATAACCCAGGGGCTAACCCCGCTTCTAAATTACAAGTGTGAAACGTTCCTTTACCCGGGGTTAAAAGCGGTGTTTAGTATGACGATAACTCGGGGTTGAGCACAGCGTGAGCACATTCATTCATTTCATTCAGATTTTCTTTTCTTTTAATTTAATTTAATTTTAATGACACTGTGGTCCGTACATATTTTTCATTACTTGTTTCATAAAAAAATGAAAAACTAAACAAAACAGAAAGTCTCCTACAATGCATGTATATAAACATTTGGACATTGATACGCAGGGTCAAAAGTGTGCGTTGTTTAAGAAACAAATTTACATCATATGATTTCCTCATGCCAAAGATCCATTTTGTAAAGTTAAATAAACCAGTAGGCAGACTGCTTTGAAGGTGATATGTGTTCCAGTAGGGGGTGCGTGAAGCAGTCTTGCCCCCAGCAGCTCTGCTGTCTTTGGTTGCTCAGCATTTACTAGCGGGTCCATCTCTGATAGGCCGACACATCAATGGGCGATAAGCATTTACTGACTTGACAGTTCCTGATTGGGTGAGCTCAGCCGTGTCTGGGCTTTCCCATTGTGTCTCAGACAGTGGGGTATACGTCAGTGTGGCAGGAACATTGGGCCAGTGGCATTTAGCAGCCAAAACCCCTCGTTCATCAGCGATGGGAAGATAATTCAATAGAGGAACAAGGAATCCATTAATTTTCCACCATGTAATTTCTGTGGTATTAAATGTTTCTCTACCTAGCAAACATGTTCCTGTTTATCTCCAAAAACAGACACCCAAAATGTGTGTGCTCTAGTATGTCTGCAATACCCAAACCTCGATCCCAGCTGTCGGCTTGTTACCCAACCCCTACCCCCACTCGCCATCCCTCACACAAACACACACACACACACTTACCCCTCCTATTGTTCCTATTGAACACAGGGACCAGTGTTATTGACTCAGCACACACACTGACCACTGCCTGGCCTCGCTTCAATACTACCATCAACAACACACCCCACTAACACTGTCCGCCATTCCCCTCTTCCCTCTCCACACACACACACACACACCACTACCAAATGGCACATGGAGGGGGAGGGACGGATGCCCAAGGGTGAGAGTAGAGTGAGAAGGAGAGCGAAGATATCAAGGACAAAATAGAGAGAGCGTTCAATATTACCATGTATCCGAATAATAGTAGATTGTCAGTCAGACGAGTAAATAGCCTATATAACTGTCTGCCAAATGAGATGATGACTGCGAGATAAGAAGAAGGAGGAGAAGCGATGAGATTTCGACGAGACGAGGGGAGAGAAAGTGAGCAGGAGAGGAACAGTGTGTAAGCGGTGACTGGACTGAGTGATTAGTCTGTGCTGGGTGAAGGGGCTCTCATGGCCGCTCTGTGAGCGGGGGATCGTGACTAATGAGAAGTCAGACAAAGCCCCCCGCATGTCTCCCATGGACACCACCCCACCACAGAGACACACCACTGAGTGAGAGGGAACGAGGGAGGAATCTCTTTAGGAGATTTTAGATTCAATGATTTTGGGGGGCTTTATTGATTGTTGATGTTTAACTCTATAAAGCCTACTGTATCATATTTGATATGCAAATCTAGAAACAACATGAACAAACCTGTTTTACAGAATCTTGTATCTGATTAAAAGGCCTTTTAGAATCATTCTAAAAACGCCCTACCCCCTACTTCAGGTTGTGGTACACGTCTTTGCAATGACATTTTTAAAGATCTCATTGATTTACATTAAATGCTATCATAATTTGATATTTTTGTCCATATAAATATCAGCAGCTGCACCAAATTCCATATTTTTGTTCAGTTTAAAATGTAATACAATTTTGGCGTTTTCCCTTTTTGTGTAAATGCTCCATAAAAGCCTAATTTATAAAATATTTTTCTGACTATTATATAAAAAAAATCATAATTGTCCATAGGGTGAAGTCATTATGTAGCCTAGAAATCTAGACGCACACTAGTGGCAACAAATATAATTTGCCACCAGGGCGTCTAGCAACTCTTCGTTGGCTTGCGAGCTGGAAAAAACAAACTCTAGTCAGGCCAATCACATCGTGTATAGAGTTGGTGGGTGGACTTAACATAATGGTGGCAGAGTTGCGGCGGTTCCGCGTCACCGCGTGCTACTTGTAAACAAAGAAGCTGGCGAACAGCTGTCTTTCGATTTGGCTTTGGCTCTAGAAGACGAAGCTTTTCATTGAGGAAAGAACAAAGAATGGCACTGAAGTCATTCTTAAAAAAGGAAGATGTGTTCGAGTTTTGCCGACTGGATACGGCGAAAGTTTAATCTATCATCTAGCTCCGCTTCACCTGCTCTGGTTGGTTGTAGCGCTATCCTATTGCGTGCAGAGGGAATTTGAAAGACAACCGTTTATCCCGCCCCTCGGATTGAGCCTTGCCAATGGTGAGTTCCCAGACCCAACATCTTGATGTGGGTCTGGCTTGTCAGGCTAGTCATTATGTACATTAACAGTGATTTGGGACACCCAGTCATAGCTGGGCATTGTCCACTTATGATCAGATGGATGAGAATGCATCTTAGTACCTACCGATTCTGACAGTGTTTATATATTTTGTTCATGATTGTTGATTTAATAAGTTTTCCCTTAATATAATTCAAAAGTATCTCTGTAGATTAATTTAAATGCCTCTGATTGGCCAATGCATTCATGTGTACAATGAACAGTGACTGTGACTGGTTACAATGCTGCAAACTGTTGCAAAACAACAAAAAACGAATTGCAAATAGAAAATGTTGATCCAAAGATTGCTTTTAGTCATTAAATTGACCATATTCCTAAATTAATTATATATTCTAAATTTGAACTAGATGATCCACATTCACTATAATTAATATTGTGATAGATTCCATTCACAATGAATGTTTCGCTCAATTTCTTCAAATAAGTTAGCTGTGTTTAAACTCAGTGGAACGAAAACTCACAAATAAGATCTCTGTAATTAATAACTCAAATGTTTCTTGAAGATATCAGTGAGATTAGTGATGTCACATGTGTCCTCTAGAATTTCAAAAGATTTACAGATCTCAACAATGCATCAAACTTAGCTTAGATTTGTTACATTGGGTCTTCTCTTTGGGGCGAAATCCAAAGGTTTCAGTATGAGCTCAAACATTTCTCATCAAGATCAAATCTTTTGAGCTATATGCTGCTCATATAAACTGTACTGCTCTTTTCTGTCTGTCAACAATTGTTTCAATTGCGCAACAGTTGTTCATTGTACTCTGAAAGAATTGTAGCAGAATGAAACACGAGAGCCCCGTTATGTCTCGTGAGCTATGAATTTTTCCTCTGGGTATCATTCTCTCTTCCCTCAAAATGCCTGGCATTCCAAGAGGATTCCAGAAATTCCCTAGGCTCCATCAAAGGGTTTCACTCTACGTTCTGAACACACGACTCGAGCGTTTACATGCCAACACTGCGCGCCGTGTCTTGTAAAACGCACATATTCCCATAAACAGCTGATTCTGTGCAAGCAGGCGGGTTTTATTGACATATTGACAACAGTTACAGTAGTACTTAGCACTGGAGTACCACAAACAAACCCTGGCAAGAATTCTTTCTAGCAGAGAGATATTGATCAAGCAGTCCAAAAAGATTCTCTCCAATGGATAGGCAAATACAGGACTTAAACAGTAACAGAGAAACAGCACAATGAGGGTCTGTCAATGGCTAATTATGCAAATAGCTAATAGAGCTATTTAGTCATTCAAGCCCTTTTGTTGAGCTGTTCAATGGTTTACAGTTTTTATTTATGACCAGGACTGAAGGAATACATGAGCTTTTTATATTCTTATCGGCCTATCAAAAGCAAACATGGCCTACTTTAAATTGTATAGAGTGCTAACGAGGCAAGACTAAATGTCCATCAGCCCTGTATTTCTTCAAGAGAGACGAATATAGTGATTCACTGTGTCAACACACACTATAGCTGCGCTCTTTGATCCCAGACTCATGTCCTGCTGTGCTGCTTCCTTTTTGACATTTTTTTCCAGATTTTATGGCTACACTTTAGTGATTACTGTATAATCAGTGTCTTCGTTAAGGGCATATCTTGCATATTTTGTGCAATTTGTCAAATGTTGACTATTTTAATCTATTTTAAAATGTAATTTATTCATGTGATGGCAAAGCTGAATTTTCAACAGCCATTACTCCAGTCTTCAGTGTCACACGATCCTTCACAAGTCATTCTAATATGCTGATTTGCTGCTCAAGAAACATTTATTTTTATAATCAATTTGTGCAAAACAACAACAACAAAAAACAGTTGTGCTGCTTAATATTTTTGTGAAAATTTAGATTTTCAGGATTATTTGATGAACTGAAAGTTTGAAGAACAGCATTTATTTGAATTTTTTGTAACATTATAAATGTCTTTTAGCCTAGAAATCTAGACGCACCCTAGCGGCAGCAAATTGTAATTTGCAGCCAGGGTCGTCTAGCAACTCTCCGTTGGCTTGCGAGCTTCAAAAACCAAACTATAGTCAGGCCAATCACATCGTGTATAAGAGTCGGCGATGGTTCCGCGTGTTACTTGAAAACAAAGAAGCTGGTGAACAGCGGCCTTTCGAATCGGCTTTGGCCGCAACTCTGGAAGACTTGGAGTTAAGCTTTTCTTTGAGAAAAGAACAAAGAACGGGACTTAAGTCATTCTTAAGAAAGGAAGATGTGTTCGGAGTTTTGCCGACCGGATACGGCGAAAGTTTAATCTATCAACTAGCTCTGCTGAGGGAATTTGAAAGACAACTGTTTATCCCGCCCCTTGGATTGAGCCCTGCCAACGGTGTGTTCCCAGACCCAACATCTTGATGTGGGTCTGGCTTGTCAGGCTAAATGTATTTACTGTCACTTTTAATTCATTTATTGTTCTTCTACCCCTGATAAATGAGCAAATATGCAAATTGTTCTTATGCATGTAAATAACAGCAATCATGTTGTCTTTATTCTATACTGTACATTTTAAAAATGTACATGTACTATTAATACACCTTTTGTGTCCCTAGGATTTGGAAATATGAACCTATAATTCTAATAAACAACAGTTTTATAACTTCATGGTTTGTCATTTTTTTAATTACACTGAAAACTGTTAGTCCTGTCTCTGTCAACCATGTTACCTTTCCAAAGGAATATTACATACCGGTATTTTCAATTAATTGGAACAGGTTTAATGTTTAAGTTTATACAGAAATGTACTTAAGGACCAGTTTCATAAGATGACCCAACTGTTGACATTTTGCTCTTGAAAGAGTTTCACATTGCATCCTCTGAACACGCCTGCATTTGATAAGCCTGAACACAACCCACAGACATTATTAGTAACACCAGTGAGATTCTGACAGGGCGTTTTGACAATATCTGACATCAGGCAATCTTATCTGAGAAGCAAAGGATTTTGGGAGGGACAAAACAGGGATGAGCTTGCGGCAGCCTTCCTGTCCGGGACTGTCAGTGCATCTCGCTCACTTCAAAGACGACAACTTCACAAAGCCCGGCTTGTTTAAGGCTCGCTCCCGAAGCCGGAGAGCTCAACTGCTTTTGCATCTCCCCCCACTCGCCGTCCCATAAAGAGAGTTTTAATGACTGTCTCACAAAGCATACTGTTGTACCAGCTCTGCACAATCATTGTCATTGAAAAGGGCTTGAACGTTTAATTAAATCTAATAAGCTTTGGTAAACAGTCATTTGGATTGAGCGGTTGTCTAATAGGGGACTGTATTGACAATGAGTCTATGACCATGGCTTTCAGAGAGGTCAAACCCAAGTGCTGGCAGAGTGGGGGCAAATGTGGCTCGGCCAAAACGCCCATTGCCACATAAGCATCCAATTCATATATTCACCCGGGTCACTACTGATCTGCCACAACCTGTGCTAACGAACGTACTGGCTGGTGGCGCTCAGTCTCGCACCCCTGTGAAGAGCGGGGTTAACGAGGCCAGATTTTAGAGGGAACCAGCAGGTGGTCACTTTGAAGCAACATTTGCATCCGCAAAATACAGCAGGGCTACAACCATTATGAAAATAGTTTGCTGTTGTGACAGTTCCCAACAGGGCTACTTCCTCAGATCCTCCATGTAGCCACTTCCTCTTCTGCACTATTTTGGTGATGGCATCGTGCCATTCCGGGTGATTAACAGCTGTTTTGTTATCACAGCATACGCGATAAGTGAGAGGAAATCATCCCAAAGGCTTCAGTGTCATTTCAGGGTTAATATGCAGCCACGGTTTTGAGATGTCCTCCAATGTGGAGGGACGGGGCAGCTTTCCAGACAACTCCTGGCTCATCTCTTGAGTTGCTTTGCCATGAGGTTTGCTCTCCCTCAAATTTTGGTTGGTGACCTAGTTTGGCTGCCATTCACATCGGGCAGCAAGAGAAACTTTGGCATAGTTTTCATCTGCACCAAAGAGCGAATAATGGCTCGCCCACGCTGCTTTGGTTGTTCTGCACTTGTGGCAACGGGAGCGATGGTGCTCATCCTAAAAACGTCTCGGTTACGCCTGTAACCTTAGTTTCCTGAGTAGGGAATGAGACGCTGCGTCACCGCTTTGGGAACGCCTCTGGGTGATTGCGTCGTGAAGCACGTATGTCATCAGTCCAATAGAGTATAAAACTTTGTATAAAACAAGAAAGTCTGAACTCAGACACAAAACACAGGGCTGACAATTTTTTAGACAAAAGACACAGAGCGCTTGCTGAAGACAACAGAAGCTATGGGCGTGTGTTTCCGGGGATGCTTTATACTTTCCGGTCGTTGACGTCACCTGCCTATGACGTTCCGTCTCTCTATTGGACTGATGACATACGTGCTTCACGACGCAATCACGCAGAGGCGTTCCCAAAGCGGTGACGCAGCACGAGTTCCGAGATCGAGATCGTGGGGGCGGCAGTGGCTCAGTGGTTCATGTAGGTTGTCTACAAACCGTAAGTTTGGTGGTTCAAGTGTCAAGGTGTCCATGAGCAAGACACCTAACCCCAGCTGCTCCCGACGAGCTGGATGGCGCCTTGCATGGCTGACACTGCCGTCAGTGTATGAATGGGTGAATGTGAGGCAATATATGTAAAGCGCTTTGGATAGCCATAAATCTGTTGAAAGCGCTATATAAATGCAGTCCATTTACCATTCCCATGAAGGGGATCAAAATGAGCGTGAAAACAAAATGAAAATGATCTGGTCAGGGTGAATGTAAGAGCATGAGTAAGCAAGCAAGCAACCGTCAGAACCAACCTGTGTTTTCGCTGACTTGATGGTCGAACAATGATAAAATTTACTACGTAACCTGCCCACCAACAAGGAACAAGGACACATCACAATCTTTAGCTGATTTTCCACCATCGGTCCAAACCATTCTCGTTCCTTAACCGTTTCCATTCGGTGCCAATCTGGCCCAGCCGGTACGGATATGGTTTCAATTTCCACTGTGGGGCTGATAGCAGAGCTCTTCTGCAAACATACCTGTCCCCGGCCACTGATGAGATGGAGCCAGTTTTTTCCAGCCTCTTCACTAGAAATGCATTGAATTGGCATTGGATCAGTCTTCAGCATCATGATGGTGGACAAGGAGTATGATAGATTGGGAGAAAATCTCTTTGGAAACTTCAGTTGCCCGCAGGATTAACCTCTTCCAGTCCACAGGCAACCAAAGTTGCCAAAGGCTCTACTGTTCTTTTTCTGTCTGTAAATATATTTTGGGAGACTACAAATACAGTTTTATTAAAAACAACTAGGAAATTGGCAATCTCAGGAACCTGCTGGATAATGTATCACGTGACGGTGTATCAAGGATGCATTCATTTAACAAACAAAAAAAAGTCTGTTTTAAATAAATACTGTTCTTTTGAACTTTTAATTAATCAAACAATCCTGAATGAAAAAAAAAAGTATCACGATTTTCACAAAAATATTAAAGCAGCACAACTTTCGACAATTTTAATAATAATAAAAATTTCTTGAGCAGCAAATCAGCATATTGGAATAATTTCTGAAGGATCGTTTGACACTGAAGACTGGTAATAATGCTGAAAATTCAGCTTTGCATCACAGGAATAAAAAAGAAATTCAAATAGAAAACGGTTATTTTAAATTGTAATAATATTACAGAAAATTACTGTTTTACTATATTTTTTTATCAAATAAATGCAGCCTTGGTGAGACTTTTTTCAAAAACATTAATGTTTCTTGCTGACCTTTTTACCAACTTTTGAATGCTAGTGTACAAGCATCTTAAAGGCATAATTTAAGAAAAGGGATTCCAAATGGGAATGAAAAAGAGAAAACGTATTGGAATAAGCAATATGACACAATAACCAATACTGAATGATGAGAAGGAGGCTGAGAACGGAGATGAAGGTTTTTCTTTACTGCCTTATTATTTGCTCTTGGCAGGAGAGATGATGCTCTTCACCCCAGAATCTTTCAAACACTGTCCTCTCACTCTGTCACACACACACCGCCATATACAAGTGAGGGTTACTGCTCTGTTCATTTCCCATTAATTAGATTTAGCCTCTGTCAACCAAAATCGAGCTTATCTTTCTGCCCAGAATGTCCACAGCGCTGTCGCCAAAGCACACTTTTCTTTATCAGAGCGCTCGGGCTCAAAAGCCACGGCTCCATCATTTAAATGCTTGCCTTTTCTTGTGTTGCCCCTCCATTTTGTTTCTTTGTGCTTTGGGTGGAAAGGGAAGCTGTGTTTCATGCGCACGCTGTCATTGCTCATAGCGAGCTGTGTTAAAGCAGTGTGTCAGCACTGTTTTCCTCTCATAAATAGCTCTGTCTTCTCTTTTCAATATCTTCATCATTGTACATCTAATAGGGTGTTATTATGAGCAGAAAAAATAAGCGACAGCTGGGTGTGAATATGTGTGCATGGGTTTAGTATGGGGGGAGAATCAGTGCGGTTCAGTAGGGCAGAGCAGGCCCACTGGCAGTGCAGCTGCAGCATTACTGGGTCAGTGTGCCATCGTGTTATTCGGCATCACTGTTCCCTCTCCCTCTCACCCTCCCTCTCTCACTCCCTCGTGCTTTCATGTTGGACATCACCCTTAAAAATGCCAAACTGTGCCAGGCAGTCAAGCGCTGTGCGCTGTGCGCTGTGGTCGGCGGTCTTTCTTTTTTTCTGTCCGTGAAGGTGTCTGTAACCTTCAGCATTTAATGGTGAGGTTAAAGAGGACAGGCTGTTTTGATTATTGCATGCGCTTAATATTTAAGTCACCATTGAATCAAAATTTAAAATGATTTTTCTATGGAATATTGCTGTGTTTATTATAACTGATTTATCCATGCACATTATTATTTTTTAAAATTCATGTTCCCCATAATCTTTCATTAAAATAACTTCTGGAGGGGAACATCTCAGTTCTGATGACATGTGTACTGCCGCAAGGGCGGGACAACCTGTCACTCACATGAGATCACAGCAATAGAACAGCAACAGTCGGGTTCCAGAAGTGAAAACTCTGAAAAAAATTGATTTTGAACGATAACTAATAAACCTTTGAAGACAGACCTACTGTGAGCTACAGGGTTGTTAATCCATGGTTATTTCAGCATTATTTTTGCTTATTTTTAAAATAATCGTGTTTAACAGTGGAATTGGTGAAAAACTACATGCTGTATAGAAAATCACACAATCAGAGAGTCGGAAAAATCAACACACAAAATAGCTCTTTAGCTCCACCCACTCCCATGAAGCACTGCGAATGTAATCAAGTCAATCTCCCTAAGTTTATTGCATATTTTGCAATAAGCTTAAAATACATTGTTCGTAAATTAGTAGTTTTATGTTTCTCCATTGTTTTTAATTTGATTATGCCGTTCACAATGCTTCAGGGGATTTGTAGTTCTTTCCCTCACTAAAACCGTTAAGTACACAGTCTTGTACCTTTGTCTTTTTGACTGATTTTTAAATACTTTTTTTGCTTCAAATCAAAGTTTCTAGTGTTGCGATTCACCTCAAAGCTTATTGTCTTGGTTCATGGCTTATAACTCTTTAATGAAGACTTTTTTAAAATCCCTATGGGAAAAATGAATGGAAAAAATACAGCGCCGCTGAAAAAGGGGGCGGGCGGTAATGCACTCTATTCGCTTGTTAAGTCGTGACTGGACTGGGAACGCCGTTTCTGGGTCCAAGCCTCAACTCGTTTCACTTGAGAATGCCATCGACGGCCGTTTATGAGCGCTATTTATTCATATTAAACATCAAACATTTTAAAAGGTTAAATATTTTACATACTTACAGTCTACACAACAGTCTCTTTGCTTACAGCGTCACAGACATTAATATTTTAACGATTTATAAAAGATGAATCGCTGTCTGGCCCTCTAGAATTTTGGTATAATTTTTTTGTAGTATTACACCACATTGTGTGTGTATATTAGCACCGTTTGTTGTTTTTCTTGTGGTATGAGATAGAGCGTTTGGACCCGGAAGCGCTGCCGTGTGACGTCAGACTTTACAACCGGATAGCAAACCACAATGATCCAACAATCCATTCAATGGATGGACAAAATCAAGTCCCATCCTACTTTTTTTTTTTTTTTCTCATTCGAGAAGCCATTTCACTTTGATTTACGTCACAATATAGGGAAGAAAAGACACAAGTCCGTTTCATTTACAATACTTATAAATGTCATTCAATCAGTCGTTTTGTGAGATCCAGTGATAACAAAATGAGTATGTACCCTCTATATCTAGTGCTACCCTCTATATCTAGTGTTAGTGCTCCAGTCACACACACCCACACATAAGATCACACACTCACAAATTGGGTAACACAATTCTGTGTCCTCAGCCCTGTTAAAAAAGGAAGCGCTAGTGCAAATCCTTTTTGACACGTGAGCTTACCACTGACCTTATTACTAATACTACGACAACAGCTGTAAACAGGCTTGTTTGTGTGAGCTGCACAAATGCACGTACCCAAAACACAACAGGTAATCTAAACTTAAATAACAGGTTGACGTTTAAAATTAATCAGTTTTGCAACCGAAATATTACAAACAAAAAAATAGTGCATAAATGTATACATTATCAACAGTGAGAAAATGTGCTTGACAATGTAAAAGTATCCAGCATGATTGATTGTGGGTGGTTGCTACGGTGGTCTGGATGTTGCTATGGGGCATTATGATGCAGTTGCTACGGTTGTTGGTTGGGTGTTGCTATGTGGTTGCTAGGATTGTTGCTGTGGTGTTGCTATGGTGGTCTGAGTGGTTGCTAAGTCATTACTAGGGCATTCTGAGTGGGTGTTAGGGCATTAACTAGAATGTTCTGGGTAGCTGCTAAGGCTTTATGGTGTTTTGGGTGGTTGCTAAGGCATTACTAGAGTGTTTCTAGGATGTTCTTGGTAGTTGCTAAGGCATTAAGTTGGGTGTTCTGGGTGGTTGCTAGAGCAGACATGATCGGGGTGATTCTAGGTTGTTGTGGGTAGTTACTAAGGCATTACCAGGTTGTTTTGGGCAATTGTTAGGGCTGACTAGTGCTTTCTGGTTGCAAAGGCATTACTAGGGTGTTTTGTGTGGTTGCTACTACACTGGGAAAAATGATTCTGTGGGGTTGTAATTGTAACAAAAATAAATTCTATATGTTCAACAAATAAATCTATGTTTGGTACTTACTTATTTTGAGTAACTTATTTAATATAATGTTGTTGTAAACACATGTTTTTTACAATTAAATGGTGCGGTTTTTTTATCTTGAGTAATGTTTAATAGATGTGTGCCTTTTCGAGATACTTTTTAAGTAAAATTTATTTAAAAGTCTAAACAAGTGGATTTGGCTGTTGCAAAAACACAAATGTTCATGACAGAAGCCATTTTGATGGGTGACAGGACTGAATTTGCACTGCTGGCAACCCAACAACACTAGAAAAGGTAAGAATGACATTAAATATGAACTGTTCAATGGTTTGATGCTTTAAATATAGCAAGGATAAAGCTAAATGTTAGTATTGATAAATACTTAAATTTGCCTTGAATTACACGGCTTGGCTAAGCTAACAGGCTAAAGCTAAATTGCTGAATAAAGTCGTTATTTTTTGTTTGTTTTTGCGCACAAAAAGTATTCTCATGGCTTCATAACATTAAGTTTGAAGCACTGGAGTCACACAGACTATTTTAATTATGTCTTTCCTATACTTTAGGGCCTTGAAAGTGTTCATCACATTGTTGTCTATGGAGGGATCAGAGAGCTCTGGAATTTCATCAAAAATATCTTCATTTGTGTCTGAAGATGAACGAAGGTTTGGAACAACATGAGGGTGAATAATTAATGACAGAATTTACATTTTGGGGTGAACTAACCCTTTAAATTGTTCATTTTTCTCAGTGATAATTTTTTATCAGCTGATGTAATAATTATGATGTATTTGAATTTTATGTTTTTAACATTGTTCGAAACATTGTTTTAATTAGATGACTGAATTACTGTTCTCAGTGGTTTAAACAGACCAATGCTCATTGAAAAAACTGTTATACGAAAATGAAATACTGTTGCTTCCTCTTGTAGTACATAACGTTGTTGTTTTTTTTTACTTGAAGTCAGCTTTATGTAAAGGTGAAAAATAAGCTACTGTGTTTTGCACTGTTGCATTGTCATTTTAAAATTAATAAATGTTTTGTATTGAGATGCTGGTTTACTGTTTCATGGTACTTTAAAAAAAATATAGAAAATAATTAAATTTATATTTTTAAAAAAGTAGCTTGGAAAAAAGTAACGTAATGTGTGGCTTACAAGGAGACATTTGTAAATATTACTTAAAAGATTATATTGGATATACTTAAAACTATAATTTTCTAAATTGATAAAATTGAGTTGCTATTACTTAAGAGTCCAAGTTGAAAACATGCAAAGTCTAATAGGATAAACACAAATAAAATGAGTTTAAAATACTCAAAAAGCTGATGCAAATAGTTGCCTCAATTTTATTGAGTAAAACGGGCACAGTATTTTTTACAGTGTAGGGTGTTCTGAGTGGTTGCTATAGTCTAGGTGCAAGATAAGCACTGAAGATTGATCATTGGGGTTAGGGGGATTGTTTAAATCATGCTTTATTTTGATGGTCCCCTTTAGACATTCTGTTAACTACGTTGCACCTACACTCAAAAAAAAAAGAACTTTCACTGTTGTTAGTTGGACTCAAATCATCCTTGTTCACATTACTTTCCATGTAACTAAATTTACTTAGATTTATTGAGTTGTTTCTACTAAAAATGAGTATTGTCAGCTTTACTTAATAAGTGTTTGTTCGGTCAACTTAACATTGATGAGTGAAACAAACAAACTGGGCAGTGGATCTGTAGTTCCCAGCATGCTTTGCAAGGGACTGCATTAAGAGAGTAAATTTAGGGATTCAAGTGTTATTTTATGTTCCCTTTCGAGGGAACTCTCACTGCGTTGGAACGACATTTTGGGGATACTCCCTAAGCATTAGCGAATCTGAAGTCCGTATAGAAACTAAACCAATCTGATTGGCGTGCGTGATGACGTCACTGTGACGGCGTACACGTAAGTATAAAAGGGGAGCCGGCGCATTGAAACGGCAGTTATTGCTCTTCAGCATTGCGCTCTGTGTTCAAGTCTGTCTATTTATTGTTGTCTGTCAAGAGTGTGTGTGAGAGAGAAAAGAGAAAATGAATGAGAGAGAGTACAAGCAGTGTGTGCATCCGTGCCCACGTTATATATCTGGCTCGGATGCACACCTGCTTTGTGTGCATTGTTTGGGCGTGGAGCATGCTCGGGCGACTCTCGAGGGAGCCGCCTGTCAATATTGCGAGCTGCTTCCGCTCAGACTGCTTCGCTTTCGGCTGGCCGTATTTGATTAGGGCGGCCAGCCTCGTGAACCTCATGGTTCTGGACCCGCGGTCGCTGAGGCGGCTCGGCGTCGCAGATCATGGGGTTCACAGCGGGACTTGTCAGAAGGTTTTGGGACTGCTGCGGCACTTTCCCAATCCTCTTCTGACAGTTCCGATGATCTTCCTCCCCGTGTGGAAGCCCGCGCTGCGGCTTCTTCCCCCGGGGTGGAGGATCCGATGCTCATCCTCTCTGGTTCTGAGGAGCCGGAGGAGGGTGGCATCGGGGCGGGTGGAGAAGCAGGAAGTATGTCATTGCTTCATCCACCCGCCCAAGAGGAGCTGGTCAAGGTGTTGACCCGTGCGGTGGCCAAATTAAAGATCGATTGGCCACAGGAAGTGCCGGAAGTTCCGCCACCCAGTAGGCTGGACGACCGGTTCCTTTCTCGCCGGGTTCAAACACCTCACCGGGGCTTGCCGTTCTTCCCGGATCTGCACACCGAGGTGTGTAGATCTTGGAGGAAACCCTTCTCCTCACGTGTTTCCAATCCCCCAGTGTTGGATTATTCTAACGTGCTGGGGGCACGCGAGGCAGGGTATGGGACGATGCCTCGGGTGGAAGAGGCTCTCGCGAGTTATCTTTCACCCGACTCTGCATCATCCCTCAAAGCCCCGGTATTGCCCACCAAGCCCTGTCGGGATACCTCATCCTTGGTAGGCAAGGCCTATATGGCGGCTGGGCGGGCTGGTAGTTCCCTGCATACGCTTTCTATCTTGCAGGCCTACCAGGCCGACCTCCTCAAGGAGCTCGATGAGGGCGAGGGTCCCTCTCCGGAGGACGTTTTAGAATTGAGGAAGGCTGCGGATTTGTCTCTCCGCATCACCAAGGATACGGCCCGTGCCATCGGCCGCTCCATGGCATCCATGGTGACTGTGGAGAGACATCTTTGGCTGAACTTGTCGGGGATGAAGGAGAAGGACAAGTCCTTTCTCCTAGACTCCCCGATTTCGCCTTCGGGTCTATTTGGCGACGCGGTTGAGGCCGTCGTCGCCAAATACCAGGAGGCGAAAAGTCAGTCAGCAGCCTTCCGCCAATTCGTCCCTCGCCGCTCAGAGCCAGGGAAGGCGGCCCCTAGGGGGTAGCCTCAGCCGTCCACCAGCTTCTTGCACCGTCAGCTGCAGAGGGAGAGCGTCGCCTCTAGAGCCCCTCCTCCGGGAGCTTGGCAACAGAGACGGCGCTCTCTACAGCAGACTCACCAGCAGCCTTCCGCTCCCAGAGGCGATCTAAGGAACGTACTCCGGGCACGGAAGGCTGCTGGGAAGAAGCCCTAGCTGCGGCAGGGTTTCTAAGGGCGGTCCCCCCCCGCAGAAGGGCAACCGAGGTTGCTTCTTCTGCGGCGCTCTGGGGAAATCGATGTGGAATCCAGCCGTCTATGACGCCTCGTGCCACATCGATTTCCCGCGAACGCATGCTGCTCCAGCCGCCTCTGGAAAGACCTGCGGCTGGGCAGCGCGCGCGTTCGCACACAGAGAATCGTTCCCAACCACTTCCTGCCGGTCATCCGCTTCAGGGGGTTGGGGACGAGGCTCGTGTAACACCCGACGCCAGCCTCGAGAGGCTGGTTCCCTTAGTAGATTATCTCGGCGCATGGAAATGCCTTCCGAATATTTCTACATGGGTCCTGCGTACTGTAGAAAAGGGTTACAGACTGCAGTTCGGTCACCCTCCTCCAAGTTTCAGGGGGTTGAACTGGACTGCAGTGGTACCAGAGCGGGTTCGGGTAATGGAACTAGAAGTAAAATCTTTGCTGGCGAAGGAAGCCATAGAGTGTGTTCCTCCGCCGGAGAGGGAGTCCAGGTTCTACAGCCGGTACTTTATAGTTCCCAAGAAGGATGGAGGGTTGCGTCCAATTATAGACCTGAGGTATTTGAATCGGTCTCTGAGGAGGTTCAGATTCAAAATGCTCACGGTTCCCATCATCGTGAGTCAGATCCAGTTCGAGGACTGGTTCGTCATGATAGATCTAAAGGACGCATACTTCCATATCTCCATCCTTCCATGTCACAGGAAGTTCTTGAGGTTCGCTTTCGGGGGCGAGGCGTACCAATATCGAGTGCTTCCCTTCGGTCTAGCTCTTTCCCCACGCACATTCACGAAGTGCATGGATGCAGCTCTGGCTCCATTGAGACTCCAGGGCATCCGTGTGCTGAATTATATCGACGACTGGCTCATATTGGCCCAGTCGTACGATATGGCAGTTCGGCATCGAGATGTCGTTCTGGCCCATATAAGGTGCTTGGGGCTGAGACTCAACACAACAAAGAGTGTGTTGACGCCATCCCAGAGGACTACGTTCCTACGATGCGGGCACAACTGTCTCCCGCGCGAGTCGAGACCATACTGGCGATGGTGTCAGGAATAAGGCTAGGCCACAGCATCACTGTCAACCCCTTTTGGGCTGCTGCACATGAGACCCCTACAGTGGTGGCTGAAAACCAGGGGGTTTTCCCCCAGAGGGAATCCTTTCCGTATGATCAGGGTAACGCGCAGATGCCTTCGTTCCCTAGTCATATGGAAGAAACCTTGGTTTCTGTCCCAGGGGCCAGTGTTGGGAGCGTCCTGTTGCCGGAAATCCGTTTCAACAGACGCCTCCCTCACTGGTTGGGGCGCGGTCATGGATGGCCGCTTTGCGAGGGGCCCGTGGGAGGGCCGTCATTCCTCCTGGCACATAAATTGCCTGGAGATGATGGCGGTCTATAAAGCTCTCAGGAGCGCCCTCTATGCAGACTGGCGCATCAAATTCTCCTGTGGTCCCAAGGGAAACTGTTGTCCATTAGGGCAATGTATGTCCCGGGGGTCCAAAATCAGGGAGCAGACATCCTGTCGAGGCAGGGGCTGAGGCCCGGGGAGTGACGACTCCACCCGGAGGTGGTGGAGGCCATGTGTGAGAGGTTCGGCCCAGTGGAAGTGGACCTGTTTGCGTCTCGCGAGACGTCCCACTGCCCATTGTGGTGTTCCCTCATGCATCCAGCCCTGCTGGGGTTGGATGCCATGGTTCAGACGTGGCCGAGGCTGTGTCTGTACGCATTTCCCCCGATTGCTCTGCTCCCGGGAGTCCTGGAGAGGGTCCGCCAACAGGGGGTCAGCCTACTTCTGGTAGAACCCCGTTAGCCGACGCGAGTTTGGTTCTCGGATATCATAGCTCTGCTGGCAGGTCCTCCATGGCAGATTCCTCTGAGGAGGGATCTCCTATCTCAGGCAGGGGGCACAATATTTCACCCCCGGCCGGAGGTTTGGAACCTTTGGGTCTGGCCCCTGAGGGGGTCAGGTACCTAGAGGCTGGCCTGTCGGCAGAGGTGATAGAGACCTTACTCAGTTCCAGGGCTCCATCTTCAAGATTACAAGATTACAAGGGCTCCATCTTCAAGATTACATCGCTAAAGGAAAAAGAGTGGGGGATCTCCAGGCCTCGGCGGTAACGCCGACTTGCCTGGAGTTTTCCCCCGTGGGAGTTAAGGCTATCCTTCACCCTAGGCAGGGCTAGGTGCCCGAAGTGTCATCAGGGGTGGTCAGGTCTTTGGTTCTGCAGATTTTTCATCCTCCGCCTCACGTGACGGCGGAAGAAGGAACCTTCACTGGGAAGCACTTTCAGGGAGTGCTGGGGCACATGGCAGCAGTGTCCAACGTGATACTTTTTGGCCTGCTGTACATGAGACCTCTACAGTGGTGGTTGGAAATCAAGGGGTTTTCCCCCAGAGGGAATCCTTTCCGTATGATCAGGGTAACGCGCAGATGCCTTCGTTCCCTAGTTATATGGAAGAAACCTTGGTTTCTGTCCCAGGGGCCAGTGTTGGGAGCATCTTGTTGCCGGGAAACCGTTTCAACAGACGCCTCCCTCACCGGTTGGGGGGCGGAAAAGGAAGGGGTGGAGAAGTATCTCCCTACGGTGCCTGGCGCTAGGGTACTCAAGTCCTAGTTGTGTCCGGTCTCCGGCTTCACACTAGGGCAGGCACTACCCTCGGTGTGGGCTAGTGGGTACTCGTTCCCCAAAATGTCGTTCCGACGCAGTGAGAGTTCCCTCGAAAGGGAACGGCTCGGGTTACGTCTGTAACCCTTGTTCACTGAGAAGAGAACGAGCACTGCGTCGCGTCACCACACCTCGGCACGCCTGGAGCGCATGCTTCAGAGCAATAGCTGCCGTTTCAATGCGCCGGCTCCCCTTTTATACTTCCGGGTACGCCGTCACAGTGACGTCATCACGCACGCCAATCAGATTGGTTTAGTTTCTATACGGACTTCAGATTTGCTAATGCTTAGGGAGTATCCCCAAAATGTCGTTCCGACGCAGTGCTCGTTCCCTTCTCAGGGAACAAGGGTTACAGACGTAACCCGAGCCATTTTTCAGTAAAGGGAAAGATGTTATTAGTTTATGTTAGTGTTTAATGTTCAGTTATGTTGGACATTTAGCGGAGTTTCTGTAATTTTGTGGTTACCATTATGCAGAAGAATGTCTATGTTTAGGCTGTGGCCACTCATACACTCAATTATTGGATGGACTTCCTGTTCTCAATTAAGTTATTTTTGAATGTTGTTTCTAAAAATTTGCTTTTTGTTATATTTAATAGTTTTCCACTTACAGTTGTAGAGCAAGTAGTTAATTTAATAAGGTAAATTAAATCAATAAATGTGTTCACCTAACATAATAAACTTTTATAAATTTTACATAACATTATTAAGTAAACTGCACATTTAAATATTATGTAACAGTGACAAATTCAAATGGTTTGTATTTACTTAAATACATTTTGTCAGCTTTACTTGAGTTTCTTTTGTTCATATAACTAAATTGTTATTTGTAAAAACGACTCAATATAGTTGTGTGGAATCACTTGACGCAGCTTTTTTAAGTAAATTCAACAAATTATTTTTTTGAGTCTTCTTAATATCTGCTAACACTTTATTTTGATGCTCCCCTAACAGACTTTCTCATCATAACAATCTGAATTAATTTTGCTTATATTTGTAAAGTTAAAAAAGAAACATTTGTTATGCAAACTGTCTTTCCTCAGATGTGTCTACTGATTGCTGATGTGTTTCCTATGATGGCTCATTCACTTCCTCATGTGCTTGTGTGTGTGGGTGAATGTGTGTGTGGGGAGAGCTCTGCCCTACGCAGAAAAATAAAAATAACCTTTAGATACATGTGAGTAGCCCACGTCCTCACGTTTTTCTATTCCTCTCCCAAATCCAGTGTAAAATAAGTGGTGGAGAGGAGAAACAGAGTGAAAATGGGGGAGAGGAGCAAAGCCATTAAAATATGATGTTTTATTAACAAAGTTAGGGAGGAACACATTCAAATGAGCCAACTCACCTATGTTCCTCCACAGTTTTTTCTGCTTCCCTCCGCCACCCCGACTCCTCACTCTCGGCTTGTTTCTATCCCAGCCAGGGGAGTACTCAGGGTTTGGGTCATATTCTGAGCTCAGAGCCCTCCCCTCTGGACAGCACACCAAATACACATACTCTTTTACTCTATATGATTATTTGTAAGTATGAACTTGTGAAAAGAAGAAAGGAGATGGGCCAAATATGGACATAGATTCTGTTTAGGTTTTTTTTTTTTTTTTTAATAAAAGAAAGGGGATTTGAAAGGTTGGCATGCCCCTAAATCCATTCAGCCTACTGTCCAATGTGTCCATCAAAATGGCAGCAGCTGTAACACGCTGGCTGGCCTGCATGTTATCTCCCGACTCACCTGTGTCTGCATTGTGCTCCTTGTATCAATCTCTAACCTCGGGCTATTCATGGCAGAGTCTATACACAGGGAGAATCACAGTTCTCAGAATTGCACTGTGAATACAGTGGTTTCATGTGATGGGTGAAACCAGAGGTGTGTGAGGTAAAAGTCCCTTTTACACCTGACATTTGCATGCAGCACGTCCTGATTTTGCCAAGTTAGACGCGTTCCTGGGTCAACATATTTAGCTAATCCTGGAACAACATTCCTGTCCGAAAATCTAAAATTAAATCTAATATCCCTACCCCTAAACCTAACCCTACACATAAGTTACCCCTAAAATCAGAGGGAAATGTTAGGTGAATCTGACTGGTTGATTGGAATGTTGTTCCAGAATCAACAAAGACGTTGATCCAGGAACACGTTGTACTTGGTGAAATCAGGTTATGCCACATGCATTTCGTATTTGGATAGTATATAGTTATTCTTTAGCTCTATTACATTCCAAGATACAATCTTACTCTCTCAACAAAATGTAAAATAACACTTATGGGCTGTGTTGTCTCATGAATAAGTAGTAAGTAAGTACTTAAGTAAGTAGTAAGTAAGTTGTAATATTAAAACATTGACAAAATTCTAAATAAAATTAAAAAACTAAAAAACTTTTGAGCTGAATAAAAGCTGATTTTTTTATTGAATATTAAAACCAATCACAGGTCATTTAAAATAATAATTTACTGAATATTAAAACCATTGACATCATTCAAAATAATAATTTATTGAATTCTAAAAACACTTTTTTCATTCAAAATAATAATTTGGCATTTTTTTAAAAAAAATGGATAATTAAACATTTTAAATAAAAACAAATATATAAATATCTGGTCTGTTGTGTTTCCCATTCCCACAGTAAAAGATATGTATTAGTGGAAAAAAGTCCCCAGTAAAAATAAAGGAAAAAATTGAGAGAAATTGCATATTCCAGTGGAATCATTCATTGGATATGTTTATTAAATCACGTGATCAGACTGCAAGACCTACGTTTGTTATCTTTTTCACATTGATAAGAGCAAAAATAAAAAAACTTGCAAGAATGTAAAAAACCATGACAACATATTCTGACAGATAATGATTATAAGTAGCACAACCTCATCTTACTGGTCTAGTGACGTGCATAGCAAAATGTATTTGCTTTAGCTTATACTTGTGCAATATGGTCAGCCACCTCTGAATGTACTTTCAGTGATTCGATCACAATGCGTTGTGATCTTTTAATGTAGTTAAATCTGATTATGAACCAATCACCAAAAACCAGGTGTGAAGGGGGCCAAAGAGCAGCAGCATGCGAAAGACATGCATCTGTTCACAATACACAGACAGCTTGAGCAGTGTCGTAATTCAATTCACAGTATCTCTCCATGCAGTAAACAAACCATTTTTCTTATTTGGAGATTGCAGTAAGACAGACACTCCAGTGTCTCCATGCAAAAGGACATGAGGACCATTCTGTAGCTTGTTAGTGGTCAGGAGAATGTGTGATAGGTGGTAGCTAATAACATTTAAATAACAAATCCACCTTTTTGTTGTGATTTAAACAGCTGAGCAGGGGTCGGCTCTCGTGGAATGACCGTGCAAATATGAAGTAAACACTATTAGATGGTAAACAGTCGCTTCTAATGTAATATAGGACCTTCCGCTCAATGAATAGCTTGGTACTTACTGAGGCAGAAATGCCCGTGTAAATTTGATCTCACTCTGTTTAATGGCTAATTGGCATATTCGCTGGAATTTACCCTCTGGAATTTCCCAGATACTGCTGATACTGCCTGTTGTGGAGAGGACGAGAGGTTACACAAAAAGGGAAAGTAAAAGCAGAAACTGACACAGGGAGCAGATGTGACAAAGCGAAAGTGAAAGCCCCGATCTGAGAGCAAATGTTGAAATAATGAACATGGGATTCCCGGTGAAAGTCATGTCTCAAAAAAGCCCTTAGGTTTTTACCACGTGCTAGTTAGTTTGCAAACACAGGTGTGGCATGTATCTTTCGTAGCATCACAAATACGTGTGGGGACAGCAGGTGCTTTCCAGGGTCAGTGTCATATGCAGAACTAACAGTGGCCAAATGCTGGTACATTAAATACAACTATGTTCCTCTGAAGGGAAGTAAAGGGAATGTTTGATGGATTAAAGTCCCACGTTTAGGGACTTTACTGTTGGTGTTGGTGTTGGTGAAAAATCCTGGGGATAGTTCACCAAAAAAATATATATTAGGAATTTTTCTTTCTTACGTTGAATAAAAAAGGAGATATGAAAGAAAGAATGTTCATGCTGGCATCTTTACCTTTCACGAAAGCATATAGTGAAAATAGGCTGGTAATCTCCAAAAAAAAAGTTAAATAAAGATAGTTTAGAAAGCACTAAATACCGTTTTCTATATTCATATACTATAGTTTTGTGTAAGAAGCACAACAAAAAGGTCAAAAAAGCCATCATCATTTACTCTCATGCCGTTTCAAACTTGTATGAGCTTCTTATATAGAACACAAAACCATATTGAAGAGTGTTTTTTTTTCATACAATGTACAGTCAAACCAAAATTTATTCAGACACCTTCAACATTTTCTCACATTATCACAGTTTATTTGCTATATTTTAGAAAATGTTAATAAAATATGACAAGAACTTAAACTGTGTCAGAACAAATTCATCTTGATAATGTCAGATAACTTTGATAGAAAGGTATGTAATGGATTACACTCAACCAATCAGCTGTCAGCTGTTAAATTTAAAGGGATAGTTCACCCAAAAATGAAAATTTGATGTTTATCTGCTTACCCCCAGGGCATCCATATGCATGCAAGAAAAGAAAAAATAAAGCATGCGCACAATTTACTAATTCGTTCCCTCGATTTATAAATCATGCGCATGATTTACTATTTCGTTCCCTCTATTTATGAATCGTGCGCACGTTTTACTAATTCGTTCCCTCAAATTGGTAAATCTTGCACACGATTTACTAATTCGTTCCCTCAATTTATAAACCATGCGCATGATTTAGAAAATAGAGGGAACGAATTAGTAAAACGTGTGCACGCTTTATAATTCAAGGGAACGAAATAGTAAATCGTGCGCACGATTTAGCCTACTAGTTTTTTACTGCATGTCATGTGCAGGGCTCCGTACATCCAAGATATAGGTGACTTTGTTTCTTCAGTAGAACACAAATGAAGATTTTTAACTCCAACCGTTGCAGTCTGTCAGTCGTACAATGCATGTGAATTGTACCATGCATCTATGAGAGTAAAAAAGCATTTAAAAAAAAAACATGCACAGACAAATTCAAATTAAACCATGCGGCTTGTGACAACACATTGACTTAACACATCTTAAGACATGAAAAGTATTTATATATTTTTTACCTCAGATACCCCACTATGTCCAGCAGCTTTCAGCGCGTGATCACTTCCGGTAAGTGAGGTCAATGTACATGATATGGCGTAGAGATACCGCGAGAGATCACTTCCGGCGCTTGCATATACTATGCCAGATTGTGTACAGACCTTACTTACCGGAAGTGATTGCGCGCTGAAGGCTGTTGGACATAGTGGGGTATTTGAGGCAAAAAATGATATGCAACGATTGGAATCTTAATTTGTGTTCTACTGAAGAAATAAAGTCACCTATATCTTGGATGCACTGGGGGTAAGCAGATACACATAACATTTTCATTTTTGGGTGAACTAACCCTTACTAAGTGTACTAAGTACACAATTAGATAATATTCAACCAATTACCAGGTCAACCAATAACCAAGCAATGCTTAATTTTATTCAGTCTGCGGTGTAAAAGATCGCATTAGCAATTAAAGAAAAAACACTTAAGCAAAACATGGTCGGGTCAAAGTGTCCCGAAAAAAAGGTTTTATCAGTTTTACCGGTATAGTCACTGTATGGTCTCAGTTTACTTTATTTTGCTATCCTCACTTACATAAATGAACTATAGTGTCCTGCACCCACTAGTGTCTGAATAATTTTTGGTTTTACTGTAAGTCAATGAGGTCCAAAACAACATTAGACCTACCGATAATTGACTTTCATTTTGAAATGACATGAGGGGAAGTAAATGATGACAAAATTTTCATTTTTGGGTAAACTTTTCCTTTCGTCCTTGCACTTCCGCATATTCAAACGGATTGGCTAGGAAATGATGTTATTATTAGTATCACTCTTTAACTGATAAAATGATGAATGATGTTTTAACTGCATCAAGACCTGAAGAGTGAGAATCTGCACTAGGGCAGCATGCTGTACGGTTCTCTAAACTTTGTTTCCAGACCAGATAGTTTATTATTGTGACATGCCAGTCAGGCCTTATGCGAAACATCTAAGAAAACGTCCCAGAGCTGAGTGACCTTTTGGCCTTTTGACCCTCCAGCACACTAAGGCTCAAAGCTAAAGTCAAGATTCTTTTTTTGCCTTCATCTTTGCCCGAGTTGAACATCTGTCGCTTAAAAAGCAATGCCATATGCTGCCATTGTCTCCGGAGATTCTTATCTCGTCTTACTGATCGATGACGACGGCCAGATTAAAGCAGCAGACATGTTTTGGATAATAGCAGTGTGCGTTTAATGAGCTAAAAGTCACCTCTGGTGTGGAAACTCATGAAAACCTAAACAAAGTACTAGTACGGCACCACATCTTTTGTAACACAGAAATTTTCACAGCTGGAAAAACTGTTTAGTCAAAGCTTTCGGTTAATAGGAAGAGGAAAATGGGATATTTGTGAAAAGTTGTCGATGTGTGAAACTGTATTGAGCAAGAAATTTGTGACAGATCGATTTATTAAGCAATACAATGTTACATCTCTCTTCTTCTGGCTCTCTCTCTCACTCCCTACCCTCCCCTCATCCCAGCTTGTGATGCTCATCAGTTGCCTTCTGAATGGAGAACAATAGGGCCTTTTGAGGATATAAATCTCACTCTGTGTTCAGGCATGAAATCTGGGCAACCAAACAAAAAGGGCCATTGAGTGTTGTGAAGAAGAAAAAAAACAAGAAAGAGATAAGATGCCCCACGTTGAGTATAGCAGAAACCAGTCAACTGCCCCTGGGCCATATCTTAGAGAGAGAGAGAGAGAGAGAGATGCTATTAAGAATCAGAAATAGACAGAGTTTGGAGTGGGTCACGCACCTCCCCTTGATGTCCTCCCCCGTGCTCTCACTTCCATCAGGGGCGAAGTTTGCTCAGAGGACACCGGAGCAACAACATGTGCTGACTTCTCTTCCAGACAGCTGAGTTTAAAGTTTAAAAGTGCACTCCGTCTCAGAGATCTCGCCTCTCACACCCCGAGGAGACTCTGAGTGCGGTGTCTTCTGCTGAGTCATGGAGTCCTGCCGGTGGTCCTAGACAAAATATCATAACCTATATAATTATCATGGCTCAAACCGATCACACGCTAGAGCTCACATGCTCCTGAGAGCGTGCTGTTGTTTAGCCGATGTCAATGCACGGCACACACGGACATGTTTTCCGGTTATCTGAGCATCTAGTGGCATCTCTTTTACAAATCTCAAATGCAGAGAAAAACTTTAAGCTCAATTATAGGGTCAGCTATGTGTAGGGCCGAATTGACCTCATATAGTCACATAGGCAAAATACATTTTTGGGCCCTCCAAGAGTTATGAGGTTTGACTGACAGTTTGAGGGTCCAATTGAGTAACAAGGTTTAGTCTCAAGCTCTTTTTAGTAGTTTTCATTGGTTGAATATTTGCAAAACACACAGACAGACGTAAAGGGTAACCAAGATATGTCTTAAAGTGTTTTACCATTAGAGTTATTTCTCCTCAGTGTGATTGGGCCCTGGCTTTGTGGACAGAAGGGCATAATATTCATTATTTATTTGTGATGATTCAGCCACTAATATAACATGTATCCAAATTTTTGATATTTGAATTTTTTCTTTTAGCTATTAAGTAAAGGCCCTGTTATTAGACTAGTTTCAATCCTTGTGACTCCCAAGAGTGAGAGGGCGTTCAGGTGTTTCTGTAGCATCTCGGAATTAAACTTTACAAGCCAAAAATGTGTTAAACTTTGATTCATTTCCACGATTGATCCAGAACTCTGATAGAAAGACAAATTGTCATCACTCAAGAATTTCACATATTTGTTCAAATGTTACGCAAGGTAAAAGTTAAGCCATTTATAATGTTACAAAAGTTTTCTCTTTCAAATAATTGATATTCTTTTGAACCTTACTTTCTGTTCATCAACGACTTCTAAGACAAAAATCTATCACAGCACAACTTTTCGACATTGTTGATAATGTCGCACCAACTCAGTATATTAGAATGATTTCAGAAGGATCATGTAACACTGAAGACTGAAGTAATGATGCTGAAAATTCAGCTTTGCCATCAGGAATAAATTACATTTTAAAATAAATTAAAACAGAAAACAGTTATTTTATATTGTAATAATATTTCACAATATTACTGTTTTTACTGGATTTTTGGTCCAATAAGCCGGACGGGGGAAGCAACCCCCGTGAGTTGGTGAGCCTTGGTGAGCATAAATCTTACACCCCAAACTTTTGAATGGTAACATAGATTAATTAAAATAATTTAGTCTTATTTTTCCTTTTGGGTTTCCTTTACTGAAACATGCCTTAATTGTGTTTTAGTTTTTACATGAAACAAAAGACTGAGAAATATTGAGATATTGCCACTGAGATTGGCAGCACGTCAGCTCAGAAGCCTGTTAAATGCACCAAGGGGGATCTGGGTAACTCAGAGGAATGTGAACTCTGCTCACTTGACCTTAAGGTCACAGTGGTAACCACTGAGCCTACCAGAAAACTCTGCTTTGGTTGGGAACAATTCTGTGAGACTTGAATGTGTCATTTATTCTTTCCTTGGCAAATTTCCCCCGTCCATTCCCTGCACTGGACTCTGTAAAGTCAGCATCTAGTTTCAGTTAAGTCCATAATGCTGTGGGGCGACCAACCCCCACATTCACACCATCACCATCCTCCTCTCTCGCTCCCTGCTGTGGCCAAAACAGTCACAGATCTGAACAGTGACTGAGACCAGTTCTCACCTGCCCTGCCCGGTCTGATATCCCTATCATTGGCATATCAACACACCCATTGACATTCATGTGCGAGATGTTGCTCCTGCAGGAGTTATTTGTTGTCTGGCCATGCAGCTCCACAGGGATTAAAACACCAGGCCAAAAACGACTCTCTGCTGGATGGAAGGTGTGAACTGTAGGCCACACTGTGGAGGACGCTGGCCATTTACTCTTCCCTCCGACTTTCGAAATGATCTGGCGACAATAAAGGCCTTTCAGCCATTAGGAAAGGGGAAAGCGAGAGTCTGACGCATGGATGATGAGGTGATGTGTCCTGACCCGTCATCAAGAAAATGAACCACATCACAAAAGCTCCGGGCACAAGAAAACTCCCCCCTCCTCTTCACTCCATCCCACCCAACCCCCAACTCTCTCCCTGGAGAAAAAGAGGAGACTGTTTCAATATATGAGCTTATTCATTACATTCTCTCATCTGACACACACACAAAAAACGTATTCTGCCCCGTTCCCCCTCCCTGAGGTTCTGGACATTCTGAGAAAGTAGCGAGATGCAAATGCGGTGAAACATTCTTCACGAGCGTTTGCATGCCTTGCATTCCTCACAAACAGTTTAGACTTTATGTCATTTGACAAGGCCGAAGAGAGAAAAAAACAAGAGGGCTACGTGAAGGAGAGATAGGAGAATAAAAAAGATGTATTTGCTGTAAAATATATCTCAGGGAATCATTGATGGCACTTTGAGAAGATCTGATTATCAATATATAACAGTGAGGACCAATAAAACAGTGTTTCTCACCTGTCGGATTACATCCCAAAATGGGTCACAGGTCTGTTCTCATGCTAAATGCCATAAAATCATATATAGATAGGATCATATAATAAATAGACTTATCAACTTTTAAAAGGGAGGAGACATTTCTTGCCATCTTTTCATAATGCCAAAGGTCATGAGTCCAATCAAACTTTATGATAGTTTGGTGCAGATTCATCTGTCACTTATTAATGTGGCTAATACTAAAACTAGTTTGGCCTATTTGTTCCATTTTTACCAGACTGTTGTTTATGCACTTTTATGCCTATGTCATATTAATACATTTGTTTTGTGTAAGTCTATGCAAATAAATAAATACATTTCATTTTTGTCATGAATTGATTTCTGATTCAACACTGTAATGAGGTTTTTTTTTTTCATACCGCAAGTGTAAATATTGTGTTCATATTTCCATTACACACAATCTACAATACAAGCTAATTAATAGAAAAATATATTCCTCAATTGTATTAACCATGTAAAATACACAATAATAATCTAACGCTTAATTCAATTCTAGAGTATGCGTTCACTAATTACCATGAACAGTTTAATGAAGCATACAGGTTGTTTATCAGAGAAGTGGGGGAAAATGTGCACTTATATTAATCCTTAAATGGTAGGCTACTGTTGTTTTGAGGACAGTAAGTTGAGTATATTGGACTACGGAGCACATTCACCACTGACATGTCATAAATGGCTCAATGGGTTCCAGTAAACCGAAACACCATTGCTCTCAGTGAGCAGAGAATTCAACAAGTCACCCTGTTGGTTCCCTCTTCTTTCTAGTTTGATGCCATTTTCTATTCCATGGACCTAAAGTGGAATCAAAGAGGTGGGACATGGAGGGTTCAATAAGTGGGCGGGGCCGCGCTTCAGATTGGTTCGAGTTCCTGAGGCACGCCCATGGGCGGGGCATTTGGTTATCTTGAAGCGCTGTGGAACTAGAACTGGTAGTAGTAGGTCGCCTTCGACGCTCACGGGTGGAAGACTAGAGTGGATCATCTCAAGTTTTCCTTATAAAGGAAAAAAAATCTACTTTCCTTGCGCCTTTGGATGCACGTTACGCCCGTTGGTCTGGATTAATTTTTCTTCCACCTACCTGAATTTGAGTTCTTTTTCATTTACTTTAAAACCACATTAAGCATAATGGGATCCCAGGCATCAAAGGGAGGAGTGGCTGTGGAGGGGAAAGCCGCCGCTGCTGACCCGGCTGCCGTCAAGACTAACGGACAGGTAATTCATCTCCCCATCTGCGACACACCCACATCTGACCAACAAGTGCTTCGGCGAGAGTTGCAAAACCACCGTCAGCGATTTAAGCATCACTCTAAGTGTGACGAAAAAGACGTGATTTTAACGGGAAAACAACGATCAAGTATCATTTATTCATTGTTTTATTTATCATTTCATGTCTCGTGGCACGCGGGGAAACCGAACGGGTTCTTTCGAGAGAATCACATTAGGCTATTTAAACACGGGTTCCTGTCTAGAGCTGAAAGTGGACTTTTTTTTTACGTGTTCACGATTTATTTCTGTCGTTAAGGTCCGTTTCTAGCGCTTGGAGACGGTCGGTGTTGTTGCCATGCGATCTCCATTATTGCCAGTGTAGGAGGATGCTGCACGTATTCACTATGCATGGGTTAACAGCAGGGGGTTGCGATCAATCTGGAAAATGTGGTTGTAGTTGGTATTTGAGAATATAGTTTTGTTTTTTATTTATTTTAGTATTTTATTTATTCTATTTTTGTGTTAGTTTATTATTTATGTATTATGTTTTTTTCCTCTCTTTTCATTATAAAAAAAAAAATATTTCGTAAGGTTATCTCGGGTTCTGTTAGATTTTTTTTCTGTGAACCGCGTGGAGTCTTAATTTGCAGATGCATTTAAAGTCTAGACATTGAGACGAGAGTCCACACTTGGTCAGGCTTGAGGTTTTATGTGACTAAACGTCTTTTCTTATCAATGAGTGTACTTCTATTTTATGTTACTTTTTTAAATCGGCGTTTGTAGTTATTCTATCGTCGATGGATAAATGGTGAATGAAGCTCAATGAAATTCTCCATCGTGCTTCGCTCGATCTCAGTCTTTTGTTCCAAAGCTGCCGTCTCGGTTCGCATTGTGTGTGTGTTGTGTATCGCCCTCGCTCGGTGGTGTGCGGTACTGCAAGGCGTCACCTCGAAGACATGCATTATTTACGTGACGGGTCACTGATGTGTCTGTCGACGATTGAAGGAATGCCCATACACATATGTTTATATAGTAGCCCCACAGAGAATATTCAAACATATTGGTTTGTGTTGCATTAAAAATTCTTAATGTTATTTTTTGGTTTTCCTTTTTCAGGAGAACGGCCATGTTAAGACCAATGGCGATGTCTCTGCCAAGGCAGAGGGAGATGCCGCCACCACCAACGGTTCTGCGGAGGCAGCCAAGGAAGCTGAGGCTGGAGCCGGCGATGCCATCGAGCCTGCGCCTGCCGCTGAGGGAGAGGCTGCCAAACCAGAGGGCGAGGCCACCAAGGAGACCCCCAAGAAGAAGAAGAAGAAGTTCTCCCTGAAGAACTCCTTCAAATTCAAGGGCATCTCGCTGAAGAAGACCAAGAAGAGCGCCGAGGTGAAGGAAGAAGCCGCTGCTGCAGCTGCTCCGGCCGCCGAAGAGAAGCCAGAGGAGAACGGGGCGGCCACTGAGGAGAAGAAGGAGGAGGAGGCCAAGGCCGAGGAGACACCCGCCCCCGCCGAGACCCCCAAGGCCGAGGAAGCCGCAGCCAAGGCTGAGGAGCCTGCTGCCCCCAAGGAAGAGGCTGCTGCACCTGCTGCAGAGCCCACAAAACCAACAGAGGAGACCAGCTCAACACCTGCACCATCCGAACAGAAGGAGTGATTGTACTTCACAAAGGACTTTGTGAACTGTTTTTCCAAGAAAAAAATATATATTTATATATATGTGTATATGTATACATATGTATATATACATGGATATATGTATATGTATATATACACATGTATGTGAAAAAAGACTCCTCGTGCCACTTTCTTCAAGATATAATAACAAATGACAGACTAGATTCACTAGTTCACTTCCCTGATTATGGCTCAAAGATCTGGAATTCCGAGCGAAAGCCGAAACCTTTTGGAAGCAGGATGTCTGTGCAAGAGTGAGTTGAGGAAGGAATCAAGGAAGAGCATCTTTCAAGCCCACCACCGAATAGATGCGACTATACTGATGAATTGTGCAAGAGAAACATCACCACATATAATGACTGTTAAAAAAAAGGAAATCGAAAAAGACTTGCCAACTTTCTACATTCCTATATTTTAACCCAAATTTAAGTATTTTGTGGTGTATAGAGAACCATTTTAAATATCCAGAAGGCTTTGTCTCGTTTGTTTGAAATCGCATTTTAATTTTCATCTTGGCTTTAAAAAAAAAACAAAAAAAACAAAATAAAAACACATTTGAGCTTGCTATGTTCACATTTGAAGTTTTAAAAGAAGCAGAGTTGTTATGTGTTAAATGTGAGCCTTGATCTGCTTTTTGGTCTCTGTAAATACATTTGACCAATTTTGTTCTTTATTTTGCTAATGTTTAAAGATGTTACTGGTTTTATTGTAAAGTTGATAATGGTAAATAAATGTTGGTTACCTACAGATGTTCACTTTGTGTTTGTCCTTCTTCACAGTGGCTATTTTCCAAGGTAAAGCCCCAAAAAAACATATTCATGTTTTTACAGAAGTCACTGATGAGCCACTTTATCTACATTCAGACATGTAAAATTAATCCAAAATAGAAAACCTCATACTGACCAGATACTTTATAACTAGCCAAAAACCTAATCCGTAATGTAACCGTGCTTAAATACAGTATGTAAAATCAATTTACTGTACTTCAAATTAAAATATAAGACTGTAAAAGCATAATCTTTAATAAATCTTACAGTTAAGTAAAATGAATTAAATAACGAATAGTCATTTGTATTTCATTAAACGCATATGCTTCACATTTCATTCATGATTCGTTGAGCCTCAGGCGAATTTGCTTGACAAAAAAGGACAATTTTCAATCATTTACGGTTATTGAAACTTTTTATAAACGAACTGCTTTCTAATAATTTAGCTTGTGGAAGATTTCTGTGAGGATGTGATCATAGGCTGATTCATTTACAAAATAGACGTGTAAAATCATGGGATAATTGCTTACTGTGCTATTTTTCTCCTTTCCCGTCCTTGGATGAGTAACCATCACATTGTAAATAAAATATATATATATTTATTTATTTATTTTACAATGGGGGGAATAAATAAATAGGCCTAATATGTAGTATAGGCCCCGTCTGTCACTTTATGGTAATGGAAACAAGATTTATCGCTGAGGATTGGAGAATCAAATATAAACTTATGGCGCCATCGTGTGTTGGATTGCAGCATTGCAGTCACATTTGCAACAGTTCGTTTCATACTGACCTATGGATTAAGTGCAAATGTTTAGAAATATTTATTGCACTTAGTGTTGGGTTTGTGAAAAGGGCTGTTTTATTGCATCTCGATTCTGATTAAACAAACACTCCTGTTATGTGTGTGTTAAAGCACCATCTCTTTGAATTACGTTTTAATGCAAACGGTCAAATTTAAGCATTGTATTAAACATTTAACCCTCTCTCTTCCGTTTTGACACTTTTTCATCTTCACTTTGGCATCTTTTTCACTCACATCTTCCTCCTCTATGTTAATAAGCTAATATGTTTAGGTCTATGCATCATCTGGCAGAATAGAGAATATTTGCTGCGCATGAATTATGGGGAAAGAAGGCATTATATGGACTTCCTAAGGAACCTTGTTGAAATTACAGGATGGCCGTTTCAGATATACTGGTAGAAAGTGCTGGGCAATAACTGATTATATGTAATCGGATGCCAAAATTCGATTATATTAGCCTATATTTTAAAAGGATAATTCTGCCATCATTTACTCACCCTCAAGTTGGGTGCCCATCAACTGTTTAGTTACACATATTCTTCAAAATATCTTCTTTTGTGTTCAGCAGAGAAAAAAAGAAAGAAATTCATACAGGTTTGGAACAATTTGAGGGTGAGTAAATTATGACAAAATTTTCATTTTGGGGTGAACCATCACTTTAAATGCTCATCAGATTACAGTTTTTTTATTGTTTACATATTATTGACATGTATTGATTTCTATTATTTTAAGTCTTTGGAAGGCTTTTGTCTTTCAAACATAATGCAATGCACAAAATTACACAAAAAATGTCAATAGGCCTATCTGTGTAAACATACATGCAAAACTGACTGCATTAGTGTAGCAAAGTTAGAATTAGTTTTGTGAATTTCTTTACACAAATTAATTTTTTCATCTCTTTTAACCGTTTACAAAAATATAACTGTTCTGATATGGTAAATACATTTTCGATCCATGCCTCTGAATTTGGGGACGAAAGCACCATTCAATCAATTGTACCATGTAATGCAAGTTACTAAACACTGATGAACATCTGTGAAACATTATGTCTTCATATCCAGCAGTGATCTTCACTAATTATTGATTCTGGAAGTCAAACCTTAATACTTAGGCTGTTTATAGTCACTGCTTTTTTATTTTTATTTTATTAATATTTGTTCATGTAATGCAAAATTCCCAAACTTTTTTGGTGAGCAAAATATTTGACCTAAAATGTTTACTTTTAAATGTCAATCATTTATCAACGCATTTGGAAGTTCACAGCTCTATTAATTTTTCATTTTTGACTCATGAACCACCTGCAGTCCTTCACAAACCCCAGTTTGGGAAACCCTGACTTAACCATAATGTTTAGTACACTTCGCATATCGATAACATGATAACATGAAGAATGGAATATATTTTATCTTCATATTTTATATCAAAATGGTACAAAAATAATTTTATCCAAATCTGTGATAAACGAAGTAAAAAAGTTGTCAGAAGAGGCCTACATTTTTTATACATATAAACTGCAAAAGTTGTTCCACAACCTTTCAATATATGTAGAAGAAAGAAGTAGGCTATATATCCCTCTATGGTACGCAATATGATTTCAATGAGGAAAAAATTATTTGTGGTGTTTTTCCTGCTTAAAATAGGACACTATAACAATAGCAATAACATTTTTCATATTTTTTTTATTTATTTATATTTTAAAAGTTTGTTGCCTCAAGGCAACATTGTACCACAACGGACAAATTTAAACATTTGACATTTTCATGTAGAAAAAATAAATATATTTATTGAAAACATCGATTTCTTTAACGAGACACCTGAACAAACACATTTATCCAGTTTATAATGTATTACAAATTTCATATTTAATAAAAAGTAACATTTCAAATTCAGCTGTTGCTCTCAGGCAACATTGTACCATCGTGGAACACAAGTATTCCCAAACCATCACATCAAGTTATCATATCAAGTTATCATATCAATATATAGTGTCAAGTTATATCAAGTTATCATATCCATCTTCATCCTCATCTCCATCTTCGATCTCTCCCTGCCGGACTGTCACTATGACCTCATCTTCCTCATCACATGGCACCTCATCCTCACCCTCATCGGTTGTGTTTTATACCTTTTTTTAAGTGCTATAGAAAATGTGCAGATCATAATATATGCAGTTATAGTATGTGAATTACTAATCTTATACGTGCATTACAAAATCGTGCAAAAATGCAAAAAAAACTCTTTTCCCTACAAATATACTATATTTGTATCCAATCTAGTGTGTCTGGTATGGCCTTATGCGATTCCATTATGGTACAATGTTGCCTTGAGGCAACACACAGTTTTTTCTTATTAACTCTAAAACATTTTATGATATATAATGTAAAGTTCTTGAAAATACTTCTTTACTTACCAGTGAAGGTGACTCATATTTTTTGTGGGTGATTAACTGGATGGAAACTAGTGAAGAACGCACTTTTCAATGGAGAAAATATGGAGCCATGTGACCTGTGCACATGTGCTGAAATAGGACACAAAATGGACCCCTGTGGATCATGTGACCATTTTTTTGTCCTTTCATTGATTAGTATTTGAGTTATTCCTCCCTAAAATAGGTTTGACCAATAAATTGGTGTTTCGTTGTATTAAAAATAGACTATGTTGCCTGGAGGCAACACCGTACCATAGAGGGATATGCTGTGGTGCTGTGGTATCTGGCACCAAAATGTTAGCACCAGATCCTTTAAATTGCGAGGTGAGGCCTCCATGGATCTGACTTGTTTGCCCAGCACATCCCACAGATGCTTGAATGGATTAAAATCTGATAAATTTTGAGGCCACGTCAACACCTCAAACTTGTTGTTGTGCTCCTCAAACCATTCCTGAACCATTTTTGCTTTGTGGCAGGGCGCATTATCCTGCTGAAAGAGGCCACAGCCACCAGGGAATACCGTTTCCATGAAAGGGTGTACATGGTCTGCAACAATGCTTAGGTAGGGGGTAAGTGTCCACATGGATGGCAGGACCCAAGGTTTCCAGAACATTGCCCAAAGCATCACACTGCCTCCGCTGGCTTGCCTTCTTCCCATAGTGCATCCTGGTGCCATGTTTTCCCCAGGTAAGCGACGCACACGCACCCGGCCATCCACGTGATGTAAAAGAAAACATGATTTATCAGGCCAGGCCACCTTCTTCCATTGCTCCGTGGTCCAGTTCTGATGCTCACGTGCACACTGTAGGTGCTTTCGGCTGTGGACAGGGGTCAGCATGCGCACCCTGACTGGTCTGTATCTATGCAGCCCCATACGCTACGAACTGCGATGCACTGTGTATTCTGACACCTTTCTATAATAACCAGCATTAACTTCTTGAGCAATTTGAGCTACAGCTCGTCTGTTTGATCAGACCACACAAGCCAGCCTTCGCTCCCCACGTGCATCAGTGAGCCCTGTCGCCATAATGTCGTCATAATGTTATGCCTGATCGTTGTGTATATATATATATATATATATATATATATATATATATATATACTGCCTTTCAAACGTTTTTGATTTGTAAGATGTATAATGTTTTTAGAAGTCTCTTTTGCTCACCAAGGCTGCATTTATTTTATTAAAAATACCACCAAAAAAAAAAAAACTGTAATATTGTGTAATATTATTAAACTATAAATAACTGCTTTCTATTTGAATATATTTTAAAATGTAATTTATTTTTGTGATGCAAAGCTGCATTTTCAGCATCACTACTCACTACACCAGTGTCACATGATCCTTCAGAAATAATTCTAATATGACAATTTGCTGCTCAAGAAACATTTATGATTATTATTAATGTTAAAAACAGTTGTGTAAAACATTTTTTTTTAATTATTTGATGAATAGAATGTTCAAAAGAAAAATATTTATATGAAATAGAAAGCTTTTGCAACATTGTACTATTCAAAAGTTTTGGGTCAGTAAGAATTTTTTTTTAGGGGGGAAGAACTTAAAGGGGCTATATGCGTTTTTCTGAAATTTAAACTCGCGACTGACACCTGTGGCCAAAAAACAGAACTGATCTTCATTTCTGCTCGCTCTCGCAGCGCGCACTCGTACGTGTACACTTCACAAGTCATCTGCTGCAAGGAGGTCAACATTATGTTTACAGAGGTAAGAACAGTCAAATACATATAATGTTTGAGATAAGTGTTCTCTTATCAAAACGTCAAACGTGTAGCTGACAAACTACACAAAAAATTTATCCATTAAATAAATAAATAAACCCATTTCGCCATTGGCATACACGCTGATGAAGGGCGCACAGACCGAAACTTTCGTAGAATATTAAAAACACAAATCTGAGCACTGTCCTTGACGACTGAGCACTGTCCTTGACCACTTATTATACACAAGTTGCTTACTATCACCAAGTATGAAAGACACATATACATAATACTATTTAGCAATATTTATTGACTACATGTCTTATGTGAAATAAAATGCATCACACTTTACATCTTCATTTACCTCTTATTTTTTGTTAAGATATAGAAACAACAAACAATATAATGTAGCTTTACATGGCTATATAATAAATAATCCATCAGTTTTATATAGCGCTTTTCTAGACACCCAAAAAGACTTTACATTACTGATGCACTATTCATATTTATTTTTGTTTATATATATATATATATATATATATATATATATATATATATATATATATATATATATATATATATATATATATATATATATATATATATATATATATATATATATGTGCGAAGTCAAATGCGAAGCCGATGTTCACTCTAGTCCTTGCAATGCGCCGGTCTCTCTCAATCTTCGACCTTTTTTGGCCACTTGTCAGGGGTTTAACTTTTTTAGTCTTCTGTGGAGTTACTGTTGGTGTCCGAGTTGTCCTGGGTCTCTTCTGTGTATTCGTTAAATCCATTGCACTGCTTGCGAGTGTAGGCTACTCGCTGACTAGCGGTGGTGGCAGGCAGAGTGATCTGAAACGTTTAACATGAACGCGCTTGACGTCACATCCACAGACAGCGCGGGAAAAGACGACCCGTCAGAAAATATGAAAAATAGGATACAGGCTTATAGGTGCACCCACTGTGAGCGGACAAGGTGTCAGTATGCTCATCAGGAGATGTTTGAGTCATAAATGGTAAAATAAAAAGGCTATAGTTACGTTTATTTTGGGGAAAAAGTTGCATATAGCCCCTTTAAAGAAATTAATACATTTATTCAGCAAGAATGCATTAAATTGATCAAAAGTTACAGTAAAGACATTTATAATGTTACAAAAGATTATATTTAAAATAAACGCTGTTCTTTTGAACTTTCTATTCATCAAAGAATACTGTTTTACACACCTGTTTTCAACATTGATAATAATAATAAATGTTTCTTGTGCATTAAATCATCAAATTAGAATTATTTCTGAAGGATCATGTGACACTGAAGACTAGAAAATTCAGCTTTGTATCACAGAAAAAAAAATACATTTTAAAATATATTCAAGTAGAAAACAGTTATTTTACATTTTAATAACATTTCACAATATTACTGTTTTGTGTGTGTTTTTAATTAAATAAATGCAGCCTTGGTGAGTATAAGAGACTTCTTCTAAAAACATTAAAAATCTTACAGAACAAAAACTTTTGAACTGCAGTATATATATATATATATATATATATATATATATATATATATATATATATATATATATATATATATATACATACATATATATATACACACACACACAAATTCCTTATAACAATTGCTATTAACATATGGTGCTTACAGTAGATTTGATTAGAAAGGAAGCTGAAGAGAGGAAAAGAATGTTGTATATGCATATTTTATAATAATAGTAATACTTACAATGGTGATAATATACAGCAATATACAGATGTAGTATATACAAATTCCTTTTGACATCGATTACTATTAACATGGTACTTTCAGTAGATTCGATTAGAGAGTATAAAGAAGGAAATAGAAGAGAAAAATGAATTAATCAATGAATGAATGAATGTTTAGATGTAGGCTTGGCTAAAAACACTCCAAAACACTGTAGGCTATATGTTCCATGTATAGTAGGCCTACATGACTATTGTTAATGACCAGGAATAGGCCAACATGTAAATGTTACTAACTACAATTTGTATTATGTCATTTGTAATCAATAATAGACTATAATTAGTAAGTAATCTATTTAGAACTGCAGGTAGGCCTAGATCATTTTCATGTATCTATCATTGCTGAGGAAAAAGGTTTTGAGTAGCCAACTTGCCTCCTTAATTGCTATCGTTTACGAATTAATAACTAAGGAAGAAAAAGTTGTGAATAAACCAATTAGAACTGATTGTCATAAATACAATTATTCCATGATTTTTATATTTTCGGTCTGATGTATACTACTAGCAGACGTTTAAACTGTGGAGTAAATGGTACTAGACCTAAATACTTGATTAAGACAGCAAGTGAAATGATTGGCGGAGAAACGCAAGACTCACGCCCTCCGTGATGGAATTTTAACTGTGATTGGCTCAAAGCTACCCGAGACAAGTTGCTATTGAAGTTCCTCAGTGCGCAGAAAGCCCGGCAGGCGCAGGCTGTAATTGGAGGGTAAAATGGCGCTGAGTTCTCAAGGAACAAAGAAGAAAGTTTGCTATTATTATGACGGTAAGAATTGCATTTTTACCGGAGAAATATCGCTCTTGTATTTTCAGAGAAATGAAACGCGGCGGCTCCTCTGGATAAATTCTGCATACTGCTTAAGTTCCTCTGAGTGCTGCTTAACGTTAATTGTTAGCCGGGGTTAGCCGCACATTGCTAATGCTAGTGTTAGCTTAGCGTGCTAGCTGCTCTTCATCCTGTTGTTCTTATTCACTGTTAGCAGCAAGTACCACAGCATGGAGCTAACACCAGCAAAATTCACAATCTTTTTGCAAGTGCAATATATCGCATACACTTTCCCACATGTATTCTTTATCTCCCGCATACAGCGTCGATAAAATTAGCTTCACACTATGGGCCGTAAGAGTTCATATGAATTGAGCTCGTTGCAGTTATTGATGTCTTCACTGCTAGTTGTAGCATCACTCCAAGCGTGTGTGAATGATGCTCTCGTTTGTAGTGGGAGCAGTTTTGTCTTTGTTTTTCCTTGCTGTTTGCTCTCGTTTCCCCTTATAGTCACGTATTAATATTGTGGTGTTGATTGTGATCAAATGAATAATCAGGTTGAATCTTGCAGCTGGCTTTGAGTCTAGTTCAAGGCCTGTTGGAAATATTGATTGTTTCATAAACTCCCCAAGAATTTTTTATTTTACAGATTTAGTCTTCCTTGGAACAAAGAGTATCAAAAATATTCGGTTTATTTATAATTATATTTAAAAAAAATTTCTACAGGAGATGTTGGGAATTACTACTATGGCCAGGGTCATCCAATGAAACCCCACAGAATCCGAATGACCCACAACCTTCTGCTCAACTATGGGCTGTATAGGAAAATGGAAATTTATGTAAGATAATAAATAAATAATATATATTTTATTTAAAAAAAAAAATCTTTTTTTTGGCTAACTCAATTCATCCGTTTGCATGTTTAGCGGCCTCATAAGGCCAATGCTGAAGAAATGACCAAGTACCACAGTGACGACTACATCAAGTTCCTTCGTTCCATCCGCCCAGACAACATGTCTGAGTACAGCAAACAGATGCAGAGATGTGAGTTGATTCGTTTTTTCTTTTTGTTCAAGTCTTAAATGAAAAGACTGCAGTACATTTAACTGATATACAAGTTACTTTGGACTTCTTGGATGTACAGTGAACATGTTTTCTTGTCTTTGCAGTTAACGTAGGGGAGGATTGTCCTGTCTTCGACGGCTTATTTGAGTTCTGTCAGCTCTCAACAGGTGGATCTGTTGGTAAGTGTTTTTTAAAATTTATTTATAAATACGTTTTGGTACAGCTAAATGTTTTTTTGCCTAACAATATATTCTAATAATTCTCAGCTGGAGCTGTGAAACTCAACAAACAGCAGACAGACATTGCCATTAACTGGGCAGGAGGCCTTCATCATGCCAAGAAATCTGAGGCGTCTGGATTCTGCTATGTCAATGACATTGTACTGGCCATTCTGGAACTTCTCAAGTATGCTCTTTACTTAAAAAAATAATTTTTGAAAGAAGTCTTTTATGCTCAAGGCTTTTTTTTTAATCAAAAGTTCAGTAAAGTTGTTAGTGAAATTGTTAGTCTAATTCCTTTGATGGCGAAGCTGAATTTTCACCATCTATTACTTAATCGTCAGTGTCATGTGATCTTCAGAAATTATTCTATGTGGATTTGGCACTCCATTATCTTATTATGATCATTATTGGTGCTCTATTAATAATGATCATTATCAATGTTGAAAACTGTTTTGGTACTTTTTGTAAACTGTTCTACCTTTTTTTTCTTTTTTTTCAGGATTATTTGAATAAAGTTTAAAAGGAAAGCATTAATTTTAAATAAATCTTTTGTAACACTCTTTTTACATTGATCAAAAGTGACTGTGTGTGTGTACTTGAGTAAAAGTACAAATTTATTTATTTATTTTTACCTTCCACAAACTTTTGAATCAGAATCAGAAAGAGCTTTATTGCCAAGTGTGCTTGCACACACAAATAATTTTTCTTGGATGGTTGTGTATCACAGTTGCCACATAATAAGCAGAAAACCGTTTTCAACATGGGTAAGAAATGTTACTTGAGCACCAAAATGGCTTATTAGAATAATTTCTGATGGTGTAATGGCTTATGAAAATTCAGCTTTGACAGTACATTAAAATAGAAAACCGTTATAAATGCAGCCTTAGTGAGCATAAGAGACTTTCAAAAACATTTTAAAGAGAACCTTTTCTTTCTACTGGTAGTGTGTAAATTTCATATAATTTGTTTAATGTCTTGTAAAAAAATATTTTTAAGCGACTTAAAAGCCACCCTTTAATCTTTCTAGGTACCATCAAAGAGTGCTTTACATCGACATTGACATTCATCATGGTGATGGAGTTGAGGAAGCCTTCTACACAACTGACCGTGTTATGACCGTGTCCTTCCACAAATATGGAGAGTATTTCCCTGGTACTGGAGACCTCAGAGTAAGTTCCTGCAAGTTGTTGCAAGTAAACGCTTTTTGGTAAAGAGGCCATGTAATTAAATATTCTTCTTTTCTTTTGTAGGATATTGGTGCAGGGAAGGGAAAATACTATGCTGTAAATTACCCGCTCAGGGATGGTATTGATGATGAATCCTACGAAGCCATATTCAAACCTGTACGTTTGTAAACCTTTGCAGTCCATAAAAAGTGCTTGCCGTATTAAATTGCAGTGAAATAAATGAGCGTTTCTGAATGTCCTGCAGATCATGGCCAAAGTGATGGAGATGTACCAGCCCAGTGCTGTGGTGCTCCAGTGCGGCGCTGACTCTCTTTCTGGAGATAGGTTGGGCTGCTTTAACCTCACCATCAAAGGTATCAAACTCAATCAAACCCCCTGACAAGTCTCTAAGGGCAAGCACACACAGCTGAATTGCTGTGGTGCTCACACTACACAAACAAGGTTTCTTTTTATCTTGTCGTAGCAGTGTGCATACTACACAACACAATGCTGATGAGGTTCATAAACTACAAGACATTTGGTCAAGAGGTGGTCCTGACCAACAGCGCGGAAGTGTTTTCTCATAAATTCATCCTAGTTATTTACACACTTTTTTTTTTTCCATTTGTACCATCTACACTGCTTGGCTGGAGTAGTTCCACATTGTCATTGCATTGCACAGACTACTAGATCACGCGATTAATATCAAACAAGTTTGAAAAATCGCATCGTGTTTGTCTGCTCAAGACAGGCTCAGATCACGTCACTGATCTGCTCATACATGACGAGATTTGGTCAAGATCCTTATGAGCTTGCCTTAAAGCGACTGATATTTGTCTAACCAAACCCCTGTGGGTTCTTCAGGTCATGCTAAGTGTGTGGAGTACATGAAGAGCTTTAACCTGCCCCTGCTCATGCTGGGAGGTGGAGGCTACACCATCAGGAACGTGGCCCGCTGCTGGACTTATGAGACGGCTGTAGCGCTGGACAGCACTATTCCCAACGGTGAGACTCCGATTGTTTTGTTAGATTGTCACGTTTTGTTCTTTCTATGGTGAACATCATTTAACTTGTTCTTTTGTTACATCAGAGCTCCCGTACAATGACTACTTTGAGTATTTTGGACCTGATTTCAAGCTCCACATCAGCCCCTCCAACATGACCAATCAGAATACAAATGACTATCTGGAAAAGATCAAGTAAGTGGAATGAATAGACCCATTTTGTGTTTGCAAACGGCTATGTTTTTTTGTGAGTGGAGCCTACCTGGTAGCAGAAAATGACAGTTCTGTAGTAGCAATCTGTGAAAGCCACGGAATAAAAGACTAAAAGTTCATTTCGAGTTCGACTTTATTTCTTGCGAATCAGAGTTTATAACTCAATTCTTAGAGGGATAAACAGGATTATGAGATGCTTGTTATTCTGTCTTTTATATTCTGCATAGTTGGACTTCCTTTTTAAAATGTTTTTTTTTTTTTTGTTATTTTAAAGTTATGTCTGAACTGGGAGATATATATACACAAATGCAATAAAGTCAAGAATTGTGAGATGTTGTAGGTTATCTATGTAAAAGGTTTAAATATTATTTCATGCTGTAACCTGTATGTATGTATGTCCCCTATGAACTGCATATGTGAATATTATGTAGACTGTTTACATCAAATTCATGCTTTAATAGTAGACTAATCATTGCAGGTTTCATCAGTCCAGTCTGTGACTTGCAACATAAACGTCTGCGTTTAGCTTCAAAGGGAGTCTTCAATGACGGAAGTCTATAAAAATGAAGACTATTTTTTGCATTGTGATTCTGAAAAGGGGAAAAAACAAAACTCAAAACATTTCTCTTATTCTGTGGATTTTGCCAATTTTCCTCCAATTACTGCTATTTTTCTGCCACCACAATGCGTGTGCAGCTGCAAGTGACATCTGCTCCAAATTGGTCTATAGCCACGCATGCTCCATTTAATTCTTATTTATTTACAATGCATATTTCAAAGCAGTTTAACAGAAAATGCTTGTTTCTTCCCCCCCCTAAATTCTAAGATGATACAAATCATGCAGTTAGTTAACATGGGTTCATCTAGCCAGGAAAAAAAATGATCTCATTAAGAGCAGTTTTTACAAGTTGAGATCATAATTATTACAATAAATAGAAAATGTGTCAGTTTTGTATGTTAATTGAGAGTTGGTGTCATCTGATGTTCTGGCAGGGGTTGGCATCTCTTCACTGCTGTTGGGTCATCTGAAATTGATGGATTTAAGTTTGAATGAAGTATGATGGAAGATTATTATTTTAATTTTTATCTGTTTTCCAAATTGTGATTTGGATTGGGTTTGTAAATATTAGGGGGGGGGGGGGGGGTATTGTGTTTTTTTTGTTTTGTTGCAAAAACCTGATTTGAGTCCAGTATCCATTACATATCTGCGGGTTGTACATTGTTTGATACTGTCTCTTTTCTATACAGACAACGGTTGTTTGAGAATCTGCGGATGTTGCCTCACGCCCCAGGGGTTCAGATGCAAGCAATTCCGGAGGATGCTGTTCAGGAAGACAGTGGAGATGAGGAGGACGACCCTGACAAACGCATATCCAGTGAGTGCCAGCTTTATTCCCTTGTTGCCAGTTCTTTCATCGCTGACTGTCAACTTGGAAAGATGCGTAATTGAACTTCTTGACTCGTTGTTGTGGACTGGTTTCACGCACGCTGATACTGACAAATTGAAGTTTAGATCTGAGTGTTTCCTAAAGGCAGAGCATGAATGGGTGTCGTCTTTATTTTTATTTTTTGTCTCCAGTCCGTGCCCATGACAAGCGGATAGCCTGCGACGAAGAGTTCTCAGACTCTGAGGATGAAGGACAGGGTGGCGGCCGAAGAAATGCAGCCAATTACAAGAAGCCTAAACGAGTGAAGACTGAGGAAGAGAAGGATGGAGAAGAGAAGAAAGGTGAGCCAACAGGTACAGCTGCTCTCTTTTATTTCAGGCTCATTCATATTAACAAGAACATGTTAAACTTCTATGCAGTGCTTGCAGTATGCAAAAGCATTAAAGTTCAGAAATGAATTAAAAATGTGAAATTGATACATTGACCCTCCCATTTGATACCAGATGTAAAAGAAGAGGAGAAAGCTTCAGAAGAAAAAATGGATACAAAGGGGTAAGTTCTCTCTCAGATTGTGGGTTTTAAATGTGCTCAGGTTTTCTGGTTTTAATGTATAAAGTCTGTACTCAGTAGGCTTTTTTTAATTTTATTTTTTAAGCTTGCTTTTTTTCTTTTTAAAGAAATGTATTTAGCAAGGACACATTAAATTGATCAAAAGTGACCATAAAGACATTTATAATGTTACAGAAGATTTATATTTCAAATAAATGCTGTTCTTTTGAACTTTCTATTCAAAGAATCCTGGAAAAAGTATCACTTTACACCCAAAGCAGCAAAAACTGTTTTCAACATTGATAATAATAATGTTTCTTGAGCACCAAATGCTCAAATTAGAATGATTTAAGAAAGATCATGTGACACTGAAGACTGGAGTAATGCTGCTGAAAATTCAGCTTTAACATTACAGGGAAAAAATACTTTTTAAAATATATTAATATATATTTTTAATGGTAATTTTTCAAAATGACTGTTTTGACTTTTTAATCAAAAATGTATTGTTGGTGAGACTTCTATAAGAGACTGCTTTCAAACACATTAAAAAATGCTAATCCCTGAGATTTATATTTGCTCCATAATATTTGCAAAGATAATTGCTTGAATTGTTTTTCTTGAATCTTTATTTTTTTTTTCTTCTTTATTTACAGGCCAAAAGAAGAATTAAAAACAGTCTGAGAAATGGACTCATGGTCCTCATGGATGCATGAACTTAAATTGTCATACTCCCTCATCTTTTCAAGCGACAAACCCACATATACACACACACTAGATGTTAGCTCTAGTCCTGAGCTAAGGACTGTAAATTATTTTGTAAGACTCGTTTTACTATTTGTAATCTAATGAAGCGGTATAAAAGTTTTTACATTTACAAGTGTGAAATGACAGATGTTTTTTTTTTTTTTTTTTTTTGTGCTTTGGAACCATGTTTGTTTGCCTCCCACCTTTAAACCTTATGTTACTGTTTACCAACAATAGCACCTCAAACAGGACCAGAGATAGCACATCTTTCTCTCCCATCATGGGAAGCTCTCCCCTTGAATTTGTTTTAAATCATGGATTGACACACACATATTGGCCGCTCTCATTTTGTTTTCTCTGCAGATGCTGTTTGAGTACAGTGTCCTTTACCTCGTTTTTAAGCGCTAAATGTTTGTTTTTATTAAGGTGTCTGTTTTGGATGACTCTGTATCGAACTCCCACCCCCCCCCTGTATGGTGGGGCATGGCAAAGACTTGTTGTATTGCTGTTAGTTTTCAGATTCTTTTCTGTTGTGGTTACGCTAGCAGATCAGTCACATGGCTGACCAGATATAGCCGTTTGGAGTTCCAGAGTTCAGTGGTTGTGAAATGTCCTTATTATAACAATGACTTTGATAAATAAAGAGAAGTGCTCTGACATTTGTGGATTTCGTTAATCTTGCACAAACACAATATTTTGTTCACAGCTTGGTATAAAACGCCATCACATTTTCAACAAGTGTGCAGTTTATCAAAGATAATCACAAATTAATTATATGACAGTCTCAGGGTTATTTAAAGGCTGAAACTCACTTTCTCATTTTGTAGGTTGAAGTTTCAGAGTAGTTATTGCATAACACATTGCCATTTGATATTGTTACCATGGGACAGCTAAGTTCAAGACCAAAGGCATCAGATGTGGTGTATGTACCAGAACCCCAAACCCTGTGTACTGCTCAAAATACACCACCATCACTGCAGAGAACCATTCCCACCTGTTTGAGACATCTGTTTGTGATGCTGAGATTTGAGGAAGGAAGAAAAATGAAGAGATTTTTTTTTTTTCCCACCGGAAAACTAGAGAATACGACCTGGCTCAAGCTGAGGCGCACCAGAATGAGGCTGGATCGTATAGGAGAATTACTGAAGGTAAAATCACAGTAACATGTTATGAGTATTGATTGATGGGAGATTTTTATAACACACAATGGCTGTCCCAAATACTGCTGTCATTACCACACCCTCCATAAACCAGAAAATATTATTTTAGGAGTAAATTGTATAAAATCAGGCAATCATATATGAACAAACAAACCTCTGTAAACATTTCAGAATATAGATGCGCATAACTTTAGTGCTATTGAAATGGAAATTTCTGGCTAAGTGTATGAAAAATGAACATGTATTGTAATTTAAATCTACAAACAAATTGACATTTTGACAAATTGTGCAATACAATAAACACTTAAAAGTGTATTTTGAATGTCTTCCACTAGTTTGAAACATGTTTTTGCCTGTATGATTTTTGATCTGTTCACAATGGGAAGCTGTGTTAATGGTCATTCCCAAACCTGTCAATAGAAATGTAAGACATTTCGTCCCCTTGGAATTATAAGGTTATATCTGACATTTTTGTCAAAATTGAGTTATTCATATATTCTTATTCTGTGACCACTTCTTTACATTATGTGATGTTGTTTTTTAAGTTTTTTGGAACTTTTTATTTAGAAAATAAAAAGGTTCTTTCTACACAGCCAATATCTCCAAACCAGTCAGAATACTGATAGAACCTTATAATTCCAAGGTGGCGATTTGCATTGTTTAAAAAAGGTTCGTTTTTCAATGGATTCATAACTGGTCCAGACCTGGCCTGTCACAAGGTGAGAACAAAAAAGGACAACTTAACTTCTTAATCATACATAAAAGATCAATAGCTTCAAAAAGAGCAGATATGAACTATAAGCTAATAATCATGTCTCTCCTATCTTTTTGCACAGAATGCTGCCAGATCATCTGTGCTTCTCTGCAGCCTAATCCACAGCAGAGACTTGTTCTTGAAGAGATGCGTCTCCATGACTGGTTTAAGGGAGTCTAAGTCTAAGATTAGCTAAATGCCTTTACATTTAATTATCATAATAAATATATTTATATATTTTTTGTCCAAGTCAAATAATGTGGATTTATGTTTTTGCTTCAGGTCATGGAGTAATACATGGGAAGCATCAGAAAACAGCTCCCTGACACGGCCACCTATTTTTTTTCTGCTTTGAAAATATTTTACAAGGTGGCCTATAAGCCTTCTTACAAATTTTCTTATAAAAGGACAATTTTAAAGGCTTACAAGAAGATTTTATAAGAAATGGTGTGTGTGTATATGTATGTGTATATTACATACACATTACATTTATTACATTTGTAAGAAAATGTGTAATCATTTTTGTAAGAAATATATATTGTAAAAATCTATATTAGAAAACTTATTTTTATAATAACTTGTTATAAAATGTATAATTAATTATTTTGTTAGAAATATATATATAAAAAAAAATATTTTAACATTTGTAAGAATATGTATAATCATTTTTGTAAGAAATATATAATGTAAAAATCTATATTAGAAAACTTATTTTATAACATTTGGAAGAAAATGTATATATATTTTTCTAAATGTGAAAGAAATGATAAGAAATCAATAATTATATATAAAAAAGAAAACCTACAATATATTTTTTTAAAATACAATTTGTAATAGTTATATTTATTGTATATTGTTTCATTTTGTACATTCCCGATAGCCATCTTAGAGGATCCTGCAAGTCCTTCCTGTCATTTCTGAAGCCGCTATGACCTCAGAGCTCCCTGCCATACGCTAACAAACTCAACTAAGATCATTTAAAACTATTAGATACTTGTAATGTTTTCATCTTGAGATCAACACCCCTTAGTGGCGAACCAATTTTCGAAAGGTTTCAAAACAGTACATTTGCTTACATCAAATGACTTGCCCATTTTAACAAACATCCCTAACCACTGATTGAAAACTAAATATTTCTAAAGGTTTTATGGAGCATAATGTTTCAAAAGCACCATCAAATGCTAGCTGTGGAAGATATTTGACTGTTTTTAGATAATGCTGTGCTTTAAACAATTTTAATGCACAATTAGGAGGCACAGAAACACTCAATGCAAAGCGAAGCATTGATCTACTGTGATCTGCAGCAGAACTGATTTGGAACCAAATGAAGCCAAGTAGCGTTTTCAGGTGATCTAACCCTGTTAATCTATGTAAAAAACAATGTAGGTACCCAAATTAATACAGGCGAAAATTATTTTATATTTTATTGCTACTAACCTTGTATTAGTTCAAACAAGTATGCCAATATCAGTGTTTCTAACAGTGCATATAAAGACAAGCACAAAACAGGCCACTTTATATCTCAAACCCAGTTTATTCAGAATGCTGAATTCTTTAAATACACATTGCTTTAAATGCAATATTTGTATGAAGGTGGCCGTATAAAACTCCATGCTTGGCCTTGTGGAGTTTATCAGGTGTTACTGCTGTGTTCAAATGATGATCCGTCTTGGATGTTGGGAATGCTGGCGGTCACTGGTTATTACGCCTCAAGCTCAAAATCAAAATAGTGGGGATCGAAGTAATGAATTCTGACGTAACCATCCTCTCCTCCGCTGCTATAACTGTGGGTGGAAGAAGGCAGTGAAATCTTTAAAGGTAACAATGGCAAAATATGACAGCAGCTCAGAAAAACGGTTCTAAGAAACTTTACAATAAAGTTACATTTGTTAACAATATACATTTTTAAAGTTAACATTGCACTTAATTTTTATTAACTAACATTAACAAAGATTAATAAACGATGTAAACATATATTGCCACTAGTTAAATGTTACCTCATGCCAACTAATGTTAACAAAGAGACCTTATTGTAAAATGTTACCAGAACTTTAAAGTGCCCCTATTACGCCATTTTAAAGCTTTCTAATTTTGTTTACTTGCACTCAAAAAAAAAAAAAAAAACTTACATTTTCTCATAATATACTTTGCAGAATCCCATTTTTTTTCAGTGTCTGAAACGGTTCAATAAAGGATTCAGTATCTAAACCCATTATTTCCGAGTGCCTACTCTACTCTACTCTGATTGGTCAGATGGTGCAGTGTTGGGATTGGTCTACTGATAACAGTGCGTGTCGGAAACGCCCTGTTTACATCTAGTATTAAGATGCGTTTTGGTCGATCGGATATAAACAAGTGGACGACGCTAAATACAGGTGTAAACGGTGTCTACATTCTTGAGCTTGTCCACTTCCAAAATGCATTCGACTGGATTGCGGCTGTAAACGCTCATGTGGTTGAATGCGTTCGAACAGCCACAAAAGACCGCCTTCTCTCTGCCTACTGACCTAACACGTGAACATTATAGGAAGTGTGCTAGTTTGTCAGCTGAAGACCAAAGTTTGGTTTGAAGAGGAAAAACGTACCAAGCCCAATGTTCTCTCGCCATTCCTGATTTCTAACACACACACACACACACGCACACACTCACAGCATTCGGCGACATCTTGTGGCTGTCAGAGCAGAAGCGAAAGCTGATGCTCTCCGTGTTATGCAGTGTCTGTGCGCGTTCATATGTAAATTGTGCGAGCTTATTTTGTCCATTAGATTGAAAGATCTGAAAAGAACTCATACATTTACCCACCTATAGACCCTCTCTCCCCTTGAAGAAATCAGGATAGAAGAGACAGATTAAAACACCAGAGGTGCGTGACGTGCGTCCCACTTCGCATACTATCCGTCCTAAATAGTATTTGAAAATAGAATTAGTACGTCCCAAATTGTTGTATGTTGAAATGAGTATTCCAAAGATACCCGGAAGGTCATGGGCTATTTCTTGTCAGAATCCGAAGTGCAGATCGACGCACACTCTAATGGCTGATATTGCCCACAACCCATTGCACGTTGGACGAGGATTCGATTACAACTACAAACACGAGTAAAAATAAAATAAAAATACAGACATGGAGGATGTGCGAGTCCAGCAGTTATGTAGAGAGGTTTAGATAAAGGGGTTTGAGTGAATAACTATCAGTAACTAACCTGGCTAAAATATATGTATTCAGTGTTATTCACATTATATTTAATCTGCAGCAGCATTGTGAACTTTTGGAATGACACGTTTGACCATTACCTTTTGTCAACGTGCTACAACATTTCTCTCCGAAACGGTAGTAAATTAAAATTAGATTGAATGTGGAGGATTTTAACTGTGACAAGACGATTGACAGGGCAGTTTACGGGATGCATGTAATTAGTGACATAGCTGTCCGTTAAAGATGACAAACAGTGTTGGGGAAGCTACTCTGAAACTGTAGTTTGACAAGCTACAAGTTACTTATAAATTTAAAAAAGTAGTTAAACTACAGTCAAGCTACCCTTCTGAAAAAGTAGTTAGATACACTACAAGTTACTACCAAAAAGTAGCTAGCTACATTGAAACTACTTTGAATTGTTGTTTTTTTTTTTTTTTTTGACAATTAAATTGCATATTTACAAATGTAGTCTACATCTCAAACTGACTGTCAAAGTGCAAAATCATGTCACATTAATGCAAGAACCAAATATAAGTAACTTGGATACACAGGAGTAGACAGAAAATGCAGGTAAACTCACTGCACGTGCAGTGATGCATCATACAGTGTGTGAACAGAGCCGCTCTGAGATGCGAAGCATGCACTGCTTGCGTGAACATAGTGTGAATATCCGCCAGATTTTCGGGCGTTTGATGCGAGTTGAAAAATCTGAACTTTGCCAGATATTCGCACCGCACAATGTCTATTCACGTCTTTGCACTGACTTAACATCTTAACACCATGTGAGATGGTGGTCCAGTGGGTTAAACCATGGAACTGATACGCAGAAGGTTGCTGGTTCGATCCCAGCGGTCACCACCAGTGTGTCCTTGAGCAAGGCACTTTACTCCATGTTGCTTCAGGGGGATTGTCCTGTAATAAGGTCCCTGTAAGTCGCTTTGGATAAAAGCGTCTGCCAAATGCATAAATGTTAACATGTAAATCACTCGTGCTTAACGCTTAAGTCGCGTCTGGTGTGAACGCACCATTTGAAATGCATTCAAAACGGATTTGTTCTCGCAGTGCAGAAAACAGTGTCTTCTTGACAAACAACACAAATTAAACTCTTGCAGGCCTCAGCTAAAACTACAGTGTTTGAGGGCGGGCAAGAGTAAAAGTTGTTCACGGTCGTCTGCAAATCTGTCGTGCTGGAAGTGAGACTGAATCGGCTCTTTCTTTTGGGAGGCAATAACTCCATGTGTTTGATGATGAATCTTTGCAGACCTTTTACATTCACAAACAGCTACAGAACACTATATGAAAGGTAATATCACAAAATGCATAATAGGGGCACTTTAAATTAAATTCACATATGGAAAGGTTGAGTATGAACCTTTTCCCATCTGGGTGGAATGCCACACAGTTGATAGGGCCGAAGTGTCCCTTCACACGTCCAAACTCCTCTTCATAAGCCGCATGGAAAAACCTAGAAGAGAGTGGCAGTACTAAATAAGATTAAGATTTTTAAAACCATTACACTTTCATGATTTTAAGGTTTTTCCCAACCCTGACAATCACATTTAAAAAGGTGTAGGTATCACAATTAAACACTTTACCTGGCCTCGAATTTGCCGATCCTAGTGGAGGTGGTTGTGACTTCCATAGCCTCCTGACCACCTCCCATCACCACCTGAACAACACATAACATCTCTGCTATTGCCAATGTAGAAAACATTTCCACGAATAGCACACACTGACTCAAGTTCAGTGCGAGGGAAAATGCAGGACATTTCAGAGACTTACGTGATCCATGATGGGCGAAATGGCTGAGGAGTTAACAGGTCGCTCTGTTTTGAAGGTTTTGATGTGATCGAGTGTTGCGGAGTCAAACAACTGAACAATGAAAAAAGCGGTATGTGGGTCAAACTAACCAAGATTAATTTCAGCCAGAGTTTATGATTCAGTTTCCAACACAAACCTTGGCGGTACAGTCTTTGGAGGCACTGATGACCATCGTGAGATCCACAGATGACTGGATGTCATTGATTTGTTTGGTGTGTTCCTTTGCCTTCTTCAGAATCTCTCCTGACTAAAGAATCACATATATTAGACACATACACTAGGCACTATGAGGCATGCATATTGTTGAGAAGTTTGGGGTTGGTAGATTTATGTTTTTGAAGCTTCTTATGCTTACCAAGGCTGGATTTATTTAAACAAAAATACAGTAATATTGTGAACTATTATTACAATCAAAAATAGCCGTTTTATATTTGAATCTATTTTAAAACAAAATGTACTCCTGTGATGGCAAAGCTGAATTTATCATCATCATTACTCCAGTACTCAGTGTCACATGATCCTTCAGAAATCTTTCTAAAGCCGCGTTTCCACCGCAGGAACTTTCCCCAGGAACTAGAGACTTTGGGGTGGTACTCTGTGTGTTTTGACCGCAGGAATTTAATTTTAAAACAATTCAATATATTCTTGCTGGAAAAAGTAATCATTTAAAAATATATATATATATATCTTACTGACCCCAAACTTTTAAACAGTAGTGTAAAAGAAAGAATAAACACAAACCTTAGCACTGAACTGGTTAATTTCTCCATTTTCATGGCCAGCAATCACAAACTCTCCCAGCGGACCCCATACAGCACTGGTGATCTTTGATTCACTGCAGGGCACAGACAGATACGGCTGGTTGTCCTCTGTGGGAGAGAAACAAAATATGAAGACCTCTGACAGGAAGCATCACCAGGTACCGCTTTAATCACCAGCGTTCAAAATACTAACCGATTTGCTGGGGGTCTCGCAGGTCGAAATAATTGAGAAAGCACTGGTAACCCATCTGCTTGTCTGTGGAAAACATTATGATGTTCCCACTGAAGTCAAAGCCGCACGTCCTCACCGCCGAGCTGGTCTCCAGCAGAGCCAGCTGCTTTCCTGAGGAAGTCAACACATCATTCAAGAAGACTTTAAAACTGTTGTTTGACATTTTGTAAAAGACTCCTTGTTGACAAAGCATTTAAATTGACATTAAATATTAGTTTTCTACACATGGTTTGTGAAAAGAAGCCACAATAAAGATATGATAAATGTCATACAAAAAAACAAAACATTTGATGAACATAATATACTCCAGTGGTGTGACTGGAGACCGAAAGGCAGAAATTGAGAACATTTCTAATTGGTTAATAATAATAATAATAATAATTAAATGTGATTTGATTTGAAATGGTTAATATTTTAAAAAGAATATGCAGGTGGTGTGACTGTCTGGAGATTGTAAAATAAATGTGAAACATTAAAATGCTGAAATTGAGAACTTTTTGAGTAGTTTAGTAATAATAACAATAATTATAAGCCACTGCAATATGATTTTAAAATATTAATATTATAAAAACAGTATGCAGGAGGTGTGACAGTGTCCAGAGATTTTAAAAAAATGGGGGGGGGGGGGGGATTAACAATAGACAATTTTTTTAAATAATAATAAACTGCAATTGTTTTGTTTTTGTTTTTTATGTTTTTTTGCTTGCAAATAATAATGATAGTAATAGAAGCTAATTCAAATTTGTTATACAATATTAATGTTCAATATTTATTTGATCAAAAATACAGTAAATAGTAATGTTGTGAAATATTATTACAATTTAAATTAACTGTTTTCTATTTGAATATATTTTAGGGCTGCAACAACAAATCGATAAAATTCGATAATAAAAAGAGTTGGCAACAAATTTCATTATCGATTCTTTGTGTCGCGCGACTATTATGCCCCTCAATACGACACGGAGATGTTTGAGTATAAAAAAAGCACGGTTGAGCGCAAAGCAGAGTGGAAGCGGGCGAGCCGTGCTGTACCCGTCGTACCACGCAGCGGAAAAGCAAACCGAGCCGAGCCGTACCAGTCGAAAAGCACCATTAATAAATCGAAAAAGTGTGTTAATTGCAGCAAAAGCGACGCGACATGGCACGCGAGCACCACGGTGGTGATTCAGCACCTAAAACAAAAACATCTTGGAGTCCTTGATGAGGAGGAAGGGAGTTCAACAGCAGGGTAACGTTAAGTCACTACAAAATCCCACTTTTGTTCTGTTTGGAAGTGAGGAGTGTGACGTCCCTCCAGTAGCTCTTCTGGTGCTTGTTTACTCGTTATCCAGCTTGACAAGCATGACAAGTTAGCGTTAGCTTGTTAATAACAGTAGTAAAGCAGGGGTGGTAGTTTGCAAGACTAAAGACACGCTTTTATTCACTTGCCTTTTTTGGCCCATTCATTTTTCAATCTGTTGCCATGTTAATTTCGTTGACAAATAATTTGTCAATATTTTAAATCAACAACATTTTTCACAGACAAAAACGAGACAAAAATCAAAACCAGCTTTGAATGACAAAAACTATGACTAATATCTATTGTCATTTTAGGTCAGCATTCGGTCTTAAAGTGACAGCAGTCCATTAACCTGCTTCCATTTGTGCTCTTAATATTAATCAAACATCAAAAGACAGAGAAAATCACCTCTTTAGTTTTAATAAGGATTCATTATATTTATTATACATTAATTATTTAATTAATATTAATCTATAAGAAATGTTGTATGCAAGTTGTTATAAAGAATGCATATCATTCATTGAAAATAAGACATTGTGTTCTTCTTTAGGAGGAGTAGTTTTATTTAATTGTTACATAATATTTTTTTATATGTCACAGCAGTTAAATCTTTGTCTGTATTGCATGTTTAAACTTTAATATCATTCATATTAATAGGTTAATACAGTAGATGTTTTCTCCAGGAGTATATAATGGGTTTGGACATTTTAGAGAAATTCTTAATGCATTACAATTTAACTAAACCCATTAAATTTTGTTTGCGAGTGTGTGCGCCTGATTGTAGTGTAGTGAACAAGTTCTAACATCCCGTTAAGTTTTCTGATTAGTATTTTTCATATATATATATATATATATATATATATATATATATATATATATATATATATATATATATATATATATATATATATATATATATATATATATATAAAAAAAAAAGATGTATAGATTTATTGTAGCAACCGGTGCACTTTATGAAGATTTTCTGCACTGTCCGTTCTGTTTTTGAATAAAGGATTGGAAATTAATGTTTTTTTATATATCCGATCCATCGATTAATCGAAAAAATAATCGACAGATCAATCGATTATTCAAATAATCGTTAGTTGCAGCCCTAATATATTTTAAAATGTAAATGTATTCAAGTGATTTAATATATATTATATATATATATATATATATATATATTTAAAATATTTAAGGAAAAAAACTAAACTAAAAATAAGCAATAGGGAGTTTGTTTTGAAACAAAAATTGTTTTAAATAATATTTTATATTGTAATGCACTGCTAACCTGTTTCACAGTCCCAGAGCCTGCAGCTATTATCAGCAGATCCAGTCAAGACGTTCTTTGTGTCCCCTTTGAAATATGTTAAGAAAAAATTTTCCGAAAACAACCGACAAGTAATAAAGAATGTTGCAGGTGAAATATTCACATATATACAAATGACCCAAGAAAAAAATTATAATAAAATTAATCACAGATGATCTTTTAGAAAGGATACAGTCACAATCCACACACCAGACGGCACCGGTGTGTCCATTATAAGTGCCGAGCCGTTCTCCATTGACAGAGTACCAAACATTCGCAATCTAAAATGTCAATGTAAGTTACATATAAAACAAAAACTATCCCAAAAATGCACTGACAAAATTGTGATGTAGTTTATAACTTACTGGATCCTTGGCTACTGAGAACAAGAGATCCCCCTCTCTGTTGTATTTGATCTGAGTGATGGACCTCTCATGGCCCTGCAGAAGAATGGGTTTCTATAGGAAATATAAAACATGAGTGTTTAATGTTAATGATTCAATACATGACAACCAAGAAAATGTAGTTACACATGATTGCAAGCCTTGCTGTAAATTGTATAGCTCTTCCTCGTATTGTCGTACAGGTGACGCTACAGTAATACTACAGTCATCAGCTTCACTTCACAATCATAAGAAGAATATTTGGCCAAATGTAAAACTTAGCATCTGTTAGCTAATAAAGAACCAACAGTCAATTGACTTCCGGTGCGTTTGCTTTACATTTAAATAGCTCAAGTAATACGTAGACCTTTTCTTACCATTATCGCCGGTTTCGTACGGGCAGAAAATGATCGAAATTATATTTTAATCTACCGCAGAAAAACACAGTACGCGGTACGCGTGCTCAACTGCGCCCGGTTAGAAACGGAAGAGACGGATTTGACTTCCTGTACAGACAAAAAACAGATCCCTATTCAACAATAAACAATTCTAACGGTCCGGTAACATAAGAATAGAAAGTGATCATTTTGTTTAGCGCTGGTTTCGTAACACATAGATGATAATAAATGGACAATTTAAAAAAAGTTTAGTTTTTTTGTTCTATTATTATTTGTATTGTGTGGCAAGAAAAAGTATGTGAACCACTTGCAGAATCTGTGAAAACGTGAGTAATTTTAACTAAATAAAAGAGATCATACAAAATCCATGTTATTTTTTATTTAGTACTGTACTAAATAGTACTGTACCTGAATAAGATATTTACAGAAAACAATGTTTACATATAGTCCACAAGACAACAAAATAGCGGAATTTATTAAAAATAACCCCGTTCAAAGTTTATAACCATTGATTCTCAGGACTGTGTCGTTCCCTGGATGTTCCACGGCTTTTTTTTTTTTTTGTGATGGTTGTTCATGAGTCCCTTGTTTGTCCTGAGCAGTTAAACTGCCCAATGTTCTTCAGAAAAATCCTCCTTCAAATTCAATAAGTTTTCACCCCCCAGCTTTTAATGCATCGTGTTTCCTTCTGGAGCATCAGTGAATGTTTCAACCGTTTTTTTATTTTTAGTAATTGTGTTTAATTGTTTACAATATTAATGTTTAAAAGCAACATTAAATATTAAACAAATATTCATGTTATCCTGTGAGAAATATCAATAAATACACAAATCACTTTAATTTTCTTAATATTTTAATTCGCAAATAAAATGTATACAGGGTGAGAAAACAACAACAACAACAGATCTTTGGTTCCTCCTATAATGGGAATGTCAAATTGAAAGAAAGACTGGCAAACGAATGACCAGCACACACCGGTTGACAAACTTTTTGAAACAGAAATTCTAAACCAGTTTAGTAACCTTGACTGGAATGAAATATGAAAGAGTTTACATGGCCAACTGATAACGTAACAATATACCAGCACTTTTGTACTCCACTCAGAATGGTACTGAAAGGGCACTGAAATTATATGATGTAAATGCACTGACACACAAAAAAAATCCAAGAGTGCAGAAATGTACTGACATCTCAGAACTAAGTCACTTTGTGTAAAACATACATTCATTACTCAGCAAGTCAGTGCTTTGCTCGCATGCTAAACACTGAGATGACATGAACGGAGCTAGAATTGCATAGTGTTCTTGAATCTTCTTTCTTAATCTGATGAAATCGGCTGGATTCAATTGTTTTTAATCTGCTAAACACATTTAGTAAGCCACTAACGCAAACAGCCATGGGATCAATATCTAAAACAACTCGAAATATGAAAACCGTCCAAACTGAAAATCACACACACTGAATGAAATCCCTCAGTGGTCATGACATCATTTAAGTGCACATTCCTAATTAGAAGTTAATGGAGTGGGTTAAAGGAATGTATATACAATACTGGATATATTATCTGAAAGAAACTAGTGGTGTTCAAAGATGATAAAAAATATATGTGATAAATTACAGTGTTGTGCAAAAGCATAAAGAAATTCGGGTTCAGATTAGATGAACCTTAAACTCAAAACAATGTTAGTCTTCAAATGTACGTCTACATTTCTAAACTCTGAGAAGTGATGAATAATAAATCATACATTCTTTGTTTGGTGCAGACAATGATTTGTGGGATTTTAAAGGAAATAAACAAAAATAAAGAGAGTGGTTGGGAAGTGCACAAGCAGATTTTACTTAATACAACAACTTAAGGCGAGAAATTAAATACGAACACCCAAAGAAAACGCATGTCACATTACAACTGCTGTTGCATGGCAAAGAACTTTCCCTCAACTACGGTAATCCGTCTGTTAAGATTCTTTACGGGGTTTTTTCCAGCCAAACTGAAAAGAGACAAGCATTTAGTGGACAAACACTGAGCATTCCAAGACAGCAGCAACATCCATGCCCCTCTAAATGCAAGTATGGAATTTTCTCGGGAATAAAGTGGGATAAAGCAAGCCACATAAAAACCAAAGAGTATAAACTCAGCATAGGAATCATGTTGAAGGCACAATCTTCCCTGACACAATGAAACCCCCCAAAAGCAGACGAGTCAGTAGTTCTGTCACAGATGCAGAAAACTACAGACGCCGACTGCTGATGGAGGGTTGGGGGTCTGGTAGAGGTGGGAAGGATTGTGTGTGTCCTGGCCCTCCCAGAGACAGCAAGACTCAATCCTGGGTTGAGCACACCTCTCTGTGACTCTCAGCCTCCAGATCTGGAGCGCAGTGGCACGCCGGACTACAGGCGGTTTGTGGAGTCTCTGGGCTGTTCTGATGGACAGGGCTGCCCTCTTCTGAGTCTATCGCTTCTGGTGGCGACCCAGTCTCCGTTTCTGGCCTAGTCTCAACGCCTGTGGACTCGGAGACACCTTGAACCTTCTTACTCAGCTCATTACGCTCTATCTGTAATGCACGACAGAGCTTTTCCAGTCGCTGCACCTTCACCTGCAGGCTTTCAAACTCCTTGTCTCGTAGTGTTTTCTACAGTGGACAACAGAGAGAAAACATAAAACGTACAACTTTTTACATACGTACAACGTAACAGTTACAAGTGTAACAAAGTTTTAACTTTTAGCTTTAAAGGCCCCGATATATACTTCAAGCAAACCTGTAGAACCAACTAGTGTGACTTCATTTTGAAAATTAGGCCAAAAGGAAGTTTGTTTGGAGTTAGTTTCAGGAGTTAAAAAATTTCCAGAAAAGTTTGCTCTGGCTGGAAAAACTCCTTTGAGCTACCATTGGTCCGTGACGATTATGTAGTAGGTAGGTGTGACTGATGCCACCGCCTTTGATGGTTCATTTCTTCGGTTGATATGACATTTTTGACATTTCTTCTGTCAAATATGCGCCATTAAAAACAAACACACTGGAGGGTCACTTTATAGTAGAAATTGAAGCTGTGATTCTAATCGAATGCGAAAAACTTGTTTTGGATGTTTAATACTGTAAAGCCGCTTGCTTTTAAGCAATCTATAGTATAAAGTGCTATATAAATAAACGTGATGTGACTTGACTGGAGAGCTGAATTGTAGAGCTGGTGAAAACATATCCACATCGATGATCAGATACTTTCTTTCCCCTGAAAGGAACTACGTTTACATATTCATCTAAACGTCTCTCCCAGCATCACTTGCTGACAGTATACAGCTGAAATGCTATTTCAAATTTCTTTTTAGCTCCAAGTTGAGAACGAAAAAGAACTTAACTGTGAGTATATCAGGGCCTGTCAAATATGACAGAATAGAACTTAGAAGATCTGAGTACAACAATCACCTCCTCTGCCATCTCCAGCAGAGCTTTGTTACTGCTCTCCCATCGTGACCTGTACATGGTTGTTTCCTTCTCCAGTTTCTTAATCTTCTTGGTCATCTGCACCATGATACAAAAACAGATTAAAGCACCTTTCACATAAACGCAACCTATAGATTCATGTTTTGTTTTGTGAAATGTGTAACAACACACAAGACATGCTACATTCTATGCATGAATACAGGCCTGTCCCAAATCGACACTTCATATGCACTTACGGGACTCATTTTAGGTTTCAGAAGTGTGCCCCCTTTGCGGTCGATATGCACCCTTGATGCACACTTTTGCCGAGCCTGCACTTAAGCGAGATCAGGACATCTTCCTGACAGTCAAAGCAGCGTAACGTCACAAAAGTGCGGAATCATAGGAAGAACGCGAGTGTTTAGGGTGCCATTTGGGACGGCCTAACAGTGTCATTGTAGGAGAGTAGGGCTGGCCAAAAAAATAGATTTTTCGATTAATCGTTTTTTTTTTTTTTTTATGTGGTCGATTCAAAATCGATTCTCAAAGGTCACGAATCGATTTTCTTCCCCCATATTTATTTCCGCAAACATTGAACATAAGATTAACGTAAATCTAATTACTAGTCATCTCCGCTAGATGTCACCCTCTTATTGGCCTTGCGCAATGTTACAAATGCGCGAGAGCTGCGCGGCCTGTCATTCATTCATTCAGTCACTGGTTAAATGGCGGCTTCCGGTGCGTTTACGTTTGTAATGCTGAGGTGAAATGCTACAAATCTGCAGAACCATTTGATGATGAGACATCACCCAGACGTTGCAAGAACAGCCGAGTACACAACCGCTAAAAATAGATCAAATACATGCAAAGCGGTGACGCCGGGGGCTCTGTGACTGTCTCATCCCCCGGCAGAGAGATGACCGAGCGGCGTGCCCGGCAAAGAACGCACCCAGTCCCGGTTACGGCCTCAATCTTCAAAAGGCCTTGTCAGGCATTACGATCGACCCAAATTACAGACTGTTTTGCCGGCACGTTTCGGAGATATAGCCAGTTAAAGTTTCAACTGGTCTCATTCGATCCGATAAAATCGAATGGCAATCGCATCTAAGGAAGGCACGCAAATATGTATGAATGACGGTCTGCAAAAATCGCAAGAAAAGCTTGTCCTTTACTGAAAATTGCTTAAAATCATCCAATATCCTTTTTATGTTTTAGAATAAATATATCAAAATATCCATAAAAACAAAATTGTATAAAATACTTCTTAGATACATTTTTAAAAAAATAAAGTTGCATCAAAATTGCATTGTATTTAGCATAATTGTATGCATTTGAAATTTAGAGATGGGTTTTGTTTTAATGTACCCAAGTGTACCTAAAATAAAGAGAGTTTAATATACAATTTTGTGGCTCTTAATTTCTTTTTAATAACCCACTTGTAAACTTGTTCACTGTTCTTTATTATAAATATAGTATTTGTATTAAATCTATATTCATTGAGTTGAACCGAGAACTGAAATCGAATCGATTTGAGAGCTTGCAAAGCTCTCTGAATCGATACCCAGCCCTATAGGAGAGTGAAGTCCACAACACCCACTAATACTAAACAGTCATTTACCTTTTCCATCTCTTGTTTGAAAGTTGTGAACACCTCGTTGCTTTTGGAAAGTGTGTTTTGAAACTCTTCAAACTTCTCTGTATACAATGAGAGCTGAAAAAGGCATAATAAAGACATTTATTTTCATTAAGACATTTTAGCCTCGGATTTACTTAGTCAAACACACAAGTAATACAAAAGGTTACTTAGTGGTGCATGACCGTGTAAATAACCACCATCACTATGCTACAGAGTTCTGGGGAGCTGCTAGATCCCTCCTTCTAATCTATGCAATCTATGGCTGAGTGGTATACTACCATCCAAACGTTTAAGGTCTGCAAGGTTTTAATGTTTTAGAAAGAAGCCTCATGCTCACCAAAGCATATAACGGTCACTATTTTAATGTATTTTAAAATGCAATTTATTCCTGTGATGCCAAAGCTGAATTTTCAATTGAAATTGAAATATTTTGCAACATATTAAAATGTCTTTTCTGTCACAATTTCTTTGAATGTCCCCCTGAATGAATAAACAAAAAACACTAATAACTGGGGTTGTCCTAGAAGTGTGTGAGTTAGGTCAGAACGGTCTTATGTCCCTCACCTGCTGTTTCAGATGAACCTCCTGCTGTTTCATGAGCTCATACATCCTCTGAGACTCAGCTGCCTCTTTCAGGAGCTGGAAAAGAAATAAATGAGAGAACATAAGAATCTTAACTAGTTACTGGCACAGTAAATTTACGGTACATTCACCCCCAACAATTAATAGAGAATAAGTCAGTTTCTGTAACTTCAGCTGACTACATGTTTGAAGTACTGGGCAAAAGATGTAGAAACTCACAAAGTCTTTCTCCTTCTGATGACGGTCCTCTGAGTCCTTGAGCAGTGCCTGTGCCTGGTGAAGCTTTGCATCTACCAGCTGCTGTTGCAGATCTTTGTGCTTGAACACCTTGTCAATATGCTGAGAGAGAAAACTAAGGTTGCTAAATTCTTAAGGACAGAGGCTCCAAACCATAACTCAAGTAATACATAAAAATGTATGAATATCACTGTAATAAATAAACTTGTATTGTACAGAATCACAAATAATGAGCTTAATATGGCATTATAAACAGTATTGTACTGTATTGTTTAAAGCCTAACAAACAGTAGCACAGATGTTTTCCCATATAACTTGTTAAAAGGGCTAAAAGGAATTAATGTATTTTCCCTTCCAGAAGTTCTCTGCACTTTTCATCCTTTATTTCTGTATCTCTCACCTCCTCTCTGAGCTCGTACTGCTCAATAAGTTTCTTTAGTTTGTCAGCCAGCTCCATGTTCTCCTGTCTCAGGTTTGCATTACGCTCGTTGTGCTGCTCCATCTGAGCTTGGATGTCATTCAGTGTCACCTGGAAATGTGAGGTCACTTCCTTCCTTTTCTCCTCCTCCAATCGGGCACGTTGCACACCATCCTCCTGCCACGTAAAGCAAACATCAATCCATTAATCTCATTAAAGAAAATATAATGTACCAAGCTTCTGGTTGAGTAAAAAGGAGATGGAGATTAAACTCTGCTGAGGCAGGACACTTCTGAACAGATTTGAATTTAGATTTTGCATGTGGCAGGCACCACAGACACGAGGGATTACAATACACCCTCTCTGCATAAATAACAGATATCTTGTTATTTGCATTCATATCAGGTTAGCGTACCTTAAGTGTGCGGTTGTGTCTCTGCAATTCTCGACAGAGACTCTCCAGCTTGCTGCGCGCTAGGATGGCCTTGCTGTGCTCATTTCTTAATTGGTCCTTCTCCTGGATCAGCTGTGTCTGCTTCTTCTGCAGAGACCGCATCTGTTTCTGAGCGTTACGGTGCTCCTCTAGCTTAACGAAACAAAGCAGGACAGGAGCATTATCAAAAGTTGCTAAATCATGACACCAGAATATGAGTAGGCGATAGCATATGCATTGGGTAATGACCGTGGTAATAGCACTGAGATGTGAAACATCTTTAGAAATGCATCAATGAAGAAAACTCTTAAAGGGTTAGTTCACCCAAAAATGAAAATTATGTCATTAATTACTCACCCTCATGTCGTTCGACACCCGTAAGACCTCCGTTCATCTTCGGAACACAAATGAAGATATTTTTGTTGAAAGCTGATGGCTGAGAAAGGCCTCAGATAGGCCTCCATTGGCATTCAGTACATTCACACTCACAAGACCCATAAAGGCACTAAAAACGTTGTTACAAAGTCCATCTCACTACAGTGGCTCTACAATAATTTTACGAAGCAACGACAATAGTTTTTGTGCGGCAAAAAAAAAATAGTGTGCTCAAAATGGGGCTAAAGTGTGACTTTCATGGATTCCCGAACGCCGGCGCTACGTCATATTCTCACGCATGCGTCGTGGTGCTTTGTGAGTTCACGGCAGAGGCCAAAACGGAAAACAAGGACATGTTGAATAAAGTCGTTATTTAGATTTTTTTTTTTGCGCAAAAAAACTATTGTCGACGCTTCGTAAAATTATTGTAGAGCCACTGAAGTGAGATGGACTTTGTAACGATGTTTTTAGTGCCTTTTATGGGTCTTGTGAGTGTGAATGTACTGAATGCCAATGGAGGCCTATCTGAGGCCTTTCTCAGCCATCAGCTTTCAACAAAAATATCTTCATTTGTGTTCTGAAGATGAACGGAGGTCTTACGGGTGTCGAACAACATTAGGGTGAGTAATTAATGACATCATTTTCATTTTTGGGTGAACTAACCCTTTAATGTGGAAACGTGGGCTGAAAATGCCCTGCATTTTCTAGTATTGTATTCATATAGACAAGCTGAAGCCCAGTCAGCTGAAATGGCAACACGGTCTGCCAAAGGCTGTGGGAGATCAAGTCTTACCAGCTCAGCATACTTCTTACAGAGACCACCCAGCTTCTCCTCTGGAGTGCTCAGTGTGTTGAGAGTCTGCATTAGAAGGGTTATCTCCTTGCCTACAATGCACAAGCAGAGAAAGGAATTTAGCTTAAGAACAGGTCTGGGTATGGACACCGATTTGATGTCTTCATTCGACTCCTGATTCCTATCAAAAGCTTATGAATCAATCTCAAAAATATTTCAGGTACATGTCAGGAAAAATTATGGAAACACTTCCACTTGGCACTACTACAATATTAACGATTAAAATCAACATAGCCCAAATGCACTTGCAGTTTATTTTTAAATATAATAATCAGCACTCAAATAAAAACTTGAGTTTACATTTAAACATTTAAATTTCACATACAAACTTTCTATTAATGAAATAATAATAATTCTACTCCAATTCGTTCACAGCAAAGACTACAAATTTGATCTTAGGAATCAAGAACCGATACCGGCTTATTAAAAGCCGTATATAGAAATTGGTTATTCGATATTCAACCCAGAAGATAAAGTCAGTGTGATAACATTAGCAACACTAACAATTTAACTATATTATGAATGGAGGTATGCAAGTACTAATGGTGAAAGACACCATTGAAGAACACATTCTGAATGCCCACCTGCGTGTGTGGGTGGTTCACTTTGTACAGAATCACAAAGAGAGCTTGATATGAATTGAGCTTTTGTAAGTGAGGCCATTACTGCAGTAAAATATAAGACACTACAGTAACACATGGATGTTAGCAAGTACAAATAATAAAATAATGCACGCATCACCATATTTAATTTAATAAACCCACAATTCATTCTAGTTTTAGAAAGATCAAATCCAAGATAAACCTTACTGAACACAACAGTAAATAACATTACATTATTGACTACCGTTCAAAAGTTTGGGATTGGTAAGATTTTTTTAATGTTTATGAAAGTCTCCTATGCTCACCAAGGCAGAATTTATTTGATAAAAAATACAGTAATATTGTGAAATATTATTACGGTTTAAAATGACTTATCCATTTTAATTATTATATTATATAATTTATTACTTTGATGGCAACGCTGTATTTTCAGCATCATTACTCCAGTCTTCAGCATCACATGATCCTTCAGAAATCATTCTAATATGCTGATTTGCTGTTCAAGAAACATTTCTTGCTGTTTTCAATGATGAAAACAGTTGCAGGCCCTGACAATAAGGACTGCCTGATGGCCCGGGGCCAGCGAAAAAGATACTCAGGACAGTGAATCGGGCCAGTGCTGTGTCGCCACAAAGTTTAGCATTTGCAAGTGTTGTTAAGTCTGGTGAATTTAAACATTCAAGCGATTTTTAACCATTCTGATTCAAGCAAAAGAGGATGCGAAAGATAACTAAATTCAGTACTCGTGCACTGTTCTCTGAACTAAAACCAAACTTATTGGAAAACGAACACTTGAACATATTTATGCATGAGAACTACCTAAAATGACAGAAACCATCTTTGGAAATTCTTGTCACTTCATAAAATTAAGGTTGAACCACTGGAATCACATAGACTGTTTTAACAATGTCTTTACTACTTTCTGGGCCTTGAAAGTGTTAATTAAATTGCTGTCTATGGAGGGGTCAGAGAGCTCTCTGATTTCATCAAAAATATCTTAATCTTTACTCCAAAGATGAACGCAGGTCATGTGGTTTTGGAACGACATGAGGGTGAATAATGACAGAATTTTCATTTTTGGGTGAACTAACCCTTTAACAAGGATTCATCTAGATTTAATTCATACAGTTAAGAACATGCAGTGTTATTTCACGTTTGATTATTCAGTTTCTGTACCTGAATACTGTTAGACTTACCTGAAAACCTTAAAGCACTGTTTATTTTATTTGTATCTTTGTTCTGTTGTATTTATTTAACATGTTGCTTGTAATGTGTTTATATGTTCTTATTTTACTACTGAAGACTCCCAAAACTTATTTATTTAAAAAAAAAAATCTTTTGGTGAGGCCAGTTAATTTTTTGGCAGGGCAAGTAAAAATCTGAATCACTTGCCAGACCGCACCAGTAGAAAAACTCCTTAGCATTGAGCACTGAATTGTGCTGCCTAATATTTTTGTGGAAACTGTGATACTTCTTTTCAGAATTCTTTGATGAATAAAAAGTTAAAATGAAAAGCATTTAATTGAAATAGAAGTCTTTAGTAACATTATGTTTTAATGTCTGTCTTTACTGTCACTTTTGATCAGTCACTTGCTGAAAGAAAATATTAATTTCTCTCTCGCCCTCAAAAAAAAAAAAAAAAACTATAAGTGTACGTAAGCGTTATAGAGTCTGGGAAACTACGTCATTGCGCATTGCATTATGGGTAGTCGCCGCCATGTTTTAGGACACGCTCAGGAGCGTACAATGATAACAAAGGTGAATCACCTGAGGAAAAAACGACTGTATTTACTTTAATACTTTTTAAGAACTCTTGCTTGCACTCACTTATAATAAATGGACTAATATTTGAATCTCTTACGTACATGAGCGCTCAGTCGTGCGGCCAGGACATTGCACATATTCATCACGTTTCATGCAATCAGAAATCAGATGGCCGCCTTCTATCGCACCACACATTGGTTTGTCTTTTGCAGTTTATTTTTTAATAGCCTAACTAAAAAGTCTGTATCTGATATATAAAATAATAAATATACTTATTAGCTTGATCTCAGCCAGTGGATAATTTATTCAATCAACATAGCCTATATCATATCGCCCTAATTCCTTAACGTTAAAGCATTAAAGGATAACAGATTATGGCTCGTAATGCAGCTTTTGAAATTATTTGTATTTGAAAGCGCTTTAGCCTACAGTACTAAAAAGTTTTACTGGACTTAAATGGAACAAGAACAATATTTCCTTCTACTGAGAGAAGCTGAACAATGAAGCATTTGCAGACGCGTTTCATGCATTATTTATGGTGTGAGCACATTCAAGCGGTTCAGAAAATATTCATCTGTAATATCGGTTATAAATAATAAATACAAATTATAAAGACACATTTTGGCTAAGTTGTTTATTTCCGAGTGTTATGCTGCCTTCACGTGCTCTCTGAATTATTGTAAATAGGAGTTTCCTAGGTAAAAATTGCACGTGAACGCGCTCCACCCCTCGAAATATGAACGAGATGAGTTCATACTTCATAATCACGACTTTAGAAGTGGGAATTGTCAAATTTCCGATAGCACGTGAAGGCAGCATTACTTTCACTTACTTTTGTTATTTCCAAGCTGGTAAACTGAAATATTGCGCATGATTTGAGATATGTTTTCCACGCAGGTTGTAAGAGAGGCTATGACAGCTCATAACACAGCAAGCGTTCACCATTCTAATGTGTTTTTAACTGTATAATACAAGTTTTAAAGTCTACCTCCACTATTACTCATTCTCTAATGTAGTGTCTGTGTCCTAAAGTCCGCGAATGCATTGCGGTGGTGACGTCACGTTCCCATTCTCTATTGTGTTAGATAACGTAAAGAGCATTAATAGCAGGCGAAAAAGTTTGGTGACGTTACATATTTAAGCAAACACACTGACTCACCCAGTCCCTTCACTTTCTTCTTCTCTTGCAGCTTCTTCTGCTCCTTCTCTACGCATCCGTTGCCATTCAGTTTGGCCTCCACCTGTTTGCCGTCCTCTCTCTCAGAAAGCCCATTCACTTCCACGCCGTGAGGCTGCCCATTGGTCACTGCCACATCCTCACTGCCAACACCACCATGCTCATGACAATAGGTGCTAAGGATGTCCTCCAGCTGTCTGCTCAGCTCCTCAGCCATGTCACAGGAAGTAGAAATAGCACCAGCCTCTGCCACTGAACACAAAGTAATATGGGAGATGAAATACGGCAATGGAAATGACTTTTACACAATGAATGTGTTGTGTTATAATAATCAATGTGTCAGCTCCCTTACAGCCTTCATTAGTCTGAGGATTGTTGGTTGGTGTGCCGACCGACTGCGTTTCGGTTTCTTTAGGGCTGTTGGTCATCTCAGATGCCGCGGTGCTCTCCTCCGTATCATCTGCACTGCTATCAGCAACTGGATCCTCCATCTCCCTTCTCTGCATTGATGATCTATGAACAAATATAAAAAATATACCACAGGTAAACGACTACAATACGACACACTTCACTATATATAAAAGCTTCAACAGTTTCGGTTTCAATTCAGCTGCACAATTAAAACGAATCTGCTGTGTAAGAGACTTGCAAAACAAACGAGGATGACACTAATTAACTATGTAACGCACATTAAAACGCGCTAATCACTAAAATCCGACTTGAGATCATATTTAGGATAATCCATCATTTAATGCTTCGTGCAAACTTCAGTAAACAATAACCGACATATGTGCCTAAAAGAACAAGCGTTACATTTATCTGACGGTTTATAACTGAAAATAAACATACACGTATAATTGAGAGCCGTTGCTGTGCAACATCTCGCTCGACTAGTTTAGCAGTCAAGGCTAACCAAACGCGCAGTTAAACATCTGCTAACCGACTTGACGCGCTCTACAATTTTACAAAACAAACACACTGAACGTATCTGTGCTGTCAGATAATTGCGTTTAAAATAATACCAGTGTCTGAGTTTGGTCCAAGAAAACACTTCTGATGTTTGTCACCACTCTTTACCCTTCCCACTGCTGCTTCTAACTGACACAGGAAATGCCAGGGAAACACTCGAAGATGATTGGTCGAACCCTGGCAAACTTCCGGTGTATTATTATTATTTTATTATTATTGTTGTATTTTACTCTGGCAGTGGTTTATTATTTCTTCTTATTTATTTCTTTCTTCTTATTTTTTTTTTATTTAATAGCTTAAATCAATATTTATACAAATAAAAACAAACACATACAGTACGTTGGCCGAGAGTGATTAGAGGGAGCAGGGTCACCCTTTTTGAACATTTGAATCAATTTAACCAATTGATTCGCAAAACGATTCACTGTTTCGAATTCGAAGCGGTCGAAACACCGCTAGATAGACAAAAATAGTAAATAATACATTCAATTCTGAAAGGAACTAACGCGTATTATATAATTTTGTATTCCAATATATCAACATTTCTTGAACAGCAGTATTTTGAAATGTTTCGAATCTATTAACCTTTATTTAACCAGGTAAGTCAGTTGAGAACCAGACAGTTCCCATTTACAATGACGACCTGGCTAAGAGGCAGCATAAAAAGCGGGTACAATACAATAAAAACATAATAGAGTTACAAGTAACACAGATATAAACAATGACATATAAAACAAATAAATAACTAAAAACAAGTGCAATCCAGGACGCCTTGTTCGCTGAAATCACGTGATGTAATGAGTTCAATACAAGCTCCGAACCACTGATTCGACACAAGAGATTCATAAATGTTTCGAAGCTTCATGTTTCGCAAGCGTCAGCGTCGTCGCCATATTAGACCGGGCAACTCACTCTCTGGGAAAAAAATGCCTGATTCATGTGTTGCTTGGGGCTGTAAAAATCGCCGCACAGTCCTGACCAAATCCCGGGGAATTACCTTTCACAAGTAAGATTGAACAATTGTTTCTAGTTGTATTTGATCATTATAACGTTATGTTGACAGAGCCAGGCTAAGCTAGCAAACACAAGCTAGCTATGAAAGCCCACACTGTATAATAAATATTAAAGGTAACGTTAAAGCTTATATGATTTCTTATAAATTCTCAGGTTGTATTCTAGATTAAAACAATTACTTCGACTCATCACAACCTTTACAACTCAATCTCATTGTTTTGAGCAGCGCCACCAAACAACCAAGCTGTCTTTCGCTAAAACACATTTCAATAAAAAAGAAAACACACATACACAGGTCGAATTAACGTGGTTCCAGGGCGCCTTTTATTCTCGGACAATTTATCTTTACTCTTTCAACTATAAAAAAACAATTACAAACTAGAATAAACTTAATTTAAAAAACAAAACAAAATTATTAGTTACCAGTAAGTTATACTTAATTAGAAGTGAGTTCTCTGCTTATAAGAAAACAACATTTTCTATTATTTAAAAGCCAGGCCATTAACACTTATCAATGACACTATTAAAATATGAACAGTGATGTAAATTATTTCTCCTACTTAAAAATATACAAATGGCATATAGACAAATGGTCTACCATATGATCTTAGGACTGCAAAACAAATCTTCCGTCCACTGCCCATCAGTTATTTTCACCAGATGTACTACTAAGACTGTGATATTAAAAGTTGATGATGAAGTTGAAATTTATGTCACAAAAAGTCGAGGTTGCTGTGAGATTTTGTTTAGGCGCTATACCAAAAGTAGCCACGGGGTAACACTCACACTCCATTGAATTCTTTTGATGTGTTCTGTCATAAAAATGAATACATTTCTGTCACGATATAACGTGTCATAAAACAGTGACCAAATATAGACCCTTGAGTCTCCAAACCTTTCCAACGATATGTTTTGTCAAGAAGATTCTAATATACAATTGTCATGTGCAGTTGACATTAGGAGGAGCCCGCTAACATGTTTTAAAGTACTATTTCCATGGTAAAGCAATGTCCGATTTTAGAAAACAAATTCACAGGATGAATTTTGAGTATTTAAGCATTTGATGATGCCTAATTTATGATAATTACTAATAAATATTCGTGGCTTGAAACGGATGAAAAACTGACAGACCTGTGCTTTTTTCCAGTCACGTGACTGAAACCTATGAATTCCTGCCAAAGTCGAAATGTCTAATAACTATTTCAAACATTCTGAATACTGTAAGTAATTACTTTCTGGACCTCTTGGAACAATAATGGACTACTCCTGGTTTAACTCTAAAAGGAAATGGTCATCTATATTGGTGTTTTTCTCTAAACCGACTTATATTACAAATGACTGACATAATATTGTAATCTGGCTATCTAATTTAAATCACACTTTGAAGGTTTCCTAAAGTTAAAGCGTTGAGGAGGCAGTGGGAAATTGCCCTAAGATGGGAAGGTTTTTCCGCCAGCGATTCCTCTGTGCTATGCAGTGAACACTTCAGGGAGCAGGACTTGGACAGGACGGGTCAGATCGTCAGGATCAGAGATGGAGCTAAACCATCTGTCTTCAATTTCCCGGCTCACTTACAAAGAGTAGGTCCACCTCTATATTAAAGGATTTAATAGCTAGTCATTAGGCTTGTTTAAAACGTTTTTTTTTTTCTTCTCCATTTTAGCCAGTGTCAGCGAGGACAACAAAAACCTCAAGGAGGGCTGAAGAGAGACTGTCAGTGGACTGTTCTCTGCAGTGCCAACAGACTAAGCAGCTCCAACAGACTAAACCTCTGCCTAACGTTGTGAGTATTTGTGCTAAACTGCTATGAAGTCACTGAGCGATGTGACAAACATTATAATGTAAAGAAATTCCATCCTTTCTTCTAGGACCACTCCTATGCATTGCCTGCAGATCCCACTGGTCTAAAGGCCAGACTTAGTGAAGCCTTGGCTAGAGTGGAGAGTCTGGAGAGGGACATGAGGAACGTGAAGAAACGAGAACAAAGGGCAAAGAACATCGTGCTTTCTCTTCTAGAGGATCTGAGTGGAAAGAACGTCATAAACGAAGAGCTGGAACACAAGCTCAATTTCTACTCGGGGAAAATGAAAATTCAATAACATGTTGAACTTTCATGTTTCTACAAATTCCTGGTTATTATTTCAAAGGGAATTTGAGGATTCATCTGTGCTCACTGAATTTCAAATCTTCTCATTTGACCTCTTGCCAAAACAGGGCCATGAGTACAAAACAAACTGTCCAAAAGCAGTCAACTAAGAGCTTCTTTCCTGCCTGACGCTGTTTTTTTTTATTTTATTTTTTAAAATGTAATTGGATAAAATGATGCTTAATTTTACGAAGGTGGATGCCAGGTTTGGCCTCAACATGATGTTAGATATGTTGATAATGTACAGTATATGTGATATTGATATGTGTGTGGTTCTAGTGCAGTAGTTTGGTAGGATAAAACACCTGCCACACCAACTGTTTTTTTTTTTTTTCTTTAATGTTGCGTGTATTAATTTCTCAAATGCACAGTTTATTTGTGACAAGTTGTAAGTCATGTCTTGTGCATTGCATGCGTTTCACACTTGTGTTTTTCTAATTATCATGTGTGATTGGATAAGTTTGAATAAATATCTATTGTAATATTACAATATTATCGTCTAATTAATGTAATTATTTATATATATACACAGATAAGGCATAACATTATGACAGGTGTGATTATCTCTTCATCACGGCACCTGTTGGTGGGCTGTATTAGGCAGCAAGTGAAATATTTTGTCCTCAAAGTTGATGTTAGAAGCAGGAAAAATGGGCAAGTGTAAGGATTTGAGCGAGTTTGACAAAGGCCAACTTGGGATGGCTAGACAGTGGGTCAGAACATCTCCAGAATTGCAGTTCTTGTGGGGTGTTCCCAGTCTGCAGTGGTCAGTATCTATCAAAAGGAAGGAACAGTAGTGAACTGGCGACAGGGTCATGGGCTGCCAAGGCTCATTGATGCAAGTGGGGAGTGAAGGCTGGCCCATGTGGTCTGATTAAACTGAGGAGCTACTGTTAATGCTGGCTCTGGCAAAGATGTACTACGGTGAAATATAGTTTAAATTAACTGGTTTGTTTTTGTAATATTTTAAAATGTCATTTTTTCCTGTGATGTCAAAGCTGAATTTTCTGCATTACTTGTCGTCAGTGTCACATGATCCTTCAAAAATGATTCTAATATGCTGATTTGGTGCTAAAGAAACATTTCTTATCAATGTTAAAAACAGTTGTGCTGCTTTAATATTTTTGGTGAAAATGTTTTATTTTGAGCTTTTGCTAAATAAAAGTATTCTTTAATAAAAAAAAATACATATATATATATCTTGCCCTAAACTTTTGAATGGCAGTGTACCATGCTTTCCAATATATTTACTAAGCAGCTAAAACTTTTCAACATGTATAATGATAATAATCTAACAGTCTTGGAATGATTTCTGAAAGATCACGTGATTACTTTCATTAAAAAAACCTCAATGTTTCCAACCTTGACTGGAAGTGTATAAAAGTATATGAGGAAAATAGTGATGCATGTTCAATGTATTTAGTTGGTTATAATTTTTGAGAGAAATATTTAAGGAAATGCATGTTTGCAATTGGGAAAGTAACTGCAGTAACTTTCATGCCATAATAAATCAATGGATAACGATACTCGGTTACTTAACGTAACCTCGGTTCTCTCTAGAAGAGGGAACGAGTATTGCGTAAGTTCCTTACGCTACGGGAAAGTATTCTTTCTTCGAGATTTCTGAAAAACCCAAAATTATCCTTAATTTTGTAACATTGTCAACGCAGTGCGGCAGCCTGGCAGACCATAGCAGGCTATTCCAGCGTGCCATTGGCTGCTCTGCTGGCAACTGCAGCAGCCTATCGGTGAGCCCGCGTGACGTGGCGACCAATGAGGGCGCTTCGCGCCCACCTGGCTTCATTTGCCTACAGGTGGGGCGTGGCCACGTGTATATAAGCAGGGCTCACGGGCTGCATATTCGGTTTTCGTAGTTCTGAAGCGTAAAAGCCCGCGGGGCGCACGGCAAGGAACGCAATACTCGTTCCCTCTTCTAGAGAGAACCGAGGTTACGTTAAGTAACCGAGTATCGTTCTCTTACGAGAGGTTCTCTCGTATTGCGTAAGTTCCTTACGCTACGGGAACACATTGTCAACGCCGTGCGCGCCTCGCATACAGCATATGTATCCCAGGGAACCGGGGACCATAACACTGCTCGGGCAGGGTGGCCGGTAAAGGAAACGGGCCACCACATATACGGACACTTCGTCTGAACTGACGGGTGGTTACAACGGGTGGTTACAACACCCTGCCTTAAGAATGAGGGAACGGCACCTGCCGGTCGCCTTCAAATTCACCACACCTTGTCTCATGAATGAGGGAACGGCAACGCCGGTCGCCTTCAAATTCACAATATCTTGTCATATGAGTGAGGTAACGGCACCGCCGGTCACCTTCAAACTCACAATAGCTCTTTTCGTAAATGAGGGAACGGTACCGCCGGTCTCCTTCAAATTTACATAAGCCTTGTACCGAACTTACTACCAGTATGTGAGCTATGTCTGCGCAGAATCTCCGGGCAGAACCAACAGCCTTATTGAACTGATAACACTTTCGCCTGTAAGGCAGGAACTTCCAGATTGTAAAATCTCACGAACGTAGACGGGGAGGCCCAGCCTGCCGCCACGCAAATATCGTGGATGGAAATCCCTCTGGCCCAAGCCCACGAAGAGGCCATGCCTCTGGTGGAGTGTGCTCTGACACCTAGCGGGCACTGCAGGTGTTTGGAAGCGTATGCAGTTGCAATCGCGTCCACTATCCACCTGGACAGGGTCTGTTTCGAGGAGGCGAGCCCTTTAGTGCGCCCTCCAAACGAAACAAATAGCTGCTCAGAACGCCTGAAGGCGGCGGAGCGTGTGACATAAACCCTCAATGCCCTGACAGGGCAGAGGATATTGCCACCGTCCCCCTCGTCGGATGCTGGCAGAGCCGAGAGGGAGATAATCTGCGCCCTGAAAGGAGTGCCGATCGCTTTGGGGACATAACCATGCCTCGGTCTGAGAATGACCTTAGAGTCATTAGGACCGAACTCCATACACGTCGGGCTCACTGAGAGCGCGTGTAGATCCCCCACGCGTTTCACTGAAGCCAGAGCTATCAGGAACGCGGTTTTTAGCGAAAGGAACCTTGGTTCCACAGTCTCGAGCGGTTCAAAGGGATGAGCCTTCATGGCCTCTAGGACCAAGGCCAGATCCCAAATAGGAACCGATGGGAGCCGCGGGGGATTCATCCGTCTAGCTCCTCTGAGGAAACGGATGATGAGCTCGTTCCTTCCTAGCGTGCTGCCTAGCGTCGTCTGGGCGAACGCTGCTATAGCCGCTACATACACTTTGAGCGTGGAAGGGGACCTGCCCAGTTCCAAAAGCTCTTGGAGGAAGGAGAGCACCCGCTGGACCCCACATTGCTGCGGTTCCAATCCCTTGGAAGCACACCACTCAGTGAACACCGACCACTTAGAACTATATAACCGCCTCGTCGAGGGGGCTCTAGAGTGTGAGATCGTGTTCATAACCCCTTCGGGCAGGTCAACGGGTATCCGTTGGTCACCCATACATGCAGAGACCATCGCTCTGGATGGGGATGCCAAACTGACCCTCCTGCTTGAGAGAGGAGGTCTGCTCTCAGCGGAACTGGCCAGGGGGGTGAGTGCGACAGCTTCACCAGCTCTGGGTACCAAATCTGGTTCTCCCAGCGCGGCGCTATAAGGAGCACCGGGCGGCGCGTTTCCCTGATTTTCGCTATAACCTGGGTCAATAGGGAAATCGGCGGGAAAGCATACAGCGGGAGGCTGGGCCAAAGTTGGGACAGCGCATCCTCGCTTTTGGACAAGAACGTCGAGCAGCGGGCGTTCTCTTTTGTTGCAAAGAGGTCGAGCTCCGCTCTGCCGAATAGGCGCCATACCAGCTGGACTGTCTGGGGGTGCAGGGACCATTCTCCTGGGAGAATGAGGCCCCTGGACAGCTTGTCCGGGCCCACGTTGAGGTGGCCCGGAACGTGCGCCGCTCTCAGCGAGCGCAGCGAGCTGTGTGCCCACACGAGCAGGCGTTCCGTCAGATTGCCCAGACACCTGGACCTGACACCGCCCTGCCGGTTCACGTAGGACACCACCGTGGTATTGTCCGACCGGACCAACACATGGTGTCCCCGTATAAACGGGAGAAACTGCTTGAGCGCGTTCTCTACCGCTATCATCTCCAAACAGTTTATGTGTAGGAGTTTTTCTCCGCTCGACCAGAGGCCCGAGGCCGGTCTGCCCTCGAAAACGGCGCCCCAACCCGAGGTGGAGGCGTCCGTCGAGATGACTTTGCGGTGTGAGATGGCTCCCATTGTCACTCCCCGCTGGTACCAGTCGGCTACTAACCAGGGCTCTAGGGCTGCAACACAGCCCTGAGTCACTCTGATCCTGAAACCTCCGGCAGCCCAGGCTCTGTGAGGCACTCGGGCGTTTAACCAGCGTTGCAGCGGGCGCATGCGCATTAAGCCCAGCTGGAGCACAGCTGCAGCTGAGGCCATACGTCCCAGCATCCTCTGAAAAAGCTTGAGAGGTGCGATTTTGCCCGGCCGGAAGTACGCAGCCATGCGCCGAACTTGGCGCGTGCGTTGTGGTGACAGGCGGGCAGACATAGCCACAGTGTCCAGATTCAAACCCAGAAATGAGGTTGATTGCGTGGGCACTAATGAGCTCTTGGTCCAGTTGACCGTGAGCCCCAGGCTGTCCAAATGGCTGAGCAGCATTGCCCTGTGGGCGAGGAGCTCGGCCTCTGACTGCGCCAGGATGAGCCAGTCGTCCAAGTAGTTCAATATTCGCATCCCCCGGTTTCTCAGGGGAGCGAGGGCCGCGTCCATGCACTTCGTAAATGTACGGGGTGCTAGTGACAGGCCGAACGGAAGGACGGTGTATTGATAAGCCTGGCCGTCGAAGGCGAATCGTAAGAATGGCCTGTGACGCGGCGTTATCTTGATTTGAAAATATGCGTCTTTCAAATCTAGGGAAATTAGCCAGTCTCTCGGGCGAATATGCGCGAGGATCTGCTTGGTCGTAAGCATCTTGAACGATCTCCTCAAAAGAGCTTTGTTCAGACGCCTCAGATCCAGAATCGGTCTGAGCGACCCGTCCCTTTTTGGCACGAGAAAATATCGGCTGTAAAAGCCTGACTCGCTCATAGAATGGGGAACCGGTTCTATAGCCCCTTTGCACAGCAGCGTGGCTATCTCCGCTCGAAGTAGATGTGCTACTTCTTCGCTCACTCTCGTCTCTATACGCGCACAGAAGCGCGGAGGGCGGCGAGCGAACTGCAGAGTGTAGCCGTGCTTCACTGTTCTCAGCACCCATTCTGATACACCTGGAATGGCTTCCCACGCTTTCGCGTGTGCCAAACGGGACAGAACGGCCTCCGGGCTCGAAACGCCGCGTTTCGCGGGTTTGACGGCCCGTATAAGAGGGGCGGGCGCGGTGCGCGCGCTCTCTGTGCTGTGGGCCAGCCGCTCGCTTTCGGTGGCTGGCCGCCTTACACACTGTGTCTCTACCGCTTTGAGCGGGGAATGTCTTGTGTGTGGCCCTACACTCATCGCTTCGGCCACCTTGGGCGGAAAACAAATGGTGTGTGGCGCGGCGCGTAGCGCCTGGGGCATAATGTTCGCGAAAATGTGTGAGCGCGTTTGAGCGGGCACAACTCTTACGCGTGGAACATGACCGGTTAAGAGTGGCTGTGTGACAGCGCGTGTGGTGGCTAGGCGTGGACGCAGACAAGCGGACACGTGACCTAACTCTAGCACTCGAGCGGCCGGAGGCCGCTTTATGTGAGTGGGGGACACGGGGTTTATTGTGCTTATGTGCAGGGGTGAACACAGAAAAGTGGGCACATTTACTGCATTTGAAACACATACGGCGTGAGCCGTGCAACCAGAAATAATGCAACTTTTGTGATTTCTCTGGTTCGCCGTAAAAACGGCGGTGGTTGACAGGCGAGAGGGCGTTTTTGCCGGCTCGTTGGCTGCGTGAAATTCCTCTGCAGCAGCCACAGTGGTGGGGGCTGACAGGAAAAAGAGTTTTGACGGTGGTCCGGCCGCAGCGGGACTTAACCGTCGTTTCTTGCCTCTGGCTAGGAGGGCTTTGGAGGCTCGGACTTCAGCACGATCCTAGGCCGGGGGCCCCGAGGGGGAGGCGGCTTACTGTGGCTGGAAGAGCGCGATCTGGGGCGGCCGCTCGGTCTTCGCTGAGACGAAGGGGGCCGCGCTGGGCGCTGCGTGGAGCTCGGTGCTGGCTGGTCGCGAGGACGGCGAGCAACGGAGCTACCGCTGGCGCCTGGGCGTCGAGGCAGGAAGAGGTTCATGGCCTGCGTCGTCTTCTGTACTTCGGAGAAACGGTCGACGATCCCCTTGACCGCTGGTCCGAAGAGCCCAGATGGAGAGAGCGGGGCGTTTAAGAAGGCCGCGCGCTCTGTTTCTCGCATGTCCGCGAGCGTGAGCCAGAGGTGGCGCTCAGCTACCGTGAGGGAGGCCATGGAGCGTCCGAGGGCCTGTGCTGCGGTCTTGGTAGCGCGGAGGGAGAGATCCGTCGCGCTTCGCAAATCCGTGATCAGCTCCGCGTCACAGCTCCTCTCGTCCAGATCACGGAGGAGATTGGCTTGGAGGATTTGCAGCACGGCCATAGAGTGCAGAGCAGACGCAGCTTGACCGGAGGCAGCGAAAGCGCGGCCGATCAGCGATGACGTCACTCTGCAGGCCTTAGACGGGAGGGCAGCCTTTGAGCGCCAACCAGAAGGCGGGCAAAGGTGCGCTGCGACCGCCTCTTCCACCGGAGGGATAGCGTTGTAGCCTTTCTCAGCCGCGCCGTCAACTTGTGAGAGCGTCGAAGAAGCCTGAGACGAGACCCTCGCGGAGAATGGCGCGTTCCAGGACTTCGCGAGCTCCTCGTGAAGCTCTGGCAGAAAGGGTGCAGTCCTGGCGGTGGGCGCACGGCGGCGACTGTTCAGGAAGCATCCGTCGAGCCGATTCGGCGCTGCCACCTTAGGCGGGGCCCATTCGAGGCCTAGCTGCTCGACGGCCCGGGTGAGAAGGCGCAACAGTTCGGCGTCCTCACCCGCTCGAGAGCGTCCGGAGGCTCGGACTGAAGAGGTCGCGGAAGACCATTCCTCGCTGTCGGAAGCCATGATGGAGCAGCTGTCGGCGCGTTCCGCGGCCGCATCCGCCTCATCCCCAGAGGCGGCAACAGAAATGGCGGCCTGGGGTGGGGGCGGGGAAGGCGAGAGTGAAGCGGGCGGGAAGGGTTCCGGCGAGCTTCTCTCGGCCAACTCCGGAGTCCGCTGCGAGCGGCGCTTTTTCCTGCGCGGCTTAGCAGAGACTGGAGGGATGTCATCTTCGAACTGATCGAGTCGAGCCCGCAGGGTCGACATCGTTAGTTCTTCGCACTCCGGGCATCCGCCGGCGAGAAGTGCGGCGGCGGCGTGATCACGGCCCAGGCAGAGAGCGCAGATCACATGGCGGTCCCCGGAACTGAGCTGCGCGTGACACGAGCCGCAGGTGGAACGAGACATTTTTAGAAAAACGCTCGGCTCTTTTTGTGAAAGTGTGACGCAGCGGCGACAACACTGAGCAATAAAAGGATATAATGCTGCCGGATAGCAGAGCAGGCACGGATGGCTGAAGGTGGCGCGATGCTGCCGGCTTCTTCAGGCGCTGTCCTCTGCTTGCTCGTCTGCACGTTCAACGGCGGCGGGTTCCAGATCCAGCGATGCGAAGGGCTTCGCTGAAGAAAAGAAAATCGAATATGCAGCCCGTGAGCCCTGCTTATATACACGTGGCCACGCCCCACCTGTAGGCAAATGAAGCCAGGTGGGCGCGAAGCGCCCTCATTGGTCGCCACGTCACGCGGGCTCACCGATAGGCTGCTGCAGTTGCCAGCAGAGCAGCCAATGGCACGCTGGAATAGCCTGCTATGGTCTGCCAGGCTGCCGCACTGCGTTGACAATGTTACAAAATTAAGGATAATTTTGGGTTTTTCAGAAATCTCGAAGAAAGAATACTTTCCCGTAGCGTAAGGAACTTACGCAATACGAGAGAACCTCTCGTAAGAGAACTTATATTTATGTATATATATATTATGCATATTTCCTCAGAAACTAGTTATACAAACTATTACAAATACAATTTCAAATAAGGAAACTCAAGTCAATGACTTGAACCATTATTGGTCTACCTAAAAACACATTTCTCAGTGGAAGTAATGGTCAAACAATTAAACATGTTCCTTCTTGAAGAGTTGGTTAATGGATTCATCCCTTATACTGACATTACAAAAATAAGTTTACAAACCAGATGTTTTATCCTTTTATTTGTATCTGGACAAAAAGAAAAAAAAACTCTTAAACATTTGTTCAGAATTGTTCATGTATATGTTTGTGTGACATGTTCAGTTTGTGTGTCCGTCACTCATTCATATCGTCGGTAAAGTCAGTCACAGTATGGGCAATTGTAGGCAGAGGAGGGAAAAAAAAAAAGATTTAAATATAAATACATTTAAAAGGAAAGAAATTACCAAAACAGGATACAATATTCACCTGGGCAAGTCTTAATATTGTGTATGAAAAGTACTTAAACATGTAGCATTGTAAACACAGGTGAGTCAGCATTACAACACAACATGCATCAGCTCCAGGTTTGGAAGAGACAAAAAGTCTCAAAATGTCAACATCTACAAGATCTAGGACGGAAGACCATAAAGACCCAATTTCACTTATTTGTGGCCTTTTGTAAATATTGTATTGGTTTTCTGCACTTCTCAGAAGTTATTTTAAGGAGTAAAGAGCTGTGCTCAACTTTAAATTGTGCCAATATAACAATAGAATTGTTAGATTTCTGGTTTAGGTGTAATTCACACAGACACGGATCATGAGACACCCAGATTTGTTTTTGTTTTTTAATCGTTTGGCTTCTCAAAGCAAATGTCCTTAAATGAGAACAAAATGTCTATGAAAGAGGCCTGAACCGATTTGGATTTGCTGTAATTGTGCTACAGTTAGTTACAGAGGGAAGTCAGACTAAGAACAACATAGTTGGGTCTACATGGTCAGCTAGTGCGCTTATAAACAAGAGCTACACACACAAAAATACTCAATGAGGGTGGGAAAAAAGAAAATACAGTTTCCTTCGATCGTTAGCATCCTCACTTCCTTTATGCCAATAGAACTACGTCCAAAATGAACAACAAGCTAAGCAAACAGAACACAGGAGACAATATTTCAACATTGCATTGGCCTTGGTTAAAAGTATGAATTATCCAGCACAATAAATTATGCAGTTTTCTCTTTATACCTTTGAGTTTACCAATTTGGTGTACAAGTAGCAGACCATCACATCTCTAATGAAACTGTGGCAGACAATGTAACCTCTAATTTGATAAGAAAATAGAGCAGCAATATTTGCACAAAATATGTGCACATTCAAGTAAATAAAAAAAGAAAACAAAATCAAAGACAGATTGATATGCATCAGCCTCTTGTCTTTGTTGGTCTGATTGGCACTTTTGTGAATAGGAGTGCATTTCCATTAAGAGATAATTTCTTTGCTTTTTTTGATCAATGTATGCATCCGCCCTGTGGTCTTACAGACCATTAGATATATTTAATAAGCATAGTTTTTTTTTTTTCCTTTCCCCCATATAACCTCAGTCTTATTTTGTGTAAAAAATCTGGACTGCAGCATCCTCGTTCTGAGATCGACCTGTAAATGCAGCAAATGTCATCCAATATCACACAGAACTAAGATTTGAACTGATTTTTAGAAAACAAAAACCTGTATGAAATCACCTTGACACTGTTGTACATCAGATTGTGAAGAGGTATTTTCAAAAAGGTCAATTCAAGCGGCTCAAATTCAAAAAGGTTCTTGAACCAGAATTAATATAGAAACCTTTCAGTTTGCATGAGACAAGGAAACGTCTAGATATTAGTCAAACAAAACGGTTCTGTACCAAACAAAGGATGCTGCTCCATTAAGAACAGATGCTGGATGCCAATATGAACTGTGCATCACTTCCCTTCCTACATCATCCGTCAGTCAACGTCTATGCTTTCATAGATACAGGCCCGTACTAAATCAAATGACCCCTAGCATTCACTCAGCGATGCACCCTTCTGTCAGTGTATTATGGAGGTAGAGGAAAATGCTTCCATAAATGACATGAAAAGCACAGCAAGTTCCGTACGGGGCGGGAGATTAATATTCAAACTGTTCATGCCTTCCGTCTGAAAGCCGCAACAGTCTAACATCAAACTCGGGTGTTTTTGAAGGTATTAACTTTTAGTGAATCAACTCAAAAAGTGCCAAAGGGTGAAGATGTTTGGAGATTATGGAAGTCAATTTCCCCCTTGGTTTTTGCTCATCCGTACGTGTACATGTTTATGAAGTGTATGCTGGTCTTGTATGCAATGCATGTGTGCAAGGTGTGTGCAAATAAAACAATATCTATATATATAGTTTTGCCCATATATTTCATTATATAAATAAGTATTCCTTGCCATACCTACAGCACCTGCAAAACTACAGAACCCAGAACTACTCCAGCTAGTGAGCATGAGCTAATAGTTCAATGAAGTTCTGGCAAGGGATACAAAATGGTTGTTGGTACCAACAGAACACCATGCAAAACCCCAACATGCACATACTGAGGGCTGCACGAAACAAACACCTTGAAGTTATCAGAACCACCCAGTATTACTATGCTCCAATTAATGATGAGAAAAAAAAAAAGAGCAGAATTAAGACTCCATCATGTGCATCACCCCGGCCCTCAGATGTGTGCTTATTTCCCCCAGAACACATTTCAGTTAAAGCCTTTCGATCAAAAGAAGAGTTATTCATAACACTGCACACCACGAATATCCTACAACTAGATCTCACCTCTGACCGGTAAAAAAAAAAAAGAAAAGAAAAATGGGCATCATCTTCACTAAATGGGCTCTTTGTGCCACACTTCACCAGTCATTGTCTTTTAACAGTAATGACTTTTTTATATTAGGATAACTCCTTTCCTAAAATACCTGGATTACTTCCAAACCACGTCAAACAGACTCTACATAAACTCCTGTCGTTTCTACACCCAGCATGGTCTGAAAGGATGAAGTCGATGAATACTAATGCTAAGAAAATGTAAACCGCTCCAGAAAGCCTTTGAAGAGTGCTGAAATGCCGAAATTACGGTGGAGTTGTGTCTATAAAGCATGGCCTATCAAATATAACCAGGCTTTTTAATTACCAGTAATGAATAGAAAAAAGAAATTCTACAACGCAACACTTGATGAAATTCAAACCAGGATCAAAAAGATAAATGACGAAGATCAGGATTTTCTGATTTTCATTAGACGAGTAAACGATTCTCTCATCTTTCAGTGAAAGGGGTAAACTGAAGCATACCTTTCCTTTAAAAAAAAAAAAAAAGGAAAAAGGACAGCGCCACGATTTCTACCTGAGGGGGATGATTATTTAGCTGCATCATTGTGGGGGCAGTGGATTGGTTCCCCTGCTAAAACACACCTCAATGTCTAAATAAATCAGTCTGGGTCATGGGTCGCGGGTCAAAACTTGGTTCAACCAGATGTCAATCGTTGCGCTCTGAGTGTTTCCGACGTATGTTTTAGTACGGGTATGGGGTGCGGAAAGGTGTAAAGGTTGGGGGGGGGTTCAGCCGGGAAGAGTGTGAAGGCTGGTTATAGCTGGAAGCCCTCCATGGGAGCCTCCTGCTGGGGGAAAAGGAACTGCTGCTGGTTCTCATCCACCTGTGGTGCCAGACTGGCATCCTCTTCCTCTACTCCAAAGTAGTGCTCGATGAGGTCAAAAGCTTTCTGGTAGATCTCCTGATTTTCATGACTCTGTAGGAACTCGATTTTGTCCAACCCTGGCAGAGAGAGATACAGTTTATATTTCACAATATTACAGGTTTTAACTGTATTATTTATCAAATAACAGATTTCTTTCAAAAACTTTAAAATCTCTATCCATCTATCTATGGGGTGGTGAAATGAATTGCTGCAACGATGCAGTAATCGATTATAGCCTACAGATGTTACTCGTCTGATAATTCGTCACATACGTGCTTCTCAGCTAGCATAAAATGGCGGAGGGAGATGAAACACAAAAGCGAGTAATAAAAAAAATGCACCTACCATTTCAACATTTACAGGGTGAGAGCGTGTGCGTTAGAGGTCTGCTACCCAACCCGAGCAAACATTAACTATGGAGTGCGATAACGCAAAAAATGACTGAGGGAAAACTTATCACGGTTCCAAATGATGCAGGAAAAGCTGCACTCTGGAAGAATTATGATCAATTGTCGATGCCATTCTCTTCCTACATAACTCGTAGGCTACTGAGAAGGATATATTTGTGCAAATCGTTTAGCAACACTGCGTGAACTTATTGAAGTTCCAGAGAAATTTGTGACTGTTACAACTGTTCGACCACAGCAAAGTTACGTAATTGGTAAGTCCGTACTTATTCTCTGCTGTGCTGATGGGGCCGCTGCGCCTGTGTTTGTACATGTATTTATTCACCGTTGCAAGCAATCTTTAAATACAACATATTGCAAAAATGGTATTTGCTGTTAGAAACAGACCTCGGGTTCGGGCTTATCATGTCAATGTAATGGTCGGGTTGGGTTAAAGGATCTCGGGTACGGGCCGGGTGCAGACCTCTAGTGTGCGTGTGAGGCTGTATGCGTGTGCGTGCAAGCGTTATTGTAACTTAAGTACACTATTTTATAGTTTAATGCGCTTTTAGCATTTACTAGTTTTTGTTACTTGTAAATGCTCCTGTCGTCCGCGGTGTTCAGACTTGTTTTTGATGTTTGCTACATTCAGGAAGTGTACTTTCTTGAAGCAGTTCAAATAAAAAGCGAGTTCATATATCTGACTGCTTGTATTCATTGTCAAATCTATCTATCTGGGCCAGGGGTCCGTTCTTCGTTCGTGGATTACTCAATTAGCTGGATTTCATTGTTGACGTTAACTCAAACCAGCTCGGGGAGCAGGCTTATTTCATGTAAACAGGATTAGATTTCATCTTTTTAAGCGGAGGTGATATTAAAGTCTGTCTTAGCCACTGCTACTTTCTTACAAGACTACCCTAATGTGAACCAAGGACAATAATAGTTTAACATACTAATGATTTAAAAATAAATGTGCAAATAACATTATAATGTTGTGTAGTCTATCATAATATAGTGTCAGCCAGTTTTACTCACTGGAGAGATTTATTCATGAGGGAATAATTTGCTAACGATTTTATTGGAGTCTTACACACAATGTACAGTTAGTTAGTCTAAGCCGTGCATTCATTTGAACAGCTATTATGGGAGTGGCTTGATGCAGCACAGGAGATGTAGATAACGTTGTAAAAACATGCTGTCTGCTGTGCTGTCAAACTTTAATACATGCAATTGTACAATAATGTTGATGCAAATGTTGGTTGGGTGAATTAATATTACCATAGGCCTCCTCTATGAGACTGCAGTAAGGGTTGAGGCCGCTGCCGTTCTGTTTGGCCTCCTGCTCGCCCAGTCTGAGAATGTTCTCCAGACCATTCAGAGCCACTAGCACGATCTTGGAGTCCATCACAGTCAACAGATCACAGAGAGGTTTAATGCAGCCCAAATTCACCAGATACCTATAGAAAAGCAGCAGATGAAAGAATAAGAGAATGAACAAGCAGCTGCATGTGTGTCACCATGTGTTAATTTTCTAATCAAAAGGAAATAATAGTAAAGTTCCTGCTTGGAACACAGTCCTAAAAAACATCAAATCCAACAGATTTATTTTTGGCACATACTATGTATTCTCCCTATGCTGCTTTTGTAATTAGTGAAATTAATCCATTTGTAAAACCAGACATGCCCCAGTACGCCTGGGACAACATTTGTTCCTCAGTACTTATTTTCTCATAAAAAGTAAACATCATAATTTAATTTCCCTTAGTACAAATAACTGAAGATGACATTACAAAAAGGGAATTTATATTTGGCAAGCCGTGCCCATCAAATCACTGCGTGAAACAGAGTTTGCATTTCAGATTTAGACACAAAATGATGCCTTGATCACTGGCACTGCAAATGAGATGGAAATGCTTCAGAATGAGTCAAACATCCCAAGGTCAGCAAGTGCACAACAATATTAGGCAATCAACTGGCTCCGGCTGTTCTTCATTGATTCTAAAAAACATGTAACATGGACCAATGTGGAAGCAAGAAAGATTTTCATTATGCTTTCAGTAATTTAAATAGGCAGACTAGTATTTTGATTTATGCGAGCCTAGACGATTATTTTATCTGTGCTAACCAGAAGGAATGTGATAAGATCGAAACCAATCAGAAGAGTGTGAATTAAAGGGGTCATGACATGAGAAATCAAATGTGCCTTGATCTTTTGTCATACAAGAGGTCTTTACACCATTAAAACCTCCTGCAAGTTTCATAGCTTAAAACGGCCTCTATTATAAACCAAGCATTTATTTAAATCAAGCTCCAAAGCTCATTTGGATATTGTGAGATTTGTGATATCACACGGGCAATACATTTGCATATAACTGCCACCAAAGCAAAACATCAACAAAGAGCTGTACACCACACCATAGGCCCCACCCACTGGCATTTGGTCACTTAACAGCTGACATTTGCCTACACTGGATGTGAGTGTTGCGTCGTGTTGAAAGCAATAGAACCAATTATAAATCACTGACACCTTCTACACTGGATACAGTATAGTGATGCGTGTTCAGTTTCCAACAATCCACACACTTGCGTCTGTCGACAACAAGAAAAATAAAAGAGTAAAAGAACAAAAACATTGTTAAAATAGTCAATGTGACTCCAATTGTTCAACCTTAATTTTATGAAGGGACAAGAATACTTTGTGTGCGCAAAAAACAACAAAAATAACTTTATACAACAATTTCAGGTAGCCTGTGTCAGAAAAAGTACAGTGCTTCCTAGTTCTACGGCAGAAGGACTCGTGCGCATGCGTCATGGTGGTCACATGAACAGCGTCAGCCAATGGTAAGCCGGCTTTCTGGAAGTGCTGCACTGTTTACACTGCGTCAACAGCGTAAGAGTCCGACACAGGCTAGAAGTAATTGTTGAATGAGTCATTATTTTTTATTGTTTCTGCACACAAAAAGTACTTGTCGCTTCATAAAATTAAGGTTGAACCACTGGAGTCACATGGACTATTTTAACAATGTTTTTACTTCCTTTCTAGACCTTGAAAAGGTTCTAAAGTGTTAATTATATTGCTGTCTATGGATGGGTCAGAGAGCTCTCGGATTTCATCAAAAATCTTCATTCGTGATCCGAAGTTAAAGGTAATTGATGACAGAATTGTAACCCTTGAAGCCATTTTCTGTAAGTGTGCATAGTAATAAACCCTAAGCACACGGCTACTTCCAGACTATGCGATCTCATGAAAACCACACTGCAATTCAATCTAGATAAACGCATCACAAATGCTCCCTGGTGATTCTCTAAGATTAGCGCTTACATTGTGCCATGCTAATGGCCATCTGAGAAGGTCCGACTGGGCCAGACGAAGATTGTGGGAGCACTTTAAAAGGGCTCCCATTCTAAACTTAAAAGAATCCTGAGAATTTATTTCTGAGGTCATCTCTAACTCCATTATATCTTGATGAGTGTGGATCATGATTCTCGTCAACCTCGAAAAGCCAGACATATTGACAATCAACATATGAGTGCAGTGTGGCTTATTTTGATCAAGAACCGCCCACTTAGACAAAACGAGAATCTCTAACAGACAGGTAAAGAGAAGAGCGCAAGGGAAAATATAAAATCAAATACACCAATTATAGGCTGGCAATTGGGTCAATGACCCAATACTATAAAACATTTCATGTTTAGTGTACTATAAATGTTTTTCAAAACTGTATGAAACCAAGGTGAACAATTAAAAAGGTTCACTGGGTTTCAATATAGAACCCTAGGGCTCAAGACTAATTTCTAAAGAATCCTTTATGCCAAACATTTTCTATACAAGAAGAAATGTCTTAAATGATAGCACAATACAGGTTATTTCTATTTTTTCTAGTGATAAAATGTTTATGAGCTGTTAAATTAATTAAATTTAATAAAAAATGAATTAAAACCAAATCCATAAAATGATCTCATGATGGAAACCCCTAAAAGGTTCTATATGAAGTGGCTGACAGAACCCTTTTCTTCTAAGAGTGTACTATCTAACAAATATTTAAACTAATTTAAAATGTCACGTGGTGTAACCATAAAAAAAGATGTGACTTACACAGTGAATATATGCGTGTAAACCTTTTTTTTTTTAAAGTATTCCATTTCCAAATTCCAAAATATTTCCAAGGTAAAAAGTATTTTTTGTCTTTTTTTAGGAAGTAGCACAACATGACATTTTACAACCTGAACTAACCCTACCATGTCATAAAAAGTTCAAATTATCTGATATTTAAAGAGACTATGGCTGCATCCATACTTCCCTAACAGTAAAACAGTATGTGACAAAGTATATCCAAATTCACAGTACTCAAAAAAAAAAAAAAAAAAAAGTAGGCAAAAAGTACCCGGATGACCTACTTCTTCCAGCGAGTCTGAAGTGTGCATACGATGGAAACTTTACTATCCCATGAGGCCACAGGAGAGGATTTATGAATGGCAGTGAAGCGACGTAACTGACGCTGGTAGGTCACATGATGATGACAACATGGCGAATGTGGTATGTCCAGATTACTTTCATACTATATAGAAGGTACTTATTAGTGGTCAAGATGTAATACTTTTTCAAAATAAGTACCTACTCAAAGAGAGTAAGCGATTTCGGACACAGCCTTATTGACATTGACACAGTCATAAAAGGGTCTGCAGTAGGGGTGTGCGATATTAACAACAAATTATATCTCAATATTTCCAGGGATTTTATCGATGACGATAATTAGACGATATTTTGCTGAGTGTGTTATTGTGCTGGTACCTTGGCAGGTTTAAGACTACTATAGATGATCTTTCCCAAAAGGTTTAACCCCTTAAACCCGAAGTGTCCCGGCCCCGGGACACCCCCCCGCGAAAAAAATTTGCGGGGGGGTTACTAAGCAACTACTGAATGTAATAACATAAACGAGCGCTGAGTTATTCATCTAAATCGGAGTGTACCGCCCGCGGGCGCCACCTAGCTGTGAAAAAATGAATTGTCATATATTTCAAAACTACTGCATTGATCAACACAAAATAGGTGTCATTTGAAAGCTGAGAGTCTAAACTTTAAAATGAATGTAGCCATTATGATTATCTCCAAAGTAGTGTTGAGTTATTTGCTGATAAAATGAAAAAGAAAAATCATAATTTATGGGGGGGGGGATGGGGGGAATTATTATGTACTTCAATGTGTCAAAAACATCATACAGCTCAGATAGTCATGTGTCATATCTCATTTGAAAGGTCTCACTGAGTAGAACACAACAAGCCTAATTGTTTTGGGCTTTGACTGAATTTTCAGCGAGTTTTTGTCAGTTAAGTCCTGCAAGACCCATATGTAAATAATATACTGATGCGGCATTCACGTGGCGTTTTTCACTCGTCTCTTCATGAAACGTGGAAAATGGCACATCGTTATTTACAGCAGACTCTCGCGATTAAAAAGAGACCAATGACACCATAATCCATCTCTTAGATCTTAAAATATCCCTCTTTAAAGTAGAACACAAACAAAACAGCACCAAGCCAATGAGCGGAGTAAAAGAAAGCAGTTGCTAACACTTGGCGTTTTCACTCATAACTTCATGAAACATGACCCGATCGTTAAAAATGACATCCCTATTTACAGCAGACTCTCACGATTAAAAAGAGACCAATGATACCATAATCCGTCTTTTAGATCTTAAATTGGTGTATGTCACTCAGAAAACAACAGTTTTAAAATGCTTTCGGGAGTCAAGGTCTGAACAAAAAGGCTACCTTTGTTCCAAATGCTGTAACTTTGGACTACTTTATGCTATCACCACAAAATTTGATCCAGATGTAGACCACATATAGGGGAACATCACCAAAAAAGAATTAACCTGCTACCGTATTGTCTTCCTGAGTTATTGCATGTAAGATAAGAAAAATATGAAAAATTATAAAAAAAATAAAAAAATGTTTTGTCTTTTATCAGCAGTTTCTCAGCAATAGATTGTCCAAATGTAATACAATTTATATTTTCTAAAAATATAGAAAGTTTGCTAACACATGATATATACTTTTTGACTCTCCTTGTTGTAGTTTTGAAGTTATGAGTCTTTAAATCTGTGTATGTCATTCAGACAAAAAATCTCTAAAAATGCCTTCAGGGCTTAAGGGGTTAAATTAATTTTTACGGGCATTTTTACATTTAGAAATTATTATTTTTTTAAACCTAATTATATGTATGCATCATCTTTTGTGTCAATTTCATAAATTTTGTCAAATTAAATTATAATAATATTATAACAAAGACTATGGGGCTGTTACCAATCAAATCAAATAAGTATGAACAAAATGTTTGCAATGGAGAGGAAACACAGAAGCTGCATTTGAAGTAGGGCTGTAACGATTTGACGAAAAATAAAAACCTCGATTAATTGAACATTTTACAGATTATTTATTTATTTATTTTAGATTTTTTTTTTTTTTTGCTCTCATAAGGCTTTTTGAGTAAGTTCCTGATAATGTTTGTACTGTAAATATTTTCTACTATTAAAAGGTGGAAAAAAAAATTCTAATGAAAAAGTGCATTTCTGTGTGATTTTAAAATACTTGAAGGAAACGGTTCACTTTCAGCAGTTATTGTCTATGGGGCAGATTGTTGCTTCCACATCAGATACAGATCAATTAACACAGTAGGCCTACAGTACATTTATTTGAATGCATTAATGAGAGAGTGATTGTGTGTGTGAATTACTCATACGGTCTCTATTCATTATAAAAGCTGTGGTTTGTACTTACTTCAAAGGTATTACAATATATGCCTATACCGATTGAGTTTCTAAGCTACTTTAGTGACTTTACTGTAGTCACAGGACAGCGTTGACACTGTGTTTCTGCACTGCTCTCTGCACGTGCTCTTCACATGATGTGCAAGCTTCTGTCTGAGTGTTCGTTTGTCACAATATATCAGGCATTAGTTCAACATAATACACATCTGATGGTCTAAAAATCGCTTCTATGTTCAAACTGGCAGGCCTTAAAACACATACAAATGACAAAGCTTTGTGAGGACGCAGGTGAATCGCTTTAAATGTTCAAAGTGGCAAGCTTTTAAACGCATTTACTTGACAAACTTTATGAGAACAAAAGTGAAAGTGATCTGGCTTCGGGGCCTGTGCGCGCCGCCTGTGTGTGTGTGTGTGTGTGTGTGTGTGTGTGTGTGTGTGTGTGTGTGTGTGTGTGTGTGGGGCAGCGCGTAGGCTATAAGAACGGCGATTAACTGACCTGTATAAAACATGCAGTTACTATAGTGATTCTGGGCATCTATAAACAAAGATAACTGCTCCTGCATCTCTTTGTGTGCCTGCAAACTGCACTTGATGTGACTGACGGGGTGGAGTCACGTGACTAAAACCGAAATAACCGGCATGGGAAAAATACGTTGGCTAGAGGTTCTAAATTTCGGTTTTGATTATTTTTCGATTAATCATACAGCCCTAATTTGAAGTGACATTTAGACTGTTTAATGCAGCTCAAGGTGACAAATGAACAACCTGCAGTTACAAATGCATAATGTTTTGATGTTTTAAACATAAGACGTTTCAAATATTCAACATGCAAAGATACTTTAAATGTGAAATTAAAACTGCCAGTAAGTAGCAGCAAGTCACAATTAATGAGTGAGTCATTGAGATTCAACATGGCAGTCTTGGTGACAAGTTTGTCAGATGTCTAAATGCTTAAGACGTGCCATTTGAAAAGCGCACACTCAGAGCTCACCTGATCTGCTCGGGTGTGCCACCTGACGTGGCATTAGTGATCGCCCACGCTGCCTCCTTCCTGGTGCGGAATTCTGCTTTCTGTAGGATTTCTATCAAGACCGGGAAGATGTTTGCATCTATTACAGCCTGCAGACAAAGAAGACGGTGAGGAAAAGAACAGAGGATTAAAGTCCTCCTTAAATCCAAAAAGAAATCCCAAGTTGACACTACAAACAAGTTCACTCCTTTGAAGGTTTGAGGATGCAGCCGTAACCCTGTCGCAAGTGATAAACAAGCTGAGCCCTCTGGGTAGCAGATGTGGAGTGTGGCTCAGGGTGTACCTGAATCTGTGCTCTGTTTCCTGCTGTGATGTTGGAGATGGTCCAGCACGCCTCCTTTCTGATGGATTCCTTTGCGCTACTGAGCAGGTGCAGGAGGCAAGGGAGAGCGGAGCAGTTCAACACCACCTAGGGCACAGAAAGAGAGAGGTTGAGGAGACCATCCATCTCCTGTCTGAAAACAGAGATAATCATACACGAAGACGAATAAGCACATCTGCTCACACACAAACACACCTGCGTCTGAATGTCATCTCCTGTAACAATGTTTCCAACGGCCCTCAGAGCTGGAGAGGCCACCTTGTAATCAGTGTGCCTGCAAGAAATGAGGAAATAGGTCATCTAACGAACAGTTTAAACCAGCGATTCTCAACTTTCTTGACTCACAGGCTCCCTGTTGCCCTACATAATATTCAAAGGCCCCCCAAATTATAGAAGATATTTTCTGTATTTTTGCGGTTTTCAAACTTATTTGTATAAACAGAAACTGAGTATTAATAAATTAATGAACCACAAATTAACCACATTTATGATTTTAGCAGTTTCAAGAACTGTATGTTTTTTCAATTTAAACTTTTGGTAACACTTTATTTTAGGGTTCAATTCTCGCTATTAACTTATTAGCATGCATATTACTAGGATATTGGCAGTTTATAAGTACTTATAAAGCACATGCCTTATTCTGCATGACCTTTTTCTACATCCCTTAAAGCCCCACTGAAGTGACTTGAAACGCGCAGCATTATTCAATGTGTTGACGTAATTTCCCCTGAAACAGCTCCAGCTGTAAGCAGCTACTCCCCTTTTTTAAAACAGCCAATAGAGTTTTGGTAATATCACAGTTTGACTAGAGCCTTTCTGTTTGGTAAAGCCAGTTTCCTCCGAATTTCTTACCATTTATCATCATAATCTCCTCCATATCACTTTGAAATACAGCATTCTGTGCAGAATTTAAATGGGTCCGATATGTTTTGTTGTCTGCGCCGACTCGCCCATATGAGCCGCTCTGCACTCTCATGTCTCTATTCAACGGCTCTGGTCTAGACCAGTGTTCATTTCGTTGACGAATAATTTGTCAATTTTCGTCAACAACCTTTTTTCACTGACGAAAACGAGAGGATAACTAAATAAAAACTATTGTTGGATGACAAAAACTATGACGAAAATAAACTGTCATTTTCGTCAACAAATAAAAACGAGACGAAAATGTTAGGGAAGGACGATAAGGGAAGAGATCAAGTCAGAACTGATGTCCTATGTAACAGATGCGCACATTTGATTTGAATGTGCTGATCTAACCGCTGGAGAACACAGCGCTGTTGCTCTTCTACAGGCTCACTCACACATCCCCAATACAGCGCTCCAGACCGGCTCACAATCAATGAATAGCGCACATTTATGCCAGGCAATTGTTTATGAACTAATACTGATGAATAATGACAATGTTTACTTTACAATGTTTATATAGTAATATGCTTTAGACGTTTGTAACAATGCATATAAATCTCCTCATCTGAACTTGAATGAGCTCCTGCAACTGCAATAGTACGGCGCATTTCAAAATAAGAGTCCTGTGTATTTCCAGCTTGTTTATATTTAAAAGTCACGCATTATATATTCGTTTTTTGTTACACAATAAACTGTATTTAATTTAATTCCCATTTCATTTATAGTCAGGAGGAAAGACTAGTATTTGACACATATTCAATAAAGTATCAGGGTTATAATAGTTCACTAAAACCATTTAAAAAAACTTAATTACTTGAAATTAAATAAATGTTAACTGAAATTAAAATTGAAGCTTTAGCTCAACCTGATATGGCCAACTAACTAAAACAGAAATACAAAGTTACAAAAACTATATAGATGTTAAAAAAAAAAAATTGAGCTCTCTTTCGTGTATTTTTAATGTCAAAAACAAAATGTCAAAATGTCAGTTCAAGTGACCGTCGGTTATGTAGGCTAATGCTTAAATGCTTAATGTATTACAATTTAACTAAACTCATTAGATTTTAGTCGACTAAATCTACTGTAGATATATTTAGTCGACTAAAACTAAAAACAATTCAGGTGACTAAAATAAGACTAAAACTTAATGGCATTTTAGTCAAAAGACTATGACTAAAACTAAATCAAAATTTGCTGTCAAAATTAGCACTGGTCTAGACTATGCGTGTGTGCTGCGGTGGTGCGCGTGAAACTAACGTGAAAGCAGACTTTATTCGCCTCAACTGAAAGCATATTTACACTGAATCGTTTCCTATCGCATGTATAGTGCGCTGTGCGCCATTCACCACGTAGAAAATAGTAAATGTGTGAACAACTGACCGATTTCAGCTGCAGCTTCAGCGTCTGTCTATAGTGTAGGGCGCGGGACGCTTCAGATTCTAGAGAGCATTTGATTGGACAGAAGATGTGATGAGAAGCTGAAGTCCGCTGTGATGTCATAAAAATCTGTGATCCATTTTAATGGAAGTGAGAGACTGTAAGATTTGAATGCTTATATCTCCTAAATGCGAACTGTTGTCATTATTTTGGAACAAACCACCTTATTCATAACATTAAGGCTAACATAGTCATACTCAAAGCTAAAAAACAAACAATTTAGATTTCAGGGGGCCTCTAATCCTTCCCAATCCCCAAACTTAAAAGCTACCTTACTAACTATTAATAAGCAGTAAATTAGGAGAAAGAGGTAAATATGTAAAAAGTGTTATCAAACTTTTTAAATAAGAAATATGGATTCCCATAAATAAATAAAAACCTTCTGCAATTGTAATCCTGAGCTTTAAAAAAAAAAAAAAAAAAAAAGATCCTACTTAGCTGTTTTTTTTGTAATCTTTTGGACTTGAATATAGCATTTATAATGCTTTTTTGTGTTCTTTTTTTCCCTCAAGCTTGACTGCTACAGTTTGAGAAAATGCTTTTGCTGTATAGAAAAATGCATGAATAATAATTTCCAAAACGTCTACTTTTGTTTTCCAGAGGTAGTCATGTTATACTATCCTGTTTTTTTATTCAACAATCAAATATGGTGGATTTATTCAAGTACACATCTTTCATTATGTCCTACTGGATACTCAATTTCACTATAAAATATGTAATTATAGAACTTACAAGTGTAGCAGTTTCAAGTTGACTTTAAATATGACCAAGAAATGACAATGTAACCAACAGCTGACTCACATGAGCAGCTCCACCAGCCTCCTGCAGACCCCTGAATCAATAACTGCCTGGATCTTCTCATTGGGCCCATCAGAGAGATATGAGAGGGCCCAACAGGCATCAGCCAGCAGGTCTGAATCACTGCTGAACAAAAGACGGGACAGCACAGGCAGGCATGGAGACACCTACAAGAGGAAAAAAAGGGCTTTCAATAGGAAATCCAAAGACCCATTTGCTGGCATTTCTGACAGCTCTATCAGCCTGTAATGTGTCAAGCATCTTCTTAAACACAAGGAAAATAAGAGTGTCATCAAGGGTCAGAGAAGCAGTACAGACCTTCTCAAAGTCTGGGGGTGGACTTTTGCCTCTGCAGAGGTTGGACAAGGCCCACACAGCATTCCTGGTCATTGTGAGACGAGTTGATTTGGTCAGCAGCCTGGGGAAAAGTAGTATCATTAAGAAAAAAAATCAATCCTTTATCAAAAATGTTTTGTTTCTTCTGCAGAAAATGCTAAATTCACTGCCATGTCAGAAAATGACTAGTATTGTGGTCTCATGTATGCACTTACATCAGTAGAGGTGGAAGGATATTACAGTTTAGCACATAATCTCTGCACACAGCGCTGTCTCCCGCAATGTTCCCCAAAGCCCAAACAGCCTGTGACACAGAGATTCATTAATATACCCACATGGGATTCACACTCATTTAACATAAACAAAACAAGGTGACTTATCCCTTGTAACTTTATAACTCGCACCTGCTCCTGTACGTCTTCAAACTCAGAGTTGAGAAGCTCGATAAAGACTGGTACAGCACCGGCCTCTATCACAAACTTTGTTTGCTGAGATGTTCCAGATGCAATGTTGGTCAGTGCCCAAGCCGCCTCAAACTGAGAGGAGAAGAAGAAGAAGGGAAAAAATAAATAAATAAATAAAACCACACACACACACATTCAAGAATCTGACTTTAGCATTTTCAAAACAAAAAAAAAAACAAGTTTGTCATCAAATCTCACCTGTAATGTGCAATTTGTACTTTTCTGAAGGAACTCAACAAATCTATTCACAACTCCCTGTGTGCTTATCACCTCGTCAATAGGTGGGTTTGGTTCTGTAAAACAAAGATGGATTCATTAAAACTCAGGCACTCTTTAAGGCAACTCCAGACATGTGATTGTGTAAGATACCTTTGGAAAGTAGTTTTCTGAACCTCTGTGTTGTGACCAGCTGTAGTTCAGGATCTTCTGAAAAGAGCATTTCAACCATGTCTCTTGTAATTACTCCATCCTAAAAAACACATAAGACAAACTTGGTCTAGATCAATGACAGTAATTTGTTTTCAGTCCAGGTTTGCACCTCTGAAGTCCAAATCAATGGTGCTTATTGAATTAAGGGGTCATAATGCACTACTAACAACAGTCCCAAAGTTACATCACCCTGTAAGTGATATAATGGGAGAAAGCAAACTGTGCATTTGGGTTTGAACTCACTGGGGCTGTGGTGGAGGAGACGAAGGAATCCATGAGAGGACTGTCAAACATTCCCCCTTCTTCACCCAGAAGCTCCACATTTCTCCTCTTAAACAGCTGCCAAGAGAAATATAGAGAGTCAATGGTGCAAATTGCATCAATAGATGTGACAGTTAAAGTTAACATGAGACAGCATTCACAACCCATTTAAATTCTGTAACGTGATGCATTTCAGGGTACAATAGGATAGTCAATGACAAAAAAAACATGTAGGATGGGACCAAAAAATGAAAATTCTGTCATCATTTACTCGCCCTCAAGTTGTTACAAAGAATGTTTGTAACAAAGCAGGTAGAGCAACCATTGACTACCATAGTAGGGGGAAAAGTACTATGGTAGTCAATGGTTGCCCTATCTGCTATGTTACAAACATTCTACAAAATATCCTTTTTTGTGTTCAGCTGAACAAAAACTCATACAGGTTTGGAACAACTTGAGGGCGAGTAAATGACGACAATTTTAATTTTTGGGTGAACTTTCCCTTTAATTTAATCCTCTGGGAACTGATTGGATTGTGAAAAGAACTCGAATAATAAAAAAAACCCAGCTGTTTGGCCAATAACCTGATAAAATTGCATGATGTCAGCCAAGAAGGTTAAAAAAAATATATTCAGCAAGGATGCATTAAATAAATAATAGCTTTGAACTTTCCATTCATCTAAGAATACTGAAAAAATGGATCTCGTTTTCCATGTTGATGACAAATCAGCAAGTTAGAATGATTTCTGAAGGATCATGTGACACTGAAATGGATAGTTCACCCAAAAATCGTGTAATCATTTACTCACCTCATCGTTTATTCCAAACCTCTGTATGACTTTCTTTCTTCTGTGGAATACCAACATTCATTAAAATATATTCTTTTGTGACCAAACAGTTGATGGTAACCATTGACTAAAATATCTTGTGTTCAACAGATAAAAGAAACTCATACAGGTTTGGAAAAACATGAGGGGTGAGTAAATGATGACAAATTTCCTTTTTGGGTGAACTATCCCTTGAAGACTGCAGTAATGGTGCTGAAAATGATCTTATCACAGAAATGTATTTATGTATACAATATAATATAATATAATATAATATATATATATATATATATATATATATATATATATATATATATATATATATATTTTTTTTTTTTTTTTTTTTTTAAATAAATACATTTTGCAAATAGAAAGCAGTTATTTCCAAAAGAAAGAGAGAAAGATCGAAAGAAAGAAACATACAAAGAAAGAAAGGTCACCTGTTGCTCTCGTTTCTGTTTCCTCAGCTGAATGCCTTCCTCCTCTCTTCTTCGACGCATCTCATCCAGGTTAAGTGCTTTGTTCTTATAGCGGTTCATCCTGAAATTATCCTTCGCAGGACTTCCTGAAGGCTCTGCAGAGCAGGATGAGTCAGAAACATGTTACAGACATCTCCAAAGACAATTACATGACAAATCAAATTTAGGGCTGGGCGATAAATCGATGTTATCGATTAACTCGAATGTGTAGTTTACGTCGATTTGTTTGAATGAAAATCGGTTTTCTTTTTAACATCCTCCAAACCGCCTCTCTGGCCTCCCGTAGTACTGAATGGGCTCAGCCCGTCCCCCGCGCATTTGCCAGAGATACACAAACAACACGGACAGTGTCATCTTACAGCAAACAGTGTCATTCGTAATTGGTTCTGGTTTTCAGGCAGTCGCAGAACAAACAATACCCCGCTGCAAAGTGTGTTTGAAGTCTGAACGGAACCGTGCTAACGTTACTCGTTTGAGCTGCACGGACGTTTCTCAGCTCGGAGCAGTAATAGACATCACAGCGGGAGCTCAGCTCACACACGGGCCGATCTCGTGACACCGTTACTACACAGCGCTGGGAGATCCAGTTAGAAAGAGTTTGAATTCACCACAGTATTAATAACATCGCTACTGCGAGATCTAGTGGAAGCGTTCACCGCAGAATTCTGTTATAAACCACAGATATCAGAGCTGATGTGGAAACAACATGAGAGAAGATCAGGGGTTTCAGTCACAAATCACCAACATTCACCCTGATTTACTGTAGTAACACCACGTGGATGTAATGTTGTTGTCATTATTCATCTCAGGGTTAGTAAAACATTTTGAGATTGAAATTCAAGCACTTTAAGGGTTTTCAAGTGCTTCACACTTTTTCCAGCACTTCAAAGCTCTAAATATTATCCAATTTTAATTTTTAATGTTTTGATTTGTAAAACTAAAAGTTTAAAGGGGTATTGTGGAAGAAATAGTCAGTTTGTTTTTTTAAATAATTCCTTTAATAATCACTGAAGCTGTTGGTCAGTTCAGTGTGAGACTATAAAAGAACAATGTTAACCTATATTTAATAAGAGCAGAATATTTACATTTTCCCTATACTTTTTTGAACATTAGTTTTGGTCCCCGGGTATGTGCTACCAAGTCGCAAATATTTTACATAAACAATATAAAGTTAAAACTTGTTTCAATTTCTGTTATCTGGAGATTTTTTAAGAAGAAAAAAAAAAAACGATTTAAATCGTAAATAAAATTTTTTTTTAGGCCATATCGCCCAGCCCTAATCAAATTTGCCTTGATCTTTTGACTTATAAGAGGACTTTGAACCATTAAAACATCCCACAATATCCAAACAAGCCTATTGGGAGCTTGTAGGATCTGTGACATCACACAGGCAAATGCATCCAGAGCAAGACATCGACAAATAATTTTACATTATCGCACATTGGCACCACCTACTGGCATTCAGTCACTTAATGGCTGACATTAGCCTACACTGTATGTGAGTGTTGCTTCAAAAGCAAATAGAACCCATCATAGTCACTAGCGTGAGTCATCTACACTCAGGGCTGGATTATCCATAGACGGGATAAGGCGAGTGCCCTGGGGCACGGAAAATAGTTTTTTTTACCTAGACCTACACATTTTGTGAATATTCAATTTATCCTGTTAAAATGTTTTTTTTGGCTCAGTCTGAACATGTTGAACAATGATTATTAAATCAAACAACAATATTGTTGATGATAAATTCAAAGTTAATACTTTTTTTTTTCAAAACGCTATAAATCCATTAATTTTTTTTCAAAACGCTATAAATCCATCATTTTTTTTATTTATTCATGGTTTGTCTTTTTTTTTTTAAACAACAACAAGAGAACATGCAACATATAATCAGGGACTCATAAATTAATATAAATTATTGATGATAATGATAACAATATTCAATAAGTTATTTAGTAATACATATTCAATATAAATATAAAACATATAATAGCCTACACATAAAAATACAGTCATTTTTAGTAAAGTGTAAAGCCTGTAACAAATAGGACCAACTTGTCCACTACATATGCATGAAAAAAAAAACGAATTATTATATTCAATATTCAACAATGCATTTAATAGTGCATACAGTAAAGTGTCTAACCTGTAAAACAGTAGGACCATTGTCTGCTATACATTTTTTTAAATCACATAGTGTGTGTGTGAGAGTGAGCGTGAGTGAATGCGAGTGTGTGTGAGAGTGAGTGAGTGAGTGTATGCGTGTGTGTGAGCTCGTGTGAGTGAATGCGAGTGTGCGTGTGAATGCGAGTGAGTGTGTGTGTGTGTGCGAGCTCGTGTGAGTGAATGCGAGTGTGTGTATGCGTGCGAAATGCGAATGCTAGCGTGCTTATGGTCCTAGACTTTCGGACGCTTCCTTGTCACTTGCGTGAAGTCCATGAGATGAAGTATGGCGTGATCCTGGTCAACCTTGTTTGGTTTTTCATAAAAATAATTAAAATGTATCCTCAGATCGTCCGGCGACAGCCTCTCGGCCTGACAGAAAACTTTGGCAGCAGCTTTGTGTTGACATCCCACTGTTGTTATCAACGCGCTACCTGAGTGACGAAACTTCTTTTTTTGTTGTTTTTTTGTGATTTTCTTTGTCCAGACGGCGTTTTCTACCCCCAGGTGTAGGTCTCACTTGCTCATCAAGGCCATCAAAAGTGTTATCAGAGTTTAAAGCACTCATTTTAATGAATGAACGTAAACAAACAGCTGTTCAGAGTGCCGCCCTGTTGGATTACGCAGTACGCTCATCGAATTCTGATTCGTCAAGAGGATATATCGTGTTTTGGCTAAAAATAGGTTTGGCGTTTATCGCGCTTTGGAAAGAAACAGCATCATGCAGTACATTTTAAACAAGGAAATATAGCGATTTGGCATGAAATGTTGATGGAGCAGTGAATAGGTTCAGTACACAGCAAAATTACATGATAAACTCATTTTTTTTTAAATGGCGTTTATCGCGTTTTGGAAAAGAGCTCTTCATATATATATATATATATACACACACACACTCACCTAAAGGATTTTTTGGAACACCTGTTCAATTTCTCATTAATGCAATTATCTAATCAACCAATCACATGGCAGTTGCTTCAATGCATTTAGGGGTGTGGTCCTGGTCAAGACAATCTCCTGAACTTCAAACTGAATGTACGCACAACCTTGAGGCGGATGGGCTACAACAGCAGAAGACCCCACCGGGTACCACTCATCTCCACTACAAATAGGAAAAAGAGGCTACAATTTGCACAAGCTCACCAAAATTGGACAGTTGAAGACTGGAAAAAGATTGCTTGGTCTGATGAGTCTCGATTTCTGTTGAGACATTCAGATGGTAGAGTCAGAATTTGGCGTAAACAGAATGAGAACATGGATCGATCATGCCTTGTTACCACTGTGCAGGCTGGTGGTGGTGTAATGGTGTGGGGGATGTTTTCTTGGCACACTTTAGGCCCCTTAGTGCCAATTGGGCATTGTTTAAATGCCACGGCCTACCTGAGCATTGTTTCTGACCATGTCCATCCCTTTATGACCACCATGTATCCATCCTCTGATGGCTACTTCCAGCAGGATAATGCACCATGTCACAAAGCTCGAATCATTTCAAATTGGTTTCTTGAACATGACAATGAGTTCACTGTACTAAAATGGCCCCCACAGTCACCAGATCTCAACCCAATAGAGCCTCTTTGGGATGTGGTGGAACGGGAGCTTCGTGCCCTGGATGTGCATCCCACAAATCTCCATCAACTGCAAGATGCTATCCTATCAATATGGGCCAACATTTCTAAAGAATGCTTTCAGCACCTTGTTGAATCAATGCCACGTAGAATTAAGGCAGTTCTGAAGGCGAAAGGGGGTCAAACACAGTATTAGTATGGTGTTCCTAATAATCCTGTGTGTGTGTGTGTGTGTGTGTGTGTGTGTGTGTATTAGGGGTGTAACGGTACACAAAACTGACGGTTCGATACGTACCTCGGTTTTGAAGTCCCGGTTCGTTATGGATTCGGTACAGCAGTTTTACAAAATTGCTTTTTATTAATTTTTATTCAACAGTGGTTTAATGAAAAAAATTGTGTCTGTCCTTAAATGAATTAAATTATAACTAAAAGTTTCTTAAAGGTAATGCTGTAAACTATACAGGGAACCCTTACTTGCATATAGCTATTAAAGATTAACAACAGAGCCCAAACTATTAGCCTAAATTCAGTTGCTATTTATTTTTAGATATAATAATCAACACTCATAAGCTTCAGATAAGGCAGTTTTTGCATTGATTTCTAAATCTAATTATTTTTATTCGTTGTTGAAATAATCATTTAGTGGCAGTAATTTTCATGACAGGTTTATTTAAACATACATTAAATATACAAGACATCACTAACAGGCTTAGTAGTATATAATGAATATATATAGGCTAATATAATGAATATAACAGCTAATATAGTGCATGTATTCAGTGAAAGAGTTGATTTCTCTAGTGAGCTAACAGCTGTGGACACTGAATGACTTCTGAGTAAACGTGATTCTGCATGACATTGTTTACAAGCAGTTTTATTGTCTTTCCACGGTTGAAACACAGATGGAGCGATTACACGACATATGATACATTTCAGTAAGTTGTAATGTATCCTCAAAATACTTTAAGATGTATTAATTTATGTTTATTCTTTAGGAAGAGATGATCGCATTGACTCGCGCGCTGCCTGCAAGTTGAACTGATACGCGTCTATCAGTCACATCACATTAAATATCACACGAATTTCGTGATAAAATGAACTGAATACTTAATATGTTCGTGTGGGAACTCGGATTGAAGTGTGTTCCGAACTTACAACAAGCCGACTGTTAACTGTTAAAGATTACATTCATAACCGTTCGGTACACGCGTGCACCGTACCGAAAGCCCTGTACCGAAACGGTTCAATATGAATACGTGTACCGTTACACCCCTAATATGTATATATGTATGTATATATGTGTATGTGTGTGTATATAATATATATTTATATACAGTACTGTGCAAAAGTCTTAGGCACGTTAGTATTTACACCCCCAAAAATGGTTAAGCCAGTTATTTATACATTTTGTAATAGTGTGTCAGTAGGTAATATCAGTTTACATTTTCAAACATTCATTTTGCCATTAATTGTAATAATCCATTCCATTTACATTTTTGTATGCAGAATGAGTCTGACAACAGAGCTATGATCCACACAGAGATCTGATCTCACCATCATCGAGTCTGTCTGGGATTACATGAAGAAACAGAAAAAACTGAGACTAAATCCAGAAGAACTGTGGCAGCGTCTCCAAGACGCTTGAAGAAACCTTCCTGTAAAGCTACAGTACTTAGACACTTGGGTAAAAATGCTGTAAGGTCAAGTCTACTTATGACATTCAAAAATAATGTTATAAGTAGACTGTAAATTTTTTTGATCAATTAACTTCTATTAACTAAATCAAATCAGTTTGTGTGATCACCCTTTGCGTTGAAAACAGCTTTTGTTTTGGGACACTTGCTCATAGTTTTTTAGGGAGCTTTGCAGGAAGGTTTCTTCAAGCGTCTTGGAGACGCTGCCACAGTTCTTCTGGATTTAGTCTCAGTTTTTTCTGTTTATATATATATACACACACACACACACATTTTATTTAGATGGAAGAGATGCAGATACAAAATTAACATTTACTGATACAATATATACAGAGAGAATATAAAATATATGCATATAAAGAATTGCGATTGGGTTAATTGACATTATCGGTTCTGTTGTCAGTACTGGGGAAATTATGAAAATGCACTTACTATTTATTATTGCTATATAGAAGTTATCTTGAAAATGTTATCTTTGCCAGCCGTTTCTATACGAGATAATATTAAAGGGGTGGTAAAACACATTCTTTCGAAGGCTTGATTGTGTTTGTGGGGTGCACTGTAACGTGTTCATGCTTCGTTTTTTAAAAAATTGCATTATTTTTCATATATTTTACCTTTATTCTACACTGCTCTGTCCCTCCTTGTAAAAACGGTCTGATGGTTTCCGGGTTGTATGAAGCCAGTCCCTCAAAAATAAGCAATGGGCTCAGATTGGTTAGCTGGCCCAGTGTGTTGTGATTCGCTAACCGCCTAGTGCACGTTTGTCGGAAACGTCACGCCCCTTAGCTTTACCGGTAGCAACAACACTCCAGCCTACTAACTATACCACAACAACGCTTCCCTGCTGCGATACAAAATGGCCTCGCCCCCCCCCTTATTTCATATTCTCGGAGGGGTTTATGTAAATATTGGGGCTGGTGATGTCAGCAACCCTGGAGGAATGTTAAACTTTGAACGTAGTAACTTTGCAGATGTTGTTTATGCTCAAACAGCAACATTACACACTAGCTAAAGTTAGAAAAGTAAAATCGTGGTTTACCACCCCTTTAAACCATTTGTCTGTGATGCATTTTTGCTGTTAGAGAGAGAGAGCTCTCTCACGTGGAGCACGCACAACAAAACAGTCCAACTTAATGAGTGACGATGGCCAAGAGAACTAAACAAAAGTTTAGTCTGGTTACACTTTAGGGCTGTGATATTAACCTTATTTTATTTTCTATTTTGATTTTGGCTTCCAAGGATTATAAAAAGAAGATATGAGGTAAAACTCTTATAAACTAGTCTTAACGTGCGCTGTAATTTAGTAATTTAGTGATGCTTTCTTTTCTTTGAAAGAATGTGAAACATATATTGGTTATATCATTTTCAGTTTTTAAATATTTAAAGCACTATCGTATCGCATATCGCAGTATTTAACAAGCTATCGCATATTTCTTCAATAATCGCACAGCACTAGTAAGTACACAAGTCAAAAAATATATATAACATGGTTCTAGTTGTTTTTGGAACAATTTGTTTTGGTATTTTTCCATCTAAAAATCGTACATATTGTGCCTTTAACGCTATTTGTGCATAAACATTTATGGGGAAATGCCAGTTTATGTCAGATTCTGATTCTGATTTTAAATATATGTTATTTAAATTAGAGTATGGCAAACAGTTTTTGGAATTTAAGGATTTACCCATTAAAATATACAGTCAGTGGTCTTGGATGCCTAAAATAGCTGCCCGGTGGCGTTGCAAATATGGCCACCGACCGAGTGAACAGACTTTAATGGAAAGGGACTTTGATACTATCCATCCAGTAATATGCATGATTAGCATTTACACTTTCCAAATCTCAGTGCCTCACCTATAAAACAAAAGCAGTGTAAACCACTGGTACAACTGAAAATGGTTTATTTGTTTTGGCTACTTCCGGATTTAGTTTCTGACTTGAACATGACATCACAGCTCAAATATAGGAGCTTCCTGAGACCACATGAAGGCAGAGTCAAGTGTAGCTGAAAATGTGCTGTCCACAATTTTGGCCATGCAGTATTTTTTATTGCATATATGAACTTACATTGGGGTCAGTGAGATTTTATTTTAAATACTTTTATTCAGAAAATATTTAATAAATTGAACAAAAGTGACAGTAAAGACATTTATAATGATTTCCAAATAAAATGTTCTTTTCACAAAAATATTAAGCAGCAGCTGCTTTTAACATAGATAAAATAGATCACATTTCTTGAGCACCAAATCAGCATAAACTGTAGTAATATTTCAAATATACTATACAGTTTTTTGTACATTTATGATCAAATAATTGCAGCATTTTAGATTTTTGAAAAAATCTTACCAACCCCAACCTGAATGACAGTGCATAAAACAAACTTCAATTGGTGTGCCATCTGCACGTGTCGTCAATAACAAGACTAAAATGGATGTAGAAGTGCATGGCTTATTAAAGCCTTCCTTTTTCAAAATATAACAATGACTGCTGGAGGAATTGTTCAGCAGTCTCAGCAGCTCTCCAGCTTCATTACTCACTTTGGTCTGTTTGTGCTGAGCACAACACACTTGAACAGAGCCACCCGGAGTCAGTGAGCAAAACCACTTTTATTGAGGGTGCCTAAACACTGTTTGCATGAGCAAGCAGCTAAAGCAGCCTGTCTCAGCATTTGTGTGGCACTGAGAGCAGAGGAGGCTACGAATGATGACTGGCTAATGCTACCGAATGAACATCAGGGTGCTAACCAACAACGTGCCTGAGGGTACGGTTGCTGATCTTGGATGCGCTCCCATCCTTTCTGTAAGATCTTATTGTAGTGACTCAAAGGAGAAAAATAAACCAAAAATCAGCATTGGCACCACGTGAAGACCGCCATAACCTTCAGTCAGTAAATCTGCAGTTCTGAAACAGAACTTCCACAAGTATCAACTTGACTGCTGTTCAGACAGAGTCTCCCTGATGGGTGAGGTTTTGGGTGAGGCCTTCTTCCCAACATATGGAAGGTGTCATTTCTATTGAGCTCCTCAGGAGCAATAAAATAGAAAGAAATATTTCTATATTTTATAAAGAAAATAGTTTGCCCAAAAACGACATTCGTCATCATTCACTGTTGTTCCAAACCCATATGAGAGCAAGAACTTTTGAATAATCTTATGCTCATCAAGGTTGAACTTAATACAAATACATTAAAAAACATTAATATTGTGAAAAAAATAAAATATTTAATATATAAATCTTCATTTTTTTGTGTAATTTCTGATGGCAAAGCCTGAATTAAGCAATTTCAGAAATAATACTAATATGCTGATTTGGTCCTCAAGAAACTTTTCTTATTATTATCAACGTTGAAAACAGTTGTGTTGCTTAATATTTTTGAGGAAGCAAATTTTTTTTTTTAGGATTCTTTGATGAATTATTTGAAATAGAAATCTTTTCTAAGAAGAATAATTGTCTTTACTGTCACTTTTTTATTAATTTAACACATGCTTGCAGAGTAAAAGTATTAATTTAATTCACCCAAACATAAAAAAACAACAACATAACAACCCTGACTATTTGACTTTTGAGGCTTAATGCTATAGAATAATCATAATTAATAATCGCAATTACAAATTCAAGGGAATAATCGACAGTTATGATTTTTGTCATAATCATGCAGCCCTAAGTAACGGTTGCTTTCCCCCACCAATCTAACTATAATAAATGGCCTAACAAAATCATAACCAGAACATTGAGTCATGACTCATGACTCAAGAACTTGATCAGTCAGATTAGCAAATGATTCATTCAGGACAGATCATTGAAAAGAAAATGGTCATAAATCAGACATCACTAAGTCTGTTATGAACTTGAGAGCAATGACAGATGTCAAGGATTTGACTAACTCATAACTCATCTGTTCCTCAAAAAAGGCCAACATGCAGCTTCAAAACACTAATATAGTGTCTAAATCATATGGACCACTTTTCACCTTTTCCAGGATATTCTTCTGCCCCATGGAAGAAAGGAATGAATCAATATGAGAATGAGTAGGATGTTATATATTATTATTATTTTTTTATTTTTTTGATGAGCTATTCCTTTAAGAAGGGAAAGAAGATCATAATGACTCTAACAAATTTAGATGGGACGACATGCAGGCTGTGGCTCAACCTGACTCAAGCACTCCATGACATAGTTACCCATCACATGGGCCTCACAAATAGCAGTGTGGGCTGGGCCCCTGTCACAGAACTATTTTAAAGGAGCTTGTTTGCTATGGCTTAAGGACACATCACTAGGGACAGACAGCAGACAGGCTCAGGGTATCCAAAGGTTAACTCGTAAATGGTGCTCCAAAAGTACCAAAATACTCCAAAATACTTTCAGGACTCGACAATAAGGACTGCATGATGGCCTGACGCCAGCATGAAAAGCACTGGTCCAACTGGGTTTATCATTTTGCATATGCTTTTACATCTTGTCAATTTAAACATTTAAGCAATTTTTAAAAACACAAGAACTTAATTTGGTATACTTGCAAGCTGTCTGAAGCCTCTCAGACAGTTCAAGAGAACCAAATTGATTTAATGTTCAAGGTAGAACAAACAATTACATAAAATTATGTTAAAATACCCATCTTGGCCAGTATCATCATAAACAGTCGGTTATGTCTTAAGTGAATGTAAAAAAAACATGGCATTGCTTGTAATTTGTCTTTAATAGCGTTTTAACTTTACACTAGTTTAGCAGTTTTTGCTATGGTATCAAAATTGAAAAAAAAAAAAAAAAATTGTGAAAAAAACTGAAATGTGCCACGGTGTGTGAAAACCTCTAAATCACCATGGAAAAGCTGCTAAATATCACATTGATTTCCACTGTGATGATTCTTTGAAATAGTAGCCTAAAAGATCAGAAAAAGCAATTTGGGTTCTGGGTCTCTGACATCCTATCTGACCGTCCTGTCTTGTCTCATTCCTGTCCCAACCTCTTCCTCCCTTCAAACAACCCATTCAACAGTATTCTCTAAAGCTGGGGACGGGGTCCAAGTAATCTTTAATAGACATGCATCATCATGAGTGATGTTTTATTGTTCCTGACAGCCTTGCCAAAGGGGTTACAACAAGAAACGGCCCATTTACTTCCATTCAGTGAGGTAAACTGTGACTAAACATCTGACACACAGATTTTAGACACACAACAGAAACAGGGTTGGTCACATGTTCCAGCTGACTGGTGAACTCGCTGACATTGTAGATCAGTTGTTATGGTGTTTAACCCAGTCAGCTATCTACCTGCCTAGACAGTATTCATGTGAACCATGACAGTTTACAGGGTTCTTCAACGTATAATGTTGGAGCGTTTCCTCCTCAGCAACTGTAGGACTCAAACATGAGACGATTTCACAACATCTGACTGAACATGCTGAACATGACCAAGCGTTTACACCGGCGAGGATTCAAAACCGCCTTCCACTTCAGTCAACCTCGAATACATCTCACAAGCGAAGTTTGAAACGCGTTTTAGCTTCAAATATTTGCTCTCAGGTTCACTAATAAACCTATAGGTCGAGTACAGCAATGTGCTAAGCTAACTGCCGTTTACACTAATGCTTAAACTGACATGATGTAGCTTCTCTCGGATTTTCAGCTACAGATTTGCTCCCTAAAAACCACGAACAGAACTAACTCATCAAAAAACAGTATAGGTTGAATACTTACCCATCGTACTTTCTTTACTGATATACGCCTTGATGATTGGTAATATCAACGCTGTAATCTTAACACTCTCCTTGTCTTCCAGAATTTGCTTCTCACAAACAATATGTCGGTGATCTACGGAGAGCAGAAGGAGACAAACTTAATGACAGCGTTTCCAATTTGTGTCCTACGAGACACCGAGCAAAATGCCAAAAGAATAGTCTATATGTAAAAAGAGACAAATAACCACATAGTCTATAAATATTATAGAATATATAATATTTTTTATAATTACTACATAATTACAAGTTATGGAAAATATATCTATAAATAGCCTAATAATTTGTATTTTAAGACCTAGGTTTGCTATAGGTTATACCGTAAGCTTGCCAATACACAAATACTGTCTACAAATATGGTGAAGCATTTATTGTTTTATTATTTTGAGCATATTAACACAAAACACAACACAAGACATAGGGCCTATGTTCAGTTCTACTAGCCTAAAGAAAATGTAGGCTAAACATAAATCATCATAATATAAAACATAAATGTAAAATGTGTACCTTGAATGCAATGTCGCTTTGGATAAAGGCGTCTGCCAAATGCGTAATGTAATGTAATGTAATGTAATGTAATGTAATGTAATGTAATGTAATGTAATGTAATGTAAATCGGGTGCATAAAGCCTACATTTATTATAAGAATAATAAAAATAGCATACTTCTCTATATGATATGTAATAATATATTATCTTACATTTTTACATTTATACAACACCATTTTTTCAGTACTGTTTCATGAAAAACATCTCATTTTATGCAGGCTAAATGGAACTTCCCCAATAAAAATAATTATTATGAACATTGAAACATAATTATATAACTTCCAACCAGCTGCAAAACTGCATTAATGTAAACAAAATCTATAACAAATCTATGTAATCTACATTGAAAACTATATTGAAGCATTTTGTTTTGTTTTTAACTTTATTTTAACTTTAACTTTTTTTGAATTTATCAGCCGCTCTCCATGTTTCATACCATTCTCCAAACAAAGAAGTATATAATAAAATGATATTATTTATCATATTTTGTCTATAAATTAATTTAATAAATACAAACAAACAACATTTGTGGATATATTTTGATATAGACTACATAGCCTATTTTAGAATTTATATTAGTCTTTCTTTATTTCTTATTCCTTTTTCAGGAATTCCTATTCCTGATTCAGACCAAAGACCCATACATTTATCCTGTCCTGCAATATGGAGCTCACAGCGGATTGTCTTTGCAGCCTTGTGACTCCATTAATGCACTTGGCTTGGCACAAATTGGATGTGACGCAATAACAGAGTGTGCCGCACCTGCCCTCAATTCTCTGCGAGCAGGTAGCGATAAATTATTGTATAACTCTTGTGTTTGGGCCCCTGATGACATTGCCTTCAATGAACACTTGGGGGCAACATTGGATTAACTCAGCGAGGGGCCCAAAGGGGACTCGCCATGTGAGATTTTGATCATGTTCCTGATGGATTTACATTTACATGGTTTAGTATGATGTGAAATAATGAAATGTATAAGGTCTTCACATATGCAACCTTATCAGCACTGCTGATGCCAGTTTCCCTGCAGTGGTTTACAGTTTTCCACCAATTCCTAATTTAAGGACCATCAAACCTGATCTTGTGTAGCTAGGCAGTTTAAAAGAATGGGGAAATAATACAGGGTGATTTATCAGTGCCAGGTTTCAAAAGGTGAGTCGTGACCCCAAGTAGAAAGAAATATCTGGCATAAGCAATATGTTTCAGTAAAGCTGTGTAATAATGGCCACACAGGCCTTATTGTTTACACAAAAATGAGTATTACTGTATTTCTCAGACCCCACATTTGCCAGAAAGTCATTTACATTTTGAAACAGGCCTATTTAAATATTGTATCCTGGTCAAATTTGCATTTCTGCCCTAATAGTGTATTCTCCCAGACATGAAGTCAGACAAAGTAAGGAAGGATGGCTTTACGAATATTTATAGAAATATGAATTGTTCTGCTGCATATTTATTTAAGCCTGTCAGCGCTCTCGTACATCTAATCAATAACCAGTGCTATACGCATGTATTTACACTTGATAGTACTACTGTGGCTTTGAGCATTAGAGAGCCAACTAGTAATTAAGATTAAATAAAGATTAAGTTCCCTTTAGACTTCATTTAATTATACCATGTCGTCTGTTCTCATTTTCTATTGTATATGCATGTTTGCTGATGAAAAGCAACCTCGTATACCACGCAGTTTGCTTGTTAATTTTGGCTAATCAAGCCTTCAATGTATCATTTGCAAAATAACAAGATAACCATCGAAAGCACTTTGAAAGGAACGTCAGTGAATGCGGTTTCTAATTTGCTGATTCAATTATACAGCATATGCTAATGACCAGCCTCTAAGGTACTCCAGAATGAGAGTTGACTGCTTGTCACACAGTCGTCTATCTTTGGATCCCATGCAAGCATGGCTTTGTGTCTCCCTAATAAAGAGACATCCAGATAGCAGAAGAGGGGGGTGCAGCTACTGAACAGAGGTGTGTGGGCACAGAGAAAGTGATATGTCTTTATTAATAAACCATAAAATTAAATTTGCATCGTTCCTCACTCCCCACCCTCTTCTTTATCTGTCTTCCTTCATGTGGAGCCAGCAAGGTGGCACAAGAGATAGCACACTGTAAGCGTGTAGTCGAGAAATTTGACGGAGAGAGAGACGGTCCAGCTGTGCTATTTATTACAAATATATTGCTAGTTATGGGTGTCACAATCACCAGGCACCCAGATAACGCGAGCCTTCATTTTGAGTGGCAGACTTTGATACTATAATTGGGTGTTTTAGGTGAACTCCAGGACATGGATTTAAAGGGATAGTTCACCCAAAAATGAAAGTTCAGTAAACCTGAATGCTGTCATTTTGTTCATATGAAACACAAAAGGATACATTCTGAATAATCCTAGCACGCTTTTCCACAAGGACAGTTCATAGTGAACATATCTTATGGAAATAATACAATTTAAAAGAATATACATATGCAAACTGAATGTAATGTTTTCGGACACTTAATTGAATGTTACTTGCAATTAAATGAAATGTATTATAGTTTAAATTGATATAAAATAACTAACCAAACTTTAGAGTGTTTTTTTTTACCTTAACTAAGTACAATACATCTTATGTGTAATTTCATTTATTGTTTTTGAAATATGGGTTAAGTCTACTGCTGAATGTACTGACAAGCATAAACTAAAATATATACTTTAGTGTAATTTCTATTGAAACTTGTACGTCATGCATTTAAATATATTTGTAATTACACATTTTGATCAAGTAATTTACGTGTGCTTTAGCATGTTAATCAACACATTAAAACAAGGATACTTCTTTAAAGATTATTAATCATTTAAAATGTACCATGAATTAAAACATAAGAAATGGGCCTGTCCAAATGCCACACTTGTGTCTACTTACATGACGTATTTCCTGTATTTGTTCTTTTTAAGAACTTACCATAGACACGGCGACGCAATGGCACTGACCTAACTTTGATGGCTGAATTTCAGGTAGGCTATGTGAAATATATTTTCATAGAAACGTGGTTTGTGAAGTTTTTGTCCGTCTAAGAATAATATAAGTCACTCTGTTGTAAGATTTAAAAGTATAATATCATAAAAGTTTAATATTAAACAATTGAATATATACATTTGCTTGTCATTTGTCTGATTTCTTGTCAGATAAGATGAATTAGGAATGGTTGATAAGGGAGACACTTAGGGTAGGGATTTAAAAAAAAAGAATTCTGATTGAAACTCTCTTCACATCCTGAAGAAGTGGTCTAAATATATATATTTTTTAAATATATCTAGTCTGTGGAAGTCTACCTGCAGCATTTGAATTTCCATACCTCCGCGCACACCCTGCTTGCGCAACAATCACATGTCATCAGCGCATTCAAGGCTATGCAGAGTTTCTGCAGCTAAGATTTGCTGGTTAAGCTAGCCCAAGAGGTCATATCTGCAGAACACTACAGTACAACAAAGTGCCACTGATATTGGTATATGCACAATGCAATACATTGTATTTGAATTTGAGGTTCTCCCATTTCCTTTTGGCGTGGTCACAAGTCATTTTGCCCTACAAACCCATTACACCTAAAATGTGTCTAAAGTAAGACATCAGACAGCAACTGACAGCTGCTTGCACCAATTTTTTATTTTGTATATACACTCACCTAAAGGATTATTAGGAACACCTGTTCAATTTCTCATTAATGCAATTATCTAATCAACCAATCACATGGCAGTTGCTTCAATGCATTTAGGGGTGTGATCCTGGTCAAGACAATCTCCTGAACTCCAAACTGAATGTCAGAATGGGAAAGAAAGGGGATTTAAGCAATTTTGAGTGTGGCATGGTTGTTGGTGCCAGACGGGCCGGTCTGAGTATTTCACAATCTGCTCAGTTACTGGGATTTTCCCGCACAACCATTTCTAGGGTTTACAAAGAATGGTGTGAAAAGGGAAAAACATCCAGTATGTTGCAGTCCTGTGGGCGAAAATGCCTTGTTGATGCTAGAGGTCAGAGGAGAATGGGCCGACTGATTCAAGCTGATAGAAGAGCAACTTTGACTGAAATAACCACTCGTTACAACCGAGGTATGCAGCAAAGCATTTGAGAAGCCACAACACACACAACCTTGAGGCGGATGGGCTACAACAGCAGAAGACCCCACCGGGTACCACTCATCTCCACTACAAATAGGAAAAAGAGGCTGCAATTTGCACAAGCTCACCAAAATTGGACAGTTGAAGACTGGAAAAATGTTGCCTGGTCTGATGAGTCTCGATTTCTTTTGAGACATTCAGATGGTAGAGTCAGAATTTGGCGTAAACAGAATGAGAACATGGATCCATCATGCCTTGTTACCACTGTGCAGGCTGGTGGTGGTGATGTAATGGTGTGGGGGATGTTTTCTTGGCACACTTTAGGCCCCTTAGTGCCAATTGGGCATCGTTTAAATGCCACGGCCTACCTGAGCATTGTTTCTGTCCATCCCTTTATGACCACCATGTACTCATCCTCTGATGGCTACTTCCAGCAGGATAATGCACCATGTCACAAAGCTTGAATCATTTCAAATTGGTTTCTTGAACATGACAATGAGTTCACTGTACTAAAATGGCCCCCGCAGTCACCAGATCTCAACCCAATAAAGCATCTTTGGGATGTGGTGGAGTGGGAGCTTCGTGCCCTGGATGTGCATCCCACAAATCTCCATCAACTGCAAGATGCTATCCTATCAATATGGGCCAACATTTCTAAAGAATGCTTTCAGCACCTTGTTGAATCAATGCCATGAATTAAAGCAGTTCTGAAGGCGAAAGGGGGTCAAACACAGTATTAGTATGGTGTTCCTAATAATCCCTTAGGTGAGTGTAGTTTTGTATAGACATCTAGTCTGAAATGAACATCATTCACACTTAAAAATAATTATCTACATCTACTGTACCTGAAACCTTCAGATGCTGAAATCTTTGCACCTGTAAACAACTCTTCATTTTTTGCATGCAGCTTTAGAAATGTTAATGTTTGTGTAGTAGTCCCTAACAGATGACACAAATTCAATATTGTGGCATTACACTACCAAGTTTTATGTAATATCTAATTATTTAACTTTCCTCGACATCTCGCGAGATCTGGTCACAGTGTTTATCCAGAACATGATGCATGATGGGATACGCTTAGCCTCGAAAACCACTCCGAAGTGGTATTTGAGATAGTGTGTGTTAAGGGCACTGAGCTTTGGTATTTTTAAGACCTGGACAGTCTGGCGCACTTCCTGTCGCATGCATGGGCTCTCAAGTGGCCAAGACTGCAAGTGTGGACAAGCCCATAGTCATTAATTAGTCATTAATTAAAATTGTACTCTCTTTAAGTACACTTAAGTGGCCTTTTATTTCATTAATATTCTATCTGCAAGTAGTTTTAAAAATGTTACTTTTAAGATTTGAAGTACACTACAAGTGCACTTTCAGTACAATACAATATAAAACACTAAAACACTAAAACTTCTGTGTTTTATCTCATGTCTTTTAAAGTCATATAAGAACTTGAGAAATAATTATTAACTGGCATATAATATCCCTCTGCCTGATTTAAAAATGATGCATCAATGCATCTAACTTAAATTTCAGTCACACAACATGCTATTATACCTATTCATAAGATGTGTAATGTAGCATACTTTTATGGTAGGTTTCTTTTTTCTTTTCTTTTTTTTTTGTACAATAATTTATATGGCTTTTCCAGAGAGTCATATCTTTAAGATGCTGTTGTAAAAAAACACAGCTAAACATTTTTTTCCTTTTACCCAGAAAAAAAAATATATTTTTTTCTCCCCACACTGCCTTATTTGGAGTGTCTATTCACACTATGTGCAAATAGCCCGCCTTGTTTATTGCCATGATTAAAATGCACAAGGAAAGAAAACTTTTTCCTCAGGCTACAATGTCTAACCTCACAGCTGTAAATGCAGCAAGATGTGACAAAGTCAGGGGTTTACATTGGAAAACACTTAGCTAAGTTAGCTAAGTCTCGGATCAATGAGCCCCAATTATTGTACACAAATGAAAATTGATAAAAATACTTAAGTGTCACTGCTTTGCAGGCGTCTACAACATCATTATACAAGGACCAAACTAATTCAATAAATCACAATTTATAAAATTGCAGTTTATATTTCCTCTCAAAAAAGCTGTGCATATGAATTCAATTGTAAGAATCTCAGCCATATTTCCTATTGATAAAATGAGAAATAAACACCGAAATGCATAAACTTGGAGGGCATTGGCTGAAAGAATAAAGTGAGTGCATTTCAGAGGATTGGCTTTAGGCAATAAACATGCTAATTTGTCAAGAGTTTGTGAGAGAATCTATTTCGAGGCTACTCAAGCCAAACACATAGAAAGAGAGATGTGTGTAAAGGGAAGAGTGCTAGCTGCAGCCCCTGAAGGTGATCTCATTATTACACTGAGCTGCACTAGTCAGGCGCCTGTGCACATAAATCCTCATAGTTAGCCTGGATCAGTGGACATGAGAGACCAGGAGGCCTGGGGCCAACATCTCCTTCTCCCTTACTAAATCAGTCTTGCCCTGGACCAAACCCTGGTCCTTCCTGATCACTATAGACCCTTAGAGACAGGCCAGTCCTCATAAATCCATACTGAGAGTCCTTTGTCACAAGTTGCAGGGCCTTTTCAACATTATGAATCTTCAAACATGAGACACTGTGAGCCTGAGGATCAATGGGACTATAAATACTAATACTGTCAAAGTAAAAGGTCTTCTGATACCATAAACAAATCCCCTGGGCGCCCTAGTGTGGATGTTATTTACAGTTAAAGGGATCATTCGGACAAAAATGAAAATTGTCATCATTTACTCTCCATCATGCCATTCTAAACGGTATGACTTTCTTCTAAGGAAAAGAAAAGGAGACATTTTGAAGAATGTGCTGGTTGCTCTATTACATGCAATAACACTGCAAAAACGTCTTGTTTTCCAGTACAAATATCTAAACATTATTCAATCAAGATGCATTTTTCTAAGAAGCAAAAGAAAAAATATGATATTTTGACATAAGTTTGTATTTATATTTGACATATTTGTACAATTAAAATCCTGCAAGTTTCAGAGATTTGTCCTCTTCATTATAAACAAAGCATTCATTTAACCAAGCTCCAAAAACAGCTCGTTTGGATTTTGGGGGACTTGTGACATCACACAGGCAAACACATCATCGCACCATAGGTCCCGCCCACTGGCGTTCAGTCACCTTACGGCTGACACTTGCCTACACCGGATGTGAGCGCCATATCAAAAGCAAATAGAACCCATTATAATCACTGATGCCATCTACACTGGATACAGTATACAGATACCCATTCACTTTACTCCACGCTCTTGAGTCTGGATGCTTGGGCTGAAAACGATGGACTCAACACGTGTACATCCTGCTTCCGCAGACGCTGCTGGCTTTCTGCTGTCAGAGGTTGTCTTGGCACCTACAGAGCCAGGTGAAAAGCGCCTGAGGGCCAGTCTCACAGCGAAGAGCGGTTGACGACCCTGCTGGATTATTTAACAGGGTGGCAATGTCTACCAGAGGTCTCTCGCTGGGTACACCATCCAGTTTTGATGAGGGCCACGTCATATTGCCGGGGTTCAGTGTTCTCTGGGGAGGTCCTGGTGTTAAGACTAGACATTTTTTCACTTCTAAAGAAATGGGCTAAAGAAGAAGTACCCCTTCCTAGATGAAGTCCAGCATTTACAGGTGTTATTTTCTGGTGCCCAAAAAGGATGGTTTATGTCAGATGTTCAGAGAGTGCAGGTTCAAGATGCTGATGTTGAAGTCCATCCTGTCTCAAGTCCGAACAAGAGATTGGTTTGTGACTGTTGATATGAAGGATGCGTAAATTCATACCAGATTGTCCGGAGGAACAGGAAGCTCCTCAGGTTCCCTTTCGTGGGCAAAGCTTAACCATTTTGGATTCTTCCCCTCGACTAGTGCTGGCTCCTCTGACTTTTCATGGCTCTGGCCCCTTTGCTACCTGGATGATTGGTTAATTTTGGCTCAATAATGGGAGTTAGTGGTAAGTCATCGGGACATGGTACTCGACCACTCGAGGAGTCTAGGGCTGAGCGTGTTGGTGCAGATACAGCAGATAATTTTTCTAGGAGTGGACCTGAATTCTTGCGCATGTGTTCAGCCAGTTCAGACCAGGGCATCTGGTTCATGTATGGTGAATTCAGGGTGATTGGGACACTTTTACCAAGTCATCACAATGGCAAAAAATGTCCCAATCACCCTGAATTCACCCTAGGTTTGTACAGCAGACTACTGAATCTTGTGGAAGCAGCGTCCTCAGTGGTTCAGTTGGGCTTGATTCACACGAGGCAGTTCCAGTGGTGGATCAATGGCCAAGGGGTCTGTCCACAGACTCTTGCTTTCATGCAAGGTCCCGTTTCCTTTCAAGAGCGGTCCAGTTAGGATGAGGTCTGTTGCCGCAAGACGATCAGGACAGATGCCCCCCTGATGGGCTGGGGTGGGGTCTACCAGGGTTGTCCGGCTTTCAGAGTCTGGAAAGGGGTTAACGCAGCTGGCACATAAACGGTCTGGAGATGCTGGCAGTGTTCCTGGTGCTCAAATGGTTTTAACCCTTTCTAAATGGTTACCTTGTGCTGGTCAGGATGGACAACATATCTGTAGTTTCATAACTGAACCACCTGACCCCTGTGCAGGTTGGTGAGGTGTATTGTTCTTTGGTCCTAGACCGAGTTTCCATCTGTCAGGACCATTTACATCCTTAGGATGTGAACCACCTGACCCCTTTGCAGGTTGGCGAGGCGTATTGTTCTTTGGGCCTAGGCCGAGTTTCCATCTGTCGGGATCATTCACATCCTGGGATGTTTTGAACCCAGGAGTGGATCTACTCTCGATCTCAAATCAAATCACTTTATTGACACTCTAATATATACACAAGTGCAACAGTAGGTGAAATTCTTAGGTGCAGTCCGAGCAAACATAGTAGTCATGACATGACATGTACAACATTTAAGCAACAACAGATTACACATCTGATGCGCACACAATTACTCACAGCACAGTATACACTACAATAAACAATAAATAATTTACACAATGTGAGTGTAGTTCTCACAGCTTTAAACAATATACACATACTTACAATATACATATACTTTAAACAATATACACTAAACATACACTAAACAATATACATTACGCTATAATAATAATAATAATAATAATATACAATGTATAGTATACAATATTATTCACAAATTGAAATCCAAAGTGCAATAGATGCTGTATGATAAATAAATGTGTATATAATGTGTGTGTATCTACAGTGGGTTGTGCTGAGTGATATTCTGTCCAGTGTGTGTTATGATCCTGATGGATCAGGAGTTAAGTAGTCTAATTGCTTGTGGGAAGAAGCTGTTCTGGAGTCGGCTGGTGCGTGTTCTGATGCTGCGGTACCGTCTGCCTGATGGCAGCAGTGAGAGCAGCCCATGGCTCGGGTGGCTAGAGTCTCTGATGATCCTCTGAGCTCTCTTCACACACCGCCATGGCTCGGGTGGCTAGAGTCTCTGATGATCCTCTGAGCTCTCTTCACACACCGCCTGGCGTAAATGTCCTGGAGGGAGGGAAGCTCACCTCCGATGATGCAGCTGGCCGTGCGCACTACCCTTTGCAGGGCTTTGCGGCTGCGGGCGGTACTGTTGCCGTACCAGGTGGTGATGCAGCCAGTCAGCAGGCTCTCTATGGTGCTGGTGTAGAAGCGTGTGAGGATGTGGCGGTTCATTCCAAACCTCCTCAGCCGTCGCAGGAAGAAAAGGCACTGATGAGCCTTCTTCACAACGGCCTCAGTGTGGACGGACCATGAGAGTTCCTCTGTGATGTGGACACCGAGGAACTTGAAGCTGCTGACTCTCTCCACCGGTGCTCCATCGATGGTGATGGGGGGGTGTTCTCTCTCATTCCTCCTGAAGTCGACCACCAGCTCCTTGGTCTTGCTGACGTTGAGGGAGAGGTTGTGCTCCTGACACCACCGTGTCAGAGTGTGCACCTCCTCTCTGTAGGCCGTTTCATCATTGTCAGTGATGAGACCTACCACCGTCATATCGTCAGCAAACTTGATGATGGTATCTAGGTGCTGAGGCCCGGAGAATGAGTTCTGGTCTTTCTGCTTAGAAAACTGACACCTTTTTAAGCTCTAGAGCCCCCTTTATGAGACAGCTGTATGCTTTTAAGTGGCAACTGTTTGTCTCTTGGTGTAAGCAGCATGGTTTGGACCCAGTTCACTCCCCTGTGGTTTCAGTGCTGGAGTTTCTGCAGTGCCGTATTTCAGCGGGAGCAGCCCCAGCCACTCTTAACGTCATTGTGGCGGCGATTGCTGCTGAGCATGTCCTTGTTGGGCAACATCCTTTGGTTTCCCGCTTCATGCAAGGGGCGGGATGGTTTAGGCCTTTCCGCCCTGTATGTGTACCTTCATGGGACTTATCTATTGTCCTGGGTTGACAGAACATCCATTTGAGCCATTGGAATCAGTGTCAGATATGTTTCTTTTTTTAAAGAAAAGTAGTCTTGATTTCCCTTTGAGTTAGCAGGTTTGTTAAAAAAATAAAATCTTCAATAGGGTTAACTGTCCCTTTAAATGTAATTGTTAGTTTGTCGAATCGTGATCTCTCAGGTTCCTCTATGTTGTAATACAATGCTTTTTCTTCATTTCCCTCCAGTTTCCTTCAACTGCCTGACCTTCATTGTGCTTCACTCAACCAATTTATTATGTCTAATTGACAAACTAGATCAAATTGCATTGGGGAAAAAATAGTGTAAATTCCTCTTATAATGAATCTCGCTAAACAAATATTTCAATACCTGTGAGGTTTTCCAGACTGTTCCGTTCAGTATTTATCTTCATCTGACTTTTAATTGTTTTTCATCTACTCGACTCCCTGCAGATTCTCTCTCCATGTGCAATCTGTGTTGAGGTTTTTAATCATTAAAAGGTCTCTTTTTTACATGTTCCTGTCATAACAGTTTTGAAACAGTCATAATGTTCTTGAGAGACGCTGTATTGTTGTGACAAACACAACTGGTTTGTTTTGACAAAGAAAACAGACTGTTGACATTTACATCAGTTCAAATGGCTCGAGTTCTGAAGTCAATGAACATCAACTCATTTACATTAATTATTGTAGAACATAATACAAAATAGATTCGTTTTTGATTAGCATTTTAAATGTCCCAGTGTATCAGAATAAGTATTATATTCAAAACTGATCTGTTTGGATGTCATCACAGCTGGAAAATCTTACTCCAAAATATTTCATATTTTCCACCCAAGTTTATATTCAGTTTGCGCACAAGTCTGCACTTACGAGAAAAGAAAACTGCTAAAAAGTAAAGATAATCACTTCTTGGAAATATTATAAAAGTTAAAGAGAAGAAATAAACCCCAGATTACTTGAAAAGCCCACAGTCAGGTATATTCACTGTAATTACTGTGGAGTTTGAATATCTTTTCAGCTTACTGCTTTCTATTGCTGCTGACTCCGCAATGTGAACGAGTGGGTGAGTGTTTATGTGTGCATTTCTACGGTGTGTGTGCATGCCCAGGTATTAGAGGACTAAAACACAGTCCTCTTGTCCTTTTAAACACAGCACAGTGATATATTATGGGATGTGTGAATGATGAGAATGTTATGCTGGGCTGTTTGTCTCTCTCCGCTGTGGGGTGACTGAATGCAGCTTCCCTACCAGCACCCGGCCCTGCATGAGTCCCAGACACTGTCTCAGCCCAGTGTCTGCCAGACACTTCCAAAAACAGTCACACCTCAGGTTAGGCCCAGCAGGACACATGGAGAAAGCAAGAATATCACACTGAGCTGAAAAATAACAACTTCCAATATTTCCGTGTATCTGTGACTATATACTTAACACAAAAACAAAAGCAAATATATAGGCCTATATATTAAAAACAAAGTAAATAAAATAAAAACATATGACCTAAAATAAAGAAGAATTTAAAAGATTGTGCCACTTATTAAAATACATTAAATTCACATTCAAGTCACTCATGTACTCATCAATACACATTGATAAAACATTGATAAAACAGTTTGTAGAGACAAAAAATATGTTAAAGGAAGACTTGAAAATAGGCTCATTTTCCAACTCCCCTAGAGTTAAATAGTTGAGTTTTACCGTTTTCGAATCCATTCAGCCGATCTCTGGGTCTGTCGGTAGCACTTTTAGCATAGCTTAGCATAGATCATTTAATCTGATTAGACTGTGAGCATCTCGCTCAAAAATGACCAAAGAGTTTCAATATTTTTCCAATGATATTACGCAGTGCCTGAAAATAGTCCCCAGCACACTCTCTGTGCAAGCAGGTTGTCACGTTGGTTATGTTGAGGGAAGTTAGCCTATTTTCAGGTGCTGTGTAAGATCATTGCGTCTGCTGCACCCATGGTACACTCTCAGGAAAAAAGGTACAGTGCTGTCACTGGGGTGGTACCCTAAGGTACAAAAGTGAAAAGGTACATCTTTGTACTTTACTCACCCCTAAATGGTACATAATAGTACTTTAAGAGTGCAAATTAATACTTTAATGGTACATATTAGTACCTTTTCAGATTTGTACCTTAGGGTACCACCCCAGTGACAGCAATGTACCTTTTTTCTGACAGTGTACGGCAGCAAAGGTCCTTGATTATTACGCAGGAATGAGAGTATAGTTCCTAGAAATATCGGTCTAGAAAATCGCAATTTTTAATTTTCCGTCAGAAAATACGTACATGATGTAACTATAGTGACTCCTAGTCACTAATCTGTTGTCATTGTTTCTAATTAGTTACTCGAATGCCATCCCAGTGGTTATTTTCAAGGAGGTGGGAGAATTAGAACACAGTATTTGGAAGCACTGCTAATAAATAAAAGCCAAAAAACAAAAACAAACAAAAAACGAAACCTGAGCTAATAATCTGAGGTTTTATCTATTCAAAGTACATTTAAAAAATAACTAGTCGATGTCCACAATAAAGGACTTAAAACCACAAAGGCTTTTCTGAAAGGTCTGACATACCATACCAGAGATGCTATGGTCGTGTGTGTGTGACATGTTGAGTAAACCCCCCTATGTCTTCCTGTCCTGATCTGCCCACTCTCTCTTTCCATACACGCTCTCTGAAGGCAATGGCAAATTAAGTATTATGCTCTTCAGAAGCCACTTGAGTGGGTTCTATAGAATGGAGAAAAATGCCTCTCGAAACAAGCTTCGCCTGAGTGAAAGAGTTTTTCACTCTTTGATTGCTTAAATTTTTGAACTGTGTTTATATGTGTCTGAGTGCGGATTATCTGCAGCATCTGTCAGTAGATTTTCTTTCTGCTTTCTTTGCTTTGTCAGGCTTCGCTCTGAAGCACCACAGCAAAGGCACTGAAGCATGGGGCAGGGAGTGTGGACATGCAGGTACTTCACGCTACTTTACTGAAAAACAAAGTGCTTACTAGTAAGTTTTATAATATTTCCAAAAATAACTTTGAATGTCTTACTGATAGAGAGAACACAAGTTATCCCAGGCACATTGGAAAAACTTGACTGTAGTGACATTTTGGGAAAAAAGATATGTTGTTTTTCACCTGGCCAACACCATCAATACAGTGAAATATGGTGGTGGCAGCATCATGCTGTGGAGATGTTTTTCAGTAGCAGGAACTGGGAAACTAGTCAGGATCGAGGGAAAGATGAATACAGCAATGTGTTGCATCTTGCACGTTTTGCAACACATTCAAAGTGAAATTTTCAGTGAGTAGCGCTAAGCATGTTCAGTTTTATCAGAAACAGGGGAACATGAATCTGGCAACATTTTATTACGTTGGTTGTTGTATGTCGTTGTATATCGTTGCAGTTTCTCCCATTCTTCTTTGCATCGGTGCACAGCCATGGGCTCTGGCTGGACCACTCAAGGACATTCACAGAGTTGTCCCGTAGCCACTCCTTTGTTATCTTGGCTGTGTGCTTGGGGTCGTTGTCCTGTTAGAAGATGAACCTTCGCCCCAGTCTGAGGTCCAGAGCGCTCTGGAGCAGGTTTTCATCAAGGATGTCTCTACACATTGCTGTTTTCATCTTTCCCTCGATCCTGACTAGTCTCCCAGTTCCTGCCACTGAATCCCCACAGCATGATGCTGCCACCACTATATTTCACTGTAGTGATGGTTTTGGCCAGGTGATGAGTAATGCCTGGTTTCCTCCAGACAGAGCTTGGCTTTCAGGCCAAATAGTTCAATCTTTGTTTCATCGGACCAGAGAATTTGGTTTCTCATGGTCTGAGAGTCCTTCAGGTGCCTTTTGGCAAACTCCAGGTGGGCTGTCGTGTGCCGTCTGGCCACTCTACCATACAGGCCTGATTGGTGGAGTGCTGCAGAGATGGTTGTTCTTCTGGAAGGTTCTCCTCTCTCCACATAGAAACGCTGGAGCTCTGTCAGTGTGACCATCGGGTTCTTGGTCACCTCTCTGACTAAGGCCCTTCTCCCCCGATAACTCAGTTTGGCCGGGTGGCCAGCTCTAGGAAGAGTCCTAATTGTGCCAAACTTCTTCCATTTATGGATGATGGAGGCCACTGTGCTCAGTGGGACCTTCAATGCTGCATAAATGTTTCTGTACCCTTCCCCAGATCTGTGCTTCGATACAATCCTGTCTCGGAGGTCTACAGACAATTCCTTGGACTTCATGGCTTGGTTTGTGCTCTGACATGCACTGTTAACTGTGGGACCTTATGTAGACAGGTGTGTGCCTTTCCAAATCATGTCCAATCAACTGAATTTACCACAGGTGGACTCCAATAAAGTTGTAGACATCTCAAGGATGATCAGTGGAAAAAGGACACATTTTGAGTGTCATGGCATAGACAGTGAATACTTATGTGAATGTGATTTTTTTTTCTTTTCAGTTTTTAAAAAATATATATTTACAAAGATTCTTTCACGTTGTCATTATGGGGTATTATTTGTAGAATTGAGGAAAGAAAAAATGAATTTAATCCATTTTTGAATAAGCCTGTAACATAACAAAATGTGGAAAAAGTGAAGCGCTGTAAATACTTTCCGGATGCACTGTATCTATGCTGCCTTCAAAAATCAGATGAAGGTATCTCTGGAGATAGGATGAAGCTAACATTGGATTCAGACGTGCCTTGATGACTTCCTACCTTTGAATTCATCCTCCTAAGGCAGTAAGTTTTTGGATGCAGCTGTTGTCTAGGCCTGGTTGGCCTTATTGTGTTCACCTGTTCCTCATTTTTCTCTGCTTCCTTATATTGTGCTCCTTTCCCTCCTGTCTTTGCTGGTTTATTGCGTTTATGGTCTGTGAGCATTTCTTGCGTGTCAGTCAGTGCTACACTTTTTGTTTTCTCTGTCTGTTCTAGCTTTGTATTTTTTTCTGTTTTTTCTTTGTTGCTGTTTTTATTATAGTCAAGTATTTGTCTTTATTTTGCTCTAGTTCGGCCAATTTTTGGTTTCTGTCTTGATTTTGTTATTATCTAGTCTTTTTCTTTTCTCTCTAGTTCCCTGCAAGGTTGTAGTCTTGTGTTATTTATTTTTGTTTGCAAGTTCCAGTTATTTCTAGAATATTTTTTTTCCTCTGCTCGCTTCAGTTATAATTTAGTTTAATTTTGTCTTCTCTAGTCATAGTTGTCAGTTTTATTTTGCTTTTGTTATCTTGTTTTTTTTGCTTGTTGTGTGTCTTGTGATGATTCTTGCTCTGCCCTGTTTCCTGTGTCTTCCCTGGTCGCTGACTCTCCTAACCTGGTAGCCCGTCTGGAGCTTCTGCAGTTGCTTCACCAAGTGTCGAGCCTCTGGTTCCCTGAGCCAATGCCTTGTCTCCATTTGTTGCCTTAGCATCTGGAGCTGCCTCATTCCTGACCAGCCTGTTCTCCTGTTGTGTGCTCTGCCCTTTTTTTGGACAGTGTTCCTGCCTCGCCTATCTTGTGCTATGCCTTTGTTGTTAATAAACACCACGCCTGGGTCCTCCCTCTCAGAATCCTGACACTAGGAGCTTTTATACAGCTTTTTACAGCGGATGCCATTGAAAACACAGTAAGTATATCACTCACAGCCTCACTTTCCCGTCATGGCGCTGCTCTGAATAAGGTCCAGAGGCACATTTTTGAAATTTGGCAGAAATGTAAGAAGAGACATTTTTCCAATGAGCCTTGTTATTAAGCGAGGACATGAGAAAATGTTTAACATAAAAAGAAAAACGTGTTGTGAAGTAATGACCTCCTGGCAAAGATGAATCTGGGTCATCCTTTGACCTTTTTTGGCGCATGAAAAGATAAATTGTTTCCTATCTGACTTCCACATTGTCCATTCATTTGGACTGTCGCTTTGAAAGACAGTGGAAGTGTATAAAAAAGGAGGTCAAAAAGGAGAACCGAGGCTGAAAGAGGAAGACTGAGTGACACTGAGAAATGGAGGGAGAAAGAGAACATCATCCTGCAGGGCTTTTCCATTCTTGTCCTTAAGAGGAACACTGTGCTTTTTCTTGAACAAAGCTTCTGGCAAAAAGAAACAGTCAGGACATGCACACCCAGACCTTGTGACATGTGTCTATTCTCCTTGAATCTCAATCTTCGGCGGAACGGTGGAAAAATAAGAGGTTAGAGTGCTTTCGGCACATTGGTTCCTCACTTGTGTGTGTGTGTCTGGCAGACAGAGCCCCGGTCTGGTGGGGTGGGAGCAGATGCAGGGCTGTGTGGAGGGCAGGTGCACTCCGCTCTGCAACAGTGGCCACCAGAGAAACCCAGCGGCTGTTGCTGCTGCTGCAGTAAAAAAGGCAGTCCCAGGAGGAGAGCTTCCAGCCTGAGATCAGAGAAAACACAGAGAATACTAATATATAGGGATGGGAACCATACGGATTGTGATTCAATGTAATGATTCAACGTAATGATTCCTGGTCTTTTATGATGGACCCTTTTCATTGCTGATGACCGTTACAACGTGTCACCACAGTCTTTGTACATCCTGTAAAGTTTTTTTATGTTTTCATAAAAAAATTTTTTTACAGTGCCCCCCAGCATTGTCCTTCTAGAGATCATTAGATTGGACAACAATAGGTGTTGTTCTGTCAAGTTCTGTTTCCTTGGAATAAAAAGATAGTGGATTAAGAGTTAGAGGACAGAGTATAATTTATGCTACAATTTAAATTCACGCTCAAGAGTGTCAGAAGTCTATATCTATATCAGGTTATATACCAATAGCAGGATAAAAAAACGAGGTAAATATTGGTTCAGCAGTGGTTTGCGGTCCAATAATTTGTGTCTCAGTGGTACTTTGCTTGAACTGTATATGTTCGTACTGTGTGTTCAGGAATTACTGTATCATTTTCCCCACAGGCTAGGAAAACCGTAGCCTAAGCCTGGATTTGCTGACACAGTAAAATAAAAGCAAGATATATATGAGGGTGGGGGGTGGGGTCATACCCATCTAACTGCCTCACACTTCAGACGTTAATTCACTACATATGAATTATTCTCTATTAAATGGACCAGTGCAACCTTGCCAGGGCACTCAACAGATATTTGAACTTAAAAATGGTTCCATTATTGCCATCGATTTGGGATCCACTCAAGTTCATTGGCCCTGAAGTGTCATCTCCTGAAAGAGCTTGGCTTGACATCCTGACTTTCGTTAGAAACAGCATGCTTGCGATAAAGGCTTGGCTTTTTGAGACTGTCGGCAATATTCACTTGAAGTGGCCTTGAGAAGTGCTTGTGGAAAAATTAATTAGCATATTTAAAATTCTGAAACATCAAGAATGTTCGTATTTGCGTGGTTATGAATAAACATGACTATTGCTCTTGTCTATCTGTTTTGGCAAAAATACTCAGTGGAGATGTGATATGTCTTAATCTTAATCAAAGGGTTGCAGACACAATGGTGGGTTGGTAGTCAACTGGTGACCCTTCACAATAATAAAAAGACTGACATTTTGGAATCCACTCGCCTAAAGAGTTTGTAACCAGAGATATTTTTTTATAGACACACACTCAAACATTTATAATTTGTGGCTGCCCGAAGCCATTCACAATCTGTCTAAAATAATTTGACCTATATTTATATCCAAAAGTCCAGTGGGCCAAAGGCATTTTTGAGTTCTTGTTTGACATAAATAATCTAGAGCCTGATTCTGGAAGAGCCTTTAACCCTCTAAAGTTGAAATTGTTGCAGATAGGAAATCAAATGTGGAGTTAAGTAATATGCCGCACACAATTACATGCTTTGACTTTGACTGATGGATGAATACACTGGGAGAGAAATGGGCAAAAAAACTCCACTAACTCTGGGGGAAGACACAGTGGATACATTTAGCTACAGCAATATCTTGTTTATACTTGCCACCTCAAGTATTATTAAGCTAATTGAGGTGTGGAAAGCACAGGTTGTGAGTGTGCAAATATTAGGGAAGTCATAATGGACATGTGGCAGTAGCAACTTTTATACTGCATTACAATAATGTTCCTCTTGTTACATGCACCTCAGTTTTGAGGATTCAGAATGTAATTGAATTTATATTTATATTAAATGTAATATATAAGTACAACATTATATTATACACTTCCATTTAAAAGTTAGGTGTATGTAAGATTGTTTTAGTTTTTTAATGACTTTCTTATGCTCACTAAGGTTGCATTTATTTGATCAAAAATACAGTAAAAAACTATTAACAATTTAAAGTGACTTTTTTTCTATTTCAATATATTTTAAAATGTAATTTATTCTGTGATGGCAAAGCTGAATTTTCAGCATTCTCCAGTCTTCAGTGTTAATTTAATATGCTGATTTGCTCAATAAACATTTATTATTATTATCAATGTTGAAAACAGTTGCTGTTGCTGCTTATTATTTTTTATGTGATACTTTTCCCCAGGATTCTTTGTTAAATAGAACATTCAAAAGAACAGAATTTATTTGAAATTGAAATATTTTGTTACATTGTCTTTACTGTCACTTTTGATCAAAATAATGTCTTTGTTGAATAACGGTATATAAAAAAATATCATACAGACTCCAAACCTTTGAATGATAGTTTATACTAGGAGTATTAGAGGTTCAAAAATGTTTACACCATCATTCAAAAGTTTGGGGTTAGCATTTTTATTTTTATTTTACGAAATTAATACCTTTATTCAACCTTTCTTACAAAAAAGGACTTTGGTATTACCATGGTACACTGATAGTATCCCTTCATAATGACATGTCCCTTTGATTTATATCATAAATGTCATAAAAACACTTTTATGACACTTGTACTATTTCTGGCATCTGACTGAAAAAAGATCTGTGTACAATGCCATTGTATAGAAGCTTTGTACAACAAATGATCATTCTGAATTCATATTACATTTTAGTGACACAGGACAAAAGTTAGTGACGTGTACTTATGAGAATATGTCTCCTTGGATTCACATGTCAAGGTGTGTGTATTTCTGTAGCTTGATGCCGCAGTTGTTCTCCAGTCCTTCCTCACGCATCACAGACAGGGCTGATAAATGGCAGGTACAGCTGGATTATCTGTGAATGTGCTGAAAAACCGTCAGGGAGACAAGAGAGCTTCATTTCTGAGCATAGCTTGTGGGCCGCATGATGACTCCTCACAATGACACCTTTTTACAACCGATGCACAATGAATTTAGTTTATTACCCCTAGTTAAATTTAGACACGCTTTATATAAGATACTAGAAATGTACAAATTAGTACACTATACATGCAGAGCAGTGTAAACATTGCCAAAGTTGCTCATAAAACACGTATTGCTTGCTTGGTAAAATAAAGGATCAGTCTAACATTTTACCCTAATACAAACTACCAAATAGTGCCGTACATACACATATTTGGCCATTCACTATTGCCAAACGTTTTGAGATTCCTGCCTTTACATGCACATGAAATTTAATGACATCTAATGACATTTATGGGAATTTTTGACCATTCATCTAGAAGCGCATTTGTGAAGTCAGGCACTGATGTTGGGCAAGAAGGCCAGGCTCGTAGTCTCCGCTCTAATTAATCCCAAAGGTGTTCTATCAGGTTGAGGTCAGGACTCTGTGCAGGCCAGACAAATTCCTCCACATCAAACTCGCTCATCCATGTCTTTACATTTATGCATTTGGCAGACGCTTTTATCCAAAGCAACTTACAGTGCCCTTATTACAGGGACAATCCCCCTGGAGCAACATGGAGTAAAGTGCCTTACTCAAGGACACACTGGTGGTGACCGCTGGGATCGAACCAGCAACCTTCTGCATATCAGTTCAGTGGTTTAACCCACTGGACCACCATCTCACGGACCTTGTGAGACCTTTACTTTATGGACCTTGCTTTGTGCACTGGTGCACAGTCATGTTGGAACAGGAAGGGGCCATCCCCAAACTGTTCCAACAAAGTTGGGAGCAGGAAATTGTCCAAAATGTCTTGGTATGCTGAAGCATTAAGAGTCCCTTTCATTGGAACTAAGGCGCCAAGCCCAACCCCACACCATAATCCCCCCTCCAATAAACTTTACACTTGGCACAATGCAGTCAGGCAAGTCCGTTCTCCTGGCAACAGCCAAACCCAGACTCGTCCATCGGATTGTCAGACAGAGATGTGCGATTCATCACTCCAGAGAACACACCTCCACTGCTCTAGAGTCCAGTGGTGGCGTGCTTTACACCACTGCATCCTACATGTTGCATTGCATTTGGTGATGTATGGCTTGGATGTAGCTGCTCGGCCATTGAAACCCATTCCATAAAGCTCTCTACGCACTTTTCTTGAGCTAATCTGAAGGCCACACGAAGTTTGGAGGTCTGTAGCTATTGACTCTGCAGAAAGTTGGTGATTTCTGCTCACTGTTCGCCTCAGCATGTGCTGACCCCATTCTGTGATTTTACGTGGCCTACCACTTCGTGGCTGAGTTTCTGTTTGTCCCAACTGCTTCCACTTTGTTATAATACCACTAACAGTTGAACGTAGAATATTTAGTAGTGGGGAAATTTCACAAATGGACTTGCACAGGTGGCAACCTATCACGGTATACCATGCTTGAATTCCTGAGAGCGACTCATTCTTTCACAAATTTTTGTAGAGGCAGTCTGCATGCCTAGGTGCTTGATTTTATACACCTGTGGCCATGGAAGTAATTGGAACACCTGAATTCAATGATTTGGAGGGGTGTCCCAATACACCAATATAGTGTATATGTATTGTAATCATTCGGTATGGTATAGGTTTTTTTTAGCATGGTTGTTTGGAAATGTATCATAGTAGTAACAAGGTATTTTTGGAAGTAGCCTACCTTTTTTTAAATGAATTTCAGTGCCAAAATACAATTGTGTGCATACATTGTGCTGCCTCAGTACTTGTTTGTGAGGGTGATAATGAATCTTTGTTGCAGTCTGTTGTGGGAGAAAGGGAGAGTTAGATTTTTTTGTCAAATTAAATGATTTTCATATAATAATTCTGGAGACTTAATTGCACCATAGAACATGTAAAGATGCATCTTCCAAGAAGAAGCCTTTGAAAAGTTAATGCTAAAGCTAAATTGTTTAAGCTGGATGACTGCATGTTTATTTTTGACTATGACTGAACAGCTCTACCAGGCAGTGACCTGGGTTACCCGGGAAAACTCATGATCCTCTGATGATTATTTTCAGACACACCAATTCCTCTTGCATGATACGTATAAAATAAATTGGCACATTAACTCAGCAGCTCATCTTTTTTGAGTACAGAATGTTTTACTGGTTTTAGCTGTTAGGGTAAAGGTAATAATCTTTAGATTTTTACTGCCAGTATACACTCATGTAAATAAAGGTTTATAGATAGATTTGACAGCCTCATACCAAAGGAGTTCCTTTAGTTCTCCAGAAAACCATCTATGTGCTGCTTCTTTAAATAAATCAAAAACCAAACTGATCTGAAGAACTGACATCAAGAACTTTTTAATATTCAAAGACTTATACACTCTAAAAAAAAGGTTCTACACTGTAAAAAATCCAACTTGCAAAAAGTTGTAATAACTAATATATATTAGTTAACTGGACAAAAAAACTAAAAAAAGTTGACTTGACAAGTGAAAATAAGTTGGTTCAAAAATTGTCTGACCAACTTAATTTGAACTGTTGACTGGACATGCACATGCAAGTTTACATGCACACATGTTGGTTTGGTGGTTGGAGCATGCGTGCTGTGCATGCAGACGGAGCTCACATCGATAGCGCCATTTTGATCGTCAAAAGTGCAGCACGAGATCACGACAAACTTCATCGTTTAAAGTAAGTAATGGTATCTTTATTGTTTGACTGGTTTTGAAAATAAAGTCATAAGTAATGTAGTGTCACTGGACAAGCTTATTTTAAAGCAAGTTTACATGAACGTTCTTAAGGAAAAAATATGTTGCAATCTTAGAACTTCATGTTTTGCCATCCTGGCTATATTTATCACAGTTATCGAAAATAATGTGCGATTTGTCACTCAACTCAAAATATAATCGCGTTGTTTATTACCTCAGAAAACACCGTCAGAGCTCACATGGAATGATAGCGCCATAAGTTACAGTACGAGATCACGACAAACTTCTTCATTTAAAGTAAGTATCTTTATTCATTGTATAATATTAATTAGATTATTAAAATGTTTGTAAAACAACAGATAATAAGCATTTTGTTTAACACATGCAATCTAACATACAATCTAACAAATCTTACTTCATGTTTTGCTATTCTGGCTATATTTATCACAGTTATTGGAAATAATGTGCGATTTTTCATATTGACTGAACTAAAAATATATGTGTGTTGTTTATTACCTCAGAAAACACGGTCTGAGCTCACATGGAATGATAGCGCCATACAGAGATCACGACAAACTTCATCGTTTAAAGTAAGTATCTTTCATTTGATTATATTCCTGATTGTTAAAATGTTTGTAAAACATCAGATCATAAAGAATTTTGTTTAACACATGCAGTCTAACTAACAAATCTAACTTCATGTTTTGCTATTCTGGCTATATTTATCACAGTTATTGGAAATAATGTGCGATTTTTCATATAGACTCAACTAAAAATATATTTGTGTTGTTTATTACCTCAGAAAACACCGTCTGAGCTCACATGGAATGATAGCGCCATACAGTACGAGATCACGACAAACTTCATTGTTTAAAGTAAGTATCTTTATTCATTTTATTATATTCATTAGATTGTTAAAATGTTTGTAAAACATCAGTTTGATCATTAAGCATTGTTTAACACATGCAATCTAACATACAATCTAACAAATCTAACTTCATGTTTTACTATTCTGGCTATATTTATCACAGTTATTGGAAATAATGTGCGATTTTTCATATTGACTGAACTAAAAATATATTTGTGTTGTTTATTACCTCAGAAAACACCGTCTGAGCTCACATGGAATGATAGCGCCATACAGAGATCACGACAAACTTCATCTTTTCAAACTTCATCGTTTAAAGTAAGTATCTTTATTCATTTTATTATATTCCTTAGATTGTTAAAATGTTTGTAAAACATCAGATCATAAATAATTTTGTTTAACACATGCAATCTAACTAACAAAACTAACAAAAAAATAACTAACAAAAAACTAAAAAAAATTATTTGTTTATTTGAAATCTAACTTCATGTTTTGCTATTCTGGCTAGATTTATCAGTTATTGGAAATAATGTGCAAATTTTTATTTCATTTTTTTCATATAGACTCAACTAAAAATATATTTGTGTTGTTTATTACCTCAGAAAACACGGTCTGAGCTCACATGGAATGATAGCGCCATACAGTACGAGATCACGACAAACTTCATCGTTTAAAGTAAGTATCTTTATTCATTTTATTATATTCATTAGATTGTTAAAATGTTTGTAAAACATCAGTTTGATCATTAAGCATTGTTTAACACATGCAATCTAACATACAATCTAACAAATCTAACTTCATGTTTTACTATTCTGGCTATATTTATCGCAGTTATTGTAAATAATGTGCAATTTGTCTCGTAGACTTAACTCAAAAATATATGTGTTGTTAATTACATCATAGAAAACGCTGTCGGAATTCACATGGAATGAAAGCGCCTTATGCTGCGTTCACACCAAACGCGAATAGAGCGTCTGGAGCGAATGATTACCATGTTAAGTCGATGCAAACACGCATTGACGCGCGTCTGGATGTCCTGCGGCGCGTTTTAGCGTGGCGCAAAGGACGCAAATTCGCCTCGTTCGCACGTCCAAGTGGTGCTTTTTGTGCATTCACGCGTTTCAAGCGAATTCGCGTCTGACGCCCAAGTTGAAAGATCTGAACTTTGCCATCTATTCGCGCTGTGTTAACCAATCAGGAGCCTGCTCGCTGCTGTCACGTGGTAAAGTGACATGATGAGAATCCCAGCATAATTTAAAAATACTGTTATTGTGTCACAAAATGTAGTTTTAAGAATTTTTCAGGCAAGAATGTAGTTCTTTAAAGCTCAAATCTGTGGTTTATTTGTAATCGCCTATTTGCAAATTGTATCTTGCGGTTTTGGAGTTGTGAGATCCAGGCAATAACCGTGCACTCGTTAACCCCGGCGAGAGCAGCCTTACCTCGGCCAGTCCTTCTAGCGTTTGCCGCTGGCTCTGATGTCTCTGTAGTGGTTAAACATGATATATAATTCCTCTTGTGTAGATCTAACAGGCGATCTTTGGGCTCATGAATCTATCATTTATTGCCTGTCAAATTGTTTTGAATGAGGGCAAAGAGAAGTTTCATAACTTTATTTTTTAGGATATTTAAATATACATGCAGTGAAGATAATCCAGGTAGTGCGTTGCCTGGACCACATTTGTGTGGCTATTAATGTTTAATATATTTTTTTTATGAAAATGAAAAGAGACAGAGTGGTGTTTCATGACATATTTCTCCTGGAGCGCCTTGAACACACGTCTATTTAGCTTCAAACACTCGATTTATACGCACGTCCAAAATTCGCTGTGGATGTGCGAATGGATTCAAAATGTTCAAGCATCCAACTAGACGCGAATTTAACGCTCCATTCGCGTTTGGTGTGAATGTAGCATTACAGTACAAGATCACTATTTTTACCAGTTATCGGAAATGTGTGAAATGTGTTGTTTATTAGATCACAGAAAAAGCATGATAAAGTGGATTAGTTATATTAAAGGAACACGCCGACTTTTTGGGACTTAAGCTTATTCACAGTATCCCCCAGAGTTAGATAAGTCCATACATACAATTTTCATCTCCGTGCCATAACTCAGTCTGATGCACCCACCGCTAGCCTAGCTTAGCACAAAGACTGGAGGTAAACGGCTCCAGCTAGCCTACTGCTCAATAAGTGACAAAATAATGCCAACATTTTCTTATTTACATTGTGTACTAAGACCAACGGAAAATGAAACGTTGCGATTTTCTAGGCCGATATGGCTAGGAACTATACTCTCATTCCTGCGTAATAATCCAGGAACTTTGCTGCCCTACCATGGGTGCAGCGGCACAATGATATTACACGGCACCTGAAAATAGTATCCAGCACTCTCTCTGTGTAAGCAGGTTGTCACGTTGATGGAAGTTAGACTATTTTCAGGCACTGTGTAATATCATTGTGCCGCTGCACTCATGGTAGGGCAGCAAAGTTCCTGGATTATTACGCAGGAATGAGAGTATAGTTCCTAGCCATATTGGCCTAGAAAATCGCAACGTTTCATTTTCCATTGGTCTTAGTACACGATTTAACACATCACAACATGTAAATAAAAATGTTGGCGATTGAATTTAGCATTAATCAGCATATTTCAATACACTGTTCTTTATGATCATTATGATCAATGACAGCCTCACTGACAGTCATCATTCACTTGCATTCTGTAAATGACAAATGATGCAATTAAATATAAATTAGCATTATTAAAAGAATATGCAACCTTTTATAATGTATATTATATCAAACTGTTACATTCCAACCACTATACAAAGATATGAAGTATGTGTTAGGTGTTTTGTTCATACAATGTAGGTCAATTGGATTCAAAACTTTTATTAACATACAAAAGGACAGTTCAGTATGTACATTGCAAAACTATGATATTTGGTTGTTTCATGTAATTAGTTGTTTTTCTAAATAAAAAAGATACAAAACTGAGATCAGCTGATAATGATGTATTCGTTGTTTCATTAGGACACATCTCCAGCAGACAGACCAGAGTGATGAAAATGGGAATTCTTGCTGTAACTGAGGATGATGTCACCCCTAGCGCGCTGCCTTTCTTTACAAACTTTGCTGTTGTTTTGGAGGAGGCAATTGTTCTGAAAGACATTTCAGACCTACCATCTGCTCTTTCTTGCCTGTTTGGGCTTATCTACGCCTTGGATTTTGAATACCCAAAAGAACTCAAATATACTTTTGAGATAATCGAGAAGGTGTTTTTGGAAATGGGCACGCACTGCTCTGCAAGGGTACAGTCCTTGAAAACTAAACTCTTGCTGTGAACATTCAAATCTTGTGTGGGCATCTTTGAAGTTGAACAGATATTAAATAGTATCTTGAAAGGATAGTTCACTGAAAAATTTTAAATTATGTCATTTATTCACCCTCAAGTTGTTACAAACTGGTATGAATTCATTTGTTTTGTTGAAAACAAAAGAAGATATTTTGAAGAGTTTGTTACCAGGCTGATTTAGGCCACCATTGTCTAGTAAATTTATACCAGTTTGGAACAACTTAAGGGTGAGTGAAGGATGACAGAATTTTTATTTTTCGGTGAACTATGAAACATACGAAAGGATTGTTGAACTGTGAATTGTTAAATTATGTTTAAAGAATGTTTAGTTTTTTTGGTGCTATGGAAATGGGCACTTTCTGCTCTGCAGTCTCTGAAAACTAAACTTGCTAGGAACATTGAAATTTTGATGTGAGCATCCTTTTTAAAAAAACATCTTTTTGTTTTTTATTGATTTTTGACATTTTCCAGGATTGTTTTTTTATTTTATTTTAATCGACTCATTTTTTTCTGTTAAGAAAGATTGCTATTATTTGACCTTGGTTGGTATTTATTTCAATATTCAGTATAATAAACAACTTGAAAACTGCAGTTATAGTTTTATTTTTTTACATTGTGTAAATGCTAACTAGAACAAAACATCTTTGTCCGTACAACTCACAGAAAAAAGCTCACATAACAATTTATTGAAACAAACCAACAAGGAATTACAAGTCGTTTTAACAAAAAAAACTGTGTTAGCTGAACAAAAAAGAGTCATGTGACTTTACTCAGTGATTTGGGTTGAAAAAAGTTCCCGTAACATAATTTATTGAAACAAACCAACAAGGAATTACAAGTCATTTTAACTAAATAAACTGTGTTAGCTGAACAAAAAAGAGTCCTGTGACTTTACTCAGTGATTTGGGTTGAGTGAACAACTTCGTCCAAAGTTGAGTAAACTCAAAAAAGCTGTGCAGCAAGTTGCCTTGAAATTTTGAGTTGAGTCAACATTTCATTTTTTACAGTGTATATTGCACCAAAAATGGTTCTTGGCTCGTAATCATAGGGGAACCTTTTTAAGTGCTATATAGCACCAATTTTGGTGCTTCAGTGGTTCTTCAGAGGTTCTTCGCCGGTTCTTTGACTAAGGTGCTATATAGCACCGCTAACTAAGGTGCTATATAGCACCGCTACCATAGAGAACAGGTTAAGATATGGTACTATATAGCACCAAACTATTTTTGGTGCCATATAGTACCTTTTCTTTTTAGAGTGTATCAAGAACCCTATACAGTGAAAATGTGTCTTGGTCAGAGCCCAAGATACTGCAAAGGACAGCTGAAGATTATTTTTTTTAAAAGGGAAAGGGCCTACTAAAATTAATTATAATTTAAACAACATTTTATAGGATTATTACATTTTTTTTAAAGTTAAAAAAGATACAGTATCAAAGGAAATGGGGCTCTGAGCAACTGAATGCAAACAAACGTCTGCTTATCTCAAGAAATTGGAGCTCACTGATGCCTTCAACCAAAATATGCGTTATTTAATTTTTCAGCCCTTTGTAGTCTTTTGATGTCTTTTGAAGTTTATTTGAAATGTGAGATGTTAATTGTTTTGTTCAAATAAGATTACTTCATTAATTTCAAGTTGAAAGATCAAAAAAATTAAAGAGAAACTATAAACTGAGAAAAAAGAATAATGGTCAAAAAAGTTAATTAATTTATAACCATTATTCACCCTTGAAAATTAAGATGTAAATAACAAAATTGAATACTTTGAAACATATCATATAACACAAAATGCAGTGTTCTGCTTCAGTCTTAAAGAGATAGTCTACCCAAAAATCATCTATTCACCCTCATGTTGTTCCACCCCTGTATGACTTTATTCTTTAAAGCATAAAACGACGATGCTTTGAGAAATGTCCCATTTTTCACCCATTCAACAGAAGTCAATGGTAACCAAATAGTTTGGTTGATGACAGAATTTTCATTTTGGGGTGAAATATCACTTTAAGAAAAGGCCTCATTGGTACAGAGATTCAGCAAACAAAGGCATTAAATTTTTTTTATTAAGTAAAAAATGTAAGCATATATCTCAAATGTTGGATAATTAAATACAAGAGTCTATAAAGTAAACCGGTAAACATGTTCTAAAAAGAAAATTATGGTCCATAGATCACAAACAAACGAAATATTAAAGGTCCTGTTCTTCGTGATCCCATTTTTCAAACTTTAGTTAGTGTGTAATGTTGCTGTTAGAGCATAAATAATACCTGTAAAATTTATAAAGCTCAAAGTTGAATGCCAAGCGAGATATTTTATTTAACAGAAGTCCCCTTTCAAAGCCTACAGCGAACGACCGATTAGGACTACATCCCTCTACTTCCTTCTTTAATAACGTCACTCGAACACTGAGCGCATGCATCTCTGGTAAGAGGCATGACCTTACCGGGCAACGTGCGCTAAGCTGCTGTCGAATCACAACCTATGATCACAACACAGGAGCCGCTGGCACAATCAGAACTCGTTACGTTTTCTGAAGGAGGGACTTCATAGAACAAGGAAGTCATCAGCCCGTTTTTAGGACAGTGAAAACAGCGGCATACAGATAAGTAAATTGTGTGAAAAATACAGTTTTTTTTACACGCGAAACATGAACAGATGTTATATTGCACACTGTAAACACAATCAAAGGAAAAACGGGACCTTTAAAGAATGCAAACACATGTGCACATCCACAGCAACACATTTGTTCATATAACAGGCACATGCATTTATCTTGGTCCGCCTCCTTCATGTACACACACACACACACACACACACACACACACACACACACACACACACACACACACACACACACACACACACACACACACACACACACACACACACACACACACACACACACGGAGGTGTGTTCTGGGTGGCAGTTGGCTGCAGTGAAGGGTGCACACACAGATAATGGGAGCACACAAGGCCATAAATAATGCAACAGCGACAGCATTCAGTGAAAACTCTGCCCTCTCAGCACACCTCCCGTACCTCTACAGGGACGGTAAAAAAAACTGTTTTAATCTTCTTCCCTCTGCACCTTCATCCCTCACTCACATCACAAAAAAGGGAGGGAGAGGGAAAAGGAGAAATCATCTTCAGAGGGAATAAATAAGTCACACTTTCACCACAGCTCCCACAAAGGACACATCCGACTGAATTAGTGTTAGACTTTTCCTCACAGTGCATTTGTGCATGCTGGTGTGATTCTGTATCTGTGTGAAGGTGTGCCTGGCCCATAATTCATTTCTGCAATACAGGCAGAATAAAACAATTGCTTATAGATGAGAGATTGCAAGACAGGGGAGGTGCAATATTCTTCCCGAAAAATTAAGAAAAGATAAGCAGTTTTTACAGTGAATGGCAATCTTTTAAAGTTAGCATACACTTTAAATTTAAATTATAATAAACTTATTGTGCTCAATTTATCAGTGCATGTTATTTCAAACAAACAAAGTGTCGTATAAGGAACGGTTCAGCATATCAAAAAAACTTTTAACTTTAGGTCAGCTTGGTGTGAAGATGTACCAAGTCAGCCAAATAATGTGATCAGAAGAACGCTCTGGGCAGTTGAAAAAAGCACAGTCATTCAAAAAAATTTGGGGTCAGTAAGATTTCTTTGAAAGAACTTAATACTGTGCTTTTATTCAGCAATGATGCATTAAATTGGTCCAAAGTGACAGTGAAGACTTTTACATTGTTAAAACAGATTTCTAGTTCAAATAAAAGCTGCTCTGTGGAAGTTTCTATTCATCAAAGAATCATGGTTTCCAGAAAAACAGCACATTGATAATAATCCAAAATGTTTCTTGAGCACCAAGCTTTGCCATTACATGAATAAATTACATTTTAAAGGGGTCATGAACTGCATTGTTTTATAATTGGTGCACTTATAATGTTAGATTTTTTACATCAAAATGATCATAATTTAGAAATAAAAGGCATTTTTCCTAACCAGATTTTAGCCCTCTGCTCTGAACTTTCTATTTGAAGTCTGCTGTGAGACTTCATTGTAAACACCCACTGCTGTGATTGGCAGTAGTAAGTATACTATACCAAATGTCAAAATTTGATTGATTGACAGGTGGGCGGGGCTTCCGGTATAGGGGGCGGGGCTTCCGGTATAGGGGGCGGGACTTCCGGTGTAGGCGGGACTTCCGGTGTAGGCTGGACTTCCTGTATAGGCGGGACTTCCTGTATAGGCGGGACTTCCTGTATAGGCGGGACTTCCTGTTTAATAAATCATGTGATTGACATTAGGTTTTGACAGTTGGTTTTTGACCTATTGTCATAATAAATCATATGATTGACAGTTGGTTTTGATGGTTTTTTGACATTAGGTTTTTTGTTTTGATTAATTTGACAGTTGGTTTTTTGTTTTTGAATGCGGTATAATAAATCATGTTATTGACAGAAGGTTTTATCTTTTGAAGTCGCTGTTATCAGGAAATTCCCCTCCCACCCTGCCACATCCCAGAGCAGCGTATATATATATAAATGGGGCCAGTGTGTTCTACAGCTATCAGCAAAAAGAGAAACATGAGCTACATGAGCATGGACGGATTATCAGCTCCTGAAACCCCAGATGCGGGGTTGCGCAGCAGGACGTTCGACAGTCTGATGACCAGTCTACCTATGGCGCCGAGAAAACCTTATGGGCACGTCCGTTTGACAAGCTTTCTCCATGAACTTTCGGAATGGACTAAAGGAGAATTTATGATGAACAGCAAGCGTGTAATCGGGTACAGATTTCATAAAACAACTCAAGTTGTTATACTCTACACCACCGACAGCGCGGGCGAGTTTCACCCCGGGGAAGACGCATGTCTTGTATTTCCTAAAAAAGACTGGGCATTATTTTACAATTTTGTGTGGAAGGATCTGAAGAGCGGCGGTCAAGAACCTCTGTACATTGGAGAGTGGGACGGGGTCACCCCGAATGTCCGGTACCGCGTGGTAGGTGACCACACTAAAAAGAACCCGGATGATTCTGTCTACATATTCTGCTGTGATGACAAGACAAAGCTCACCGAAGATCGGTCAGGGGTCGTCCTGCCTAACGAGCATAACAATCTGTATGAAATGCAATTTTTGTTCAAGTGGCAAGATCTGAGTCAGCTGGATATTATGTTTTCAATCATAAACAAGCTGTTCAAATGGTGCGAGCTGCACGACGGCTACAACAAAATTAAAGTGCAGCTGTTCCACCCTGAGAGATGTCCGCGCAGCAGTACATACGCGGGGTATTCACCCCCCATTCACTACAGACATCCGGGACCTCGACGGTCAGCCCCTCCCAGACGTCGTTTATAAACCACAGCTGAAGCGCCACAACGTCCCCGCCCCTTTACTGCATCTGACATAAAGTCAGCGGCCAAACCCTCTCAAGCAACATTTATAAACCATGGCTGAAGACGGCGCTTCAGAACCCGCTCATGTGTGCAGCTGCGGCATCTCTTTCGGCAGCATTCTCGACCCTCCTGACGACAACGCGAGCGACTATTGTCTGACTTACCCCCTTGGATCATCGGACCTTCACAAAGCCTGGCAATCGCCCCTCCAAATCGACTGGGACCCGTTAATCGAATGCGACTGCGGCCACGGTCCTGCTAAAACTATCAAACGCTCCAAAGACTGGCTGGACAAATTAGGCTCGGACCTCGGATCACACAACCTGACTTACCTCCCCAGTGCTAAAGCCGGTCACGACGCTACAGACGGATGTTTCAGCGACGTCGGATTCAAAATCGTAAAAGCAGCAACCGTGGTGCTGCTGGAACATCTCATCGGTGATAAGCTGAAGGCCGACTGCGAGGGGTGTGTGATTGACCACCCCAGCCAGCTGCAACATTCCTGCCTGTTTGACCCTCCCAACTTCTACTTCGACACACACTTTGACGAGCTGTCAGGCAAGCTGTTTAAGCCCTTTTTCCATTCCATCATCGGCATTCTCCTAAACCGCTGCGGGCTAAAATCTCACCCCCAGCGTATTCAAGGGACAGTCGGGGGTATTCTGCACGAATTAAAAGACGAACCATTCATCATTGCCAAGCTAGAAGAAATCAGGTTGAAACTTCTGGACAAACCCTGCAAGGAAATAGTCTACGACGTCGTTGATCTCTGGCAAGGTCTCTCAATTGTGAATGGAGAGTGACCAACCCCCCTCCGCGATGGGTGTAGTCTGTAGTCTAAGGAGCTGTTTGGAACTCGTGTTTAAAGACCATTTCAAACATCAGATGACCGAGCTACTGGATAAGATTATTGCGGACGCTGCCCACCCTGATATCCCAGTTGGTCATGACACTACGCGTCAGGCAAATCTCAAGAAGAATATGCCGATAATGAGAGGAATGGCTAATGCATGGGACGATTTGATTGAAAAATGTGTTGATGGTCTCGATCCACCCGATGTAATGATAGAAGCTATTCTAGAAATGATGTGTGAATCACGCGCTGAGATCACAATCTCAGACGTGTTGTGTACTTGTACCTACGTGGCAGATGTATGTACCGAGTTGATAAAGAAAAAGGGTGATGATGACGACTCTGCCAAAATTACCGAAATGTATATCGATTTCATCCTAGACAAAAACATGAAGGCCTGTCGCGACTTTCTTTTCTGGTTAGACAGTCAGTAATGTCATTATCACTAACCATTTACTACATTATTATTTTTTTACTAACCATTTTTAGCTTACTCTGTTGTATTATATCCATTTTAGCCACTGTCTATCCTGTAATGTTGTATTATATCCATTTTAGCTACTATGTATCCTGCAATGTTATTTTCCATTTTGTTTTTACTTACTGCTACTTATTATATCCATTTTTAGTTAGATTGTGTTATATTAACATCATTATATCCTTTTTGTACTTACTGTGTATCCTGTAATGTCGTTATATCCATTTTTTTTTTTACTCTACCTGTATTATTTCCATTTTACTTAGATCTTGCATATATCCTGTAACGGATTTTTTTAAATAAAAGATTGATTCAAAATACTTGTACGCGTTATTCTTTTGCGGCGGTTGAAACGACAGCATGTCGGAGCTCATGAAAAAGGCTTATTATACACCGTCCAACCCCGGCTCTCTAGGGGGTAAAAAACGATTAAAAGACGCCGTCTTAAAAGATACCGGCGTCCATCTAAGCGATAAAGAGGTTTCAGATTGGTTGGCGGGTGAGGATGCTTACACATTACACAAAACAGCACCTATAAAATACAAACGAAATAGAGTGGTTGTGTATGGGATCGATACACAGTTCCAGGCTGATCTTGTCGACATGACTGCCTACGCCAAGGATAATGACGGTCATAAATACCTACTGACATGCATAGATGTATTTAGCAAGTTCTCATGGGTCAGAGTTTTGAAGAATAAGAGTGGCATTGAGGTCACTAAAGCGTTCCAGTCTATACTCGAAGAGGGTCGTGTACCTCAGAAATTGCAGACGGATAAGGGAAAGGAATTTTTTAACAAACATTTTCAAGATGTGATGAAAAAGCACGACATCAACCACTTCGCCACCGCTACCGATTTGAAAGCCAGCGTCGTAGAACGATTTAATAGAACATTAAAAAGCCGCATGTGGAGATTTTTAACGGCTACAAATTCCCGCCGATACATTGATGTTTTACAAGACATTATTCAAGGGTACAACAGCAGTTATCACCGAAGTATCAGAATGAGACCCGTGGACGTCGACAAAGCAAATGAGGGTCAAGTGTTTGAAAATTTGTACGGCGATATAAAGAAGAAGAAGAAGACCGTATTTAATTTCAAAGTCGGCAACGTTGTCAGGATTTCTAAAGTGAGAGGACCGTTCGCCAAAGGTTATGAGCAGAACTACACGGAAGAATTTTTCACAGTATCCTCATGTATTCCGCGTCACCCCCCGGTCTACAGACTCAAGGATTATGATGGCGATGTCATAGATGGGTTTTTTTATGAAGAAGAGTTGCAAAAAATAATTGTGAGTAAAAACAAATCTTTTAAGGTGGAAAAGATTTTAGGTCAGAAAAAACAGGGGAAATCTACGCTTGTTCTAGTGAAATGGCTAGGATGGCCTTCAAAATTTAATAGTTATATAGATAAAAAAACTCTGCTGGACTTGCAATCTCCTTAAAACGCACAGTCGTTAACGGATGAGACCATACGAGCGAAGGAGCATCATGGAGGATCACGGGTTCTACGTCACGTTGCCATGCAATGCGTCGTCGTCGGTTTATCCTGAAAATCGTATAGCCAGCTATACAACCAGGTTGGCTAAAGCTATAGACTTGAAAGGACAATGGGAAGTCGGACTCGCCGAAATCGAATATCCTAGAAGTTGGTACAACTTTAATGACGAAGATGGTCATTTCATCCTACATACGACCCCGGAACCCCCGGATAGCAATCCCTCAAATATTGGTTTTTCTATCATTACAAAATTACACATAAGCGGGGGTTACTACGCAAACATTCGCGCGATCCTCCGGGCTATAAATCAACTCATCACACCAGCGGCCGTATTGAATCACGACGAATTAAAAAACAAAGTCTTTCTGGTCGCGAAACCAAACATTTCAGTGAGTTTCCGAGGAAGACTAGCCACTATTTTAGGAATGACTAAAAAACCTCTCGGAGGTTTAAACGATCATAAAGAACCCGATTTTACTACGGACGTCATCACATACGCTCCTCATCAATCCGACATCAATGCTGGGTTCTATACAATGTACGTTTACACGGACATCATCCAATATCAAGCGGTCGGTGATTCGCACGTGCCCCTCTTGAGATGTGTACATATAACGGGTAAAGGCAACGACGCGGTCATTGCTAGATACGACAACCCCCATTACGCATCGATCAACAAGGATCACATCAGCAGCATCGTCATAGAGTTGAAGGACGATCAAAACCACGAAGTACCATTTTCTTACGGGAAAGTCATCGTAAAACTACACTTTAAACCAAAAAATATTTCTATTCTTTAAAAAAATGGTTTATTATAGACCCGGAGAGTCCAATACCGCGGACTATGTGAGCTATTACCAAAATCAGGCCGGTTCCGGTTTGCCGGGGTATTCGGGATCGGGAGTTATGTACGGTGCGGGGTTAGGAGGCCTATTCAGAGGTCTGTTCAGGATGGCCGTACCGTTGTTAAAAAGAGGATTTAGCATCGCGAAACCTCACCTAAAATCGGCTGCTAAAAATATAGTATCCGACGTCGTCTCAAACGTATTGACGCGTTCGCATAACGATAAAGCTCAAGACGGATCCGGTCTCATGGTCATGGCTCGTAAGAGAATGTCTAAGCCGCCGGGTGTGAGGAGGCGTGGCCAACGGGTGGTACAGAAGAAGAAGAAGAAAACAGTGCGCGGATCAAACAAGCGCTCACTCGTACGCAGAAAGCGTAAGAGGTCTGTTAGTCGAAACGTATCGATCAAGAGAGCCGCAAAATCCATATTCTAACATGGCACTACTCCATCGCATGTCGGGTGAATGCATCAAGTCTGAGCTGGACTTATTTTCGGTCCCGCTGACACAGACAGTTATTGAGAAAAATGGCTATTTAGAAGTAGCACCGTTATCGGCCATATCGGGCTCTGCACCATTGGAATTTTTTATCGCAGGCAACGGCGATGATTATGTGAATCTCAATAACACGATGCTCTACCTGCGGGTGAAAATCACGAAACCTAACGGGGAAGAGATTGCACACCCTGCCAAGGTGGGTCTAATCAACTACCCCGGAGCCACTATGTTTTCACAAGTCGACGTGACCCTTGGCGATCGTCTGATATCTCAGAGTTCGAGCACTTACCCTTATCGCTGTATCATCGAGAGTCTGATCAACTACGGTAAAGATACGTTGGAATCTGTCTTCAGCGCCGGATTGTTCCACAAAGACACGGCGGGTCATATGGACGTTCAAGACCCGGCAGGCCATAACGCGGGGTTGACAAAGAGATCAGGCTACACCAGCGAAAGCAAGGAGGTGGAACTACTAGCCCCCATACACAGCGATATATTCTTCCAAGAGAAACTTATGATAAATGGGGTGGATATCAAGATACGCCTAATTCAAGCAAAAGATGAATTCTGTCTGATGAGGGCCGACGATGTGGCTTACAAATTAAATATAGTGGCCGCATCCCTATTTGTCAAGAAAGTTACTGTATCACCGCCGGTGAGACTGGCTCACGCCCAGACGTTGCTCTCGACAACGGCCAAGTACCCTGTCGATAGGGTCAGTCTAAAATCGTTCTCCATACCGACCGGCTCTCGTGTTTCGAATCAGGAAAATCTGTTTTTAGGAACACTGCCAAAGTCTATCGTCATTGCCATGGTCGACAACGACGCATTCACCGGTTCCTACGCAAAAAATCCATTCGCGTTCAAACACTACGACCTTGAATTCTTAGCCGTCTACGTTGACGGACAACAGTACCCGGCCAAGCCTCTACAGCCCAATTTCGAAGCTGGTTTGGCAGTACGCGAATATTATCAGTTGGTGATGACGACCGGGAGACATCTTAAAGACAAACCGCTCTGTTTCGGCAGGAATGATTTCCTGAACGGATACACGCTTTACGCATTTAACCTCACGCCCGACGAAGAGTGCGGTCAGCACATTTCCCTCATCAAGTCCGGGAATATCAGAGTCGAAGCTCGTTTCAGAAAACCGCTGCCGAATACCATTAATTTAATTGTTTACGCGGTATTTGACAGCATCATTGAATTGTCTAACCGCCGACAGGTACTCATAGACTACTATTGAGATGAACACGCTGCAACTCACCGCCATCATGGATAAAATTACCTGCAGGACTCATTTTCTCGGCGTTCTACCGAGCGATCAACTACCCGAAAAACCCATAAGGATCTTACCGTCGGCCTGTATCGTGAACACCGACCCTGCTAGCATGCCGGGGGAGCACTGGGTCGCCGTTTATTTAACCCAAGACGGGCCCGTGTGTTTTTTCGACAGCTTCGGCAATCCCCCCACCAGCCATCGCTTTCCAACCAGCATCAATGACTTTCTAGCAGCCAACGATGCCGACGTATTATATTCCGGCAGACGAGTCCAGGATTATTCATCGGACACCTGCGGTCAGCACTGTCTGTTTTTTCTATATCATCTAGCTAGAGGATACGGCTATGATCATGTGATGAAACTATACACCGATGATTATATTAAAAATGATAAAATGGTGTCCCTATTTGTGAAGAGATTAAGACCGTATGTTTGTATTGATACAATGTTGTCCTGCGTTCACTGCGTGCAGACATGTCTGACATATAAATAAAAATCTTGAAACCATTATATTTTTAATCGTCTTTTATTTAATCATAAGATACATATTAATGTACATACAAAATGAAAGGATTCGTTAAAATTCCAACCATTGTCTTCGATCGATAGTCGGGGATTTAAACACAGAGTCTTCGGACTCTGGAAACACCGAGCGTGATTGTCTTCGTGCCCTTTTGGAAGGTCTGACACGGGGTGGGCTGGGGGTGTCGGGTTTACTCTTTAGAGATTTAATGGTGCTCCTGACCTGTTGATTCGGCACTGTAGAAAAAGGGATGTTTAATTCGGCAAAGGCGTGTAGAAACTCTGACCATCCTACAGGTCTCCGGTTATCCCGAACCATTTGCGGTGCCGTGACATTTTTTAACAAATCGACCATGTGTGAGCCTTGTACGGCTTTACCCCTGAACACAAACTCCCCCGATTCGTTCCACGCGCTTAGTCCTTTAGCTTTAGACATCTTGTCTAATATGTATCTGCTGTTTTTCACACTTCTCGAAGGTACATTCTTCAGAACTTCATCCACCACATGCTCCTCAGCACCGTTGTCATCTTCGACGCTAGCCGCGGTCGGTACTTCATCTTTAGGCGCGGGATCGGGGAACGACTGCGTTAAAACTCCGCTCTCCCGATCGCTTTGTTTAACGATGGTCAAAAACCTGCTCAGGGTATTTGTGTAAAGTTTTGCTTTTTCGTACGGGTTCAAATCAGTGCGGAGTAAGATATTTCTCATGGCGCCGTCCAAATCGTTTTCCACGCTCTGTCGAATATTCTCGCGAACATTTTCGGTTCTCACCTTATCCAGTTGATGTTGCGGGACTAAATACATCTTCTCGGCGTACTCCATCCTATCTGTTTGCTATTAAGCTCGAAAGAAAGGGTACGGCGACACTCAGGAGCGGTAAAAGGAATCCACCCTTCTGGTTGAAGACTCGTTTCTTTGCCGCTATGCCGATTTTTTTATTGGCTACAAATTTAATTTCGGCTTTTCTCTTTCTCAGTTTTCGGTACTGTTGTGGATTGACAGGAATCGTCCCGTAGAGGATGTTGAGCGCTACTTCACACAACGATAAAATGAATTCGTCGGATGCCGATTGTAGAATAAGACGCCTTTGTTTAGGAGATGCTTTATGTAGCATTTTTAACACCGGCAGATGTTTACAAAGTCTGGCGGACATGGTGATTTGATCACGTTCTTCTTCTTTTTTTCGGGATGTAAACCACTTGACGGTCGGAAAGCAATCCTGTTCTGAGACGGTACTGCTCGGGGGTTTTTGCTTTATAGTCTATCATTATGTAGCCGAAAGGTTGGTTGACCGCATCGTGGTAGCACTCCATAAAGTATTTTGTGTTTCCGGGGTACATTTGACGTCCTAGCATCGCTACTTGATTGACGTCTCGAGGATTTTTAAACAGAATCATATAATTGGCGTTTAAGCTGATGGTTCGGCTGGATTTACCCTGTACAAATAAATTTTGCACTATATAAATAGCGCTGAGATTACGGTGGTGTACGTACTGCGTAAAAACCCTTTGAAGCTCCAAATTGGCGCTAGCTTGCTGCATCAAATCATCCACGATGAGAAGATTTGTTTTAGTGACAGGTAACAAATCATCATCATTCAGACTCTCTGGTATTCCTTGCACAAATTTAATGTCATACAATTTAAGTACATCGTCGTACAAAGGCTGCCAACAATCATACAACCAGACAATGTTTTCAATTTTCTTGGAAATTAAATTCAAACCTTTTTCCAACAAAAGTTTCACAAAATAAGACTTTCCAGAATTGGAAGGCCCGGAGATAACACAACTAAATGGATGTTGAAGTCTGAAATCAAAATCGGAAGCATCCATTGATCCTCTGTGCATCATCTGATCAGTAGCCATAAGGAAGCGTGGTGAAATCGGGCAAAAGTCTGCGTTTATTATACACCACCTTAAACCTTTTAACGACTGATTTGTTGTGCAATGTGAGAGTCTTTTTATCCCTCACAATGTTTTCCGTGTGAGCCAGGATGTATTCGGTACTATCATACGACGTCACATAACTATCAACCAGACCAATCAGGGTATCCAGGCGGATGGCTTGGGAATTTTTAGCATTCAGCGTTATCCCCTTAGCTTTCATGCATACTTTGCCTTTAGCGGTGCGAAAGCCATACGATTTAGGGCCGCTAGAGCAAAACTCCGTGATAAAATCCCCATCGTCTATTTCGTTCGTCAGCTCGCCCAAATAATCACCCAGAGGCGGCTCCCAGTCACCGTCCCTAGACACGAACACGACGGAGTCTGTATCAGAGTAAAGTATACGACTGCTGAGTCTGTCCATCAACTCGTACAATTCCAGTCGGGCGTGGGCCGTAGTGAACGCCCCTATAAACACGTTGACGTCGCGAGCCTTACAAACATCCTCTTTGTTGGGTTTATGCTGGACGAGAGCCACGTTGTCTGAGACGAATGAGAAATACGACAAGGTGTCGGTATTACCGAAGACGATTCTGGTGAAATCTTCGGGGTCGTTCACCAGAGTCGTTTGAGGTAAATTTGGTTTTAAAGAGAACCGCCCCCAAAGCGAATTCAGACATAGCTTTGAGATAGCTCTCTGCGCGGGGTTGTGCTTGATCTTTTCGGGGTCGAGTTGAACCCCCTCTTTTTCAAAATACTCGCGAATGTAAGTTTCTTTCTCAGCGTCCGTGACGACATTCGACGGGTACCCCGACGCTTGTTGTTTCAAACGCAAAAATGTTTTGACGTATTCGACAAACAACGTGTCTGACCGTTGTGGAAAATGCCAAACCTCGTCAATCTTGGCTACCACATAACCCTTCTCGATGGCTTTTAAAAGCTCGATGGATACCCAGGACCCGGAGAGTGATCTTTCCTCATCCGTGTGGGTACAGCTCGTGGTCTGGTTTTAATTGTGAGCGCAGGTTCTGCATAACGGAAACATGAGTTTTCCTTGACATCTGTAAGGGAGAACCGGATGCAGTAATTTGCGGGGAGGGTACACGGTCGCTTTGATGAGTCCGTAATAATTTTCAATCGGTTCAAAATCTTTGAAAATGATTTGGGGGTGTTCGATCGGGTAGCTTTTCCTAGCCTGGCAGAAGGGGTAGAGGCTGGTGAAATCGAGATACCTTATTTTCTCATCTCCGCTCACTTTGTGATAGAGTTTATAAGCGTTCGTGCGGCCGCCATACAAGGTTTCTCTTGGGTTCAGTCTCTCCGGGGCTGAATAACCGGCCATAAATTCTATCACAGAGGGATCGGTCTTTTTCATTTTGATCCATTCACATTCCCAAAGAACCTCGACTTGTAAACCGTACGCGTTCTGCAGAATTTCGATCTTATCGTCAAACTGTCTCCTGAGAACCCCATAGGGTACTCCCGACAAGGGGTGTGACTCATGGGGTGCAAAGCGGCAGCAGTGACCGTGGAAGATGCACCCCGCGTATTCTAAGCCGTGCTGCACACCGTCTTGCTGGTAGACGCCATCTAAAAAGTACTTACCGATCGATACTTCGCCGTGGTTTACGGCGTGGTGAACATCCACGTTTCGAGTCTTTTTGACATACTCGAGCCATTCGATCGAGCCACTTGAGTAGGACTTATTCTGATGGATGTACGCTTTGTTGTGCGTGAGAGCGAGGGTGTTTCTGCCGAGATAATGGGTTTTGAAGACCCCCATCGAACAGCTGGGGAGCGTCGTGAACCCAAAAGGGTCAATTTCGGTGCATTCTAGGAACGCCTGACGGTATTTCATACAGCCTTCGCGTAATAAGACGACGTCGTTAACCCCGTACGCGTACAGTTCCTGCCTGAAGTCAAACTGCTCCCCCTCAACCGTGCTGTACCATGCATCAAACTTTTCACGGTCTTTATCCGACATGTTATCGTAGTTGTAGAACTTTTTGTCGGGGTATGGTCCAACATAGTTCTCGTTTTCCACCCTGTTGAAAAGATGGGGGAAGTAGCCTTTTTCAGTCGTCGTCAAGTCTAACGCCGCGGGCATTTTGGCAAGGGCCATTGGAAAAAATGAGTAGCTATCGATGTATCGTTGGCCAAACGATTCGTCGTACATGTAAATTAATTTACAGCCTTGCATTATGACCTCAATCGCAATCCCGGCTTTGCAAAAATACTCGAGAATCAGAAAGGAGTCGAATCTGGAGGCGTAATGAGCTATGAAGCAGTAGCCAATATATCGGGGTTTTCTGAAGCGGTTGATTAGCTTAGCGATGCAGTCGGTACCCTCCGCCGTAAATTTCTTCCCTTTGAAAGTGATTGCGCAAACAAAATTAGCCACGTGTCGCCCGTTTTCGTAACACGTTTCAAAATCGTAGAAAATATATTTCTCGCATGGCTCCTTAGGCTCTAGGGGCTGTATGAAACATTGGTGCGTCCCGTGTTCCGTCAGATGTTCTCGACAGTGGACGCATTTGTCCGTCGGGCATATGTGTTTTGCTTTCTTGTCACCCGCTTTAACGTAGTAACGCAGCCCGCATAGTTTGCAGTATTTGATAATATCACAGGAGGGGGATTCTTGACCAGGAGGAGGGTTCTTTTTATGCATTTCGAAGCAATAGCTCGATTTACAGTAGCGCAAACAATCGGGACAATGTATGGTTCTTTTAGGGGACCTGTGACATTCGGCGTCAAAACAGACATTGCAGACGTGCTTGCATTGATGGTCTCTGCGGTTGCTGTAACTTTTGTAACAAAATTGACAGACGTATGGCGAACCTAAGAAGCCTGTCAGATTCATGATCATATAATAGTGATTATCATGTAGATAGAGGAACACCGTTTTGGGATGGGGTTCGTCAGAATTTTTGTACGTTTCTAAGACCATGGCATTCGATCTGTGAAATACAACGATTTTAATGCCTAGCGCTCGTTCAAACGAAGCTATGTCGCTAAGAGCGATTCGGTCTTGAATTGAGAAGCCGACGCTGTTTTGGATGACGGCAGCCAGTTTTTCTAACTCGCTCCCGGGTAGCTGGGGGTTGAGAAAACGAGCGAGACAAATAGAGAAGCACAATTGATTTGACAAATTTATGGGGCAGAACAAATTCGTCTTTTTTCTTTTGATTACCTGATCAACGGCCAGATCTGTAAGTTTACGTCGTCGACCGCCTCCTTGTCTGTTCATGGCTACGGTAGCGTCGATCTCGACGGCGTCGTCCGATAATAACAGCTGGTTGCTCTGTAAAACTCTTTCAAATTGATCCATAAGCGAATTCACATCATAATCATTACCGGGGGCGAGAACACAGCTGATGGGTGTTTGTAGAGTGGGTGCCGACATGGTCATATTGATTACGGGTGCATCGTGGCCGATTTCTCTAGCGAAGGTGACGATCTCGCTCAGCATGCGATGTAATGAAGTGTGATAAGAGGCCAAATCTGTAGAGTTAATCTCTCTCAGATTCATGCTCCTTCTCAACGACACACTGTTGAAGCGTGGTCGCGGTAAAACGTGATATCCGTTAACGAACCCGCCTTCTCGGATCAGCGTATCAATTTCCGTACGGCTTAATCGACTCTGTCTGTTAGGGTCAGTCTCGCGTAAAGCGTCAATATTACCTGATGTGGGCCTCGTGCTGCTGCTGGTAGATGGCTGTGGAGTATCATCAGCGTCAGGATCGCTGTCGGTACATGCAGGGAGTTGATTATTTAAAACACCACCGTATTGTACAACATGATTGTTGTCTACGGTTAGCACGTGATCGTACAAATTAATATTTGAATTTACGGCTAATTCAAAAAGATCCAAATTAGAGGGGGATTGCGAAGATTCTAGATTAAACAAATACTGTTCTAAAGAATCCGGAAGCCAACTTAGCATTTCAATTTCGTCCGGTGACAGTTCTGCGTCGTCGTCTGAGCAAAAGCTTTTTGACCCATCCATTTTAGATTTCAGACCAAAACATGAAATATTACAAAATCACAAAAAGTATATGGAATAAATCAATACATGATAGATGTAAAAAACATGCATGCATGCATACAACAAAATTACAGAGTATCTGGAATATAAAAATCAATACATGCAATACAAAAGTTTAATGGAATAAATCTATATTGAATTAACTGCAACGTTCCATCTATGATGATGAGAATAATAAACCTGGGTGTCGCGAAACTCTTGACATAATGCCTCTATTAAATTAGTATCGGCGAGTGGCTCGTCAGCCGGGCGATGCTCTGCTGACACTTCTTCAACTTCGATGTCTTCTTCTTCCAACGGAGTTTGGATCGCTTTCGTACTTGTCCAAGTGATGCGTCGAGGTGTATGCCAGCTAGTCATGTGGTCGGGGCTATAGCCCGACCCTGCTGTGTAGAAATATAACACAAAAATTGTTATGGTATGATTCAATTTGTGTTTAAATGAAAATAATAATGTAGATAGTCTCACCATAAAGAAATACGCTGTCAAGACTCGGCGCAGGACCGCTCGGCGGCGTCGGACAGAAAGTTTTCCTGTCAGGACTGTTTTCAGGACTGATTGACGGGATAAAACAAAACGTTTTTCTCTCAGGACAGGTCGGTGAGGTAGGACAATCGGTTTTTCTACCCTTCTTTCTCAAAGGTTCACCGCTGGGTCCAGCGACCTGGTCTAAAGCAGAGCCGGCAGGAACTATTTGATCCACAGCGTGCGTCGGCGTGGGGTCAGGCACGTCATCATTATTCTGTTGAGCGGTGTCAGTCAGTGGGAAGCCGGGTTGCGTGATAAACTGAATAAAATCTAAAATAAATAAATAAATAAATTTTTCATAAATGTTAAGAAAAAAAAAAACATGATGTCGGCGATGGGTCTTGTCTTACCATCAGACGCGCTGTCTGCTTCAACCAGCTGAGGGGTCACTGTGAATGAAAAAAGAGAGACAATAAAATTTTTTTTTTTTTTTTTTAATTATTTATTAATTTTTTATTATTAATTTTTATTTATTTATTATTATTTAATTTTTAATTTATAAAAGAGCAGTCCTCACATGCATCATTGCTATCGTGAGCGTCACTTTCAACATTCGAACCTGTGAGGCAAAAAATCCTGTTATGAATGGAAACATTTGTGAGTCGCTTTATATGCATGTCTGATGACAGATGCTGAAAAAAAAATCATTAATTTTCTAAATGTTATTTCACCCCGGTGCTCTAGGGGCGCAATTACACCATAACTAGATGTAGTTTTAACTCCGGGACACCGGGTGTCGCCGGAGAGCATACAATTGTGTCATAACTGGATGTAGTTTTAACTCCGGGACACCGGGTGGTGCCGGAGAGTACCCGTAACAGTAACAGTAACATGCTGTGTTTAAGACACCGATTTTAGTTATAGCTGATAGACCAAAGATGACTCAATGATTAAAACACTGTACCCATGCATGAATGTTTAAAACATCATTAACTCAATGCTAATGTTAGTTATAGTTGATAAATCACATCAATAGCACATTGCATGTTTAAAGCATCATTGTATAACATTATAGCATCAAATATAGAGAAAAAATACTCACCGTTCTGCATTTTGATGAGGGAGAGAGATGATGAGATGCTGTGGTCTAAAAGTTCACTTTTATAATGCATTTCCCCTCGCCTCACACATATATATGTGATGGGTAAAAAATGGAGAAAAACACGCCTGTCCAATAGATGGCGCCATTGCACTACGCATTTTGGGGGCTTATCTCATGACCGACCATGGCCTTTTGGGGCCTACTGAATGCCGCTGACTTTATGTCAGATGCAGTAAAGGGGCGGGGACGTTGTGGCGGTTCAGCTGTGGTTTATAAACGACGTCTGGGAGGGGCTGACCGTCGAGGTCCCGGATGTCTGTAGTGAATGGGGGGTGAATACCCCGCGTATGTACTGCTGCGCGGACATCTCTCAGGGTGGAACAGCTGCACTTTAATTTTGTTGTAGCCGTCGTGCAGCTCGCACCATTTGAACAGCTTGTTTATGATTGAAAACATAATATCCAGCTGACTCAGATCTTGCCACTTGAACAAAAATTGCATTTCATACAGATTGTTATGCTCGTTAGGCAGGACGACCCCTGACCGATCTTCGGTGAGCTTTGTCTTGTCATCACAGCAGAATATGTAGACAGAATCATCCGGGTTCTTTTTAGTGTGGTCACCTACCACGCGGTACCGGACATTCGGGGTGACCCCGTCCCACTCTCCAACGTACAGAGGTTCTTGACCGCCGCTCTTCAGATCCTTCCACACAAAATTGTAAAATAATGCCCAGTCTTTTTTAGGAAATACAAGACATGCGTCTTCCCCGGGGTGAAACTCGCCCGCGCTGTCGGTGGTGTAGAGTATAACAACTTGAGTTGTTTTATGAAATCTGTACCCGATTACACGCTTGCTGTTCATCATAAATTCTCCTTTAGTCCATTCCGAAAGTTCATGGAGAAAGCTTGTCAAACGGACGTGCCCATAAGGTTTTCTCGGCGCCATAGGTAGACTGGTCATCAGACTGTCGAACGTCCTGCTGCGCAACCCCGCATCTGGGGTTTCAGGAGCTGATAATCCGTCCATGCTCATGTAGCTCATGTTTCTCTTTTTGCTGATAGCTGTAGAACACACTGGCCCCATTTATATATATATACGCTGCTCTGGGATGTGGCAGGGTGGGAGGGGAATTTTCTGATAACAGCGACTTCAAAAGATAAAACCTTCTGTCAATAACATGATTTATTATACCGCATTCAAAAACAAAAAACCAACTGTCAAATTAATCAAAACAAAAAACCTAATGTCAAAAAACCATCAAAACCAACTGTCAATCATATGATTTATTATGACAATAGGTCAAAAACCAACTGTCAAAACCTAATGTCAATCACATGATTTATTAAACAGGAAGTCCCGCCTATACAGGAAGTCCCGCCTATACAGGAAGTCCCGCCTATACAGGAAGTCCCGCCTACACCGGAAGTCCCGCCTACACCGGAAGTCCCGCCCCCTATACCGGAAGCCCCGCCCACCTGTCAATCAATCAAATTTTGACATTTGGTATAGTATACTTACTACTATTGGCTAACAATATTGTATATGAAATAAGTACTACATGTGGAACTCTCCCGAAAACTGTTAGCACGTTTTTACTAATACAGCTCTCAAGATTAACTAATTGTGAAAATTGTTGCTTATAGCATTACATTTAGATTTATACACTCTAAAAAATCCGTAAAAATAGGGCATAATGCACTTTATTAATTTTACATTAATTTGCCATATTTTTGGTGTTTTACCTGTATTTAGAATTTTGAACTTCATTGCTTTCTATTTTAGGGTTAACGGAAATGTCCGTAAAATTACTGGATAATGTCCAGGTAATAAGCTGTCTGTACTTTTTCCGTTATTTTACGGATTTATTTTTTACAGTGTAGCTTTATATTTAGATTGTGGCATTAAAGGTTGGCATTGATGAGGATTGTAGCCGATATGTTGAGCGCATGAATGCAGTGATCTTCCAATTGCAACTCAATTTCGGCACCCTAATGATTGTTTTCATCATAACTAACAGTGCAAACCATAGTGCAAACATGAGTTTTGATTGAGTTAATTGAGTTCTGGCGAGAGCCCAGATCTCAGTCACCAATAAACTTGTAAAGGGAGCATTTTTTGAACACTTTCTATATATAATTTAATCACAGTTTAAATAAAGATTATTTTCATCCCTCTAAGAGAAACAAAGTTGACCATTTAGTCATTTAGTCATTAGTCATTTGATTTACTGACACATAGGTAAAGAACATCTGACTGTGCATGAATCATTACATATCAGAAATCACTGGTCACAGATCAGTGTCAGAGGGTGAGAGAGAGGACCCAAAAGACAAAGGCAGATAATACAATTAAAGTCTTTTAATAGAAAATAAGCAATACGGCCGCTGGAGCCGTCAAACAGAAAGTCTTTTCAAAAAACGAAAACTAAAGAGGCTGTAGACCGGGGTAGATTGACCGGTCCATAGATGAGAACAGAGGTGTCAGGCAGATGGCCGTAGACAGTAGTACTCAGAGTTCCGATCACAGCATTCAGCGGCAGGCGAGCTGGGCAGAGCACAGACTGAGCATAAGCACTTGAGCTGGTCAAATCGATTCGAAGATCGTGTGAACCAGACAGGACAAGACACGGGAAGGTGATAGCGGGCCAACACATCTGTAAACAGAATTAATAATCTGGCAGAGAACAAAGGACCGACAAGGACTAGAAGTAGAAAAGCCAATCAGAGGGGAAAAGGGGAACAGGTGTGGAATGAATGAGCGTGATAGCAGCAGGTAACGAGGGACAGTTGAATCTAAATGAGTGTATGCGTGCCCGGAGGGAAAGCGTGAGTCTGAGAATGACCAGCAGAGGGAGAAAGAGAGAGAGTACCAGGATCATGACAGTACCCCTCGCCTCCTGGCGCTCCCGAGGAAGGGGTCTGGCGGGAGTGATAGAAATCATCAATGAGCGAACGGTCCAGGACGTCCTGGACAGGAATCCAACTTCTCTCCTCGGGACCGTATCCCTCCCAATCGACCAGAAACTGATGACCACGACCACGAGGGCGAATGTCCAATAACCTGCGGACAGTATACACAGGAGAGCCCTCGACACGGACAGGAGGAGCGGCAGGACGCAAAGGAGCGCGGACTACTGGCTTAAGACAAGAGACATGAAAGACTGGATGGATACTAGGGGTGGGAGAAAAGGTTGATGCATCGATGCATCGCAATTCATTATCCAACGATTCAGAATCGATTCTCAAAAATTCAGAATCGATTCTGTGTTCAATTCAAATGGCCACTTCACCACTGTGTGCGCGCGCGGTCACCGGCCAAACAGAAAAACCCGTTGATAGGCGAACGTTTGTATGCTGGTGAATTGGCTTCATTTAAGATAAAATGGACAAACTACGACCTGCTCAGGGGCGTCGCTCCTGTGGGGACACTTTTCCCGGTGAGAGGCTTCAACACCCACACGTTTTATGCAGTTTTTTCGCAGTTTTGCACAAATGCCTTGCAGCAGTCGCTCCTCCGTGTCTGCGCTCGCTGCGGCTGCCTCCCCAGTTCAAAAATGTATTTTGCTTATTAAATGCAAAGTTTTTAATTTCAAAAGCATTTGTAAATTAAGTTCATATTTCCAACAAATGAAATTCTGAGCCAAAAAAACAAAGTGGTGCTCAAATTCCTTTGCTTGCCATTAATGCTTAAAGGTCCCGTTCTTCGTGTCTTTTTGAAGCTTTGATTGTGTTTACAGTGTGCTATATAACGTGTTCATGTTTCGCGTGTAAAAAAAAACACTATTTTTAACACAATTTACTTATCTGTGTACCGCTGTTTTCACTGTCCTGAAAACGGCTGATGACTTCCTTTATTCTATGAAGTCCCTCCTTCAGAAATACGTAACGAGTTCTGATTGTGCCAGCGGTTCTCGTGTTGTGATTTGACAGCAGCTTAGCGAACGTAGCACGGTCCTGTGTTGTGAATTGACAGCAGCTTAGCGCACGTGGAAATGTCACGCCTCTTAACGGGAGATATATACACGCTTAATGATCTCTACAACGTCCCTGGGAAAGCCAAACAAAGGTGATTTGACTCCGGGATGAAAATAACAGCGTCTCGACGACATGGCGACAAACACAATCAAACGCAGCACTTCCTTTTCTCCACGCGACACGTCCTCTTCTCCACGTGGGACAGCAACAAGACCACGCACCATTTTTACGCGTAGTCTTGTGGGCGGAGGTTAGTCTGTTCTACTGTTCTACTGACGTCATTTATGTAGGAAGTACCAGGATGTAGTCCAAGCCAGCCGTTCGCTGTAGGCTTTGAAAGGGAACTTCTGTTAAATAAAATATCTTGCTTGGCATTGAACTTTGAGCTTTATAATTTTACAGGTATTATTTATGCTCTAACAGCAACATTACACACTAACTAAAGTTTGAACAATGGGATCACGAAGAACGGGACCTTTAATAACACTCCTATGTCTCCAAACAGATAAAATGTAAAGTTCATGTATTTGCACAGCAGGATAATTAGTTACCAAAAATGTATGTTAAGAATCGTTTTGGGAATCGGATCGTTACTCCCAGAATCGGAATCGGATCGAATAGTTAAGTGCCTTAAGATTCCCACTACTAATGGATACGTCGCAAATTAGGGGGCAAACTGAGTCTAACAGAGACAGGGCTGAGAACCGTAATTTTTACGCGGAAAAGCCCGATGAATTTAGGGGCTAACTTGCGTGAGACGGACTGGAGAGGAAGGTTAAGAGTAGAGAGCCATACTTTCTGACCACAGACATAACGAGGGCTCTTAACACGGCGCCTATTAGCGGCTCGACGGACGCGGGAACGGGACTTGAGAAGAGCTGATCTCACCCCTCTCCAGGTGCGTTTACAGACGGAACGTTGGACACGGAATCCTGAGATGAAAAGAGCGGAGGTTGGTAACCTAAACAACAGTCAAAAGGGGAAAGCCCGGTGGTGGAGGAAGGAGCTGAGCCGGAGCTGCTCGGCCCAAGAAGTAGGATTGCGGAAGGCAAGGCTGCGAAGGATGCAAACAATAATCTGGTTAGCCCGCTCGGCCTGACCGTTAGTCTGCGGGTGAAAGCCCAAGGATAAGCTAGCGGACGCTCTGATGAGCCGACAAAATTCCTTCCAGAACTGCGAAGCATATTGGGGACCGCGGTCTGAGACAATGTCAGAGGGGAGACTGTGTATACGAAAAAGGAAGGACCGCCTCTTGGATTGGCACCACTTCTGGGGAAGCAAAATGACGCGAGAGGGCGTCGGGTTTGACATTCTTAACCCCTGGACGGAAAGAGATGGTGAAATCAAAACGAGCGAAAAAAAGAGCCCAGCGGGCCTGACGAGCATTAAGCCTCTTTACCGAATGGATATATTCTAGATTACGGTAATCCGTCCAGACAATGAATGGAACCGAGGCTCCTTCCAGCCAATGGCGCCACTCACCTAAAGCCAGACGGACGGCCAGCAGTTTGCGGTTACAAACATCATAATTACGCTCCGTGGACGTGAGACGATGCGAAAAATATGCGCAGGGATGAATCCTATCATCGGAGGAGGAACGCTGGGAAAGGATTGCCCCCACGCCCACCTCCGACGCATTGACCTCGACGATAAACTGCTTGGAGACGTCAGGAGTAGAGAGAATAGGGGCAGAGGTAAAAAGAAACTTAAGCCGATTGAATGCCGCTTGAATGACCGTGGACCAAGCAAAACGGGTCTTGATAGATGTGAGCGCAGTGAGTGGGGCCGCGACCTGACTAAAATTATGTATGAAGCGTCTATAAAAGTTTGCAAACCCCAGAAATCGTTGGAGTGCGACACGGGAGTCCGGAATAGGCCAATCTGTAACAGCGCGGACCTTAGAAGAATCCATGCTGAGTCCAAGAAGGTAACCGACTGAGCATGGAATGTGCACTTCTCAGCCTTAACAAACAAACAATTATCTAAAAGACGTTGAAGGACACGCCGAACGTGCTGGACATGCACCTGGAGAGAGAGGGAGAAAATCAAAATGTCATCGAGGTACACGAAAACGAATATGTTAAGCATGTCTCTTAAATCATCATTGACTAAAGCCTGAAAAACAGCTGGAGCGTTGACCAATCCGAACGGAAGCACACAATATTCAAAGTGCCCTAAGGGCGTGTTGAACGTCGTCTTCCACTCGTCTCCCTCCTTAATGCGAACAAAGTGGTAAGCATTGCAGAGATCTAACTTTGTGAAGACCCTAGCTCCTTGCAAGACCTCAAAAGCCGACGACATAAGGGGCAGGGGATAACGATTCTTAACCGTTATGTCATTCAACCCTCGATAGTCTATGCAAGGACGCAAGGACCCATGCTTCTTCTTCACAAAGAAGAATCCCGCACCGGCTGGAGAGGAGGACGGAACAATGGTACCAGCGTTAAGAGACTCGGAGAGGTAATTCTCAAGCGCGTCGCACTCCAGCGCCGACAAGGAGTAAAGCCTCCCGCGAGCGGGAGTAGTCTCTGGAAGGAGCCCGATACTGCAGTCATAAGGTCGATGGGGAGGGAGAGAAGATGCCTGGGAACGGCTGAAGACCGCCCGCAAATCGTGATACTCCTCTGGCACCCCCGACAAATCACCTGGCTCTTCCTGAAACACAGAAACAGAAGACACAGGGGGAACAGCAGACACTAAACATCTAACGTGACACGACAAATTCCATGAAAGGATAGTTCCTCTGCACCAGTCTATCTGAGGGTTGTGGTCAGCGAGCCAGGGATGACCCAAAACCACGGGAGTAAAGGGAGATTGGAAAATTAAAAAGGAAATGGTCTCTCTGTGATTTCCAGAGACGATGAGACTCACCGGAATAGTAGCACAGCGGACATTAGCTAGAACGCTGCCATCAAGGGCAAGAACAGGTGTAGTCTCTTTTAGATTGATGAGAGGGATGCCCTGGTCGAGGGCCCAGGACTCGTCAATGAAATTCCCCATTTCCTTGCTCGTCCCGTCAGGAGAGAGACCACATAAGCGATCCTGTATCGATCCTTGCAATAAGTCAGTGGCTGTAGTGAAAACACAACCTCACATTGAGTCAGGAAAGAACGGCACTCGGTGGGCTCCCCAGCATAGCATGGTCGGTTGTTGACTGGGTTCGTGTGCGTCGAGAGGCCTTAAAGAAGACGACTCAGCCCGGGAACGACTCAGTTGGATAGATAGATTGGTCACCTGGACGGCCAGTGTCTCAAGGTTGTGACGGGCGGCGTTCAACTCCTCCTCGTGCTTGCCCAACATGGCCCCCTGCATCTCGAGGGCAGTCTGAAACGGGTTCTCCTTCACTGGGTCCATGAGTATGGCCAGGTTATTCTGTCAGAGGTTGAGAGAGAGGACCCAAAAGACAAAGGCAGGTAATACAGTCTTTTAATAGAAAATAAGCAATACGGCCGCTGGAGCCGTCAAACAGAAAGTCTTTTCAAAAAACGAAAACTAAAGAGGCTGTAGACCTGGGTAGATTGACCGGTCCATAGATGAGAACAGAGGTCAAGCAGACGGCCTTAGACAGTAGTACTCAGAGTTCCGATCACAGCATTCAGCGGCAGGCGAGCTGGGCAGAGCACAGACTGAGCATAAGCACTTGAGCTGGTCAAATCGATTCGAAGGTCGTGTGAACCAGACAGGACAGGACAAGACACGGAAAGGTGATAGTGGGCCGACACATCTGTAAACAGAATTAATAATCTGGCAGAGAACAAAGGACCGAGAAGGACTAGAAGTAGAAAAGCCAATCAGAGAGGAAAAGGGGAACAGGTGTGGAATGAATGAGCGTGAAAGCAGCAGGTAACGAGGGACAGCTGAATCTAAATGAGTGTATGCGTGCATGTGCCCGAAGGGAAAGCGTGAGTCTGAGAATGACCAGCATAGGGAGAAAGAGAGAGAGTACCAGGATCATGACAGATCAGGCATTATGATACGGTTACTTACATGTTGTGGTATTACTGTCGAGTCCATATTGTAAAAGTCTGTTTGCAAAGAATGCACTCAGAGTATGTGTGCGGAGTAGAGTGGGAGCAGAGCGAGGAGTGGAGCGGCGTGATTTTGAATGGAGTGAGGAGCAGATTTTTTAAAAGTCTCCTTTTTTAAGAGAGCGCTCCACTACCGCTCCAACAGGAGTACAATTCATGCCAACGACCCATAATATAACTGCATTTTTAGCCAGAACTCACACGTTAAACACATTTAACTAGCTTGATACAGATCACTCAAATCAGAAAGAACGTAAAGGTTATGATGACGGCGATAGACATGAGCAGGATGTTATATTTCAAGGAATTTATTTGTACCTTCTACATACTGAATAGGATCGAGTGAAAGCACATTTTAAACAAGTAGCACTTATTCCCACACGCAATCGCTCTCTCTAATGCATTCAAACAAATCTTACAGTACTTATCTGCTTACAGTTATCTGTATCTGATTTTGAATGAGCAGAAATCTGTAATGTAGTAACCTGTAGATAAAAATAACTGATGCAAATGCAATAAACACAATAAACTACGTTGAAACTATCTCCTATTGTTTTTTTCTGATTATTATTTATTTTTTTCATTGAATATAAACCGATCTTTTGTGATATTTCAGATCTTATTTAAATACTTTAGCCGTAAATTTCCTCTGAGCGAAGACGGAGCAGTGTTTCTGATATCAGTGAGCGAGGACTGGAGCGGGGAGTGCGAAATGATGAACCTGGAGCGGAGTGATCATTGAATGATTAGAACGTGGAGGGTAAATTGCTGCCACTCCACTCCGCTCACATACTCTGGCCAGCACCGACTCTCCTCGCCATCTCACTAACACACCAGTGGGCGGGGCTAAAGTTGCAATGATGAAGTAGGCATTGATTTTCTTCAGCAGAGGCGGTCTTTCACCGAACTTCATAGATAGGCACACTCCACAACGAGTCATTCTCTGGGCTTGGTTATAATACAAGCTGTTTTTAGACTAACAAGGAAGTTTTCAGTTCTGAAACTTACAGAATATTTGTATAGTATGATGACCTCTTAAAGCTCGAGAGAAATTTGATTTCTCAATTCATGACACCTTTAAAATATATTACTGCTTTTACAGTATTTTTGAAATGCAGCCTTGGTAAATGGACTGCATTTATATAGCTCTTTTAACAGACCAATGGCCATCCAAAGTGCTTTACACATTGCCTCACATTCACCCATTCACACACCGATGGCGGTGTCAGCCATGCAAGGCGCCATCCAGCTCGTCGGGAGCAGCTGGGGTTAGGTGTCTTGCTCATGGACACCTCGACACTTGGTCAGGTGGAACCGGGGATCGAACCACCAACCTTCCGGTTTGTAGATAACCTACATGAACCACTGAGCCACTGCCGCCCCTGAACTCTTGGTGAGCATAAGGGACTTCAGAGGCATTGAAATTCTTATCAACCTCAAACCTTTGAACAATAGGTTTTTATGAAAATTAAATAAGTAGTTTAGCCTAAATTCCAGATAAATCAAATCCTGTTTTACTTACTGAAATGTGTGGTAAATGTCATTTCAGTTAAGAAAAAAAAAGCTAAAATATAACTAATGAATATTAATTAGGTAAGGCAAGTAGGCACTAGTCCTGCTTGCATGTTCGTTCCAAGAAGTTTAGTAGACTGGAGATGCTGGAAGTGTCTACTAGTTGTTGATTTATGTGGCCAGCTAAATATTTGATTCACAAATTTTATGATTATCCCCCACAAAGTGGGCGGCAAACTTTCTAAAGGTAAATGGTACCAACACCCTTTCAGATTGTATCCCTTTAAAACCATATCACTAGAGCAAGGCATAGCTGTGATAAACCACAAATTCACTATAAGCAAACACCAGGAAACCCCAGAACCCCCCCCCCCCCCCCCCCACTATTTTTTAATTAGTTTCCCTGCAGCACTAAATAACATTAGACCACAAGAAATATGTATGCGTGTAAACTTCTAATATTTGCCTCATAATGCATGCCTGAGAGCAATGTGTCCTTTTGCGTTATATGCTTACAAAGCAATAACATGACTAGCAATTTCATTCAGCACAAGGTAAAGGTGAGGGTCACCAATCGCTGCTCTTTCTTTCTCTCTGTCAGACCGGTGACTGTAGAGACAGAGTTATACCGGCCACAGTCGCCTGTTTCTCTTGATAAGCCACTCACTCAAACACCTTTCAGGCAGCCAAGCGTTCAAGAGAGCAGGGGAAGAGAAGAAACTCTGTGCCAGATTAATCTGCAGAGATATATTTGGAGATGCAAACCTTTGACAGCCGAGCTTCACTTTCACACATGTTCAATAGATTTCCGTAGAATGGCTGCACATTCAGCATTGTGGAAAGAGGCCAAGAAAGACAAGATTTTCTTGGGGGAGTTTTCAAAGGCCTGGGCTTCGTGCTGCCTCTTTTATCTCACTCATCTAACGTTGATCAAATCATACCGTGCTTTTTTATCATGTCTGTACTTATTCTTTTATGCACCAATTCATCTTCCAAAGAGTGAACTGGACCCCATTCATAATTATTTTGTCGAAAAATGTTGTGCTGAACTGGACTACAATCCTTTTAGAGCTATAATATGCTTGTTCATAGACAATAAAGAGACTGTAATGCCATTAAAACTAAAGATAAAAGGATAACCTGAAAGGATCATGCATTTGTTCACAAGAAGAAGAGTGATGGGTGCATTTACATTTCCTGCCCTACAGGAAGGCAATTACTGCAAAACTGCTGGTCTCTGCATATAAACAACCACTGGAAGTACAGGACCTCTAATGCAATATTTAAGATGCCATGGACCCCCAATAATGATCAATGACCCAATTTATAAAATATTAGGAAATGTTTACGTTATATTTCACTATTACACTTTTTTTCTACATGTAGTTCCCTAATGTTAAATGTATTATTTATTTACGTTAAAATATATTTTTTTATTAGTTTTTAATTGTTTTACAGTGTTTTTATGTAAACCTTTTGTTTACAGTTTGAAAACCCCTGCTCTAATGTATAATATTAGTCAAAACATTAACAGTTTACTGTACACTTACCTGCCATCATTTAGGCACACACATAAACAGAATGCTTTTTGCACCACCAAAGAAAATATTTCCAAACAAAGGCAAAGCAAGCCATCTCCCAGCAACGCACATTAGTGTTGTTTCGTTCCTGAATTAATCGGTTAAGTGTGCAATTTGGTGACTCTCTCCTGAATGAATCGGATAAGCAAATAATTAATTGAGTCATTTTTAAAGACAAATCATTATTTTGTTCTTGATCAGTGCAAAATCAGTGCTTTTAAATCAGTTGTAGTCAACTGAGTGAATGATTCAATTATACTTAATTAAATAATTCATAAAGAATTGCTTCGTTCCTGAATGAATCTGTATTTTTGAACGAATCATTTGAATAAATGATTTGTACACTGTCGCCACCTGCAGCCAGCAACTTATTGCTCATGCTCACACTCGTGCACTTGTAATGTACTAAACGAGAGACTAGACGTGATTCAAGGCCCTGTTATACAGAGTAGTTCACATAAAAAAATTAGGCTTTCATAGACAATCTAGGAAGTGTGGAAGGACAGTCAAAAAGCGTTAGGTTGTGCCCCACTCTCCCCTACTATTTATTCTTCGAATAAATCTTCCTTTGGGTTTCAAAAATAACAGTATCCAAATGCAGAACGATTTTTAATTTTAAAGGCGCACTGTTCCTTTAAATTGACAGTTTATGACAATACCAGAAGGCTGGTAAGTTGATGGATTTAGAAGGTTGGAGAAAAATGTTTGTTTACTAGTTTTATTACACTGAAAATTATGTCTAATATGGCCATTCATATGGTGGCAGCATAGCCTTGGGGGGAGAGAGTACTTACATTAGCATTTTCCTTAAGAACTCACAAAAATAGTGCCAAAAAATGATTGACTGCATTGTTCATTCTATCACAGAGGAATGTGGTTTCAACAAAAAAAGATACCTTTTTCATCATTCAGTCAAATGGAGTTGTGTTGTAATAAAGAGGATCGACAGCAGCAAAAGATGTGTTAAATCATGGATTCAAAATGAGAAACAGCAAATCAGAGTTCTCTGTCAGACAAATGTTTTATCTGACAATGACCTTCAATATTTGTTAGTTTTGTGGCTTGCAGTTATAATAAAAGGGGAGGTGACGTGTTTTTGGAGATGTTTTGATGAAGTATGGACATCAGTGATGTTTCCTTGTGTAATTAAATGTCGCTGCCACTTTTACTGTCCCTCATCATTCACAAGAGCTGAAATGAGCAGACGGGTTCAGAGCCCAATTCATCATGGTTAATCATTCAGGCCAGGCTGCACGGAAGTCACTGCTGCATAGAGCTTGTTCAACAGATTAATTAAAAACGGCACAAAATCTGGTCAAGTGGGGACTACTTCAGTTTCTTAGAAATATAATTTGATTTCAGCATAGTCATTAACTAATTACAATCAGCATAAAATATGCAAATTCTCAATCTATTGTGATGATTCAAAGTGAGAGTCTGTTGCCCTTATACTCTGTCATGGCTGCTGAAATACAGAAAATACTTTTCACAACCCTTGAAAAAAGGGATGATGGTTATTGTGGTCATTGTGATATGTTAGTGCTGGAACACTGAGCTAGAGCGCCCAATGACCCAACAAACAATCCTCAAAAGGCCTTTGGCAAAATTTCAAAATAAAATAATGAGCATAAAAACACTCTATCAGAGGTCAGGCATATTTACATCTGCAAACACTTTCATTCAGCAGACTAAATCAATCCGACAGTTTCGCTCTTCTCCATAAGACAAAAATAAAGCTATAAACTCGGGGCACTTGTTACAGGGATTTAATTGGGTAAAGGCCCGTTCACACCAACTATAACTATAAAGATAACAATAAAGATATACTGTAGTTCTAAAAATCGTTCTCAATATTAAAGAATAGCAGCGTTAACACCACAGCTATAACGATAACGGCACAGAGAAACAATATTGTTGCAATCACTTTCAGAACTATTCTTTTTGTAGCTGATGAACGATAAAAACATTGACAGCCAATCAGAATCAATCCTGCTGTAACAAGCTTGAGCATTTAAAGCAGCAGACAAGCATGCACTTTGAATAAACAGAACAATATCCGCTGGTGTGGACGCTGATATAGTTATCTTTATAGTCATCGTTCTTGGTGTGAACGGGCCGTTAGTACTACTAAAAGATATACTTGAGCTAAATGGAACCTTCTCATGCTGCGTTCACACCAAACGCGAATAGAGTGTCTAAAAAAATATCCTAAAGTTATGAAACTTCTCTTTGCCCTCAGTCAAAACGATTTGGCAGACAACAAATTATAGAATCATGACACCAAAGATCACCCGTTAGATCTACACAAGACATATTCTATCTCATGTTTAACCACTACATCCGAGCCAGCGGCAAATGTCAGAAGGACTGGCCGAGGAAAGGCTGCTCTCGCCTGGATCTCACAACTCCAAAAACGCAAGAAAATTTTTTTTCTAAATAGGCGCTCTCTTTATAAATAAACCACATATTTGAGCTTTAAACAACTACATTCTCACCTGAAAAAGTCTTAAAACTACATTTTGTGACACAATAGTAGTATTTTTAAATTATGCAGGGTTTCTAATCACGTCACTTTACCATGTGACAGCAGCAAGCAGGCTCCTGATTGGTTAACGCGGTGCGAATTGACGCCAAAGTAAAACATTTTCAACTCCGACATCAGACGCGAATTCGCTTCAAACGTGTGAATGCTCAAAAAGCATCACTCCCCTGTAACGTGCGTATTACACAAGACGCTCAATTCGCATCATTCACGCGAACTGGACGCGAGTACATCGCGGCCGCGCGAAACGCGTCTATCGCGCCGCAGGACCTCCAGATGCGCGTCAACATGCCTTTCCATTGACTGAACATTTGAAATCACTCGCTCACTCTATTCGCATTTGGTGTGAACGCAGCATCACAGTGAGTGAAATAACAGACTGTACACAACATGTGTTGCATACTATAATAATAATTTGAGAATGCTTTGTGAAGAGACTCAAACAAATGTCTTTTTTATTTTGCTAAATTGTAGGCGAGTGGTTGCACATTTATTAGTTGAACATACTCTTTGTTTGTTATATAAGCTCATTTATAATGAGTAAACACAACTATAACTTCTATTATTTAGTTGAGTTGAGTTTGTCGTTCGAGTTGAGTTCGTCGTGACTTGACTCGACCGAACACAGAACTCACCAACAGCAGCACAGGGAATAATACTAGACAACGGAACAAGGCAAACACGAGGGCAGCACATGACATGATCACATGAGGGCATGGGAATCACATGACAAACCAGGAAACATGACAGTGAACATTACAAAATAAGAACATGAAACATAAACATGAAACAAACCGTGACATAATATCAAAATCAATTAATATTTAGTGAAATGACAAACATAATGAAAATTAATTCACTGAGCAAAATCTGATAAAAAATTTACTAACAGCCAAATTATTATTATTATTATTAGTAGTAGTAGTAGTAACAGCAGCAGTAGTTTACCCAAAAATGAAAATTCTGTCGTTAATTACTCACCCTCATGTCGTTCCAAACCGTTAAGACTTTCGTTCACCTTCGAAACACAAATTAAGATCTTTCCGATGAAATCTGAGAGCTTTCTGTCCCTCCATTGACAGCTACGCTGGGTGGTGTTATCTTTTGACGCAACCGACCTGGGTTCAAATCCACCTTTTCCGAAATCAATCACCTCTGAAAGGCATATTCAAAAAGTTGAAATAAAGTGCCTAACGGGTATTTAATAGTGTTTAAAGGGTAATGTTAGGAGTAGGTGTAGGGGAGGGATTTAGGGATAGGACAGGGACAAGTAATGTCCCAATAAAGCAGCATCCTTTTATGATTTTAATAAATATAATCATATACACAGAATATGTTGGTATTATTACATTTTGTTTGTATAATCAGTATTTCACTTACGGTAAATAACATCCATCACCTGTAGGAAGACATTATGTTTGCAATAATTTTTGATGATTGAAGCGTGTGAAGATGACCCCCTTCAGCTTTTTAAAGCATAGTTTTGTTTTTCTGTGCATATTGTTTTTTTACAAAGCTATCTATCTAAGCTGCTGTTCAGAGCAATGTTTTAGCCATCAGGGAAACCGTGTACACTATATATATATATATATATATATATATATATATATATATATATATATATATATATATATATATATAAAACACCCCTTGAGCACAGCATACTTATATTACCACCTTGCTATCACATTTATTAATGTGAGGAGAGCAGGCCTGATGCTTGGCATCATAAAGATTAGAGAGCTTCCACCTTCCATGCATCCCAGAGTAAGCAGGCTACATCAATAATGAAAGACAAAACAGGCCAATGTTATTAGCTTTTTTAAACACTGAAGGGATTCACAAGAACATCCAGAAACATATGACAGAAGAAATTTCCCCAGTGCCAAACAAAAGGCAACTAAAGCTCAATAGTCAAGTATTGCAATCACATTCTGCAATTTAAGGTATTGATTTGCTTTATTAAGACAGCCTGTGAAAATAAATTAAATTCCCATGCAATTATCATGAAAAATGCGAACCAGAAACATTTAATCCCATTTCAAATTCCACTCTGCTTTATTGCACTGGTTCGTTTCGATCATGCCATTGTCATGAAACTGATAAGCATTCCCCTGTTGCAGTCAACACAAGAAAAGAATCATCACGCAAATAAATAAAGGTCAACAACCATAATATATCCCACTTGCATCTGCAATGTATTTTCCTGATGGCCTGGCAGATTACAATTAGAGCCAGTTCACTTTTCTTTGTTTTGTTCAGAAAGGTGGATTAGTTCTATAGGCGATCGGCTCACTGGTCTGCCCGACAAAGTGGTGACAGTGCACTGATTGCTTTCTGAGTTCATCTGTTTCAAACACTCCCTCCACTGCCCGACATGCACCATCTGATTGGAAAGGTGGGAACGATCAATCTGAAAGCCTGTGAGATGTGCTGGACAGCTTCATTCAAAATTTTGTTTGTGCTAGCCACAAGCACATGGGGGAATGCTGTTTTATAAGATCCCTTTCCGGCTCACGTAAAAGTGGGCAGTTTGATGTCGTTCCTTCCTTTAACTGGCTCACTAAGCAAATCATTCACCAAAATTCTTAAATTTCTTCAAATTCAAAAACTTCTGATGTCATAATATATTTGGGTAGAAAACAGACCAGTGTTTCAATTTCAATTAAAATGTATTTGTGTAGCGCTTTTCACAATACATATAGTTTTGAAGCAGCTTCACAGAAAATGCTTTTTTTCATTGTATTCAGCTAAACAGACACAATGAATGTATTAGACAGCCATTACAACTTGTGGTCATAATAATTTAGATATAAGGATAATATCACATTATAATATTTGAAAATGTTGCGTGACCAGTCACTGAGGTCAACTGAAGTCCAATTGTCAGCCTAGTTTGTGAATGAATCAACCCGAATGTTTTTGTGAAGTTGATTAACTGATTCATTGCAAGGTTACACAACAATTTTTCTGCTAGTTGCCAAGGCAAAATTTATCGTTTTAGTTTAACTTGACATACTAAAATTACACAAATTAATAAAAGGTATATAGACATATTTAAAACAAACTACAAATGACAAAACACAACACAATTACTCAAACTTTAACTAAAATTAAAATGATAACAGTTTCAGTAAAACGTTAAGGAGCCATTGGGACAAGGGAACCCGGTAAAGCCATAAGGTCGAGGGTCTCTGGTGGAGCTGAAAGTGGGAGGAGCCAAGGCGTAGCTGACAGGTTGATGGACGAGATGGAACAAAGGGATCATAGGCCGGAAGCGCAGCCACAGGATCCTTTCACTCGGGAGAGGTTGGTGGTTGCATGACCTGAGGCTCCATGTCACAGCAAAGCATCACCAGGGAAGGCGAAGGGCTGTAGGCATCCAGCAGAGGTGGGGCTGGAGGACTGGCTGAGATTTGTGGTAATGGTGACAGAGGTAAGCTTGATGAGATCAATGACAGTAATTCCAATTCCCAACAGGTTAACGGAATAATCTCAGTGCTGTCTTGAAACAGCGATGATTCAGACAGATAATACCAGGTGGGAGGCAGTACCTCCATGTCCAAATCCATCAACCAGTCCCCCGTGTCCAAATCCCACACATCGCAGTGGGCAGCCGCTCTCCGTCTGCTGGAGGTTCATGCTAAGTCTCCGTGGTTGAGGGTGGTGGGCTGGGCTTTGGGTCTGGCTGTGTCCTGGATCGGGGACTGTAGACCAAATTTTACTAGTAAATATTACTTTTCATTAATATTCATAATTAGTTACTATTATTACTACTCTGTATTATTATTTTTATTATCATTCATAATCATTTATAATCATTGTATGCTTTATTACATGTATGTGAGAGAGCATGGGAGAGTTAACTTTGGACTATGGTGTTCCATGTGTGCACACGGTGAAACAGCATGTGACTTTAATGCATATGTGTACATTCAGTTAATGGAAACCAGATGTTTTTGGGGGTGCATAAAAGCATAAGCCTTTTTGTCCGAAGGGCAGAGAGAGAACTGGAGAACAACAGTGAAGCTATGTTATAACGTCTCTCCAGAACTGTTTTTCTCTCCTATGGCTGACAATAATAACAACAATTATTTAAAATAAAGAAATCTCTTGACAAAGCAACTGGTGTCTGGTCCCGTAAATTAAACTACGGGGGAAAGAGGCAAATTCCAAGTCTACATTTGGCGTCACGAACAGGATTGCATCTTCAGCCAATTATCTCTGTCAATCAGGTAAGATTTGTTTTACTTTCTAAAAGTACTAAGCCTGCCTGATGATTAGAGATTTTGACTGAAACTGCAAAAAATAATTGTGTTACTTAAAATACCAGTCATGTTGTCAGACATAGTAAAATAAAAATAAATGTAATTTGATTAGGCTTATTTAAGTTGCTCGGATCAGTGGACCTTCAAAAAATATATATATTTGAATGAAGCTGGGATAAAAGTGGATCTTTGGTATTAAGAAGACCATTTAGTCAAATTTTTAGGAGAATAAGCCATAAGGCAATTTAGCATGGAATAAAGCGGTTTAAAGTGGTGGATCTAGATTCGAAAAGGCGAATCCTTTAAATAAGAATCCTAAAACGTTTAAAACACGCTGGAGTAGCTAATATTGTGGGCATTCTGATTTTGACAGTGAAGCTGTTCAATATTTGAGGAGGAGAAATTGATCAACTGAGTTCAACTGAATAAAGAAACAAAAATCTAAGAAAGAAAATTATCTAAGTTAAACAAAAAAAAAAGAAAGAAAGAAAAACAATGAAAATATAAGAGAAACTTTTCTTTTAACTTTTTCCCCTCTTTTGTTCATTAGTTATTAGGAGGGAAAGGGAGAGAAGCAGAGTAGCCCCCTCCCTTCAGAATTCACCCTATAGACACACACATATATATCCTCCACACACACACACACACACATGCACACACATACATACATACTTATACAGTTCTTCGGAGATCCACACACACGCACACACATAGCTTAGAGAAAAGAGAGAGAGAGAGAAACAGGTAGCCCCTCCTTTGGAAATCCACACACACATATAGTATCCATAGCTTAGAGAAGGGAAAGAGAGAGAGAGAGAGAGAGAGAGAGAGAGAGAGAGAGAGAGAGAGAGAGAGAGAGAGAGAGAGAGAGAGAGAGAGAGAGAGAGAGGGAGGAGCAAAGCAGCCCCCTCCTTTGGAAATCCACACACACAGACATATCACTGCACTACTGCTCTGAGCGCAAAGACACAGAGTGACCAATAATTAGCAAAATGGCAGAAAGTAACAGCGGAAAAATTTCTGCTTGGTACTTGGAAAAGAAGAACAAGAAGCAAACAAAGTTTTTGAAAAAAGGACTTGATATTAATGCATCCATGGATGAGCAGTTAAGCTGGTTCGAAAGTCAAAAAGACTTTATCAAGTTGAAAGTATTTCCAATAATGGCAGCTAATTGGATCGTGAAACAAGGTGGAGTTTGTTGCAGCATTGATGGTTGTCCAGTTCCATTTGCTGAAGCAATGAAGCCACAAGTTGAAGCATATAACAAGTTGAGCAAAATCATGTCCATCACATGTACAGAAAAAGAAAACATCACCAGTGATGATTAATTTGATCCAGATTGGACAGATATAATAGCCGAAGCTGAAAGGAAATATTCAAAAACACAAAATGTATATAGCTTCTGTACAAGCAGCTCCAATAATTACCAGATCTAAATCAACCCAGCCACACAGAGACATGTTGCGATGTACACCCGGTCATAATTATGGATCGGACTGGGGTGATGAGAAGAGATTACGACATGATCACAATTGATAAAGTCGGTCTTGAATTTTCTCCACTTGCTGTTAAAAAGGAATAATCTGAAATGATTACAGAAGAGAAACCATTCACACCAGGAGAACGTCAAGCCATTCTCACAGCTTTGCCTCCTTTGAAGAGACAAGATCCAAACACAGAGTTTTGGAGAGAATTAGATTCCTTGATTGAAGCACACCAAATGACACTAAGAGACATACACACCATTGTGAAAGCTAAAATCCTAAGAGACAGATGGGAAAGCTTACTAGCGTCGATAACAACAGCCCAATGGATGGACTTGTGGGTAGATGGCCAGGGGCGACCCCTGGGTCTTTGGCAAGCATTAGATGGATTCCGAAAAGAAATCCAAGAGATCTTGGGAAGTGGTAAAATCCCTTTCACATCAGTGACATTGATTAAGCAAAAAGACGATGAATCTCCAGATGAATATGCCTTGCGCAAATGGAATGCTTATGAAAGATGGGCACTCTGTGCTAAGAAATATCCAGAAAGAGATGATGTACAGTTTACTGACACACTTGTGGATGGCTTTAGCACAAAATACCAACAAGCTTTATCGCTTGGAGTCAATCCAGGAGAAACATTTGATCAAATTATGCAATGGGCTGGTCGTCTAGAGATGGCTATGAGATCAAACAAGGATGAAGGAAACAAGCCAAACCGAAGAGGAGTGGCGTCAGTTCAATATTCAAAGTTCACGGTTTGCAGCAATTGTCGAAAGCCTGGCCACTTCAGAAGAGACTGTTGGGCTAAAGGAGGAGGAGCAGAAGGGAAAGGTCCGTCATTTAGACAGGCCAGTTTGAAAAACAAGGATGAAACCCCTCAAGGGAAGATATGGACTGAAGAGCAAGTTTGTCAACTTATTGAGGGAATTATGTGTCCACAATAGGAATCAGCGGCTCCCTGTATGAGTAAGAAGAGTGACAATCGACTTTTCATTCCTGCACTAATAGGGGGCCACCCATGTGACTGCCACTTAGACACAGGGGCTTCGATTTCGATAACTGACTTGAACTTACCTACGACACATGAAACTATGGAAGTCGAAGGAGTTGGAGGAGAAATCACAACATTTCACAAAAGTATACCAGTTCCTCTGCAAATACATGAAGATGAAGTCTTTATGGGTGGGGCCGAATTCACAAGGAAGCCTTGTTGGCATGGACATTCTACCATTGTTGAACATGATCATATTCACTGACAGTCGCCAAATTGCTACAACAGCTGGAATAATACCACACGAAGATCGCACATGTAATATAAGTTCTGTTGGTGTGGCAAAACCAATCATCAGAGATTGGGGAAAAGAAGGTGTGTGGGGTCTTCTGTGCAGTTTACATCCAGATGTTTGGGCTAAACACAAATTGGACTGTGGAAAAGCCAACATTGATCCTGTTGTTATTGAAGGACCGATACATGCCCCTCATAAACAATACCCCATCCAACCTGAAGCAAGACAAGCCATGGAAGAGATAGTGGTAGACTTGGAAGCTGAAGGGATCATCAGACAAACTTCATCTACTACCAAAAGCTCTGTCTGGCCTGTCAAGAAATCGGATAACTCATGAAGGTTAACAATCGACTACACAAGACTCAACAGTGTAACACCAAAACCACACCCAATTGTAGCTAATCCTGCTACTATTCTGAATGATATTCCAGGAAATGCAAGAATTTTTACACTACTAGATGTGCTGTCAGCGTTCTGGTCTATACCTATTGACGAGAAATCTCAAGAGAAATTGGCCTTCACTGTGGGCGCAAAACAGTATGTTTGGAATAGACTCCCACAAGTTCTTAATCTTTCTCTAGTTGTATTTCATAGAGCTCTGGACCAGTTCTTAACTGAGCAAAAAGCTGAAATTGAGAGCTCAGGAAGTGTTTGCCTTCAATATGTTGATGACTTGTTGATTGCAAGCCCAGATGAAAACAGTCATGTATCAGCTCTTAACATTGTTCTACAAGCTCTTAGGAAAGGAGGATTCAAAGTCAACCCCGACAAAGCACAGCTGGCCAAATCCAAGGTTATCTATCTAGGCCAATAAATATCTATCGAGGGAAGGAGGATGACAACAGAGTGTGTAGAGGCATTACTGCAACTTCCAAAACCTCTAAAAGTTACAGGAATGCGGAAAGTGATGGGACTTTTCAACTATTGTCGTCAGTATACTGTATACCTGATTTTGAAAACAAGAAAAAATATCTTACGTCATTTTACTTATCTAGTAAATGCATCTTGATTTGAGAATTTTTTGATATTTGGACTGGAAACAAGAAAATACTAAATAAGAAGAGCGTTTTTTGCAGTGTCATTACTACTGGAGCTGCCAGTTTGCTACATTTCAAATAATTCAACAGCAAGCAAAAACTATGCAAAAGCTGCAGCTCTTCAGGCGAACTCAGTGTCCAAATTGACTCACTTGCTTTCATTCACTCCTTCAAATAGAGGAACTTAAATAAACATGATGATAAACTAAATGATGAACAACTGTGATGACGATTAGTGTCCATGGAAACTGATGAGTGCCAGGAAACCCAAACAAAAGGACACATGTGACTAATGAAAACAAACTAAAAGTCCATGTAAACGAAACTAAGAATAAACACTACTGCATAAGTGTGACACTAACACAAGCACCAAGACATTTTTGTGACAATTTTATGACACTTTTGCATTCTTTTAGAAGCTTAAGACCACCGGCCAACCAATTTAAATTGCATGGAAAAGAGAAACCAGCACATTTCTTCAAATCCTTCTGTGTTCTAAAGAAACAAAGTTCCCTTTCGTTCAGTCACTACGACGTAACGTTAGTGACTAACGAATGGGGGTTTCGCTTAGAAGCCAATCATCTTCTAGATTTTAGAAATGTCCAATGGCGTGCCAATGCCATGGGCATGCGGAATTTGCATACGTAACTCCGCCTCACCGCATGAGTATAAAAGGAAGTACGTAGCAATATCCCATTATGTTTCTGCATCAGAGCCAAGAGCATCTCTTCACTCCTGCAAGCCTGAATTCTGAAGTCCTCTCTTCAGTCTTCGAGACGAGCGGTTCTCCAGAGTGTTGGTGTGACGGCGTGTTCCAGTGATCTCACATTGCCTGCCAGAGCTTTCCTCTCACAAAAAGAGCTTGCGCGTGGCACGTCTTTTTCAAGACGGTTCGCCCGTGCACTTCCGGGTGCGATTGATCTCCGTTGCTGTCTATGGGCACATTCACTGCTCGTTGTGTTTGGGCTTCAGCACGTTCGGGCAGTGATTGTGGATGTGTCATGTTCCCACTGCGGGAACGTGACCATTGCGATGTCGCGGTCGAGACTCAGTGATCTCCGTGAGGAGAGAGAGTCCACTTTGCCACACCCCAATCTACCGTCTCTGAGAGAGGTGGTACTTTGGCTGGTGGCCAGGGTTACCTGAGGGCGGTGCTGTGGTATTAAGAACCCCGATGATACGTTCCTCGGGCCACGCCCCCCTCTCGCACATCGCTTCCCGCGAGTGCTGGACTGAAACAGCGGCCCGTCTCTGACGCCTCGTTCGTTTCGTTCACACACCAGATAGCACTGATATGTCGATCGCCGCATCCCAAGGTGGGCTAGAGTCCTTTGGGATGACGATTAGGTTGTGTTCCGCCTTTGGGTGTGCCAGCGCTGCCTGATCCGATCTAGAGTTGACAGCCATGTTATCTCAGGCAGCCGCGAGCCTCACGCTGGTGTGGAACCCCGCCTTGTCGCGAGTGCTCGTGGTTGTGCGATCGGTTTTTGGGAGCTGTTGGGCCCCGCCCCCAATGCCTTTCGCTCCCGAGGTGCATGAGGAGATCACGCGGTCCCGGAAGTCCCTGTGCTTCCCGCGACCGTTTGGTGGCCTCCTCCGCCTTCTCTGCCCTTGATGGGGCCGCGGCCTAGGGTACACTGGGGCCCCCCCCACTGTTGAACACTCTGTTGCGCACTACGGTGTCCACAGAGGGCTTTGACGTGGTGTGGCTGTCCTAAGCACCCTCCCTAAGCCTGTGGGCTCGTCTACTTCGGTGGCGTGGTCCTGCAGAGCTACGGGGCAGGCCGCAGCCCCTTTGCACAAGGGTGGAGCTGACCCAGGGCTCTTCTATGAGCTGCGTGCCACCACTGATCCCGCCCTCTGGGTGGTGAAGGTGGCCACACGCTCCCTCGGTCGGGCGATGTCCACAGCGGTGGTCCGGGAGAAACACCTGGCCTTACCTGGTGATGTGGGGGGGTTGAGTGAGCCCGCCTCCTCAACTCGCCCATATCCCAGGCTGGCCTCTTCGGCAGCGCGGCTGAGAACTGCACCCAACGGTTCTCTGCCGCCCCAGAGCAGACTGAGGCTGTAACACGTACTGCCCCGGCGGCTAGCTGCTGCACCCAGCCACTCGCCGCCGAGGGCGCCCTCCCTCCTCCCGCCCGGCCCCAGCTGCCCCCCGGGCCGCGCCACTCTCATCCCATTCTGTTGCCAGCCTCCTCTCAGAGCAGACCCCAGTGGAACGTGCGTCCTTCCCTTGTCTCCTCTGTCAGAAGGCAGCTGCTGGTATGTCTGTGGTTCGAGCGACCCCGTTGGTCAGTTCCTGGAGCCTGGCTACAGCTTCAGGGGCTGTCCTCTGGGTCGCGAACGCCATCAGGCTCGGCTACGCGATTCAGTAATAGAAGGCCCCAGTCATGCGTGCGGAGGTTGCCACCCTACTGGCAAAGGGTGCGAGTCTATCGAGGCAGCCCTTGCGCCACTCAGGCAGCACGGGGTTCGCATCTTGAACTACTTCGATGACTGGCTCATCTCTGAGGTCCCACAGACCAGTGATGGCAGTGTATGCTGCCCCCCGGGCCACGCCGCTCTCATCCCATTCTCTCGTGAGCAGGTGTGCGGACACAGAGTCCAAGTGCTCCGGCACTTGGCCCGTCTGGGCCTGCGGGTCAACTGGGAGAAGAGCGACTCTGCCCCGTGCAGAGGAGTATGGTCTCAGTATGGTTTCCGACTCGGTTGCCATGTGCGTGCTGCTTACCAGCGAGCACGCGCAGTCACTGCTGACTAGTCTTCGTTAATTCGAGAGCAAGAGTGCGGTCCCACTGAAGTTTTTTCAGAGGCTCCTGGGGCATATGGCATCTGCAGCCGCGTTAACGCCGCTCGGATTGCTTCATATGAGACCGCTTCAGCTTCTCATAGCTGGGTCCCAGTGACTCGGGCCTGCCTGCAGACCCTCACCCCGTGGCCGAACCTCATTTCTATGGGCCGGTGGCCCTTAGGACGAGTTTCCAGGCATATTGTTGTGTCAACAGATGCCTCCTCCACGGGCTGGGATGCCATGTGCAATGGACGTGCTGCTGCGGGCTCCTGGATAGGACCCCTGCGCCTCCTGCATGTCAATTGCCTCGAGTTGCTGGCACTACGGTTCGCCCGGCACTGCTTCCTACCGTTGCTGAAGGGTCAACATGTACTAGTCCGGTCAGACTACACGGTCAGTAGCGTACATCTACACCCAGGCGTGCTCCCACCGTATGTCTCAACTCGCCCGCAATCTCGTTCAATGGAGTCAGAAGCATCTGAGGTCCCTTCGTGCTGTCCATATTCCGGGAGTACTGAACCGTGGAACAGTTCGGCGACGCGCAGATAGATCTGTTTGCCTCCCACGACTCTTCCCATTGCAGCCTGTTTTATTCCCTGACAGAGGGCACGCTCGGCACGGATGCACTGGCGCACAGCTGGCCCCGGGGCCTACGCAAATATGCGTTCCCCCCAGTGAGCCTTCTCGCACAGCTCTTGTGCAAAATCAGGGAGGACAAGGAGCAAGTCTCACGTGATCCTGAGACCCCGGCCTGGATATGTGCCCAAGGTTCCCACCACTCCGTTCAGTGAGTCAGGTGGTGAACCTGCAAGCGCTGCCCATGGAGGGGGCAGACCCAGCTTTGGCATTGCTCTGTCCAGTACGCGCGCTCTGCGCTTACCTAGACAGGACGCAATGTTTCAGGACCTCAGACCAGCTCTTTGTCTGTTATGGTGGAGAGCTGAAGGGAAGAGCTCTCTCAAAGCAAAGGCTGTCTCACTGGATAGTGGACACCATTGTTTTGGCTTACCAGCAGCAAGTTCGACCATGTCCCCTTGGGGTTCGGGCCCACTCCACTCGGAGTGTGGCCTCCTCTTGGGCTTTAGCGCATGGCGCCTCGCTAACAGACATCTGCAGAGCTGCAGGCTGGGCGGCACCTAACACATTCGCCAGATTCTACAATCTCCGAGTGGAGCCAGTGTCCGACTATGTACTCGCCCCCCCCCGAGGGGCCGGTAATGGGCCAGGCTCAGGTGTCTTCGCTTGCTCGCCATTCCACTCCACGGACTGGATAAATGCGATATTCTCCTCAGGTGAGCTTCCCGAAAACCCTGAGTCCCTCCAGCACTGTTTACGTCGACACCTGTGTGTCTGCCCTCTAACGAGCCCAAACCCTCGTGTCCGGCCAGGTGCCCCGTGTGCATGGTTCCCCTCCGGCGACCCCCACATGTGTATTTCCACCATAAGCCTCCTCAGTTAGCAGGTGTCTTTCCCTTGGCAAGTCCCTGCCACCCCTATGGTTAAAAATCCACCTTCGGCTGGTACCCTAGAGTTTTCCCATATGCAGCCCTTAGCGGGTCATATACGGGTAGGCATCTTTGCATATCTCCACTGGAAAATGCTTCCCAGTGTACCTTGGTATTCCTGTGATAAGTCCTTCGTCCATACTAGTCTTACGACAGGGTACTCACACTTATGCAGGGCACTGGAAGACAGCCGAGTGGCGTGATTATATTGGGACCCCCATTCGTTAGTCACTAACGTTACGTCGTAGTGACTGAACGAAAGGGAATATCTCGGTTACGGATTTAACCCTCGTTCCCTGAGGAGGGAACGGAGACGTAACGTCCCTTTGCCACATCCGCTGTACTGCTGGAATGGCCGGGAGTTCGAGGGTTACATCCGTAACCGAGACGTTATATGGGATTAAAGCAACATGATTAAATTATTTTCATTTCTGGGTGAACTGTTCCTTAAAGAATGAGACATTTTCATTACAGTACAACCTTAAGACTGAAGAGTTATGCATAGGTTTTATGTAAACTCATTTTCCCCTTTTTTCCCTGAACATTATGCAGGAGCATGAAAATTTTGCTTATAAGACCGTTGTACCATATGCTCATATTATTATGTCCAAACGTGCTCGATAAGCTGGGTAGAGACAGGTGACAGAAAGCTCATTAATTAAGGATTTATAAAAATATCCATTCTTCATGCAGATTACATAGATGAAAGTACATGTGGTGAGAAAGCACGAGACCTTCACGCTCGGGCTTACAGGGAACATTAAACATGATGACAGCAGCAGAGCATTTCTGAAGAGGCGATCTGCTTTTATTAATAGCATTTCGCATCCGGAATAAAGCAATCTGAGGAGATACATCGACAAATGTCAAACATGGATAAATGGATTAATAATATCCTTAAACATCCCCTCTTAATGCCTCCTTTCTTCTTTTCACCTCCCCTCCCTATCTTTCTTACATTCTCTCCTTGTAACGTTGGAGCAGAGCTGGGTGATAAGAACCAATCTCCCAGACAAAAAACTCTCCATAGAATTTAATCTCTTTCTGCTTTTTCTGTCTTCTCAGACAGCCTGCTGCTGCAGCAGCGGCTGAGGCCTTCATTACTGCAGTCTCAGAACACAATCAGCACAAAATTATGGACTATATTGGTTTTCTGTATCCTCAGACTGCCGTACAGCGAGATGGTTTAAGTGCTAACGAATCTCTGAGTGTCTTTTTTTTTTTTTTGGTGACAGGTTTTTTCAATATCTCTTGCCATTTTTCATGAAAATGTCCTTATTTGTGAAATGGATAAAGTCTGAGATCACACTGACAATCTGGGATTACTTTTTTCTTAAATCTGGAAATAAACAGAATCATTAAATACAATTTTAGGATTTACTTTTTTGTTGTTGTTGAAGAAATAAGAAATTTACCCTTCAGTCACTACCAGGTGTGGTTTGAACATGTTTTTTTGCGGTATTAAGTGTGAGAGATGCGATCATAATTATGGGTTAAAAATAAGATAAAAAGCCACATCTAATGTAACTGAATTATTTTGATAATAAACATTGCAACATACATTTATAACTAATTATATTGACAAATTATATTAATAACAACTAATTGGAGTACATTTGACAAGAAAATACTATTTCAGTTTTTCTACTTCAAAGCTTCATATTTAATTCAATGTGTTGCTTGCTGTTTTACAGGAAAACATGCTAAGATTTTTCTCCATCTAATGAAAGTGAATGAAGCCCAATGTAAACAATTCTTGACAATCAAAAATCCATATTTGTGACCCTGGACAACAAAACCAGTCATAAGTCGCATAGGTATATGTGTGGCAATAGCCAACAATACATTGTACGGGTCAAAATTATCGATTTTTCTTTTATGCCAAAAATCATTAGGATATTAAGTAAAGATCAAGATATTTTGTAAATTTCATACAGTAAATATATGTATATATATAAAAAATATTATTATTAGTAATATGCATTGCTAAGGACTTCATCTGGATAACTTTAAAGGTGATTTTCTCAATATTTAGATTTTTTGCACCCTCAGATTCTAGATTTTCAAATAATTTTATCTCGGCCAAATATTGTCATATCCTCATAAACCATAAATCAATTGAAAGATGATGAATATGATGTATAAATTCACATGACCCCAGGTAATGAATAATGGTCTTGTATTGGAGAAGGGTCAGTCACTTTCAGAAAACATAAAAAAAAAAAAAACCTTTTTACCTACAAGCCCTTTGTCGGCTTAGGTCTTGTGGAGTCATTTGAAGCTGCCTAAATGAGTGTGTAAATAATCAGGACATTTTTGGGGTGAACTATTCCTTTAAATGAAAATATGGTCATTTTTGTTATAAAATATTTACTTAAAGGAGCTGTATGTAGGACTGTGGCCAAAACTGGTACTACAATCACTTTCAAATTACTGCAAGTACCCCAACTCGAGGTTGCCAGATAGGCTGCAGGATCCAGCGGGAACGTAGGCTGCTACACGGAGCTTTCAATGGCAAGTGACGAGTCGTACACAGTAAGACAAGCGTTTTTGTCATAAGTAGGCTAACAAATAACAAACATTGCCACAGCAAGTATAACGCGGGACAAATTACGCCATGTCAGCGTTCAATATCAACAATGGCTATCACATGGTTGATTTCAGTCCCATCAGAAACGATTGAGAGTAACTAAATAACATTTGCAATGGTCATACAGGTCAACTTGCAGCATGTTTTATCCACTATATATACGAAGAAAGAATGAGGAATCATTTTTACCGAGGTAACGTTAGGCTACTGTCTCAAATACGTTTTCACATTGCCATAATAGGCGTGCTAATGTTGTTTTCATCAGCGTCTCAGCATAATGACAGAGAAACGGGCTCTGATAATGCATTACTAATGTTAGCAATGACGACTCGCCATTTTTATTTACCAAACAATTCCTTAACGTTACTTTTTCAATTCAATGACCCACCTCCTCCATCTGCGCTAACCTAACGTTACTTTGCATGAACATGCATAACTTTGTTCGACTGTCGTGAATATTTGAAATGTCCATTTACATTAAGTACAAGTTAGCCAAACATAGATGAACCTTACCTGTCCAGGAGAAAATTAGCAACGTTAGCGTCAGTCTTCAAATTCTTCTCCGTTTTCAGCCGTCTCCATCTTTCAAAGGCATCTCCTATACAAATCCTTGTTTTATTTCGGACACTGTCACAACGTTTTTCTGATTCATATCGAGGTCGTTTAGGTTTCGTAAAGTTAGACATTGTTTATCCAAAAAGTTTGTAGCTGCAGCTGTGGTAACTAGCAGAGCTGGCAACCCGAATGCAGAAACACTACTGACTTTGTGATTGGTAGATAGGTGGAGGGCGGCGCTTCAGGCATGACACAACATGTCAACATCAACATCAGTTGAGGGCTGCAACTTCAATTTTAAAATGACAATATCTTGGCCGGACAACTGTTGTCAGTGATATAAGTATTTGAAATTAACATGATTTCTTAATGTCTATTGACATATTAGGGCCATTTTATGATTAATTGAAATACATTTCTTACATACAGTTCCTTTAAGTATATCATTATACCTCAAAGTCCTATTATATGCACTGTAGATTAAATTTTACTATTAAATGTTTTTTATTATTAGTATTCATAATCAGTTTATATTATGCATTTTTATTATTATTCTTTATTAATACTCACTATCATTTGTTTTAATCATTATTATTTAGTGTGCATTTGTATTAATATTATTTACTAATATTCATTATCATTTGTGTTGTATCATTCATAATTATTATTATTTGTATTGCATTATTATCTAGTCAGAGTAAGTCTGAGCACATGAAGTGTGAGAGACATGGAGAGGGGATCATGTGTAAGGAATATGTAGCATAAGGTTTCAATTATGCACATGTGACTGAAGTTTTCTGTAAGAAAGTATTGTTGTTGTTTTCCTACGAATGCATATGACATGTCACAAGTTCTCTTTAAGACATATTTTGAACAATGAACAACAAGTTTCTCTATGCATATGTTCAAGGGTATATTGTGCCACGTGAAAGCACGAGGTATAGCGTAAATAACCTGTTTTTCTGGTAAACAATTATTTCACTGTTTAAGCAACCTATAAAATCCAACTGGTTGTCCAGGAAGACAGAGGAAGAAGCTGGAATGAAGACCATCCGTCAGAAAATTGTCTTCCTCTCCCTATGTCTGACTTATAACAATAAAAGATATCTCTTGACAAGATAACTGGTGTCCGGTCCTGTGAATTAAACCACGGGGGAAAAAGCTTAATTTTTAAGTCTACAATTTGGCGTCACGGAACAGGATTGCATCTTCAGCCATTTGTCTCAGCTAATCAGGTAAGACTTTTTTCTTTCTAAATAGTTCTAAGTCTGCCTGATGGTTAGAGACATTGACTGAAACTGCTGAAAAGAACTGTGTTATTTGAATACCAGTTGTGTTGCCAATGAATATATGTGTCAGACATAGTAAAAGTAATTTAAATAATTAAATTTGATTTGGCCTATTTAAGTTGCTCAGATCAGTGGACCTTCCAAAAAAAAAATATTTGAATGAAGCTGGGGTAAAAGTGGATCTTGGTTAAAGACCATTTAGTCAAATTTCCGATAGAATGAGCCATAAGGCGATTCAGCAATTAGCTTGACATGGCTGCGAGGTGGTGAATATAGCGGATCTGCAATAATTGTGATTGCAGAATTTATCCTAAAATATTTCACACACCACAGATCCGTGCTGTTACAGACAGACGGGGAAGGTGTCAAGTGGTGTTTGGATTAAAAGCAGTTTAAAGTGGCGGATCTGGATTCGAAAGCGGAATCCTGTTTATGAAGAATCCTAAAACGTTTAAACGTGCTGAAGTAGCTGAAATCGCGGGCGGCATTCTGATTTTGACAGTTAAGCTGTTCAGTATTTGAGGAGAGAGAAATTGATCTGAGTTCAACTTAATAAAAAAAAAAAAAAAAAAAACAAACAAAAAAAAACAAAACATAAGAAATTTATCTGAGTTAAACAAAAAAAGGAAGAAAAACAACTGAAATATATAAGAGAAACATTTATTTTTTATTCTTCACTTCTTTTTGTTCCTTCAGTGATTAGGAGGGAAAGAGAGACAAACAGGGCAGCCCGTCCCTTCAGAATTTACCCTATAGGCACACATATCTTCTTCTTCACACACACACACACACACACACACACACACACACACACACACACACACACACACACACACACACACACACACACACACACACACACACACACACACACACACACACACACACACACACACACACACACACACACACACACACACACACACACACACACACACACTTATACAGTCCTTTGCAGATCCACACACACACACACAGTATACATATAGCTTAGAGAAAGACAGAGAGGAGCGAGGTAGCCCCTCCCTTGGAGATCCTCTCACACACACAGACATACCAAAGCCCTGCTGTTTTAAGAGCACAGACACAGAAGTGACCAGTGTTTGCAAAATGACAGAAAGTAGCTATAATTGCAAAACAATTTCTTCATGGTATCTGGAAAAGAAGAAAAAGAAGCAAACTAAGTTTTTGAAAAAAGGACTTGACATTAATGCATCCATGGATGAGCAGTTAAACTGGTTCAAGACTCAAAAAGACTCTATCAAGTTAAAAGTATTTCCAATAATGGCAGCTAATTGGATCATGAAACAAGGAGGAGTTTGTTGTGGTATTGATGGTTGTCCAGTTCCACTTGCTGAAGCAATGAAGCCACAAGTTGAAGCATATAACAAGTTGAGTAAAATCATGTCTATCACATGTACAGAAAAGGAAAACATCACCAGTGATGATTCATTTGATCCAGATTGGACAGATATAATAGCTGAAGCGGAAAGGAAATATTCACAAACATCAGCAAAATCATCAACAACTGTAACACCACCTGTTTACAAGCCAATTTATCCAACTTTGCCTGAACAATGTACAAGTTACTCTAAACCTCTGATGCAGCCTCAAGCTTCAAGCTCGGATGGAGTTCGGGTTGACAAAATGTATATTGCTTCTGCACAAGCAGCTCCAATAATTACCAGATCTAAATCAACCCAACCCAACAGAGACATGCTGCGATGTACTCCTGCTCGTACTTGTGGATCCGAATGGGGGGATGAGACAAGAGATGACGACATGATCACAATTGATAAAGTCGGTCCTGAATTTTCTCCACTGGCTATCAAAAAGGAACAATCTGAAATGATGACAGAAGAGAGACCATTCACACCAGGAGAACGTCAAGCCATTCTCACAGCTTTGCCTCCTCTGAAAAGACAAGATCCAAACACAGAGTTTTGGCGAGAATTAGATTCCTTGATTGAAGCACATCAAATGACACTAAGAGACATACACACCATTGTGAAAGCTAAAATCCCAAGAGACCGATGGGAGCGCTTGCCAGCGTCGATAACAACAGCCCAATGGATGGACTTGTGGGTAGATGGCCAGGGGCGACCCCTGGGTCTTTGGCAAGCATTAGATGGATTCCGAAAAGAAATCCAAGAGATCTTGGGCAGCGGTAAAATCCCTTTCACATCAGTGACATTGATTAAGCAAAAAGACGATGAATCTCCAGATGAATATGCCTTGCGCAAATGGAATGCTTATGAAAGATGGGCCCTCTGTGCTAAGAAAGATCCAGACAGAGATGATGTACAGTTTACTGACACACTCGTGGATGGCTTTAGCTCAAAGTACCAACAAGCTTTGTCACTTGGAGTCAACCCAGGAGAAACATTTGACCAAATTATGCAATGGGCTGGTCGCCTAGAGATGGCTATGAGATCAAACAAGGATGAAGGAAACAAGTCAAATCGAAGAGGAGTGGCGTCAGTTCAACTTAACGGTTGCCGCAATTGTGGAAAGCCTGGCCACTTCAAAAGAGACTGTTGGGCTAAAGGAGGAGGAGCAGAAGGGAAAGGTCCATCATTTAGACAGGTCAGTGTGAAAAACAAGGATGAAACCCCTCAAGGGAAGATGTGGACCGAAGAGCAAGTCCGTCAGCTTATTGAGGGAATTATGCGTCCGCAATAGGAATCAGCGGCCCCCTGTATGAGTAAGAAGAGTGACAATCGACTTTTCATTCCTGCACAAATAGGGGGCCACCCATGTGACTGCCTCTTAGACACAGGGGCTTCGATTTCGATAACTGACCTGAACTTACCTACAACACATGAAACAATGGAAGTTGAAGGAGTTGGAGGAGAAATCACAACATTTCGCAAAAGTATACCAGTTCCTCTGCAAATACATGAAGATGAAGTCTTATGGACATCTTTCTGGGTGGGGCCGAATTCACAAGGAAGCCTCATTGGCATGGATATTCTTCCATTGTTGAACATGATCATATTCACTGACAGTCGTCAAGTCGCTACAACAGCTGGAATAATACCACATGAAGATCGCACATGTAATATAAGTTCTGTTGGTGTGGCAAAACCAATCATCAGAGACTGGGGAAAAGAAGGTGTGTGGGGTCTTCTGTGTAGCTTATATCCAGATGTTTGGGCTAAACACAAATTGGACTGTGGAAAAGCCAACATTGATCCTATTGTGATTGAGGGACCGATACATGCCCCTCATAAACAATACCCCATCCGACCTGAAGCAAGACAAGCCGTGGAAGAGATAGTGGCAGACTTGGAAGCTGAGGGGATCGTCAGACAAACTTTATCTACTACCAACAGCCCCGTCTGGCCGGTAAAAAAAAAATCTGATAATTCATGGCGATTAACGATTGATTACACAAAACTTAACAGTGTAACACCAAAACCACACCCTATTGTGGCTAATCCTGCTACCATTCTGAATGATATTCCAGGAAATGCAAGAATTTTCACAGTACTAGATGTGCTGTCCGCTTTCTGGTCTATACCTATCGACGAAAGATCTCAAGAGAAATTGGCCTTCACCGTGGGCGCAAAACAGTATGTTTGGAATAGACTCCCACAAGGTCTTAATCTTTCTCCAGTTGTATTTCATAGAGCTCTGGACCAATTCTTAACTGAGCGAAAAGCTGAAATTGAGAGCTCAGGAAGTGTTTGCCTCCAATATGTTGATGACTTGTTGATTGCAAGCCCAGATGAAAACAGTCATGTATCAGCTCTGAACATTGTTCTACAAGCTCTTAGGAAAGGAGGATTCAAAGTCAACCCAGATAAAGCACAGCTGGCCAAAACTAACGTGATCTACCTAGGCCAAGAACTATCTGTCGATGGAAGAAGAATGACAACGGAGCGAGTAGAGGCATTACGGCAACTCCCAAAACCTCTAACAGTTACAGGAATGCGGAAAGTGATGGGACTTTTCAACTATTGTCGTCAGTATATACCTGATTTTGCCAGCATCACTAGCCCTCTCATTGACCTGTACAAAGGAGGAAAGCCTGGAGTGGAACAGATAACCTGGACACCAGAAGCTGAGGAAGCATTTACTTCTATGAAAGAGAAACTGATTTCAGCCCCAGCCTTGGGACTTCCTGATGGTCGGTTGCCATTTCATTTGTGGACCAGGGTGGGAGATGAGACCTACTCAGCAGTACTGTGTCAAAAACCAGGTGATCGGTACAAACCAGTCGGATACTTTTCCACAAAGATTCCTGTCACCATGATAGGTCAACCACGATGTATACAAGCCCTCGATGGTGCCACATGGGCAGTGGATGCTGTGGAAAATCTGATAGGAGCACAAACTATCATATTGCACACACCGCACAGTATAGTGACGCTGTTGAACAACACAAACATCAAGACTATCACTGATGCGAGGAGAGCAAAATGGGAAGCGACTTTGCTGAATAAGGATTTGAGAGTGGAAATCATCAGAGACACCTCCCTTAACCCTGCAACAATGATGCTGGAACCGCATGAGGGAATACCACACAAGTGTGAAAAACAAGTAGAAGAAGAAACCCTTGGTCCAGTTAATCCAATCCCTCTTGAAAATCCAGACCAAGAATTATGGGTCGACGGATCCAGTTACTACGTTGATGGAAAGCGACATACTGGATGGGCTGTTGTGGAGGCTGATGGAACTGTTGTGAAGAAAGGAGCTCTTTCTGGACAGTTTTCAGCACAAGCAGCTGAACTCACAGCACTTACAGAAGCTCTTGAACTATCGGAAGGAGATCGAGTCAACATCTATACAGATAGTCGTTATGCTTTCGGCGTGGTCCATGACTACCTTGCCCTATGGAAAAGACGTGGACTCATCACTAGCAGTGGGAGCGAAATACAACATGCTTCCATAATTCGTCGTTTGATTGCAGCATGCCACTTACCAAGAGAAGCAGCTGTGGTCAAAGTAAAAGCACATCAATCTGACAAGTCCAAGGAAAGCCAAGGAAATTCTGCAGCCGATGCAGCAGCAAGAGAAGCGGCTTTACTCCCTCCTATTCCTGTCATCGTGGTTCAAGAAAACAGGAAAGACAATCCTGAGCTCCATCTTTTGTCATATCAAACAGAGACAGATGAAGAGAAAGAGCAATGGATAAAAGCGGGAGCGAAAGAAGATGATCAGGGTATCTGGAGAATTCCAACAGGACAAGTGGTGATGCCTGTCGGAACAAGAAGAGAACTAATGCAGCTGTATCATGGAAAAGTGCATGCTGGAGCAAAAGCAATGAAAGCTCAAATCAACGAGACGTGGTGGTGGCCGCGAATGATGAGAGACATTGATGATTACTGCAGGAGATGCTTGATCTGCATGAAAGCAAATGTGGGAAAATCTGTAAAGGTGCGAATGTCACATGCACCCAGACCCACGGGGCCATGGACAAATCTCCAAATTGATTTTACAGGACCTTTGTCACCCAGTGGGGGGTACCAATACATTCTAGTAATCATAGACAGATTTACTAGGTGGGTGGAAGCATTCCCTACGAAAACTTGCACTGCTGAAGCAACAGCACGAGTAATGGTGGAAGAAGTTTTTCCTCGCTGGGGTCTTCCATATGAAATTGATTCGGACAATGGAACTCACTTCACTGGAAAACTGATGAAGGAAGCAATGAAACTGATGGGGATCAAACAGAAGTTCCATATCCCCTACAGGCCAGAAAGTTCGGGTTTCGTAGAACGCATGAACCGCTCGTTAAAAACGGCTCTTACCAAGGCCATTCTGCAGACTGGCCAAGGTTGGCACAAGTTATTGCCTGCCATCTTGTGGAACTTAAGAGCAACTCCAAACAGAGTAACAGGACTGACCCCTTTTGAACTGATGACTGGAAGAGCAATGGTTCTACCTCCTGATGCTCCGCCTCCCGCAGGAACAGGAGGAGATTCCACTTTGTTCCAAGAGAAGTTACGACGCTATCTCACAATGCTGGACAAAGCTACCAAAGACAATAACAAAAAAGTGCGAGAGGCTCAGCAGCAATGGGATGAAAAACACACCACTACTGACATTCCACACATTCCCGAGTTAGGCAGTTTTGTTATGGTCAAACGTATTGCTAGGAAAGGTTTAGAGCCAAGGTGGGAGGGACCATATGAGATACTCTTAACAACAGATACAAGTGTTTGCCTAAAAGGGAAGGGTGTAGGGACAGATAGATGGTATCATTGGTCACAAGTTAAACCTTGTCTAGTGAATGAACAAAATGATAATGACGACTTATGGCCTGAAATTGAGCAATGTTCATCCATTAGCTTTAAAGATTGGGAACAAAGGAGTGATGTTTAATTATTTTTCTGCTTCCATTTCAGGGATCATTCCCATTGACATTGCTTAGAGATGGTTGCAAGTTATTCTCGATACACAACGACGATGGTATGCTTGTTTTTAATTTTACTTGGCATGTACCAAGGAAGCCAAGCCTTATGGACTCCTCGAGTTCAAGAAATCACTAGAAATGCAACTCTGAAATCTGGCCAACATTTTACTCTACCCTTTATTTCCAAATGGGGATTATGGGATTGGGTGCCAAGCAATGATAAAGATCTTGCCAAATATCGTAAGGACATCTATGGTGGATGTAACTATCATCATCAATGTTACAAAAGCAGAGTAATCTGGCCAGTGAAAGACGGAGGATATTCTAGTAGTGGTCAAAGACGAGAAATTTGTTCAAGAGAACAATGTGAAATTGTGGGGTTAGACCTCATAACTTCTACTAATGTGGAAATTAACTTAATTTTGAATCGTACTCACATGCTTACAATATGGGACTCGTTGGCTCTAGGGTGTATTTATCCCATAGTGTTGCCATGTGAGGGATTCCTAAGGGATACTGCCTCGAAAACGACAAGATTTAAGGGAAATTATGTAAGAGTATGGCATTCAGAAGATGAGAATGAATATTGTGAGACTGAACTAGAAACTGGAGAAATTGGACGTTGTTTTTATCTTTCTGCTGAAAAAACAAACAAAGCTAAAACATGCCCAACTACAACTATTGCGCCAGCTCATGGTATCTTGTTAGCAAAAGAAACCAAAGTCTTGATAAATGAAGCCCATATGGTGCGACAACGTATCAATTATAATTTGATATCCCTTCTTACCGTTTATGATCAGTCATACTGTGGAAATTTCACACAAATAAGGAAATGGTTGGAAAAAGAAGTAAAATATTATACCTCTAAAGATCCATTGAATAGTCGAAGTCGTAAACCTCGGAGTATATGGGGAGATGTAGCGGGGGTATTTGGTTCTGTCAATTCAATAAGTAATACTGCTCAAATGAATCAATTAAGTGAATACACTCAGTGGGTGGGAAAAATGACAGGAAAAGGACTCACCGAGGCTCTTAAAGGTTCTTTACATATTATAGCAGCGGGTCAGCATCTTAACGATGCAGCGAAGGAATTGGCAGATGCATTAGTAAAATCATCTAATTTCGAGACACATCGTGCAGCGTGTTTATTTTTAGCTCAGAATTTAAAGGATCAAATGGTAGAGGATGTTCAAGTTATTCGAATGGGTCAAATTCCTGAACGAATTGTGGAATCTTTGTTAGTGGTTTTCGGTAAACAACTTAATTTGACTTCTGCTAAACATATTCCATTAGTCAAAATTGCTATCGATGAAGATTCTTTGTCAGGTTCTGGAACATTACCTTTATTTATGGTATGGCCTCAATATGGAAAGCGCAATATAATGACAGTTAGACAATTCCAATCAATGGGTGTTAGACAAGGTGATTCGGTGATTAGATTAGGGAGAAATGGATATTGGGCTGAAGGTGAAACACCAATGATTTCTACTACAGACTGTTGTGTTGAGGAACATGAGTGGGTAATTTGCTCCTGTTCTACAATGTTTAGTCTATCCCTTAATGGATCTGCAGTTTGGGAGGTAGTTCCTTTAGATCAAGCTACAGGTGCATGGCAGGTGTCGGAAGCACAGTGGTGTATATTACATGACGGAATAAGTGAAAATATGATATATGGAGGGAAGTTGTGTCCAATTCCTCCTGATCCATTTTGCGTAGAGATTCTCTATCCTCTTCAATTGGGTGGAATTCATGTTCCACATGTGCAATTGCTGCAAGTAGAACCACAGTGGTGGAATAATGATTTAGTAGAGGAAAGGAATTATGAACTCTTTGAAATGGTTAAAAGAGTTAAGGAAAGTGTTAAAGCAGCTCAAGAGGAGGGAATTCAAGCAATGGGTCATGTTATCGTAGCAAATGGGGTAGCTAAATTGATGTCTGAGAGAAAATTAGCACAAATTCCAGGGAATTTATCATGGTCGGAATGGATAGTTTTGATTATGGTTGGAGTGGTTGTGTTCCTGTTAGTAATACAACTCATCAAATGTGTTTCTAGAAGGAAAAGTACCAAACCTATCAGATTGGTTATTTCTAACCATAAGGATAAAACCGAGAATAGGAAATACAGAGTGAAATAGGATATTTTATACATTACACTACTTACAGAACACAACCTCACAAACAATCAACACCTGCTTACTGATTCACAACCCCAAGGGATAGGAATTCTTTAACATCAACATTTATTTTAGTTTGTTATTTTGACCAGGAACTGAAGGAGTTCAGGTACCGAACAAGTTCAGGCACTGGTGAAGATTCATTCGTTTTTACTTTCTTAGAAGACTGGGGTTCATATTAAATGCATACACATAGTTAAGCGACACATAGAATGCGGGGACATAACATGGGTTGGGGTTCTTTGTTTTGTTTCTTTGTTTTGTTTTATTCCTTTCTGTTTCTATTCTTCTGTCCTTGTGTTTATTTCTTCGTCTGCTATTCTTCTTTCTCACTATCACTTCAATAGGTTGGCCACCTGCAGGTGATGGTGTGGAACGGACGGCCGTAGTTCCAGAAGGAGGGAGATTGTAGATTAAATTTTACTATTAAATGTTTTTTATTATTAGTATTCATAATCAGTTTATATTATGCATTTTTATTATTATTCTTTATTAATACTCACTATCATTTGTTTTAATCATTATTATTTAGTGTGCATTTGTATTAATATTATTTACTAATATTCATTATCATTTGTGTTGTATCATTCATAATTATTATTATTTGTATTGCATTATTATCTAGTCAGAGTAAGTCTGAGCACATGAAGTGTGAGAGACATGGAGAGGGGATCATGTGTAAGGAATATGTAGCATAAGGTTTCAATTATGCACATGTGACTGAAGTTTTCTGTAAGAAAGTATTGTTGTTGTTTTCCTACGAATGCATATGACATGTCACAAGTTCTCTTTAAGACATATTTTGAACAATGAACAACAAGTTTCTCTATGCATATGTTCAAGGGTATATTGTGCCACGTGAAAGCACGAGGTATAGCGTAAATAACCTGTTTTTCTGGTAAACAATTATTTCACTGTTTAAGCAACCTATAAAATCCAACTGGTTGTCCAGGAAGACAGAGGAAGAAGCTGGAATGAAGACCATCCGTCAGAAAATTGTCTTCCTCTCCCTATGTCTGACTTATAACAATAAAAGATATCTCTTGACAAGATAACTGGTGTCCGGTCCTGTGAATTAAACCACGGGGGAAAAAGCTTAATTTTTAAGTCTACATGCACAATTCTAGTGTCATCTGTGTTTAATGATGTTTCAGGGTAATCCGAATGAACACATTTTTATTAATGCTATTTGGTTGCATTCATATTTTATATAAAAAAAAGTCAATTGAAGTGAACTTCAACTGATGAACTTCAACTGTATAACCTCCACGCAGTGTCAGTGAATAGGGGGAAGGGAACACTGCTTAGAGACCCAGTAAAATTACAAAATTAACTTGGATTAATATTTTTTATCCACATATTTTGAGTTATTTTGAGTGATTAGCCGTGTAATAAGTGAGACAATTTGCAGTGAGTTGGTCATTATTCATTGCATACTATACTTTGTAATTAAATTGTTTTTGATTAGATTAATAAAATGCAAAATACAGACTTTTGGAACCCACTGTATATCAGCATTGGGTTCCAAGCTGTCTAGCAATGCCGAGTTTGAGACATTAATCAAATAAATGGTAAATCTGCATATTGTGCCTGTAGCGTTGAAGAAAAAGATTCCTTTCCCATGTGTGCTCAGAGAAAGATTTAATTGTGCCCACTGGTGGATCTAATTAAATGAATACTACCATATACAGTGTGACAGTTTGGTCATTGCCAAGAGGGTCTTACCCGAAAGGGGAAATGTAGATAGGAAAAAGCATGGGGATTGTACAATGTCATGCAGCCGTATCTTTATATTAACCATTGTAAAGTTTAAAAACTCTTGAGGCAGTGAGTATGTAGTCTTCTAATGAGTAACATCTTAACTGCATTTTGTATTTTCAGACTATACAAAAATGTGTCTGCTCAAACATGTCGAAAATGTACTTTGATTATTTAATTGAATATATCCCTACCCACATACTATTACCAAGCATAGAGGCTTTTTCACAGTCCCTTCTTCATTTCCAGGTGAAAACATAATTAAATAAGGCTTTGCCTCTTAAGATTTTATGGTCCGGTTTTATAGACAGGGCTTAGATTAAGCCAGGATTTGGCTTTAGTTCAGTTAAGGTATTTAAGTAGCTTTTATAAACGTGCCTTAGGCCCCGCCCACACGGAGACGCATTTAGCTGTATACGTAAAAAAATTTGTAACGTATCATCGTTTCATCCACATGGATACAGCGTTTTGGGAGCATGAAACCGATATTTTTTGAAACCGGGTCCCAGAGTGGATAAATCTGAAAATGACACCCTTGCGTTTTTGTGCGTACAGCCAATCCGTATATTTTGTGAAACGGTGATGTCATCACACCACGTCCCGCACAGGAAAGACTAGAAGGGAAACAACTACGGGCACTGGGAATGCACACATCAATATTGCGTTATTTAATTACTGTATTTGCATTATTGTAAGGGTAGGTTTAGGGTTGGGGTAGGTGTAGGCGTCAATCTGGTAAAAACACATTTGGTAAATAGAAAATTTATTTATTGTTATTTTATTGTGAGATTTTGCCTCACTTCCTACCATTGCTGTACCCCTTCTAGCCACAACTCCTCTTCTCTGTTTTTAGTGAATTTCTGGGGCAGAATTACAGTGCCCTATACTGGTCTGGCACGTACATTGTTCCCTTTCGTTCAGTCACTATGACGTACGTTAGTGACTAACGATTGGGGGTTTCGCTTAGAAGCCTATCATCTTCGAGCATATAGAAAACGCCCAATGGGGTGCCAATGCCATGGGGCATGTGGAATTTGCATACGTAACTCCGCCTCAGTATAAAACTCGGCCTCCGCGTGAGTATAAAAGGAAGTACGTGGCAATATCGCATTATGTTTCTGCTTTCGGAGCCAAGAGTACCTACCTCTTCACTCCTCACAAGCCTTCTGAGACTCTGTCAGCTTCTTCGAGACGAGCAGCTTTCCAGTCGGTGTTGGTGTGACGGCGCGTTCCAGTGATGACATACTTCCTGCCTGCTGATCTATGCAGTAGTCCGTCTGACAGCTGGTGTGTGCTTCCCTGGGCGCTTCGGCATCGACTGCGAGGCTTCCTCTCACAAAAAGAGCTTGCGCGTGGCACGTCCTTTTCAGGATGTCTCGCCCGTGCACTTCTGGGTGCGGTGGATTTCTTTCACCCTCTGATGGGCACGAGCGCTGTGTGACATGTTTGGGCTTTCAGCACGCTCAGGCAGCGCTCGTGGATGATTCATGTTCTCACTGCGGGAACATGATCATCTCGGTGTTGCGATCGAGACTCCGTGAGCTTCAGGCTGATGCCGGAGCGAGAGTCCCCTCTGCCACACCCCAATCTGCGGTCTCTACGCGAGGCTGCACTTTGGCTGGTGGCCAGGGTGATCTGAGGGTGATGGTGTGGAATGATGCGCCGACGCTCATGCCTCGGCCCACACCCCCCTCTCAAGCACCTGACCCGCCCCATGTTCAGGCGTCTACATCGGGGCTGGCTCATGCTGTCCCGACTGTGGCGTTTGGCGCGGCGGAGGATGAGGAAATGTCCATCGCCACATCGCAAGGTGGGCTGGAGTCATCCGAGGATGATGATTTGGCTGTGCTGCCGCCTTCGGGCGTTCCAGCATTGCCCGAGTCGGACCCGGAATTGACAGCCATGCTCTCTCGGGCCGCCGCAGCGCTTGGGTTGGAGTGGAATCCTCCGCCCCGACCTGAGCGTTGGCGGTTGGATGATTGGTTTTTGGGGGAGCGTCCGGACACCCGTCCGGCCACCCCTCCAATACCTTTCTTCCCCGAGGTGCATGAAGAGATCGCGCGGTCCTGGAAGAACCCGTTGTCTTCCCGCGACCGTTTGGCGAACTCTTCCGCCTTCTCCACCCTTGATGGAGCCGTGGCTAAAGGGTACACTGGGGTCCCCCCGGTCGAACGCTCTGTTGCGATGCAACTGTGTCCGCAGAGTGCTTCGACCCGGCGCGGTGATCCAAAGCACCCCTCCAAAGCCTGCAGGTTTTCGTCGTCCCTGGTGGCGAAGACCTATAGAGCTGCGGGGCAGGCCGCCGCTTCGCTGCATGCCATGGCAACTCTTCAGGCCTACCAGGCCAAGTTGCTGTGTGACATGCACGAGGGTGGAGCTGATCCAGGACTCAGCAATGAGTTGCTTGCCGCCACCGACCTCGCTCTCCGGGCGACGAAGGTGACCGCGCACTCCCTGGCTCAGGTGATGTCCACTAATGTGGTCCAGGAGAGACACCTATGGCTCACCCTGGCCGATATGCGGGACGGAGAGTGAACACGTTTCCTCGACTCCCCCATATCCCAGGGTGGGCTATTCAGCGGGGCGGTCGAGAGCTTCGCTCAACAATTCTCGGCCGCTCAGAAGCAGACTGAGGCCATAAAACATATTCTGCCCTGGCGGTCCGCTGCTGCCTCCACCCAGCCACCCGCGCAGTTGCCTCAGCCTGCTCGCCGCCGAGGACGCCCTCCTGCGGTTCCCTCAACCTCTGCGCCACCAAAGCAGCAGCCTCCACCCGGGCCGTGCAGAGGTAGCCACAGGAAGGCGTCCCAGTCCGCTCCAGCCCCGCAGCCTGCGAAGAAACGCCAGGCTAAGCGGCGCTCCTGACGCGGACAGCTCAGGGATGGGCAGTTCTTTCCAGGAGACAGCAGGGCCGCTCCTTCCCCCGGAGGAGGGCCGGGAGAGAATATTTTGTTCAGCTGCTGGCCCCCGGGTCAGCAGCACCCTAATGTGGTTAAAGAAAGAACTGACACTCCCATCCCTGAGCACCCAGAGATCGGTGATGATGGTGCGCGCCATCCTCGGATCCCTTTCTGTCGCCAGCCTCCCCTCAGAGCAGACCCCAGTGGAACGTGCGTCCTTCCCTGGTCTCCTCTGTTGGGACGCAGCCGTTAACCGTGCCCCCACACCGGGACGCCCAACAGCCTGCCTTGTCCGGGCTGGTAACGCTGCCTCGCTGCCCCACGTCTGTGCTCCGTATGGCCCCGCTGGTGCAGTTCCTGGGAGCCTGGCTTCATGTCCCCTTGGGGTCAGGGCACATTCCACTCGGAGTGTGGCCTCCTCTTGGGCCTTAGTGCATGGCGCCTCGCTAACAGACATCTGCAGAGCTGCACGCTGGGCGACACCAAACACATTCGCCAGATTCTACAATCTCCGAGTGGAGCCAGTGCACATTCTATGTACTTGCTCCCCCGAGGGGCCGGTAATGGGCCAGGCTCAGGTGTCTTCACTTGCTCGCCATTCCACTCCACGGACTGGATACGTGCGATATTTTCCGTCAGGTGAGCTTCCCCGAGAGCCCTGAGTTCCTCCAGCACTGCTTACGCCGATACCTGTGTGTCTGCCCTCTAACGAGCCCAGACCCTCGTGTCCGGCCAGATGCTCCGTGTGCATGGTTCCCCTCCGGCGACCCCCACACGTGTATTTCCACTGTAAGCCTCCTTAGCGGGCAGGTGTCTTTCCCTTGGCAAGTCCCTGCCACCCCTAGGGTTAAAAATCCACCTGCGGCTGGTACCCTAGAGTTTTCCATATGCAGCCCTTAGCGGGTCATATGTGTACTCTTAAGTCCTCCCTACGGGCAGGCATCTTTGCATTCCTTCACTGGGATATGCTTCCCAATGTACCTTGGTAATCCTGTGTTAAGCGTGAGTCCTTCGTCCGTATTAGTCTTACGACAGGGAACTCACACTTACGCAGGGCACTGGAAGACAGCTGAGTCGCGGGATTTTATTGGAACCCCCATTTGTTAGTCACTAACGTACGTCGTAGTGACTGAACGAAAGGGAATGTCTCGGTTACGTATGTAACCCTCGTTCCCTGAGGAGGGAACGGAGACGTACGTTCCGTTGTCACATCAGCTGTGCTACCTGGAACGCGGAGTTCAGTCTTGGCTCCTCAGCAGGTAACATAATGCGATATTGCCACGTACTTCCTTTTATACTCACGCGGTGAGGCGGAGTTACGTATGCAAATTCCGCATGCCCATTGGCATTGGCACGCCATTGGGCGTTTTCTATATGCTCGAAGATGATAGGCTTCTAAGCGAAACCCCCATTCGTTAGTCACTAACGTACGTCTCCATTCCCTCCACAGGGAATGAGGGTAACATCCGTAACCGAGACGTTTTGAGTGTGTATGCAGATATTTATTGAAACGAGGGAAAAAAAAAGATCGGATAGGGAAAGCTCTGGCTTCGTGTGGACGGGGAGAGAAGAGAAGAAGAAAAAAAGTTACAGGGGTGCATCTGTCACTGATATATTTTATGGTATGTAATTACAAGATGCGATCAGTTAAAACTGCTCAAAAATGCATTTTAGTCTTGGACTAGCCTTAAGCCTTGTCTGTGAAACCGGATCCGCAAATATAGGCTATTTACCAAAGTCTGAGTGTACAGTTTGCAACATATATGAATGTATGCATATACAAACTTTGCAAGGCTGAACCAACCTTATGCATGACACACTATCCATTCTTTTTTGTGTTACGTCTAATTTTTGTGTTTTGTGGTTGCTTGAGTTTGACTTCACTGTTTCTAGATCAGTTTCCATTGTCTGTGTTCATTATTTTCTATGGTTATAATTGGCTTTGCACCTGATGTTCATTGCTTTGTTTTAGTGTATTTAAGCTCTGTGGTAATTTCAGTTCTTTGTCCGTTGCCATCACATTTAGCGTTGTTGATTCTGTTCCTGCCTGTGGTTTTGAGTTTTTGTGTAAATAAAGTAAATCTGCTGCATTTAGATTTTTGTGGGTGGTCAGAGTACCGGCAACATGTGAGAAGTGCAGAACTTCGAGCACTGTCGATACTGCAGAACTGACAAAGACAGAATTCAAAAGCACTTGACTCTTGTTTGTCTTATGTTTGAGGGCTCAAATACACCTAAGGGGGCATGTGGTTCACTGTTATTGTTTTCTTTCTCTTGTTAGCCATGGCTAATGAAGAAAGATGGTTGTGCTTGTCTAGTAATGGCGCTTGTTACCTGACCGTTATTGTTGTCTGAATTAGACTCCTCTAATGAGAATAAATGGCAACTGAACCCACCAGGTGTAGTTAAACTGCAGTTAAACGAAAGAGGAACAAGAAACTCACTGTCTCAGGGTGTTTTGGTGACGGTTCATGTTCATTGTTCATATTTTTAGTTTATCATGTTCACGGTTATGTTTGAGTGTGTCATGTTCACTGTCTTGTTTCCTGGTCTTGTCATGTGACTCCCATGCCCTCATGTGATCTTGTGTCTTGTCCTGTCATTGGTTCATTGTCTGATCATCGTTCACAGGTGTCCCTTGTCTTGTCATTAGTCCATGTGTATTTAAGCCCTCATGTTTGCCATATGTCATTGTTTGTTAGTGAGTGTGAGTGTGAGTGTGAGTGTGAGTGTGAGTGTGAGTGTGAGTGTGAGTGTGAGTGTGAGTGTGAGTGTGAGTGTGAGTGTGAGTGTGAGTGTGAGTGTGAGTGTGAGTGTGAGTGTGAGTGTGAGTGTGATCTTTGTTTTGTGTTAAGTTTTAAGTTATAATAAACTGCACTTGGGTTCAACAACTTGCCTCGTCAGTGGATCAAACGTTACAGAATAACAGACCAACAAAATGGACCCAGCGGTTTCTTTACTGTGTTTACGCCAAGAGAATCGTCCCCTAGAGGATTATGTGGAGGAGTTGCATTTACATTTATGCATTTGGCAGAGGCTTTTATACAACGTGACTTACAGTGCCCTTATTACAGGGACAATCCCCCTGGAGCAACATGGAGTAAACTGCCTTGCTCAAGGACACACTGGTGGTGACCACTGGGATTGAACCAGCAACCTTCTGGTTAGGGTTGGGCATCGTTTTGATTTGAACGATTCTGATTCCGATTCCGATTCTTAGTTTCGATTCCGGTTCTTTTCGATTCTCGATTCCGATTCTTTGAGGGGTGGAGTCACAACATGTCACAGGCTCATTTCACAGAGGAAAATTGTATTTTGATTCAATAATGAGTTTTAGTTTTGGAACTTTCTCCGCTGGCATTTTCACTTGCTTTGCTGCAAAGGTGAATGGAGTTTCACACCGAGTCCCGGTTTAACAATAGCATTAACAGCAGTCATATTAGGACTGCTAGCGTGGGCAATTTGCGTATTTATCTACCCTTACGGAAGGAAAATATATTTACCAATATATTACTTGAAATATATTATAATATATTGTTAATATATTGATGGTACATGTATACAATATATGTAATATATTGCAGTATATTGCAAAATATACAAATGATTGCCGCTTTCAATATATTGCAATATATTGGAAAACATAAATATTAAATCCCATATATGGGAATATATCGCCTAATGTATTACATGATATTTTCCAATATACTGCAATATATTTTTGTTTCGTAAGGGTACGAGGGGGGAAAATAATTTCAGTAACGTTGTTGTTCACCACAATTCGCAATTTGGTCAAGGGCTTTGTTATTACACTACAATCACTTACCTGATTATGACGAGGTGGGATAATGTTAGCACCCTGAAATGAAAATGAAGCCATCTTTTACTCACCCTGTTGTTCAAATGCGCGTGTTCCTGTGTGCGCACTCTAAGCCGCAGTAGCCTCGTGCAATATTATCATGACAACCGGTACACAATATTCACTTAAGGAGGTTATATTATTAGTATTATTTCTTATCATATACGTTATAGAAAAGACGAGAATTGCGTTTTTTTCTATTGAGCTTGATTTCTCAAAATGGTTGTGTGTGTGTGTGTGTGTGTGTGTGTGTGTGTGTGTGCTTATCGTGGGTGCAATGACAACAGTGCGAGTTATTATAGTAGGCATGAGCACTGGCGGCTGCTGACGGCTCATAGTGCACACAGAGGAGCGCGCTCAGAATAACGGCCGAGCTCAGTGTTTTGACTGAATAATACGGTTTCTTTCTGGCAAAACCTTATAGTGTGCCCCCTGAACACTTTCCATATGGCGCGCGTCTCCCTGTATCGTTGCGTGATACATTTGTTTGTTTTGTGTAATGTTTTAGCTGATCGCCATTCACTGCCATAGGAGCGCGTGCAGGAACAGTATTTTAAATGTCATAGGACATAGGGCACTGGGACAACATCCGGGTAAGTAAAAGAAGGCTTTATTTTCATTTCAGGGTGAACTATCCCTTTAATAACGTTGGTTAGCGCAGGGTTGCCCGAGGAGGACAGACCTGCGCAGCATTTCAAACACGCTACACTCATATTTGTAGTGCATCCTCCCGTGCAAGAAATAAGTTTGTCAGATGTGTTGCACTGTGCCGACCCAGGCTTTTTTTTAAAAAGTGAAATAAAACCACACTTTTGAGCGACGCTTACCGTGCTCCATGGCTGCAACAGAACAAACGGGCGCGGCAAGCACTTCCGAAAACTTGCGCGTTTGGAACCGATGATCGGAATCGAAAACAAAATTTCTAAACGATTCCAATGGCATCGTTATTTTTTAAACGGTTCCAAGTTGGAACCGGTTCTCGATGCCCAACCCTACTTCTGGGTATCAGTTCCATGGTTTAACCCACTGGACCACCATCTCACATCTCAGGGGTTTTGTGGACTTGTTGTTGTGTGGATTTTAATGACGTAGTGCTTAAAGACATTTTTAGATTTGGGCTGAATGAACCGATCCGTTCACAGATGCCAGGGGGAAGATCCATTTTTCCCTGGCCCAATATATAGACCAGGCCCTTTTGTTGTGCGGCTCGGCATTTACTGTGGGAATGGCGGAAGAGCCATGCCATTCCACAGTACCCACCACACCAGAGGGCCTTCATTCCCCCATCGTCATGTCTGGGTTCGTCCACATTCAGAGTCAAGCCATGTCTCCGATCTACAGCCAAGCCACAGCTCCATGTCTCCAGGCTCCAGCCCATGAGCCCGCTCCAGCCCACAAGCCTGCAGTCCTGCCCAAGAAAATTGTGAGGGGGGAGGGGTACATGGAGGCCACGAAGGCCACGCCTCTGTGGCCCCCTGAACCACCGTTGCTGCCATGGCCCCTTCACAGGTGTCCCTTGTCTTGTCATTAGTCCATGTGTATTTAAGCCCTCATGTTTGCCATGTGTCTGTTATTGAATGTGTAACCTGCTGTGTCGGTGAGTGTAAGTCTAGTCTTCATTTTGTTTTGCCAAGTCTTTTGGTTTGATTTATGTTAAGTTTTACGGTATAATAAACTGCACTTGGGTTCAGCAACTTGCCTCGTCAGTGGATCAATCGTAACACTCACCTATAAGTAGGGCAACCTTTTTTTTTCTTTCTTTTTTTTTAACCGGGACATGTGGGGTGAAGTATATCCCTGTGACTTTTCATTATAGGTGCCACCCACCCTTTACTAAATTATATAAATACTGACCCCAAAAGTTGTTTTGTCATTGTCACATTTCATCAAAACAAAAGAACATGTCTTGCAGTATATTTGGTGCATATCATATTAGTATTATATTTTTAGTTTAACCCTTTTTTTTGACTTCAGGTCACTTTTGACTTTACTTTTTTACTATAAAGTAAAGAATGCATTATATTCAGTGTGCGAAATACCCGTCAATATTCGGGGGGGTCCCCATCTCCCGATTGTTGCACAATACCGATCTAAATTTTCTCAATATGTATAGGCCTATAATAACATTACAATATTTCATGGATGCAAGCCAAGACAATCAGTCTATAGCCTACATCAGTGTTTCTCAACCTTTTTTCAGTCATGGCACCCTTTGAAAATGTTCTCCATTTTGTGGCACCCCCAGATTGTTCACGGTTCGGTTTGTATCATCACGGTTTTAGGTTCACGGTTTCGGTACGGTTCAGTATTTGCTATGTTCAGGGAAAAAGGACTACTGTCAAATAAAAATAAAGAAAATAATAAGAACAAATAATTTAAATACAAGCAGCAGCACAGATAAATACTATTGAGCAAAGATACTATTAAAATAAACTATGCTTTTCAGGTTTTTCAGGTAGGGCCTACGTCTAACATTCATTTTCAGGTACAGAAATTTATCAAATGTAAAATAACATTGCATATTTGACTGTATAAATTAAAGATTAATCCTATTAAACTTACAAAAGCTATTCAATCAAGAGCAGTGAGTGATGTCCTTGTCTTTTGTTGTTTGACTTTAGAGTAAAGCAGTAAAGGCTACTGCCCCTTTAAGACCTAATGCTCGGATATGCCTCGTCTTTCTCGACTGTATAAAGTTTACTTAAGGCATATACAGACTATGTCTGCTAGGATACTCATCAAGATGGACATGTTGACATACTTTTTGTGTGAGTTTGTCCGTTCAAGAGCAAGACTTGAAAGAGAACTCAATATTTGCGCGCTGTGAGACGTGTGTGCGCTTTCGGATGAGTGCACAGAGACAAGCGCGTGCGACTTCTCATTCGCGTTTTCTGGCACTACACCCGGGAGATGTCGGCAAAAATGACTGGTCATATTCGAACATACGGCAGCACTCGCATGTATTGAACAAAATTAACAAATTGAGAATGATTTGAAATTATTTGCACCCCGGTTGGGAAACACTGGCCTACATGACAACACGCACACACTTAACAATTTTTGATAATCCGATATGCTATATTCGTAAAGCATAAAGACCGTGGCAAGCGGCATAAATGCGTTTACACAGGAATTAAAATCGCGGGATTTTAAGGGTTACGGTCTTTCCATTCGCCCACTTGCTTCATTGTCCAATCAACCGGCCAGTCACTTGTGCTAGCAACAGTTGCAACTGCTGCTACAACGGAGCACTCGGCCTCAACTATTCGTGGCTCTTCTGGGCACTGACTGGTTGGATGAGGATCCTCTGTTCTGGTAGTGAGTAGGCCCACTGTGCCAGTTGCACCAGCATCGTCTTTCGGTGCCTCTTCATCTCTAAGTGCCACCTTTTTGGATGTAAACCCAAAGTGTGTGAGTGATACGCTCTGTTTTAGTTTTCGCTTGCTAGCCATTTTTAGTTTTGACTTCGTTCTCAACGTTTTTTTTCTGTTTGGCGCGCATGGCTAATTTGCATACGTGCACAGGAATGGCTGGCTCCGCTTGGCAAAAATAGAACGTATTTGTGAATAAATGTTTTGAAATCTGTATACCTGGTGAGCTTTAAAACATTTTAGAGACCATTAGTGACAATAAAAAATATTTAAAAAAAAAATTTTTTGACAAAATTTGAGACCCCCTTCAAATTTTGCTTTTGAGGTTTTAAGCGGGTCTCATGGGTTAATCGGGGGGGTCGAGCCCCCCCGGGCCCCCCCGTATTTCGCACACTGATTATATTATACTTCTATTTATTACTCAAATGATCCTACATTTTCGACATTAATAATAAATGTATCTTAAGCACCAAATAAGCATATTAGAATAATTTCTTAAGGATCATGTGACATTGACTGGAGACTGGGGTAATGATACTGAAAACTCAGCTTTGCCATAAAGGAATAAATAACATTTTAAAATGTATTAACATACAGAACTGTTATTTTTAAATTGTAATAATGCACACATATTACTGTTTTTACTGCATTTTTAATTAAATAAATGCAGCCTTGGTGAGCATAAGAGACTTCTTAAAAAAAAATACTTCTGCATGAGGAATGGATATTTTTATGAATCCTTAATTAATGGGCTTTCTGTCACCTGTCTCTACCCAGCTTATCGAGCACATTTGGACATAATATGAGCATATGGTACAACGGTCTTATAAGCAAAATTTTCATGCTCCTGCATAATGTTCAGGGAAAAAAAGAGAAAATTTAACTAGTCAAAGAGTTTACATAAAACCTATGCGCAACTCTTCAGTTAAGGTTGTACTGTAACAAAAATGTCTCATTCTTTAAGGAACAGTTCACCCAGAAATACAAATTATTTAATCATGTTGCTTTAAAGCCATATAACTTTGTTTCTTTGGAACACAGGAGGATTTGAAGAAATGTGCTGGTCGCTCTTTTCCATGCAGTTTAAATGTTTGGCCTGTGGTCTTAAATTCTAAAAGGATGCAAAAGTCATAAAATTGTCACTAGAACTTCCAATAAAATATATTTTTAATATAAACCATGTTTTTGTAAAAGTGTTCCATTTGTGGCCTTTATGGATCTAATTTGAATCATATTTGTATAGAATTTGTCACAATTTAAAGAATATCCAAAAAAGCAGTAATATCACAAAAAAAAAATCCCCGTAAAATTTACGGTAAAAAAAACAGCAGCTGTAGCCTGGTTGCCAGCCGAACTTAGCCTCGCCCACAACATTTTAGTTTGGGAAGTTTGGTCTGGACTTGATCTGTTGTGGAGCAACTATGCCCGAACAGAAGCTGTTCGGACCAATCAAATTGTCAGGGCGGGCTTTAGATGATGATGGACAGATGATAAACAGTAACGTAAGCATCCATGTCATCAAAGAGCGCTTGGGTTGAATTTGTTCTAATCCTAAACGGAGAACTTGTTCGTATATGCATTCATCTTATTTCTCTCAGAAATGATGATCATGTTGGTAAGTACTCTGTGCATCCTTAAATTCTTTTTTACAACACCAGCAAACATTGTTTACACTCACTTCTTCCGTGCACAGGGTTGCCAAGTTTTCACAACAAAACCCGCCCAATTGCTACTCAAAACTAGCCGAAAACAAGTGCAATAGCTTTCCGCTGGGGAAAAAATGGTGTTTGGGGGGTAAAATATGTGTTTTTTTGGCAGGGTTGCCTGGATTCCTTCAACCCACGGACATGGAAAAACATCCCGCGGCAAAACCGGGGACTTGGCAACACTGTGCAGTTGAGTTCTGTTGATATTTGACAACTAACGTTATGTGTCGCTCCGTTGCTCTGATTGGTTGCAGGTCTATCCAATTGAGGTCTTTCCTGGCTCGGTTGAAACACGCCCCATAATCACAGCCCAACGGAGCAGTATCAGACTCATATTCTGACTAGAATTGAGTATGACAACGTCAGGCTACAGCAGCTGTGGTTGCCAGAACTTTACCGTAAAAAATATGGCAGTAACGTTTTAGGTTTTTAGGGACAGCACCATATAAGGACTACCTAAGGTTTATAATGTAATGATTATGTTTACACTGTAAACAATTTACGGTAAAAAAACATATTTCATTAACTGAAATAATGTTAAATTACCAACCTATTGAAATACTAATATCTGTTATGTACCTTTGATATATACGGACAACCACCAATCACAGTGGGGATGAGAATCACGTGATGAATCAAAGCTCATCACAAGTAGTTTTTAAGAGGACAATACTAATATATAGAAGGTGCTCAGTGTCATTCACACAAACACTAAACACCATCATGGTAAAACATTAATTTAACAACATCAGATGTAACATAAAACCCTAATGTACATAACTGATTAGAAAAAAAACAAAGAAGAAACATAGTTATTGCAATGAAAATAGCATCAGATGCGAAGTGTCATGCAGGGAATTCTGGGAATGTCAATTTACGGGTTTTCACTGTAAATTACACAATGACTTGTTCTTTTTCACTTCCAAAAACTGTAAATGTAACAGTATTTTACTGTAAAATTAAATGAAATGTAAGGTTAGATCTATTACAGTTATTCACCGTATATAGTACGGAAACTTTCTGTTAACCAATTAACTGTTTTTCACCGTAGCATTTTTACAGTAAAATACCGTTAAAATCACAATATTTTTTTACAGTGATATACTGTATATATATATATATATATATATATATATATATATATATATATATATATATATATATATATATATATATATATATATATATATATATATATATATATATATATACTGCATTATGTGTTCTTTACGATCAAATTTGAGCCATATTTGAAGACCTACTTGTGGCCTTTAATCTTTGACTCGTGACCATGTTTCTTAAAATATGGAAAAAAGCACAAAATGTGCCCTGCAAAGTGTGCTTCACTAAACCTCTCAGAAAACCATTGAAGCAGCATTACACCTCTGACTTTACATATCTTTATCAGTTTGTAGCTATCAGCTGAGTTTGCTGAATGTAATATGTCCGATTTAGTTCTGTGGCTTATGAAAAATACATTTACAGTGACAGCACATTTTCACACACACACAGACAAAAAAGGAATCGTCTTGTTTAGTTTGTGTTTGAAATTGATTTTTTTGTTTGCTATGGCTAACTTGACAAGCTGCTTCCACAGATAGAATGCAGACAACAGCAAATGCACAAAGTTTAATAGCAATTACATTACAGGCCACCGAACCCCACCATAATAGAAATATGAAAAAACGCGGTGCAGTTTAACCTTGACGCTTAAATTATCTCTCAAACAAGACGATAAATCCCCTAGAGCGTCAATAAGCTTCTGCTTACCGTGGCTCTCCATAGAATTCCAGGTTAGTGTTGAGTAAAGCTAAGTGGGATCAAGTGGAAGGAGGGTACACGAGTGTAAAGAGCTCATAAACTGCTGAAGATATTCAAATGAGTACTAAACGCTATAAATGGCTTGAATTACAGCCACTGGAAATAATGAGGAGTAGTCTCAAGGTCAGATAAAGCGTGCAAACTGGGCTAAACTTTTTCAAAGAGCCCTGCTATGACTCTTGGTGTAAGAGTTATGTAAAAGCTACCCTGTTTAAACCCTCCCCTTTCAAAGGTCAGACGGTTCCCCTCTGGGTGAGCTGATTTCTGTAGATCGGTCTTGGAACAGGCAACACAGTGCACTTGCTGGAGTTCAGAATTCCCTTGCCAAGGTCACCATGGTAACCGAAGGGGGAAAAGTGACAATTAAAAGAGTGAGGAAAACACAAAAGGTTAACAGTGTCTGTATGCCAAGTAGTCGTAAGAGCATCATTAACTGCGACAAACTGCTTGACCCGGTCCAGTCTTACCTTAGACTAATGACTTGGAGGCACCTGAGGACAGATGATACAAAATACAGTACAACCTTCCAATTAGATATGTATATGGTTTAGACCAGCACGTCCGTTTTCATGCTGTCATATCTTGAGCATTAAAAATGCGCATAGCGTAAAGCAAAGTTGGAAATGTCAATTTAATCCAGATACACGTGGTGAAAAGGTATTGGTCACAATTACATAAACCTATTTGGTTTGTATGCGGCCCATGCCAGAGGAGCATCAATATTCTATCACCGCTCTCACCCTTCTCTGCAGGCTCAGATGTACAAGATGGAGTTTGTCAGCGGCTTGCAGCTGTAGAGATGCCTCCTAGAAAGTTCGGGTTTTGAAATTCTGAGCCATGTGTTGTTTGGAACACATATTTGCAGTTCTCTGCACAAAGAAAGAGAGGATAGAAGACGTTTAAAGAGATAGTTCACCCAACAATGAAAAATCTGTCGTCTATTGCTCATCCTCATGTCAACTTTGACGTTGAACACATAAGGAGAAATGTTCTGGTAGTTACAATGAATGGGGACTTTAAAATGAAAAGCTGATGAAAAATGAAAGCTTTAGAAATGACACAAAATCTAATCTTTGAAAAGTTAATTAGATGTTGTTGTAATCTAATTCCCTTTATCGAACACAATGGAAGCACTTTTATTTTACAGTCCTGTTCCCCATGTACATACTATGTACTTATTATAGCAATAATGATAACTGGGTATTAACCCTGAACCTAACCTTAACCTAGTTACCTTATTCTACCCAGTACTTCCTTAAGTAAGTACACTGTAAGTACGTGTAAGTGTAAAATAAAGTGCAACCAACATAATTTTACAGAAAATATGAACACTGCCATATGTAAATAAATAAATTGCTGTGTTGCCATATGGCAACTGCGTACTACAAAGCAATTATATTAATGCATTGTGGAATCATTTTTAGGAACATGCTCATAAATGTGCAAAACAGCTTGTGACTGGGACAGTATCCTCAAAAGGACATATTTTGACCTTATCTACCCCTAAAATGTTCATAGTTCCATAAGGGTACATTGTACTACTCTAAAGCCCTACTCGGACGGGATTAGTTTCACATGGAGAGGTGGGGTAAAGTAATTATTGTTCTCTGTGATTTTAGTTCCGTCCGTATGTGCCATCTCAGTAATCATTACGAACAATGTCAGTAAAGATTACGGCGACTTTTACCTAAGGTAATGCTAATTCCCTGCGAATAGAATATGTACTTAAATATGCTGTAATTTCCATCTTAAAAGTAGTTTTCCAAATTCTTTCCAAGTATGGAGGTGCTTGAAGAAGCATTCAGTTGTGTTCTAGGCAAGCATCACTCACATTTCCTTCAGAAAATATATATCTCTAGATCATGTTGTGTGTTTGCGGCAACGCTATCTCACGACCAGTTTGTATGTATTTTACAAGGTGGCTAATTTGTATGAATTCATACGACCTCATACGACCTTCATTTGACGATTTGTCTAAACCCCAGTGATGGGTAGGTTTAGGGGTGGGGTAGGTAATTTGTATGAATTCATACGAATTAGCCATCTCATAAAATACTTACCAATTGGTTGTGAGATCGGGTTGATTTGCATACACGATATCAGGAAACAATGTAAATGTGCACATGATGCCGGTGCTTAAATCGAGTTACTTCTCCCACTTCTGGTAGTTTTACTGAGATTTCTTATGCCGTGCGAATTGGCCATTAATATCACAGACGTCCTGAAGTAAAATTATATTACTCCATCTGCCCTTGTAAAACGAATCCCATTCGAATAGGGCTTAAGGCAGTGGTTTCCAACCCTGATCCTGGAGTACCCCTGACACTGCACATTTTTGATGTCTCTCTTATCTGACATACCCATCTGAGGTCTTGAAGCAGAGATGATGTTATTATTGGGAGATACAAGGGTCTGTGGCTCTACCATTGGAGAAAAAGTGTACACTCTAAAAAAAAAGGTTCTATATGGCACCAAAAGTGGTTCTTCGTCGTAATCATAGAGGAACCACTTTTGGTGCTATATAGCACCATATCTTAACATGTTCTGTATATGGTTGCGGTGCTATATAGCACCTTAGTCAAAGAACCGGTGAAGAACCTCTGAAGAATCACTGAAGAACCACTGAAGCACCAAAATTGGTGCTATATAGCACTTAAAAAGGTTCCCCTATGATTCCGAGCCAAGAACCATTATTGGTGCCATATAGAACCTTTTATTTTAGAGTGTAACGGCTAACTTGGATCACGAGTTGTGCAGTTGTGACTGTCAGTCACTGTTTGCGGAGACCATTAGAAATAAATGAGAAGTGCTGCAAACTGAATTATACCTGCCATGCAATTGTCTGTTACTTCTCTTTAAAAAAAAAGTTGGGTTCCCTTTCGTTCAGTCACTACGACGTAACGATAGTGACTAACGAATGGAGGTTTCGCTTAGAAGCCAATTACCTTCGAGGAATTTAACAGCGCCCAATGGCAGTGCCAGTGCCATGGGCATGCGGAATTTTCTTGCGTAACTCCGCCCCACATCGTGGGTATATAAGGAAGTATGCTGGCAACATCGTATTATGTTACTGCTGCGGAGCCAAGACTGAACTCCGCGTTCCAGCAGCACAGCGGAAGTAGCAAAGGGATGTTACGTTTCCATTCCCTCCTCAGGGAACGAGGGTTACATACGTAACCAAGACGTTCTCTTTCGTTCAGTCACTACGACGTAATGTTAGTGACTAACGAATGGGGGTCCCAATACAGTGACGCCACTCGACTGTCTTCCAGTGCCCTGCGTAAGTGTGAGTACCCTGTCGTAAGACTAGTATGGACAAAGGACTCCCACTTATCACAGGATTACCAAGGTACACTGAGAAGCATATTCCAGTGGAGATATGCCAGAATGCCTATCCGTAGGGAGGACTTAGAGAGTACACATGTGACCCGCTACAGGCTGCATATGGGAAACTCTGGGGTACCAGCCGAAGGTGGCCAGGGGTGGCAGGGACTTGCCAAGGGAAAGACTGGCTTCAGATTCCGGGACTGTCCCACTGGGTCGCGAAGACCGTCAGGCGCGGCTACGCGATTCAGTTCGCGCAGGCTCCTCCCCGCTTTCGGGGAGTCTGCTGCACCATGGTCGGGGCCAATGGCCCTGTCATGCGTGCAGAGATTGCCACCCTACTTGCGAAGGGTGCGATCGATTCTGTCCCTCCAGCCGAGATGAAGTCCGGGTTCTACAGCCCCTACTTCATTGTACCCAAGAAAACCGGTGGGTTACGAACAATCCTGGACCTGCGCATCTTGAATCGATACCTTCACAGGCTTCTGTACAGTGAAACGCCTTTTCGAATGCGTTCGTCCAGCCGATTGGTTTGCAGCGATCGACCTGATGGACGCCTACTTCCATGTCTCCATTCGACCTCCACACAGACCGTTCCTACGGTTTGCTTTCGAGGGGCGGGCATATCAGTACCCGGTCCTCCCATTCGGGCTAGCTCTTTCCCCTCGCGTCTTTACGAAGATTGTCGAGGCAGCCCTTGCGCCTCTCCGGCAGCACGGCGTTCGCATCCTGAACTACCTCGATGGCTGGCTCATAATGAGTCTCTCTCGAGCGCAGGTTTGCGAACACAGAGACCTAGTGCTCCAGCACTTAGCCCGTCTGGGCCTTCGGGTCAACTGGGAGAAGAGCAAACTTTGCCCCATGCAGAGGATCTCTTTTCTCGGTATGGATATCGACTCGGTCGCCATGTGCGCGCAGCTTACGAGCGCATTACGAGCTTACGAGCATTGGCTTCGCGATAGAGTCCCGAGATGGGCATGGCGGTCTGGCACACTCCGGGTCCTAGTCACTCGGGCCTGCCTTTAGACACTCAACCCGTGGTCGAACATCAGCTTTCTACGGGCAGGTGTGCCCTTAGAACAAGTTTCCAGGCATGTTGTTGTTGTTGTAACAGATGCCTCTGCCACGGGTTAGGGTGTCATGTGCAATGGACATGCTGCCGCGAGACCCCAGCGCCACCTGCATGTCAATTGCCTCGAGTTGCTGGCAGTACAGTTCGCCCTGCACCGCTTCCGAGCATTGCTGAAGGGTCAACATGTACTAGTCCGGTCAGACAACACGGCCACAGTAGCGTACATCAACCACCAGGGCAGTCTACACTCCCGCCGTATGTCTCAACTCGCCCGCCATCTTGTTCTATGGAGTCAGAAGCACCTGAGGTCCCTTCGTGCTGTCCATATCCCAGGAGAACTGAACCGTGCAGCCGATGAGCTCTCACGGTCTCAGCCACTTCCTGGAGAATGGAGACTCCATCCCCAGTCGGTCCAGCTGATTTGGGAACAGTTTGGCGACGCACAGGTAGATATGTTTGCCTCCCACGACTCTTCCCATGGCAGCCTGTTCTATTCCCTGACTGAGGGCACCCTTGGCACGGATGCACTGGCGCACAGCTGGCCGCGGGGCCTACGCAAATATGCGTTCCCCCCAGTGAGCCTTCTCACACGAGTCCTGTGCAAGATCAGGGAGGACAAGGAACAGGTCATGTTAATCGCCCCGTATTGGCACGGCCAGACCTGGTTCTCAGAACTGCTACTCCTTGTGACAGCCCCGCCCTGGCCGATCCTTCTGAGGAAGGACCTCCTCACTCAGAGATGGGGCACCCTCTGGCACCCGCGTCCCAAGCTCTGGAACTTCCACGTGTGGCTGTTGGACGGGATGCGGCAGGTTTGAGTATCCTACCACCTCCGGTGGTGGCTACCATCACTTCCGCTAGGGCAGAGTCCACTCGGCATGCCTATGCGTTGAAGTGGAACCTCTTTGTCACCTGGTGTTCTTCCCGCCAAGAAGACCCCTGGAAATGCCAGATCGGGTCCGTGCTCTTGTTCCTCCAAGAGGGGTTGGAGCGAAGGCTGTCTCCCTCCACCCTTAAAGTTTATCTGGCCGCAATATCTGCCCACCACGATCTCTTGGGGGACAAAAAGGTAAGTCAGCACGACCTGGTCATCAGGTTCCTGAGGGGAGCCAGGAGATTACATCCTCCTTGCTCTCCCCTCGTACCCTCTTGGGACCTCTCAGTAGTCTTAGATGCTCTGCAGAGGTCCCCCTTTGAGCCTTTGCGGTCAGTTGATCTTAAGTTCTTGTCAATGAAGACAGCTCTTCTGACCGCATTGGCCTCCATCAAGAGGGTAGGGGACATGCAGGCATTTTCGGTTGACGAAGCGTGCCTGGAGTTCGGGCCGGCTAACTCTCACATGATCCTGAGACCCTAGCCCGGATATGTGCCCAAGGTTCCCACCACTCCGTTCAGAGACCAGGTGGTGAACCTGCAAGCGCTGCACGTGGAGGGGGCAGACCCAGCCTTGCTATTGTTCTGTCCAGTACGCATTATCCGTGCTTACGTAGACAGGACGCAGTGTTTCAGGACCTCAGACCAGCTCTTTGTCTGTTATGGTGGAGAGCGGAAGGGAAGAGCTCTCTCAAAGCAGAGGTTGTCTCACTGGATAGTGGACACCATTGTTTTGGCTTACCAGCAGCAAGGTTGATCATGTCCCCTTGGGGTCAGGGCCCACTCCACTCGGAGTGTGGCCTCCTCTTGGGCTTTAGCGCATGGCGCCTCGCTAACAGACATCTGGAGAGCTGCATGCTGGGCGACATTCTAACACATTTGCCAGATTCTACAATCTCCGAGTGGAGCCAGTGTCCGACTACGTACTCGCCTCTACTAGTGGCCGGTAATGGACCAGGCTCAGGTGTCTTCGCTTGCTCGCCATTCCACTCCATGGACTGGATACATGCGATATATTCCTCAGGTGAATTCCTCCAGAACTGTCGACGCCGACATCAGTAAGTCTGAACTTTCGAGCCCAGACCTTCATGTCCAGCCATGTGCCCCGTGTGCATGGTTCCCCTCCGGTGACCCCCACACGTGTATTTCCACCGTAAGCCTCCTCAGTGAGCAGGTGTCTTTCCTTTGGCAAGTCCCTGCCACCCCTGGGGTTAGAAATCCACCTTTGGCTGGTACCCCAGAGTTCTCCATATGCAGCCCGTAGCGGGTTATATGTGAACTCTCTAAGTCCTCCCTTCGGGTAGGCATTTTGGCATATCTCCACTGGAATATGCTTCCTAGTGTACCTTGGTAATCCTGTGATAAGTGGGAGTCCTTCGTCCGTACTAGTCTTACGACAGGGTACTTACACTTACGCAGGGCACTGGAAGACAGCCGAGTGGCGTCACAGTATTGGGACCCCCATTCGTTAGTCACTAACGTTACGTCGTAGTGACTGAACGAAAGGGAACATCTCGGTTACGTATGCAACCCTCGTTCCCTGAGGAGGGAACGAGTCCCTTTGCCACTTCCACTGTGCTGCTGGAACGCGGAGTTCAGTCTTGGCTCCGCAGCAGTAACATAATGCGATGTTGCCAGCGTACTTCCTTATATACCCACGATGTGGGGCGGAGTTACGCAAGCAAATTCCGCATGCCCATGGCATTGGCACTGCCATTGGGCGCTGTTAAATTAAGGTAATTGATAAAGGTAATTGGCTTCTAAGCGAATTTTAAAGAGCACCTATCATGGCATTTAAAATGTTCCAAATATTGTTTTAGAAGTCCCCAACAACAGTTTTGCATGCATGCAATGACAAAAAAGACTTTAGTTTTCTTATAATATGCATTTATTTTTACCTGTTTTGACAGCGATTCTCAAATGATTCCTTTAGTGATTCACTTTTCAAAACCCCGCCTTTACGTGACGCTAATCTGCGGTGATTGGTCCGATGACCCAGTCAGTTGTGATTGGTATAGTCTGTGCAGATATTTTCGGAAACGGAACGCCCATCAAAGTCTTATAGTGACAGTAATTTGTTAATATGTGTCAGGAGTTATGAATATGAAAACCGCGTCTGTACCGTTTGATGAGCCTCAGCTGATCTCATTCATAAAAAAACTCCTCTATTCTCCTCACGAAGACTCGCGACAAATCAACCTCCCTCAGGGCTTTTAGTTCAAAAGTGTGCAGATGAGGAGACGTATTGATAGATTCTCATATGTCTGTGTCAAATTTCTAAACAGAGGAGTATTTTTTATTCAATACTTCCTCAAAATGCGCAGATAAAGCCTAATCATGAGCGATTGAGTCTCTTATGTGTTGTTTTCAATTCATACTGGCAGCCGGAGGGCGCTCTGTGCACATGTAGTCCATATATGGCACAGACAGACGAAGAAGAACCATGTACCATAATAGAAGTCCATAATAAAAGCTTCCTGAGATCGCGAAACATACATTTGACGACTAATAAACACTCAATCGCGACGATGTATGGTTTGTCTTCAAGCCACTTAGTCTTCAAATGCTCATCCTTGGGCAGATGAAAAAAGTTTGCTTTTGAGTGCACTTCAGAACAGCGTCTTGTCGCCATGATGTTTTCTAGTTTTCACTGGCGTCTTGGAGCGCAATAAGTGGGCGTATCGTATTCAAATAACTTGACAAGTTGACGTCATCTAGTCAGAGAAAAAGCTTCGGTCTTCTAACGATTCTTAAAAATGACTCAGAGTCGACTCTTACTTTTGAAAGAAAATAACTATATATACGGTGCACTGTCATATTTCAAACTATGCAGGATGTTTTTGTTCACTTAGATCTATGTTACACACTACATGAAAGGTAAATTTCAAAATTCCATGATAGGTGCTCTTTAAGATTTTAAGCCTGATTTTGAGCCAGATTTGCACCCCCAATAGATGGGGCTGCAAATCTGCAAATATATATATATATATATATATATATATATATATATATATATATATATATATATATATATATATATATATATATATATATATATATATATATATATATATATATATATATATATATATATATATATTTATATCCCATAGAGCTATGTAATAAAAAAATAAATTAATGAAACGGCATAAAATGGCACACATCACTTAAAAAATAACAAAATAGGCTGCAAACATTGGTGCATTACTAATTTATTTAGAAAAATAGCTGGTAAAATTGTAGAAACATTATGCCACAAGCTGGAATCATGTTTTTCTCCTGTCAAACGCACAGTATGACATTGACTGGAGCAGAAATGTTATTTCATTCAGAGTTGTCAGAGTCATTTCAGCGTGAGGCACAAGTTACAGCAGAAGTGTGAACCCCTGCTGCAGATGTTTTGTGCAGAAAACTTATTGACATGGAGTGTATTGGCTGCTGTTTATTTCTCCCCTTGTTAATGTTCACCTTGATCAAGAAGGCTGAAAGTCAAAGGCCACGATTCGGCGAATGCAACTATACGGGCTGAATGACAGTAATTGAGGTACTTCTCAGCTCGCTGCGGTGACAGTCAGAATTGGGAGTGTTCTTTTTTCCAGCAGTTCCAGTGATTCATGGGAGGTAATTTCACATCTCATAGCCACACCAGCACCAACACAGCAGGTGAAACAAACGTGATAAGAGCATTAATTAAATTTCATCATGTTTGCCTCTCCTCCTCCGCTCTCCACCCCTCCTCCTTGCCTCACAAGTAATAAATCAGATTCATTTCTCTTTGCTCAAAGTGCATCAAAGTTGGAGTGCACAACAATTCCCTCCAGAGTTCAATGACAAGCACAAAACAAAAGACCTAAATGAAATCTACCACCTTTTCTTTGCAGCAGATACCTCAATGATGAAAAGAAATGATTCCCCCCTCCCCCCATCAACATGCCCTTTTATTATTTCTGCCTGAGTCTCTCTCCAGTGTTACAATGCTTTATTGGTAATAACCTCCATCCATTAAATTGGTTTTTGGCACATTTTTATTATTTTTTTCTACCTGGATGTTTCTTTCTAATTCAAGGTGCTGAGAATTATTTTGTTGATTTTTTCTCAGGCTCCTTATGCAACCTCCATCAAGAAAGCTCTTACAGTCGACATCCTCGCATCTGGCGAAGCTGGATTCAGTGGACAGATGCCTGGTCGACAGAAAAGAGCTTCTTTTATTACATGTTCTTCGTTTCTTTTTCAGTGAGCATTGAGTATTCTACACACAGAAGCTCTGCAGCTAGAGATGAGAATAGTAGGGTTTTTATTCAGATTACACTTGACAATTACGTGAAATAAAAAATTGAATAAAATAAAACAATATTAAACTAAAATTGAAAATGCTCATTCAAAATATTAATAATAACTTTGGTAACACTACAATACGGGTGCACTAATATAATTCATGCTTAACTAATGCACAAATAATCATGTGTTAATGTATGACTCATGAAGAACTAAAAATGTGTCATCATAGGTGTGTTCGACGTGTGTAGAGTAGCCGCGTGCTTCCCACAGCCAAATGCTGTGTTTGCATACTTTATCACAGCTGCAGTGAAATAAATGCAATACAATGCACATATGTTTTTGAGACATTTTCATGTAGGCTAATACTTTATGTACTGTTTAATACATCATGTGTTTGTACAAGAATAAAGTTCAACATAAATGAACTATCGATGAAGTGGGGTCAACTTTTTTTTAATCAGTTTTAAACTTTTTTTTTAATCAGTATAAGCTCTTCATGAAAAGAGCTTATACTATTATAAAATACAGATTTGTGAGCATTAGTGGAACTGGAGGTTTTAGAATAAACACGAAAGGCACGCAATTGTTGTCATGTGGTGAATCCGGCCAATCGTGGAACAACTTAGTCACAGTCACGTGGCGTCGGCTCTGCCTCAAGTCGGACAAAATTTCTAACCGCCATGCACTGCTTCAAGTCAACCACCGATCAGTCTGCGCATCGCTGTATGAAGTCGAACAAGCCTAATAAGTGTGTTCGACATCGGCTGCGGCCGGATTCAACTGATCAGCGAGAGTAGCCGCGTGCAGGCAGGGAGGAGCTGCAAATGGAGACGTGAAGTCGGACACTTTCTGCTTCCCGTAGTGACGCTCGCGCTGTGTTTGCATACTTTATCAGCTGAAGTGAAATAAATGCAATATTTGGCAATACACAGATGTTTCAGAGACATTATTGTCATGTAATACTTTATGTACTGCTTAATACAGCGTGTGTATGTACAAGAATAAAGTTCAACATATAAGCCTACACTGTCAATGAAGTGGGGTTTACGTTTTATTTTGATAAACATTACAATATAACATCGCGACTACATGAAAGGAGGTTTTACTGTTATAAAAAAACTGATTTGTGCGCATTAGTGGAGCTGAAGGTTTTAGAATAAAAACGAAACACACGTGATCGCTGTCATGCGGTGAATCCAGCCAATCGAGGAACAGCTGTGTCGTCATCAGAGTCTGTGCAGCCTCTTGCAGCTGCTCTGTAGAAACTGCACCGGCTGTATCAGCCGACTGCTCTCTAATCGCTCTCGCGGCACTTTGTTGACATACGTCACTGTCACGTGGCGTCGGCGCTGCCTCAAGTCGGACAAAATTTCTAACCGGCATGCACTGCTTCAAGTCAGCAGCCGATCGGTCTGCGCATCGCTGGGTGAAGTCGAACAAGCCTATTGTCTTAATTCCTTCATAACATATTGTCACATGTCTGTTTGTGTTTGGACTTTCTGTTTGTATTCTGATTCGTTCATGTGCTCTTTTTGTTCAATTTCCCGCCACTCCTTTGCTACCATGGTTCCCTTCATTATTAGTTAATTCTGTTCATCTGTGTTTGCTCGTTACCTTGTTTGTGTTCCTATATAAGTTCTTCCTTTTCAGTCACTCCGTGTCCATTTACAGAGAGTGTGTTGCTGCCTGATTGTCTATTTGCTAGAAATACTATTAACCCTTAAATGCATGACTGTTTCGCCAATCATTCTTACATTCTTTAGCGACCCGGATCTATATCTAACACAGATGGATCACTACCTGCCGTGACAATATAAAACTCTCCTGGTATTAGTGTAACAATTACAGAAGAATAAAATAAAGCATGTTTCGTTACCTTTTGGATCTTGGAAGGGTTCAGTTGGAGCAGATGTTTTATACCATCATCACTGTCCTCGTCAGAGCTCATTTCTCAGTACATTCAGCATCTGGCTCATATTCTCGATCTCAAACTCAAAACGATCATTTTCAACGTCTTCAAAATCAATATTTTGATCACTGACAGCTTCTTCACCAGATTCAGCATCACGTGACAGTGACACTAATATCTGATTGCATTCAGTTCTTGCTCTGCAGTAAATCATTGAGCCATTTCAGGTTTTGCAGATTATACTTATTGTTTCGTTTTCAGTTGGCAGTAACTATGAGTGAAACGTCACTTCATTATTGTGTATCAGACATTGCCTCCTTGTTGAATAAAGGTGAATTGCACTTATTCCGTCATTATAGATTAAATTATTATTGTGCAGAAAAATATATACATACAATCTTACACACCTCGAGTCGTTAGCAACCCTATACATTTTTTTTACAAAAAATTAATGGAAAAACAGGCATTATTTTGTAATTTTATTATTTTTTCTTGCTATATTGTTTATAATCAATTGATTGAGGAATACAAAGAAGGTTGATGTCTAACTTTAAAAAAATTAATGAGGAGGAGGGTGAATGACGTCTCGGGTCGCTAAAGACCCGAGGTATGCATTTAAGGGTTAAACCTGTCAAATTGGATTTATACTCTTTGTCTGTGTCTGCCTTCCTGCAGCCACCCTGACACATATAATAGTGTAAATGAATTCATTAATTACCACAATGAGTTGAAGCCAAGTATTACAACTTCCAGTTGTCTGCTTTAATTAATCATTAGCTAATGATTTGCAAAGGTATCATTGTTATTACTTTACTTGTTCAGGTACATGGCTATTAACTAATTGTTAATTAATATGTCATTTTGGCTATGCTATTCACACTAAGCCATTGCTTTTAATTTCCAGCCCTCTCAACCCGTTCTCACTCCCAAGGCATCAAAATCGGATGTATGGTCAAGGGCCTTCCGCGTCACATTGAAGACACTAAAGGTACCCTTAGGCGTCATTTTTTGACGTGCAGGGTGCTTTATTGATTTCAATGAGAAACCTTTGGCGTCATACACATACGAGTTGGGCATGGGAACGTTATCATCATCATGAAATTATATATTGGGTTATGATTTTGCTATGTAACGTCTTAGGGTCACATATATTATTAAATTAAATTTAGCTCATAGGGAATAAGGGGTATTAATATTTAGGGATTTATGATTAATCATAACGGGTTATAATTGAATCACAAATCTCCAAAATCACCCAGAAAGGGAATACCTAACAGGTATTTATGCAATATATCTATATCTATATGGTTAACAACAATTTATTGCAATCAACTCTGGATATATATCTATATTAAATAATCACAGAATAGCCTCTAAGGAATTGATTCAGAATTCCTCTACTCCGTTCGGTTTAACGAACGAGCAGTACAATACTTATCAACTTGGACTTCAACCCATTTTCGGGAAGTTTGTCCCTCTGGCCACAAAGGACAAACTTTCCGAGTTATGGTATTAATTACAGCATTCAATGATACTTATAAGAGCTCGTAGCTTAGATCTGACATTAAAGGGACTCATGTTTTGTGAGCAACAACAATGACAATCAAGACGTGGATACAATGGCTTTAATAGTGATAGTTACTACGATTACATACAACTAAATAAAGGATACATGTATATACAAAATAGGGAAAGTAATGAAAGAGAAGAAAGGGGATAGAAATAGAGGGAGAGAGAGAAGGAGAACAGGAAGGTGAGAAGGGAATGGTCCAGTCAGACATTTTCCAACCAAAACCGCGAGAGCCAGCAACAAACAATTATCACCATAATAGGGGTACAATCTTAAACGCATCCAAATTTCGATAGAATTGATACTTGCATGGTTTCTTTGTGTTGTGTAAGCAAGGTGCGTGCGTTGCGTTTCTCAGTGTTCATGCGCTGAAGCTCTCCCTCCGTTCGGTCCTTCCGGGGTCGGTCCGCGGGAGATTTAACGGCGTGTAGGAGCGGTTGTCTTGGAAGGAAAAGGCATCTCGTTCGCGCTAAGAAGATTTGCGCAGTGATGTGCGCGCTCGGATGGAGCGTGCCGGTGTTGCGTCATCTTCAAAGGGGCGATCAGCTTGACCAGGCGGGCTCGGGCCAAAGCCCCGTGAGCCGCGCTGGCGTGATGGAAGGGAAGTTTTGTCTCGTCCGAGTCCTTGCAAATTTTTCCTAAGCCGCATGGTTGCTTCAAATCCATAGAGGAAGTTGCACATGGCATGCAGAGTTTGGGCCTTCTGCTCCAGGGCCTTGTGAGGCCTTTGGCTCGGTGTTTGTGGAGGTCTGCCATGTGGGCACCCTGCTGGGTGAGAGCCACCCCAAACACAGCTTGTGGTGTCCGTGATAGCAGGAGAAGAAGAGAAGGAGGATCTCTGCGAGCTCTCTTTTTAAGGTCGAAAATAGTCCCACCCTCTGGAGGCAGGCTTGACCAATGAGATTGTTGGGATTTCCAAGCGGGAAATTCCTCGGGAGAATTTTATTGCTCTTTGTTCCAAAGCCTGAAATCGATGAGTCTGTGCTCAGGTATACTCTAATTAATGCAACAAACACATATTGCTTCGTACAAGGACATGACATACGTGGAAGTGTAAGTTATGAAGCGTGCATTAATTTGATAGGAGACATGACATATATGAGGTTACATGGAATAGTAAGTCGTTCACGGGACATGGATACATAGGGAATGCAACGATAGGGAACACATTACAAGAGAGTTATATGTGTACATACAATGTCCTGGGGTCCATGTTCATTTATAGACGATGTGTCTATAACTTGAGGCCACAATGTGTGTTTTACAGGCTTTGTGTCTTTAGTTGGGAACTTTCCATGTGGCCACATTCCTTTTAGGGGCCATAAAAACCTTATCAGTAGGTTTCCCTGGTAACGGAGGATCCTTCTTTGTTGTGTTGGGGGGAAGGTCTGTTATTCAACCCAAAGTATTTAAAACATATTTGTTAAATGTAACAGGCAATTAAGTGTCTGAATCGCCTCAATCACTACATAATCCCCCTTTTCGATAGTTGTTGTCCCTCCTATGGACAACAGCGAGCGATATCGGAGGTGCAGAAAGATCAGACATACCCCAGCAGCATTGGGCTTTGGTTGTTTGTGTCCCCTGGAGTGATGGTCTCTCCACAGCAGATAAGGCAAGCAGTAGCCACGTTCAGGTCTCTGACCTGGTGCGGCAGGTGTCGAGGCAGCAGGTGCCCTGATGGTGCGTCACTTGTCGTCCTGAAGTCCGTTTGTGTGGCCCAGGTTTCTGCTTGTGGTCTCAGGAAGTGGTTAGGGGTCTGTGTGAGCTTGCCTGAGCTGTGTGGGGCAAGGAGTTGGAAGCTTATCCTTTGGCAGTACTCATCTGGTGAGTCCTGTTCGGGAGCTATTTTGTTGGTGTCAGCAGCTCCTGAGATGGTCGTGTCCAGCTGTCCTTGTGCAGCCTCCGCTTGACACCTGTGTGTAGGGTTTGGCGGAGGGCGTTGTCATCGACGGCTGTGGGACATCCTGTGATGTTGGTTGGGCGTGCTGTCTTCCGTGGTTTCGCCCAGCGGCTTGTCTGGTACTTGGTGTTGCCATAGTGACAGTTCTGCATGGGTCCTGTGCTTGGTCTGTCCAGCTGCTCTCATGGTTCAACAGCTGTCTGAGCCATTTCAAGTCTTTGTTTCTGGTTTGAGCCTCAGTCTCCAGCTGTTTGCTGAGGCTCTGAGCATGTGTTTGCTCCTTCTGGTCTCTTTGACCTGCTGCGCAAGGTCGTTTTACCCGCTGTTTATCAGTTCAGTGGTTTAACCCACTAGACCACCCTCTCCGCCTGAGTTTCGATGACCCGGATGTGAGGCATGGCCTCGGCGGGGTGTTGGGTGCCGCTTCTCCTGGGCTGCAAACTGCAGGTTCCTTCAGTGTTGCACTGGAGGAGTGGTTCGCTACGGCAGAGGTAGTGACTGTCTTGGTCAAAGTACACATGCACAGGCTTGGGGCCAGGTACAGCTGTGTGTTGCTGTCGTGGTAGGCCACCACATCTGGGGTGTGCATCTTGATCTGGGTATTACCTCGCCAACGCCCAACTTTGACAATGACCTTGAGTCTGTAGGTGTTGTTTGTCGATGTACTGGTGAGCGGTTTAGGATCTGATAAAGCTAGAGTCTCTTGTTTGATACAGCAGGTGCGGCGGCAGGGTCACCTGCCACCCAGTCACAAGTTCAAAGGTAGACGCACGAGTTGATTCATGCGGGGTGGTGCTGATGTCCATGAGCATCAACAGAAGTTTCACATCCCAGTCTTTCTGGTTGGCAGTCACATACTTTCTCAATATGCTGACCCCCGTTCGATTGGTTCGTTCGACTTGGTGTTGTTGGGTGCTGGAAGACATTCCACTCACTTGTAGAATTGGCATACCACCGTGAGGAAGTCCTTGTTGTCCCTCGTCGATCTGGATAGGGCTCCTGTCCTGTCCTTTGGCAGGCAGCTGAGTCATTTCCCAGTGCAGACCTGTGAGTCTGGGCATAACGTGCCTCAACATTGCAGCCCTGAAGGGTCATCAACCATGTGAATTGGTAACGACGCCATCTCGGATGCGTTGGCTGTTGAAGACGTTACAGGCTGTTGGAATGTCTCTGTAATAACCTTTTGTGCTCCGATGTAGTCGGAGAATCGCAGGAAGGCCCATATGGTGTATGGAGTCTTTTCATAGTCAGAGTCTCTGCTCTCTGGTGTAATAAATGTCTTGCTTGCCTGTACAACTGTTCTTTTGTCTTGGTCATGTTTTGGTATGGACCAGCACTAAAGCAGTGTTTGGGGAATCCAACTTTCAAGTGGAACTCCTGTTGTGTGTCAGGGTGAGCGAGACATGGAGCTATGCACAGATGTCGTTTCAGTTCATTCATGGAATTTGCTTGAGCTTTTGTCCAGATGAATGGGCAGTCCTTCTTCAGAAGGGCGTTGTGCTCTTCATGAGAACATCTTCGCAGACGGGGTAGCCCCTCATTCTGGTGTCTGGGCATGCTTGTTCCGGAAGATGTTGAACTCGGCTGGTGAGTTGGCATAGCCGAGTGTGCACCTTGTGAAAGAATGCTGTCGGTTGTAGACTAGGATGTAGACTACGTGGGATGACAGTTCAGTGAGTGGTGTGGCCTCCGGACTGAGTCCAAGTTCCTCACACTCAGGTGAAGTTTGGAAGAAACCCCACGTGCGGGTCAGTGTGTGACCACATCACATGTTGAGCCGAACAGCGACCCCTTTGGTGTAAGCTGGTACTGCAGTATACTGTTCGTTGATTAAAGTACCGACTCCTGGCAAGGTCTGGCCTGACAGGAGGTTTCCGGGTTTGGCAGGAACCACAGGGGGCTGTGATGTCAGTGGGGCTCACACTACCTCATTGGTAAAGTCCACATGAGCCTTGAGGCGAATCAAGGGGTCTGCTTCTATGTAGACATTATGCAGTGGATCTGGAAGGACCAGGAAGTAGTGTGTAGGGCACCGATCGTTCCATTTCAAGTTCAAAGCGCAGGTGCCCTTGGCGGTTACCATGGTTGTTAGGCAGGAGTCAAATGGGCCGCAGGTACGCTTGCTTGCAGATGGAAGGTTGGATGTTACTTCCATGAGGGCTTTGACCAGTGCTAGACTGATGGCTGAGTTGTCTGTAGTTGTCACATCATTCAGCTGGAGGTCGGTCATGACCTCGGGGCAGTGAAAGTCATGACCAAAGTCTATGGTGAGTTGAAAAGTGCAGAGTAGCGAACTTGAACTTTGCTCTGGTGCTGGGACAGTGTTCTCGCGGCTGGTTGCAAGGTTTCTCGTGACCTCTGTGACCTGACCGTCTGGCTCAGGTGTCTGGGTGGCTGGAGAGGCAGAGGTTCTCGCACTTGAGCCCAAATCTTTAGCTGTTTGAAGTCTAGTAGGGCTCAGAACGATCTAGCAGATCTTTGCCGACGAGACAGGGGTACGTGTCCATTGGTTGGATGTACACTGGGTGTACCAGACTCATTAGGCCCATCGTTAGCTGGATGGGAGCTATCTGTTCAAGTTGGGTCTCATTTTGGCTGTATGACTGCACATTCAGCTCACTATTTTGGGATTTCAGAGTTCGATTGTTCAGGAAGTGCAGCCGTCAGCTGAGGGGGTTGGGCGACGCTGTCACTTGGTGATGAAGTCTCTGGTTCTGTGGACTGTGGTTGGTGCACAGTGCTTGGGTTTGTTTGGGGCATGCTGTGAGTCGTTCCGCCGCTGGCTGTCTGGGCTAGGTGCACTGGCCGATGAGGATCGTCTGGCTGTCGGCTGGCATCCCACGTGGTTCCCCCTTTGGGTGGTTAGACAGACGTGGCTTGTCCCAGATTCTTTCAGCATGCTCGGACAGGTGCTTAGGACGGGCACCATGCCGGTTGCGCTGCTCTCTGCTGGCTTGTAACGGTCTTGACAGTTACACAGTCTGTCACTATGTTGTTGCATGGCTCTCCTTGGAGCCAGCTCTGAACAGTGATCAGAGACAGGGCAAATCATTGGGTTACTCACAGTCTTTTCAGAAGCAGTTTTTTTTTGGTCGGCAGTCCCGTAGCTGTTGGTCGTCCAACTTTGCAGTCTCCGGTTGCCGGTCGAGGAAATGCTACGCCTCACGGCTGGCCGTACCTCGGAGTAGACCTAATTGGTTCCATGTGGTCACGTTAGCCACAGGTTGTAGGTGAAAGTTCATGTCCTGCAGGTAGGTGTGCGCGTCGTGGCTTCCTGCAGGGTTTGCGGTGAAAGTTTGGATGTTTCTGGCCAGCTTGTAGAGTTCTTGGGAAGCCATGGTGTGCTGTGCTCGATTCTCTGGATTGGCTCCCACCCCCTTTTCTGCTGGTGGGGGCTCTTGGCTGCTGGCTGGTGACAACTCGAGCAGTGGGCTTTCGCCCCCCTTTTGAGCTTGGAACTCTTGGCTGGGGGTTTCTTGGCCCACTTGTCAGGGGAAACTGTGTGGTGTGTGTTTCCCCTTGCTGTTCACTATGCAATGTACGTGCATACTTCAGTTCTTTGTTTTGAACAGTCTTTTGTTGAAACAAATCTTGGACCTTGGCATGGGCCGTTTGCAAGTGGGTTTCACGGGCTTTGGCCTTGCTGTGTCTTTCTTTCGGTCCAATCTCAGCTCTTGTTAGGAGAGCTTCACCTCGTTGGAGTTTTTCTTGTAGTTCCTCTGCGGATTCTTTCTCCAACTGCTCTCTGCGCGTTGTCTCTACACGAAGTTCTGCCAGGGCATTTTGGAGTCTCTCAACTTTCTCCCGAAGCTGTAAGTCCGTTTCGTCCTCCCTTCCGCGTCGATCCTGGGTCTCAAGGAGTAGCCGATCTAGACGACTCTGCGCGTGGTCCTGGTTCCTCCGGGCCTCCTCCGCTAGGAGCTTCAACGCTGCCGTTCTTGGCTCGGGGGCTGCAGGTCACCGTGGCTTTAGGCAGGAACGCAGTCGTCCTGGCGCTCGATCAGGTCTCGACGTGATCCCAGTGGCGGTGGGGCTGGATGAACGGGACACGCTGGCTTACTGTGGGCAAGAGAAAGACAACACAAAAGAGGCCAATGCAAGTCTGTGTAGGGTTTTAGCGCTATAGCGATTGCGACTTATTCACTTTGTGTGCGCAATTTTAACTAACTGATGCAGACAGTTAGTGGAATCTAGGCCGGGCACCTATTGTCTTGGTTGTGAGTTGCCAGGTGGGGCCGATTTATGTGGGTGAGTATCAAGTTTAAATAATAATTTGACAGTGCGGTCGCCTAGTGGGTCATTTACTGACACTGGCTGTTGGTCGTCAGTCTATTATTCAGCTTTCCTTGATGGCTCTCATAGGTTCTGTCTTTAGGTGAGCTGGAAGACACTAAGCAACAGAACAGTAGAGTAGAAAAGAGCCAAATAACCAAACATACTTAGAGAGAAGGCATGAAATAAAACAGAAATGAGAACATTAGAAGAGATAGATAGGGAAAGGCTCTAAGCTTAATACCAATGCTAGGGTTTATGACAGGGCCGACGAGGGAGGGGGCGCTGTTGAGCTATAAAGCCTAGGGGAAAGGTATGGCTTAAGCAGGGAGGACGGTGTGGCCAAACACTTAAATGACCAAGAATACGTATATTCTAGGGTTTGCAATAAGTGAATGGGCTTACTTTCCTCACCATGCCTGGGGTGAATCGGGGTTGTTTCCAGTGAGCACCGATGGTGAGGTCAGTCCCGCCGGCGGTCCCTGAGCACGCGACCGCGGTGTTCCCAGATCCTTGTCCCTTGGTACCACGGTGCGCCCACTCAAACAGCGTGTGACTTTTAGCATGACAGGGCAGCACTCAGGTAAGTTTGGTCAACGGCCAGACCGAAGGGTTGAAATTGGGTTTCCTCTGAAATCTCTTTGGAGTCCAAATGGAGAAACAGAGTAATTAACCAAAATGCCCTCAAGGACCAGTTGGACTCGTTGACTTCTCCCTGGAGTGCCCGAAATGCTTAGTCTGCTGCGTGCCGCCGGTGGTACGGGGACAGAGGTGTCTGCGATTCGCACACGACCGGTGTCAGTTACGCCGACCAGGTGACTCCACTCACGGGAACCCAGCCAGAAGACAGCCGTAAATTCACCACAAGCACTGGAGGTACTACCTGTAAATATACAAATGGCTAACAGGAGAACACAACATCAGCTTAAGCTTAAACTTGTGTAAACCAATTTTAACCAATTATATAAAGTAAGTGAGGGAAAAGACTATTAATAAATAGTGCTAAAACAGAAAATAATGATGATAATGTTTGTAATTATCGGGGCAACCTTGAAAAAGGCGAAGTAGAATTAATTAAATTAATCTATTCTGAAATGGAGCCAAAGGAGAGAAGAGAGGAAAGCCAACTTATGAGAGTGCCCAGCAAGTGGGCGGGCTACTGATAAGGGGCTATCACAGGCTGAAAAGAGGAGACTTCATTTAATTTTAGGTTCAAACTTGTTTAAACCGAAATTCAAATAAGTGCAGGGTATCAGAAGGGTATGAAATGGAAGGAAACAATTGATAAAGAAATAAAGCCAAAAGAGAAGATAAGCAAAAATAACTGAAATGGAAACAACCGGAGAAGTCACAATGAAAAAGACAGTTCACTTTGACAGACTGGAGAGCGGGGAGTAGGGTAACGTCCACAAGGTGGCGTAATGGAGTCCACTCAAGGAGTGGGGTCAGGTGGGAGTAACCTGAGAGGTGCGGAACACCTAGTAGACCGCCCTCTTGTGTTGGTCAGAGGTATTGCGGCACCCACAAAAAGGGTGATTTTACCTTTTGAGCGTTAGAACAGGGGAAAGCGCTTTCCACCTCCCAACGCGGAGATTTAGCTGCGATCGGTCGCAAGTGAGAAGGGAATTTGTTCTCAAATTCCCTTTTGTGCCAATTTATAGCACACAGAGTGTATAGCCGGATTTAATTTACCGCCTATACACACACAAACGTAAAACAGAGTATTTTCTCTGCAACGAATTTTAACTGGATCAAGGTTAAAATAAAATACTCCCATTCACACATCAAGCAGATACTGGCCAGCAGTTTTTCTGATTGATTTGTGCAAGGTGTGCGTTTCGGTTAGCTACGCCAAAATTCCACCTAAGGGATCGCTCAGTTGAATAACGTTGGAACACGCAACGGCTCAAATCTGGCGATTAATAAGGCCTTTTACAAAACGAATAAGAGGAACATTGCTCAAATCGTTTTCATCACGCTGCACAGAAGATTTCTTCGTTCTGACAGGTGGAAAATCATGATATCATCACGCTGAGAAGTTCTCTTACGAGAGGTTCTCTCGTATTGCGTAAGTTCCTTACGCTACGGGAAAGTATTCTTTCTTCGAGATTTCTGAAAAACCCAAAATTATCCTTAATTTTGTAACATTGTCAACGCAGTGCGGCAGCCTGGCAGACCATAGCAGGCTATTCCAGCGTGCTATTGGCTGCTCTGCTGGCAACTGCAGCAGCCTATCGGTGAGCCCGCGTGACGTGGCGACCAATGAGGGCGCTTCGCGCCCACCTGGCTTCATTTGCCTACAGGTGGGGCGTGGCCACGTGTATATAAGCAGGGCTCACGGGCTGCATATTCGATTTTCTTTTCTTCAGCGAAGCCCTTCGCATCGCTGGATCTGGAACCCGCCGCCGTGATCGTGCAGACGAGCAAGCAGAGGACAGCGCCTGGAGAAGCCGGCAGCATCGCGCCACCTTCAGCCATCCGTGCCTGCTCTGCTATCCGGCAGCATTATATCCTTTCATTGCACGTGTTCTCGCCGTTGCGTCACACGTTTCATAAAAGAGCACGAGCGTTTTTATCAAAACGCCTCGTTCCACCTGCGGCTCGTGCCACGTGCAGCTCAGCACCAGAGACCGCCATGTGTCTGCGCTCTCTGTCTGGGCCGTGACCACGCCGCCGCCGCACTCCTCGCGGGCGAATGCCCCGAGTGTGAGGAACTCTCTATGTCGACCCTGCGGGCTCGACTCGAGCAGTTTTATGACGACATCACTCCGCTGTTCCCCCCCTCTGTTCAAGCCGCGCCACCGCGCCGCTTACAAGAGATGGTTGAAATGAACGGTCTCGGAGCGAGCCTCCTCCCCCTCTGTTCAAGCCGCGCCGCTTACAAGGGATGGTAGGAATGAACGGTCTCGGAGCGAGCCTTCTCCCCCTCTATTCAAGCCGCGCCACCGCGCCGCTTTCAAGGGATGGTAGGAATGAACGGTCTCGGAGCGAGCCTCCTCCCCCTCTGTTCAAGCCGCGCCACCGCGCCGCTTGCAAGGGATGGTAGAAATGAACGGTCTCGGAGCGAGCCTCCTCCCCCCTCTGTTCATGCCGTGCTGATGCGCCGCTTATATACAAGGGATGGCAGAAATGCACGATCCTGCAGCTCTCTTTACGTTACAAGAGAGCTGTTCCACCCTCGCGCACATTTTTCAGTCCCCTCATGAGTTCAGGCGACTGGAATTGTTCATATTGCTGTACACGAGCCTGTTAAGACACGCACGCCAGCAAACATACGCCGTCATAAGACATGACGCTGACATATGCTCTCCAACGAACCCGCACTCCCCCCTCTTGGACCGCGCAGATTGCGCCGTTCACAAGGAATGTGAATGCGCTCGGTCACGAGCACGTTCAGCGCGCGCGCACGTGCGCGCGCCGCACTCACCGGGAAATTAACAGAGGGTGTTTTCGTCCCGCTGTGGCCGGACGAACCGCCATTCTCTAGCATTTCTCAGCCCCCTCTCTAGTTCAGGCGGCTGGAAATATTACTATTGCAGTAACGAGCCTGTCTTTTATGCACGCACGACTGCCAACAAGCACGAGGACGTACTGCTGTATGCTCGCGCTAACTGAACGCTATTGTGTCCCTCCCGGTAGCACAGTGGCAAAATCAGCGGCTGAAACGCCGGAGACCCGAGTTCGAGCCCAGCTCTCGCGGAAGATAAAAATGTTTTACTGTCCGCTTCCCCGGGCTCGCGGCCAGCTTTTCTTACATACAGAAAGCTAACTCGCACCACGTGGTGCTCGAGTATTTTTGGACGTCTATACATAAGGAGAGAAAAGACGGTTAAGTCCCGCTGCGGCCGGACCACCGTTAAAACTCTGCTTTTCCTGTCAGTCCCCACTCCTGTGGCTACTGCAGATGTTTTCCACGCAGCCTACGAGCCGGCGAACTCGCCCTCTCGCCTGTTTCCAACTGTAGCCCCTCCAAAGTCCTCCTAGCAGAGGGGGGAAGCGACGGTTAAGTCCCGCCGTGGTCGGACCACAGTCAAAACTCTTCTTCCTGTCAGCCCCCACTCCTGTGGCTGCTGCAGATGGCTCTCACGCAGCAAACGAGCCGGCAAAACTGCCCTCTCGCCTGTCTACAACCGCCGTTTTTATGACGAACCAGAGAAATCACGAAGTTGCCTTTTTTCTGGTTGCACGGCTCACGCCGTATGTGTTTTCAAATGCAGTAAACGTGCCCACTTTTGTGTTCACCCCTGCACCCAAGCACCACAAATCCCGTGTCTCTCACTCACATAAAGCGGCCACCGGCCGCTCGAGTGCTAGAGTTAGGTCACGTGTCCGCTTATTTGCGCCCACGCCTAATCACCACACGCGCTGTCACACAGCCACTCTTAACCGGTCATGTTCCACGCGTAAGAGTTGTGCCCGCTCAAACGCGCTCACACATTTTCGCGAACATTCTGCCCCCGGCGCCATGCGCCGCGCCACACACCATTTGTTCTCAGCCCAAGGTGGCCGGAACGACGAGTGTAAGGCCACACACAAGCCACTCCCTGCTCGAAGCGGCAGAGATACAGTGTGTAGGGCGGCCAGCCATCGCGAGCGATCGGCTGGCCCACAGCACAGAGAGCGCGCGCACTGCGCCCGCCCCTCCTATACAGGCCGTCGAACCCGCAAAGCGCGGCGTTTCGAGCCCGGAGGCCGTTCTATCCCGTGTGGCACACGCGAGAGCGTGGGAAGCCATTCCAGGTGTATCAGAATGGGTGCTGAAAACAGTGAAGCACGGCTACACTCTGCAGTTCGCTCGCCGCCCTCCGCGCTTCTGTGCGCGTACGGAGACGAGAGTGAGCGAGGAAGTAGCACATCTACTTCGAGCGGAGATAGCCACACTGCTGTGCGAAGGGGCTATAGAACCGGTTCCCCATTCTATGAGCGAGTCAGGCTTTTACAGCCGGTATTTTCTCGTACCAAAAAGGGTTGGGTCGCTCAGACCGATTCTGGATCTGAGGCGTCTGAACAAAGCTCTTATGAGAAGATCGTTCAAGATGCTCACGACCAAGCAGATCCTCGCGCATATTCGCCCGAGAGACTGGCTAATCTCCCTAGATTTGAAAGACGCATATTTTCAAATCAAGATAACGCCGCGTCACAGGCCATTCTTACGATTCGCCTTCGACGGCCAGGCTTATCAATACACCGTCCTTCCGTTCGGCCTGTCACTAGCACCCCGTACATTTACGAAGTGCATGGACGCGGCCCTCGCTCCCCTGAGAGGTCGAGGGATGCGAGTGTTGAACTATCTGGACGATTGGCTCATCCTGGCGCAGTCAGAGGCCGAGCTCCTCGCCCACAGGGCAATGCTGCTCAGCCATCTGGACAGCCTGGGGCTCACGGTCAATTGGACCAAGAGCTCATTAGTGCCCACGCAATCAACCTCATTTCTGGGTTTGAATCTGCACACTGTGGCAATGTCAGCCCGCCTGTCACCCCAACGCGCGCGCCAAGTTCGGCGCATGGATGCGTACTTCCGGCCGGGCAAAATCGCACCTCTCAAGCTCTTTCAGAGGATGCTGGGACGTATGGCCTCAGCTGCAGCTGTGCTCCAGCTGGGCTTAATGCGCATGCGCCCGCCGCAATGCTGGTTAAACGCCCGAGTGCCTCACAGAGCCTGGGCGTCCGGAGGCTTCAGGATCAGAGTGACTCAGGGATGCGTTTCAGCCCTAGAGCCCTGGTTAGTAGCCGACTGGTACCAGCGGGGAGTGACGATGGGAGCCATCTCACACCGCAAGGTCATCTCGACGGACGCCTCCACCACGGGTTGGGGCGCCGTTTTCGAGGGCAGATCGGCCTCGGGCCTCTGGTCGAGCGGGGAAAAGCTCCTACACATAAACTGTTTGGAGATGATAGCGGTAGAGAACGCGCTCAAGCAGTTTCTCCCGCTTATACGAGGACACCACGTGTTGGTCCGGTCGGACAATACCACAGTGGTGCCCTATGTGAACCGGCAGGGCGGTGTCAGGTCCAGGTGTCTGGGCAATCTGACAGAACGCCTGCTCGTGTGGGCACACAGCTCGCTGCGCTCGCTGAGAGCTGCGCACGTACCGGGCCACCTCAATGTGGGCCCGGACAAGCTGTCCAGGGGCCTCATTCTCCCAGGAGAATGGTCCCTGCACCCTCAGACAGTCCAGCTGGTATGGCGCCTATTCGGCAGAGCGGAGCTCGACCTCTTTGCAACAAAAGAGAACGCCCGCTGCCCGAGGTTTCTGTCCAAAAGCGAGGATGCGCTGTCCCAACCTTGGCCCAGCCTCCCGCTGTATGCTTTCCCGCCGATTTCCCTATTGCCCCAGGTCATAGCGAAAATCAGGGAGACGCGCCGCCTGGTGCTCCTTATAGCGCCGCGCTGGGAGAACCAGATTTGGTACCCAGAGCTGGTGAAGCTGTCGCACTCACCCCCCTGGCCAGTTCCGCTGAGAGCAGACCTCCTCTCTCAAGCAGGAGGGTCAGTTTGGCATCCCCATCCAGAGCGTTGGTCTCTGCATGTATGGGTGACCAACGGATACCCGTTGACCTGCCCGAAGGGGTTATGAACACGATTTCACACTCTAGAGCCCCCTCGACGAGGCGGTTATATAGTTCTAAGTGGTCGGTGTTCACTGAGTGGTGTGTTTCCAAGGGATTGGACCCACAGCAATGTGGGGTCCAGCGGGTGCTCTCCTTCCTCCAAGAGCTTTTGGAACTGGGCAGGTCCCCTTCCACGCTCAAAGTGTATGTGGCGGCTATAGCAGCGTTCGCTCAGACGACGCTAGGTAGCACGCTAGGAAGGAACGAGCTCATCATCCGTTTCCTCAGAGGAGCCAGACGGATGAATCCCCCGCGGCCCCCATCGGTTCCTATATGGGATCTGGCCTTGGTCCTAGAGGCCCTGAAGGCTCATCCTTTTGAACCGCTCGAGACTGTGGAACCAAGGTTCCTTTCGCTAAAAACCGCGTTCCTGATAGCTCTGGCTTCAGTGAAACGCGTGGGGGATCTACACGCGCTCTCAGTGAGCCCGACGTGTATGGAGTTCGGTCCTAATGACTCTAAGGTCATTCTCAGACCGAGGCATGGTTATGTCCCCAAAGCGATTGGCACTCCCTTCAGGGCGCAGATTATCTCCCTCTCGGCTCTGCCAGCATCCGACGAGGGGGACGGTGGCAATATCCTCTGCCCTGTCAGGGCATTGAGGGTTTATGTCACACGCTCCGCCGCCTTCAGGCGTTCTGAGCAGCTATTTGTTTCGTTTGGTGGGCGCACTAAAGGTCTCGCCTCCTCGAAACAGACCCTTTCCAGGTGGATGGTGGACGCGATTGCAACTGCATACGCTTCCAAACACCTGCAGTGCCCGCTAGGTGTCAGAGCACACTCCACCAGAGGCATGGCCTCTTCGTGGGCTTGGGCCAGAGGGATTTCCATCCACGATATCTGTATGGCGGCAGGCTGGGCCTCCCCGTCTACGTTCGTGAGATTTTACAATCTGGAAGTTCCTGCCTTACAGGCGAAAGTGTTACCAGTTCAATAGGGCTGTTGGTCCTGCCCAGTGATTCTGCGCAGACATAGCTCACATACTGGTAGTAAGTTCGGTACTAGGCTCATGTGAATTTGAAGGAGACCGGCGGTGCCGTTTCCTCATTTACGAGACGAGCTGTTGTGAGTTTGAAGGTGACCGGCGGTGCCGTTACCTCACTCATATAACAAAATATTGTGAATTTGAAGGCGACCGGCGTTGCCGTTCCCTCATTCATGAGACAAGGTGTGGTGAATTTGAAGGAGACCGGCAGGTGCCGTTCCCTCATTCATGGGACAGGGTGTTGTAACCACCCGTTGTAACCACCCGTCAGTTCGAATGAAGTGTCTGTAGATGTGGTGGCCCGTTTTCCTTACCGGCCACCCTGCCCGAGCAGTGTTATGGTCCCCGGTTCCCTGGGATACATATGCTGTACGCGAGGCGCGCACGGCGTTGACAATATGTTCCCGTAGCGTAAGGAACTTACGCAATACGAGAGAACCTCTCGTAAGAGAACGATACTCGGTTACTTAACGTAACCTCGGTTCTCTCTAGAAGAGGGAACGAGTATTGCGTTCCTTGCCGTGCGCCCCGCGGGCTTTTACGCTTCAGAACTACGAAAACCGAATATGCAGCCCGTGAGCCCTGCTTATATACACGTGGCCACGCCCCACCTGTAGGCAAATGAAGCCAGGTGGGCGCGAAGCGCCCTCATTGGTCGCCACGTCACGCGGGCTCACCGATAGGCTGCTGCAGTTGCCAGCAGAGCAGCCAATAGCACGCTGGAATAGCCTGCTATGGTCTGCCAGGCTGCCGCACTGCGTTGACAATGTTACAAAATTAAGGATAATTTTGGGTTTTTCAGAAATCTCGAAGAAAGAATACTTTCCCGTAGCGTAAGGAACTTACGCAATACTCGTTCCCTCTTCTAGAGAGAACCGAGGTTACGTTAAGTAACCGAGTATCGATTTCTTCGTTCTTCAGGTGGAATTAAATCACGCTGATAGGAGATTTCTTCGTCCTAACAGGTGTAATGGATAATATTAAAAATGTTCTGCAAAAGAAGTTTATTTCTTTTTACAGAGACAGTTTTAATATTATGAACTGCAGTTTATTCTTAAAAATCAACAGTGACTAAAATGTTTGACCAAAATAGACGCTGTTAACATAGGCCTACAACTAACTGAAATCAGCTTTGGGCTTTTCAGTTATATATACGTGAGTTCGCGTTTGCGACTTGTCTCACTCTCTGAAGCGCGCATACAAAATATCAGAATCAATACCAATAATATACACATAAAATTGACATGGTTGCTCACAAAACAAAGTTTAAAATGTTGCCTAATAATTCTCCACCAAAATCTGTAACGTCTTAGGGTCACATATATTATTAAATTAAATTTAGCTCATAGGGAATAAGGGGTATTAATATTTAGGGATTTATGATTAATCATAACGGGTTATAATTGAATCACAAATCTCCAAAATCACCCAGAAAGGGAATACCTAACAGGTATTTATGCAATATATATATATCTATATGGTTAACAACAATTTATTGCCATCAACTCTGGATATATATCTATATTAAATAATCACAGAATAGCCTCTAAGGAATTGATTCAGAATTCCTCTACTCCGTTCGGTTTAACGAACGAGCAGTTCAATACTTATCAACTTGGACTTCAACCCATTTTCGAGAAGTTTGTCCCTCTGGCCACAAAGGACAAACTTTCCGAGTTATGGTATTAATTACAGCATTCAATGATACTTATAAGAGCTCGTAGCTTAGATCTGACATTAAAGGGACATTAAAGGGTTTTGTGAGCAACAACAATGACAATCAAGACGTGGATACAATGGCTTTAATAGTGATAGTTACTACGATTACATACAACTAAATAAAGGATACATGTATATACAAAATAGGGAAAGTAATGAAAGAGAAGAAAGGGGATAGAAATAGAGGGAGAGAGAGAAGGAGAACAGGAAGGTGAGAAGGGAATGCAGTGTTTCCCACAGAGTTAGATTTGATCTGTGGTGGTGTGGTGTGTTGGGGGGGGGGGGGGGTGTTGTTGGATTGACGACAACAAAAAAGGGTTAAATATTTAGTAATTTTTATTGACACGCACATATTTAATTTGCAAAACAGAGTCAGATAACTTAACAGGCATTGCTACGCTGACTGCTCCACAGACTAGCGACAAATCTAACCCTAAAGGCCTGTTCACACCGGGACGATTTTCGTGCGCGTTTATCGCTGACGTTTAACGCCTCGTGACTAAACAATGGGCGCCAATGTGAGTGTGCACACCGACGCGTAAAACGCCAGGCGTAAAAGCGTCATTTAAAAAAAAACGCCTCGGGTTCGTTTTTTTATTTTGACGCGGCGCGTAAAAAACTGGCCGACCAATGAGATCCGCGCTTTTGTTCACGTGCCTGGAGCTGCTGAAGTGACAGTAAAACACGACTTGGTGGCGCTCAAGCACAAAATCGGGCTTGCCGAGCACACACTGATACGACGAAGAAGTAGTAAGTAGACAAAGAAGAAGATAGGCTGCTAATGCTGCCTGCCAGTTAGCAAAAAGTGTGTGAATGGTTTTGCCATAGACATAATATATCTATGGTTTTGGCAAGCACGTAAATACTGTCTCACCTCTTCTTCTGTGTGACAAGCGAGTGTCAGAAGCGTAAAGTGCCGCAGCACCACCTTGTGTACCGGGAGCGCATCTACTGAATGTGCACGTTCACTTGGCGCAACGCCAGTGGAAATCGCTTGGGTGTGAACACTCAAGACGCGCCGAAAAACGTCACGAAAAACGCTGGCGATAAGCGCGTGCGATATTCGTCCCGGTGTGTACAGGCCTTAACCCTCACCCACAGCAGCAGCATGTTGGCTGCTCCTCTCCTACATCTCTCTCTACAGCTAACGTTCCCTGCGCCTCTCTTGCTGCTTCAGCAGCGCTGTATGAAGCCTGGAAATATTCAAAATAAATTAACCGAATAGCTTATCACAAAGGTCGGAATAATGATCTTCCACATGTGTTTCTCTGCTTTGCTATTACCTCTGGTCCAGACTGTATTTGCTCCTCTGGACGAGCCTTTTTAAATCGTTTAAAATATTTTTCAATATTCATCTGGATTGAGGGAGCAAACAGTCTGCGTTATGATTAAATACTTAAACATTAACGTTATGTAGTAAGGGCAGTCGATATTAACAGCTTACAGCATGTTGTGTATAACTTACATGCTGTAACTGTTATTCTCATGTAAACATAGCATAATTATTAACTAGCCTCCTTAATGCTTGCTAATGCGTTTCCATTACCCTTCAAATCGCGCAAATTGAAAATTAAGCTCAATGGAAACACTCCAATTTTTTGCAAAAAAAAAAAGGTTTTACGCTCTCGTGAGGTGGAAATATTTTGCAAAACTGCAATGGAAACACATTTACAGTGCACATTTACAATGAACTGACTTAGAAAGCGCGGTGTGTTTGAACAGATTACAAGACTTCTTTAATTCATAAAAGACAAAATAATTAGAGGAATAACGTTACTGGATTCTAAACCTTAAAGAAATGCCACAATCAAGACCTCGGAGCAGAAATGAGCGAGAAAATACCTCATATGTGCCGCTCACAGTATAAGGGTCTTTCCTTGTCATTAATTAACCTCTTAACCTGCGCCCCATTTTTTGAGAATTCTTTGAAAACGACATACCCAAATGAAAATGTCTGCAGCTCTTAAACCCTATGGTCTATATTCATAAATCTGGTCTTATTTTAAACTAGACACTTGAAATGTTGCTACCCAAGAGTCATAATAACTCAAAGTAATATGGGAACAGAGTAATATACATGTAAATATACATGTAAGTGACTCACGTTTTTTTTTTTTTTTTACTTAGGGAAAAAAATATTATAATTTAATGTTAAGAGCCTGAAAATAACTTAAATATAAAACTGAATGTCTAATCATGTCATGATTCAAATATGAGGATGATTCTCTCAGTAATGTAGCTTCTGTAAGCTTTTATGTCAAGAAAAGTCTAGGCGAATTTCAAAAAGGCCATTTATTTCAGAACATTTGCTATTGTAAAGAGTAGTTTTTCATTCAAATAAATCTGCAATAAACTGCTAATTATAATGGATAAACAGTTACTGAAAAACTAAAGCAACTATTTACAGAGATTACAACGTGTAAAAAACTCATTTAGCTGATGGGAAGCGTCAGTAAGAGTCTGCGCGCTCCACTGCAGTTGATTGGTTACTAAGTCCATCAATCAAACCTTTGTTGGAAAGGCATTGGCTGGGCACCGAGTGCCTTTATCCAACGAAAACCATGGGCGCAATGATTGACAGCTCACCAAGCCTGTAAAGCGCTTCCTCTATATGATGCATCCCAGGAGAGTCTCTGATTGAAGGAGAGAGACGAGGGAGGGTTTATAATACGTGGGAGAGACTATTCTAGCAGGGGGAGTTTGCCAGAAAAGGATTAGAATCAATATTTCATTGAAAATGGACATGATTGATTACGCTAACTCAAAACTCCCTTGCAAACAACAAAGGATTTTTTGTTTTTCCCCTATTTTTTCGTTGTTTTGGATTAAAAAGTGGGATGCATTTTGAAGAGTGGACTCTTACACAGAGATGTATGCGGGTGTTTATTGGATTCGTCCGATCTGATCCGAACGACAGGAGATGAAAGATGAGTACCGCTAACATTATGCTAATGTTTACATGGCCGGTCCTTTAGCGTTTCATTTAACCCTTTCCTCTCTGGTGTATTTATTGCAAAAACAAGTTCAGAACATGAATCTTGAGTGTTTTAGCTTTCAAATGATGCATAGTTTGTGACAGTTGATTGAATATTTTGTATAAAACAAAAGTAAATAAAAGTACACACACGCCTACTTCACGCTTCTTCTTTGGACGCTCGTGTTTTGATTCAGATCGTGCTCGAAGAGGAGGGGCTATTAGCTGCTCCTCCTCCGTTTGTCACTTGTCAGTTTGTGAGAGAGGGAGAGAAGGGAGCAAGCTGCGCGCAGATCTACAATAAAATACAACTTTACCCATATTAAATAGTAAAAAAAAACTGAAAATCAATCCGTGGCGGCCGCGTCGATATTGTGGCGGGCCGCCACAAATTAATGAACATATGGGAAACCCTGGAATGGTCCAGTCAGACATTTTCCAACCAAAACCGCGAGAGCCAGCAACAAACAATTATCACCATAATAGGGGTACAATCTTAAACGCATCCAAATTTCGATAGAATTGATACTTGCATGGTTTCTTTGTGTTGTGTAAGCAAGGTGCGTGCGTTGCGTTTCTCAGTGTTCATGCGCTGAAGCTCTCCCTCCGTTCGGTCCTTCCGGGGTCGGTCCGCGGGAGATTTAACGGCGTGTAGGAGCGGTTGTCTTGGAAGGAAAAGGCATCTCGTTCGCGCTAAGAAGATTCGCGCAGTGATGTGCGCGCTCGGATGGAGCGCGCCAGTGTTGCGTCATCTTCAAAGGGGCGATCAGCTTGACCAGGCGGGCTCGGGCCAAAGCCCCGTGAGCCGCGCTGGCGTGATGGAAGGGAAGTTTTGTCTCGTCCGAGTCCTTGCAAATTTTTCCTAAGCTGCATGGTTGCATCAAATCCATAGAGGAAGTTGCACATGGCATGCAGAGTTTGGGCCTTCTGCTCCAGGGCCTTGTGAGGCCTTTGGCTCGGTGTTTGTGGAGGTCTGCCATGTGGGCACCCTGCTGGGTGAGAGCCACCCCAAACACAGCTTGTGGTGTCCGTGATAGCAGGAGAAGAAGAGAAGGAGGATCTCTGCGAGCTCTCTTTTTAAGGTCGAAAATAGTCCCACCCTCTGGAGGCAGGCTTGACCAATGAGATTGTTGGGATTTCCAAGCGGGAAATTCCTCGGGAGAATTTTATTGCTCTTTGTTCCAAAGCCTGAAATCGATGAGTCTGTGCTCAGGTATACTCTAATTAATGCAACAAACACATATTGCTTCGTACAAGGACATGACATACGTGGAAGTGTAAGTTATGAAGCGTGCATTAATTTGATAGGAGACATGACATATATGAGGTTACATGGAATAGTAAGTCGTTCACGGGACATGGATACATAGGGAATGCAACGATAGGGAACACATTACAAGAGAGTTATATGTGTACATACAATGTCCTGGGGTGCATGTTCATTTATAGACGATGTGTCTATAACTTGAGGCCACAATGTGTGTTTTACAGGCTTTGTGTCTTTAGTTGGGAACTTTCCATGTGGCCACATTCCTTTTAGGGGCCATAAAAACCTTATCAGCAGGTTTCCCTGGTAACGGAGGATCCTTCTTTGTTGTGTTGGGGGGAAGGTCTGTTATTCAACCCAAAGTATTTAAAACATATTTGTTAAATGTAACAGGCAATTAAGTGTCTGAATCGCCTCAATCACTACAGCTATTATGACATGTTGGGGTGTGATTCTCAATTTAATCAGCCAGCATAATTTTATTTACATTTATTTACACTATTTAGACACGTTTGAACATGTAACCCAACCCCATCCCTAAACCTACCCATTTGTGTATTATATGATATAAAATACTGGCTATAACAGGCAGATATGACTGCATGCACAATTTATTCAAAAAGTACAAATATTCCAAGTGTTCCGATGCCAAATTATTGATTTGTGTGAAGAAAATCCCCAAAAGCAATCAGCATCTCGATCCGCCGAAGATCATGCACACATTCAAATTTCCAAAATTGCCGCCCGAAGAAAGTATACTTCAGATTTCATAGTGAAATTGCATTGGCTCTCGAATGTCTCCTGACCAATTGCGTCATTACATCAGCTTTGATTGTAAAATGTCATTGGCTCTCGTGTGTCTTGTGACCGACTGCGTCATGCTAAAGAGTCGTGTGCATCATTTGAATGAGATATGAATGAGTGCGTTGCATTACGGCTGGATCATCATTTCAGCAATTAAAACATTAAGATCAACTCTGTTCTTTACATGAAGATATTGCATGACTTCAGAAGACTTGGAATGCAACATGAGTTAATACTTTTATACTGTTTTGGTCAGTTTTTTGCAATAAATACATGTGACTGTACTTTTATCTGCCTGTTAGATGTTTTATTTTGTTTAGAAGTGGGTATGTTTAGGGTAGGAGTGGAGTTTGTTTCTCCAAAATAAAAAGTAGCCTGTAAATATTCATAAAATCATGTCTGCTTTTACAAATAATTAAATGCGTCTTGATCTGACGCATTCGGCAAACAACTGAAATCTATGGAGTACCCTGCGCGTCAATATAGTGACGCCTAGGGGTGACTTTAGTGTCTTTAACCCTCTGGGGTTCTTCGGGTCAAAAAATTGGGGACAGGATTTGAAAAGTCTAAGTGGTCGTAAAAAAAATAGTCACACTCAGGAACTTCGGGTCAAAAATGACCCCCATAGGAAATGAATGGGAAGTTGGCGTTTGAGTTTTTTTGTCTGTTTTGCACTCTTGATGTTTTAGAGATTCACCCCTTCACTGTTGAGTCCTTTTTTCTGCATCCTGGCTGATTTGTAGATTGTATGCCCCAAAAAACTCAGTATTTTCATATTTTTGCCAACTTCCCATTTATTTCCTATGGGGGTCATTTTTGACCCGAAGGTCCTGAGTGTGACTTTTTTTTTTTACGACCACTTAGACTTTTCAAATCCTGTCCCCAATTTTTTGGGTGTTCATATACCAAGTACCAAAAAAGTCACCAAGTTTCGGACCATTCCAATGAAACTACAATTTTTACTTTTTTTTTTTTTTAAACGCAAGATCCACTACAGTGGTAAAAATGTGCTATTGCGTGATAAAAATGCTCAATGTGTCCACCGGATGGCACCAATCTCATTTAAAAAATTGCTTTCATGAGGCCTAGGCCTGACTCTAAAATGAAATAGAGCTTTAATATTTTTTTTTATTAATTATATATAATGGGGGAAAAATGGGTCATAATTATTGCATAAATATTAATTATAAATCATACAATTATCTCAAAACACCAAAAAAGAAAAGAAAAAATATTATTGAACAAAAATATATTTCATTGATTTTACTCAAATCTTTTTTATCTTAATCCCGCCCTCCGGGTCCTTTTTGAGTGTTAACCATAAATGAAGAACCCCAGAGCGTTAATGTGACGCGAAAGGCACTTGACCATGCTTCAAATTTTGACGCCTTGGGAGTGAGAATGGGCCCTCTATGGGATTCCACTGTGCCAGATGAACTGCCGCATCCAGTACCTTGTTGTTCATAGCACAGGAATATGTCAGGTTAAGCTTGAGGTCTAGGATTCAAAGACGGAACACTGAGATAATGCGACATGGCACTACTATTTCGTAACAATAGCTGTTTCCATCACCCTGTTTTTACGTGCATTTTGAAGTATCGCATTAGAAACAAGTGATGGAAACGCCAAATTTTGTTAAAAAAATGTAACTTACTTAATTAAAAACTTTGTGCTGGCTTGGTGTTTTTTATGGAAGCCCGTTTCCGCCAATAAATTAATAAAAACAGTAATTGAGACTTTATCTCAGAATTCTGACTTTTTTTCTCACAATTTCGAGTTATAAAGTCATTGATCTGCCGCGACCCGACACATGAGTTGTGAACACATTAATGAGTATATTAACTGTAGTTTTAGCTGCTAATGATGGAATGATTGTCTTATTATCTGAACGGCATTAATATCTCTGAGCAAACGCGCTCGAGGGGATTTTAAGCGCAAGCTTTGGCGCAGAAACAACAGAACTGATGTGAGGGGCAACGTTCATTGAACATATTCTGATGTGTTATTATGGAAATATGATCCCCAGAACTCCACTACCCTCAGAATGTGCTGTAATTCACAATGTCCTTAGAGAGACAAGTGTGTCCAGTAATGACACATCCAGTATGATCTGTCGCTACATACAGTCACCTGAGGGTGGCGCTAATTCTACGCCAATTCTTTGAAATTCTAGCTACATATCACATATTTGAGGTTAATGTTTTACAAATTTATTTTAAGTGGAAATCATATTCATATTGAATTATTTTAAAGTGATGCCCTATAAATGAGATTGCTAGTATCAAAGTCTGTTTAGATCTTTTTGAAACCATTGAAAGTTACCTTACTGAAACTGCTGAAGTTCATTTTCTTTCCTCATGACACTATAATAAAAAGTTTAAATACTTTTTCTTTTGGTGGTGTTGTAAGCTCTATTATACTACTTTATGCCAAAGTTATGTGGTTTTGTTTTAAGCTTTGTATCCTGTATCCATTTGAAAGTTAAATACACAAAAATAAAGCAAATAGATTTGAATGGTGTCTGGATTTTTCTCTACAGTGCAGCACTCAAGTGTTTTGTAATATAACTTATGCTAAAACAGCATGACAGTGAACTTACAAACAAATGAAAAGAGAGTGTCTATCATTTGATTTCTTTATTAACATTATTTTTTAGCAATTATTTCTAGTAGATGATGGAATCTTTCCTCTCGCTCTTTTGTCTCCCTTTCTCTCACTTCTCGGTCTCTTCTTTCATCTCTTTCTCTGGCCTCCTGTTCTAGTCTCTTCTCATGCTCTCGTCGCTCTCTCTCTTTTCTTTCCTCCTTCTCCTCCATCTCACTCAATTAAAACACGGGTGTGTTCATCACCCCCTGCAAAATCAACAGAGATTTTAACATGTGATGAACCATGGTCAATCTATTAATGTTACATGGACAAGCTGAGGTATACTTGTTAACAGTAGCTTGCTATGTAGCCAACAAATATTTGATAATATCAACACTTGTAAAGGAGAAATAAAGTCGTTTTAATTTACTGAAGTTGTGCAACTATCTTATTAAACTGCTAAACAACGAACGTCATTGTTTAATGAAAACAGTGTTAGCTATCTGATTTACAATAGCTCGGTCTAATAATGATAAAACTATAATTTTTCTGAATTGGCTGGAAAAGGACACCCTCAATTTACATTATTTAAACTTTTAACAATCAATCGTTTACTTATATGATGTTAAACATACAATTTAACCACAAATAAACCCAAAAAATGTTTCTAAAGTACTTACACTTGAAAACAGCCACATCTCTGTTTTCCGCCATTTTCAAATATAACGACAACTCTCTCCCGTGGCATCATGGGATAGTAAAGTGTCCATCGTATGCACACTTCAGAATCTCGCCGGAAGTAGTTGTCACGACACAGAGGCGAAAGCAGTAGCGAGAAACTCTTTTAATGTAGAATTGATGATGTACACAAAAGAAGTCACAATGAAGCAGGCTAGTGACGCAGGGACTCCGATGGCCAGATGGAAATGGTGACGAGTGCAGAGAGTGAAGACCAGGTGACGACGAATCCAGAAACCACAGGAACATGAACAGGAACAGGAACAGGAACAGGACTCGAACACACTGGAACACACACCGGGAACCCACAAACAACGATCTGACAAAGAGAGATGAAAATGATGAGTCTATATAGGTGATAGTGATGAGCTGCAGCTGGTGACGGGCTTGATGAGTCAGATGGCTGATGATCCAATATACGGCCACACCCACACAAACAGCACGCACACACACATAACAAAAGCACATGAGACTAGAAAGAGACATGGATTTATGTACCGTGACAGTAGTAGGCCATCCGGGCACTTTTCGCATACTGTTTTTCGAATTTTATGAATTCAGACATACTACTCTGCTCGCGTACTGTTTTTTTGCATACTATATAGTATGGAAGTATGCGATTTCGGACGCAGCCCATCATCCACTCGAACATCTTTGATGGATTTTGTTAGTTTTTTTCTTTTTTGAGAACTTTGAAAAGATTCGCTTCACGTTTGGATGGAAACCCAGCTTCTGTCTAGATCGGACAAAGACAATGGATAATCAGTGATACAATACAGCATACCGCTACATGACACAACATCCAGTAATTCAGATTCTGGTGTGCTGATATATATGTGCAGCCCAACTTACCCATCCTTCAAACACATTCTCTGACATTACATTCACTGCATGCATCTGCCCCACAGAACTTTAGAGGGCGGGTATGTCAAAACCCAAAACCATAACGACATAGCCTATTACATAACAATTAGTTAATAGTCATGTGCCTCAACAAGTACAGTCATAACATAATGATACATTTGCATATGTACATCAGCTGGCAAACCATTATGGAGTCTATTTAAAGGGAATGATTGTAGAGGGGAGTTTGGTCAAACTATAGCAGTGATACAGCGAATATAAAAGATGGCACCATCCGCGAAGCCATTTCTAGGTGCACTATTTCATCCATGAAAACTTTAGTCCCCTGGCTACCATGTCAGAAGCTGCAATCCAAAATAAACTTTGCAGCTTTGCAAATTCAGCAGCTTTAAGATCTTGTTGGTCCCACTTTATTAAGACAAACTCGACGGAGTACCCCCTCAGCCCTGCTGCTGCTCTTCTTTCTTTCTTTTTTCTCCGCTTTAGTAGCTGTTGATTATGTTTAGCGTGTTGCGCTTTTATTGAGTATGTCATCCAATAACAGAAATTAGTTATTTACACAAATAATGTGATGCGGGCAATTAACCCTGCTTGTGGAGTAAATGAAGACTATGGCAAAATATATTATGATAATATAAGTGGCATACTGCCAGTTAGTGTAGTGGGTTGATGCATTATACGTTGTTTGCACAATCCATCTATATATATTTTTTTATGTATGGAATTTTTTTTTTTAAACTGTTAGATAAATAGTAAGTGTGACATTATAAATATAACATTGTTGTATTTATAACAGTGAGCATGATAAAGGGGACTATAGTGCTAAACTCACTAGAAAGATACAAAGCAAACATATATAATTCTGGAAAGTATCTATACGGTAAGAAAGGAGAGAGACATTTAGAAATGTTCGGTAGACTTTATAAATTTTTGCTTTGTCTTTTTATTCTCTGAAATGTTCTGGGGACCCTTTAGAACCTTCTGGAGGACCCTGGGGGTCCCCGGCCCCAGATTGAAAACCCCTGTCTTAGGTAATATCTATGATTTGACCCATTTCAGAGGCGGCCAAAATTAGAATTTGAATGGACTGTGATAAAGCTCTACGAGCCTGACGTGCGATGCCCGCAGATTGACATGTATGCGCATGAATCACTGTCACACGCACAGTCTCACGCAGAGAGAAATAGGCTATTGCAAATTAGCCTACTGCATAATACATTTTTAACAAGCAGAATAATAAAGCATCACGATAGCCTACACATGTTTAGCTATGTTATTTTTTTACTATTAACTATTTTGAAGGACAAAAACATGAACTTTAACTATTGGCTTTACATCATCAAGTCAGCTGTCACTTTACTTTTGCACGAGGCCCTGGTGAGGCGCGAGGCCCTGTGCGGTCGCACACTTGGCACAGCCCTTGCGATGGTACTGCTTGGCACAATGCAGTCAGGCAAGTACCATTCTCCTGGCAACCGCCAAACCCAGACTCGTCCATTGGATTGCCAGAAAGAGAAGCATAATTCATCACTCCAGAGAACATGTCTCCACTGCTCTAAGCAACCTCCTAAAATGCACTCACCTAAAGGATTATTAGGAACACCTGTTCAATTTCTCATTAATGCAATTATCTAATCAACCAATCAAATGGCAGTTGCTTCAATGCATTTAGGGGTGTGGTCCTGGTCAAGACAATCTCCTGAACTCCAAACTGAATGTCAGAATGGGAAAGAAAGGTGATTTAAGCAATTTTAAGCGTGGCATGGTTGTTGGTGCCAGGCGGGCTGGTCTGAGTATTTCACAATCTGCTCAGCTACTGGGATTTTCATGCACAACCATTTCTAGGGTTTACAAAGAATGGTGTGAAAAGGGAAAAACATCCATTATGCGGCAGTCCTGTGGGCGAAAATGCCTTGTTGATGCTAGAGGTCAAAGGAGAATGAACCGACTGATTCAAGCTGATAGAAGAGCAACTTTGACTGAAATAACCACTCGTTACAACCGAGGTATGCAGCAAAGCATTTGTGAAGCCACAACACGCACAACCTTGAGGCGGATGGGCTACAACAGCAGAAAACCCCACCAGGTACCACTAATCTCCACTACAAATAGGAAAAAGAGGCTACAATTTGCACAAGCTCACCAAAATTGGACAGTTGAAGACTGGAAAAATGTTGCTTGGTCTGATGAGTCTCGATTTCTGTTGAGACATTCAGATGGTAGAGTCAGAATTGGTCGTAAACAGAATGAGAACATGGATCCATCATGCCTTGTTACCACTGTGCAGGCTGCTGGTGGTGGTGTAATGGTGTGGGGGATGTTTTCTTGGCACACTTTAGGCCCCTTAGTGCCAATTGGAAATCGTTTAAATACCATGGCCTACCTGAGCATTGTTTCTGACCATGTCCATCCCTTTATGACCACCATGTACCCATCCTCTGATGGCTACTTCCAGCAGGATAATGCACCATGTCACAAAGCTCGAATCATTTCAAATTGGTTTCTTGAATATGACAATGAGTTCACTGTACTAAAATGGCCCCCGCAGTCACCAGATCTCAACCCAATAGAGCATCTTTGGGATGTGGTGGATCGGGAGCTTCGTGCCCTGGATGTGCATCCCACAAATCTCCATCAACTGCAAGATGCTATCCTTTCAATATGGGCCAACATTTCTAAAGAATGCTTTCAGCACCTTGTTGAATCAATGGCACATAGAATTAAGGCAGTTCTGAAGGGGTCAAACACAGTATTAGTATGGTGTTCCTAATAATCCTTTAGGTGAGTGTATATATATATATATATATATATATATATATATATATATATATATATATATATATATATATATATATATATATATATATATATATATATATATATATACAGTGAGGAAAATAAGTATTTGAACACCCTGCTATTTTGCAAGTTCTCCCACTTCAAATCATGGAGGGTCTGAAATTGTCATCGTAGTTGCATGTCCACTGTGAGAGACATAATCTAAAAAAAAAAAATCCAGAAATCACAATGTATGATTTTTTAACTATTTATTTGTATGATACAGCTGCAAATAAGTATTTGAACACCTGAGAAAATCAATGTTAATATTTGGTACAGTAGCCTTTGTTTGCAATTATAGAGGTCAAACGTTTCCTGTAGTTTTTCACCAGGTTTGCACACACTGCAGGAGGGATTTTGGCCCACTCCTCCACACAGATCTTCTCTAGATCAGTCAGGTTTCTGGCCTGTCGCTGAGAAACACGGAGTTTAAGCTCCCTCCAAAGATTCTCTATTGGGTTTAGGTCTGGAGACTGGCTAGGCTATGGCAGAACCTTGATATGCTTCTTACAGAGCCACTCCTTGGTTATCCTGGCTGTGTGCTTCGGGTCATTGTCATGTTGGAAGACCCAGCCTCGACCCATCTTCAATGCTCTAACTGAGGGAAGTTCCCCAAAATCTCGCAATACATGGCCTCGGTCATCCTCTCCTTAATACAGTGCAGTCGCCCTGTCCCATGTGAAGTAAAACACCCCCAAAGCATGATGCTACCACCCCCATGCTTCACAGTAGGGATGGTGTTCTTGGGATGGTACTCATCATTCTTCTTGCTCCAAACACGTTTAGTGGAATTATGATCAAAAAGTTCTATTTTGGTCTCATCTGACCACATGACTTTCTCCCATGACTCCTCTGGATCATCCAAATGGTAATTGGCAAACTTAAGACGGGCCTTGACATGTGCTGGTTTAAGCAGGGGAACCTTCTGTGCCATGCATGATTTCAAACCATGACGTCTTAGTGTATTACCAACAGTAACCTTGGAAACGGTGGTCCCAGCTCTTTTCAGGTCATTGACCAGCTCCTCCCGTGTAGTTCTGGGCTGATTTCTCACCTTTCTTAGGATCATTAAGACCCCACAAGGTGAGATCTTGCATGGAGCCCCAGTCCGAGAGAGATTGACAGTCATGTTTAGCTTCTTCCATTTTCTAATGATTGCTCCAACAGTGGACCTTTTTTCACCAAGCTGCTTGGCAATTTCCCCATAGCCCTTTCCAGCCTTGTGGAGGTGTACAATTTTGTCTCTTGTGTCTTTGGACAGCTCTTTGGTCTTGGCCATGTTAGTAGTTGGATTCTTACTGATTGTATGGGGTGGACAGGTGTCTTTATGCAGCTAACGACCTCAAACAGGTGCATCTAATTTAGGATAATAAATGGAGTGGAGGTGGACATTTTAAAGGCAGACTAACAGGTCTTTGAGGGTCAGAATTCTAGCTGATAGAGAGGTGTTCAAATACTTATTTGCATCTGTATCATACAAATAAATAGTTAAAAAATCATATATTGTGATTTCTGGATTTTTTTTTTTTAGATTATGTCTCTCACAGTGGACATGCACCTACGATGACAATTTCAGACCCCTCCATGATTTCCAAGTGGGAGAACTTGCAAAATAGCAGGGTGTTCAAATACTTATGTTCCTCACTGTATATATACATACATAAATAACAGTTATATTTAGATATAGATGGTAATTTCTTGAAGACCCTTTTAAAGACATGTATTAATCTTTTTAGATAAACAAACTTAATGTTCTGTGAAAATTGTATCTAAATTCAAAACCTAAAAGAGTCCAAAAAGAGAATTTATTGAAACAAACCTGCAAAAAACAACATGTAGGATTTTGACAGGAAAGCAGAGGGAGAGAAGGGGGAACTTGTTCATGCAAAAAAAACGTTTGTTTTATTTTTTATGTTTGTGCCTTAGTTGTTGGTGGTTTAGCGCCTCTAGTGTTCATTCCAGTTTTTCCAAGTTTTCCTCCAAATGAAGATAATGACATTATTGTGCCAGACAAAACCATTGAAAAGAAGTCACAAAAAGTGGAGTTTGTGTCCAATATATTGTTTTTTGTATTATTATTATTATTATTATTTCCTTCTAATTGGACATAAGCCTAGGCTTACAGCCCACTGCAATCCAATTAGCAATTGAGTAATGAAGTAGACGCAGTTCACGCAGGACGAGTTTTAGTATTCCATCTGAAATATTTGTTAACTATTAGTCTATGCAAACAGATATCTTTGTCCGCTGTGTCATTGTCTAGTATTTTAAAAGCATGATTCATTGCATTGAATGTTCTATTGTATTATTGTTTGTAAATAATTAATCATACTAAATTGACAGGCTTATTCATATTAGCTCATTCCCCGCCATTGATGGAAATTTCCTTCATTTATAAGACAACGCTTCCCCACCATTGACAGAAGTTTCCTCCCCAGCTCTACAGCACCCCACAAATTTCCAATGTGGTGAAAAATGGAACTTGCGCATGCTCTCATGGAGAGCCATTGGGGCAGATTTATGGCTGCCCCACTTATTTTCACAAAAGGTAAACATACCTTACATAACCTTGCTCCAGACCAAGACGATATCAGTCTGCTTCAGCTATGTGTCTGCATCAGGTCAGTAACTAGTTGGCATGACCGTTCTTCCTATGTAGAGTAGCATATCAAATTAATGAAAGTATAAATAATTTGGTTTAAACATGCTCATGTGAATAGCTTTTATTTGCAGTATTTCTGTTGTGTTTGTTCTGAGAATAGACATTACTTTTTTTTCCTCACTGGAATTCCTTTTAATATTCTAAAACAACATTCGGATGCAATAAATACATTAAGACCATTCTAAGATGACATTCTATGCATTTGTAATGTGTACTTAAGTCTGTCAATCATCATGAGAGTGCCATCCTCAGGCTGAATAACGCAAGGACATTAGAATTCTGCCAAAAGTGCCAAAACACATGCGAAGAAGAAGCAAAACAAGCAATATCATATGTAAGAAGATGCTTATGTAAAATAACGCCATCATCAACATTAAAAAGCATATACATGTAAACTGCCTAATGTTATTAAATGAAATGTCGACCCAGGACGAGCAAGGACTGTGCAGGCATTGGGAGTGTTGATGGATCTATTCTATTTATGTTTTGATCATCATTCTAAATCAGGATATAGTCTTTTTTATCTGCTTTTTGCTCAAAATGTTTTTCTGAAACTTACCCAGATTCAAGTGTTGATAAAAAAAAGAATGCATTAAGCTAGAATAAAACAGATTTTTGTTCATTTGTTTGTTTAAAAGCAGAGGGTCTGTTCTTTCTTTTGATATATTGCATTTTCAGATATTCATACAACAAAATATTTTGGGGGCCATGAAAATTTGTGAAAATTATAAAAAATGATGGCGTGTCTGCCAACTTTAAAAAAAAACGCCACCGGGGAAAGAGTTTAATGCTGAGAATGATTGAGCAATCTGAGCTTGTATCCTTAGTCCAGTCCAACCTATTCCACATCCAAAGGCATTGAAAAAAACATACGGTGTAAAATCCGAGCCAGCATACACATGCTCTGAATAATAAAGAATTCGTCCACATGAAGTAACTCCAAATCCAGTGCTGTCCCGTTTAAGTGTTCCGGCACCTCTGCCTCGGCCCTCCTCTTGGATCTCGTCTTCATTCTGCTGAAGGGGTGTTGTCAGCTTTGATTGCCCACATCTCTTCACCTATTGAATCCCTAAACTCCTCTTCCCTCATTAGTTTCCAGAGCTTCCTCTGCCTTCCAAAAGAGAAGCCCATATTAATTCCCTGTGAACTGCCAAAACCAATCACAGTCAGCGGAGCGGGTGAGATAATACTTTCACTTTTATTTTATCTCAGAGGGTGAGGGGAGATTTGGGTGAGTGTAGCGAGAGGGGGGAAGTGCAGACGGAGACGTGGGTTGTCATTAAGAACATCTTCTGAAAGAATAATTGGGATTTGGGGCTCCATAACAAAAGACAGAATTGGAGAGTTTCACAGAAGCTACTAGAGTGCAAATGGTAAAAGTTGTTTTGGAAAATGTAGCCCAATTATAACGAAAAAGTTCCTTTGTGGATAACATCACATGCTGTAGTGCAAGGACGAACTGTGTGCTGAGAACAAACATGGCGGATTTTGAAGGAATGACAGGGCTTTTGGTTCCAGCCCTATATGATCCTCTTTTCAATAATCACTGACTCTATCTGCGTCTCTGCCGAGGCCTCGGGGTGATTGTGAGATGTGCGTGCTTTAAATAGCCTTTCCTCTTTCATTATTCATCAAAATTATTGCCTGATTTGGGAAATGGATCGTTTATGCCCTGCCCGATCGGGTGGGAGACAAGTGTCGCTGTCTGCTAAACGGCTTCACTCTGCATTAAATTTTAAATCTCGCTGCATACGATTGCTCTTTTTGCCGTCACTGTAATTAGGATTATGGTAATGAACATTGTTTTAAAGTTGGCTTCCAGCTGATGCCTTTCTCGCAAGATTGCAGATAGATTGGCCGTATCAGACAGGATGAGTCTAGGAGTTTTTTTTTTTCTTCAACATTTGAGTTTGTTTAAGGTTATCTTAATTAACTGAAGAAATATCAAATTAGTGAATTATAAGTGAATTATTTTCCTGATGTTTGATTTAGTTCTTGAACATCCAGTCACAGTACGCCAGTGTAGGTTGCAAATGACACATGGTTCCTTGTAATGAATCAAGCCTAAAACTCGTTTTAAATTTGTCTAATGACAGAATTGTTTGGAGCAGTTATGCACCACAAGTGTTTGCCAGCTTGAAACAGTGCTATAATATATATTAATAAAGGTATGGTAACACTTTACAATATGGGTGCACTAATATGCATTCATTCATGCTTAACTAATGCACAGGGCTGCATTTCCCGATAACGTTGTCTCTTAGCACGCTATGAAGACTCTAAAGGTATAACTTAACTAAAGGTATACCATTTCTAGGCGTGTTCCCCGAACTACACTCACCTAAAGGATTATTAGGAACACCATACTAATACTGTGTTTGACCCCCTTTCGCCTTCAGAACTGCTTTAATTCTACGTGGCATTGATGTTGGCCCATATTGAAATGTTGGCCCATATTGATAGGATAGCATCTTGCAGTTGATGGAGATTTGTGGGATGCACATCCAGGGCACGAAGGGGTTGAGATTTGGTGACTGTGGGGGCCATTTTAGTACAGTGAACTCATTGTCATGTTCAAGAAACCAATTTGAAATGATTTGAGCTTTGTGACATGGTGCATTATCCTGCTGGAAGTAACCATCAGAGGATGGATACATGGTGGTCATAAAGGGATGGACATGGTCAGAAACAATGCTCAGGTAGGCCATGGCATTTAAACGATGCCCAATTGGCACAAAGGGTCCTAAAGTGTGCCAAGAAACCACCCCCACACCATTACACCACCACCACCAGCCTGCACAGTGGTAACAAGGCATGATGGATCCATGTTCTCATTCTGTTTACGCCAAATTCTGACTCTACCATCTGAATGTCTCAACAGAAATCGAGACTCATCAGACCAGGCAACATTTTTCCATTTTGGTGAGCTTGTGCAAATTGTAGCCTCTTTTTCCTATTTGTAGTGGAGATGAGTGGTACCCGGTGGGGTCTTCTGCTGTTGTAGCCCATCCGCCTCAAGGTTGTGCGTGTTGTCGCTTCACAAATACTTTGCTGCATACCTCGGTTGTAACGAGTGGTTATTTCAGTCAAAGTTGCTCTTCTATCAGCTTGAATCAGTCGGCCCATTCTCCTCTGACCTCTAGCATCAACAAGGCATTTTCGCACACAGGACTGCCGCATACTGGATGTTTTTTTCTTTTCACACAATTCTTTGTAAACCCTAGAAATGGTTGTGCATGAAAATCACAGTAGCTGAGCAGATTGTGAAATACTCAGACCGGCCCATCTGGCACCAACAACCATGCCACGCTCAAAATTGCTTAAATCAACTTTCTTTCCCATTCTGACATTCAGTTTGGAGTTCAGGAGATTGTCTTGACCAGGACCACACCCCTAAATGCATTGAAGCAACTGCCATGTGATTGGTTGATTAGATAATTGCATTAATGAGAAATTGAACCAGTGTTCCTAAGAATCTTTTACGTGAGTGTATATATATATGGTTGAGTTGAATAATTTGTACATTATTATATGTCTAATAACACACAGTAATCGGAATTTTATTACTGTGTTTGTGAATGTAAAGTGTATGGAAGCGTCATCTCCAGTGGCTCTTACAGAGAGAGGGGAAGGCACAGCGGGGAGGCTTGATTCTTCATCCTTTCTGTAATTGCAGTCCTCTCTAACTTTCATCAAGGAGAACAAGCCCCTTTATTTTTAGCTTTGGCCAGCATTTGGGGGTGGAAGGATGGAGGGCCAGGGGTTTGTGGCCTTCTGAGTAATCTCCAGGGTGAGCTAATTAGCAGCATCTACATGTGGAGGACACTGAGTGCCTTTTCAACTGGTGATGAAAAGACAGCTAGAGTTTCATTTTATTGCCGCCTCATGGCAAATTGCCTGCTAAATGAAAGCAGGGAGCGCAGTGACGCTGCCTATCCAAGCCTTCCTTGAACCCTGATACTCCTCTAAAGCGCACAGCAAGGCGACACAAAAAGTCTCAAACAAAGAGCTTTTTGAAAAGTTTTTTACTCTTCTGTAGTGTTCACCTCATTCTAGGGCATATTTCATAACAGAAAGAAAAGGGAGCTTTGAAAAGGAAAGCTTTGAAAAGTCAAGGCAAGGTGATTCATACTATAAAAAGTGCAATAAGACTGACCATATGAGGAAAAAAAAAAAAATCAAATAATAATAATACAAAACCTAGAAAAGCAATGCATATATTGCACTTAGCCAGGCTTTTGACCTGTGGCATAAAGTCCACAGCATTATTGACCAAGTACCACCCACTGAAAGAGACTGACTAACATGTAAAGTGACCACAAGAAATAAAATTAGTAATGAAGGTTTAAATAATAAAACCTTTATTTGTTTTACATAGAAAACAGCATGGTTATATATATATGCAAAATAGACGTAGGACATGGAAGCTTGTTTACACCTGAGAATAAAAAAGAAATGATGACCTTTTATTTCACAATTCTGTGTTAAAAACATGCAATCCTGAGGAAAAAAAGTCTGAATTGTGAGATATGAACTTGCAATTTTGAGAAAAATGTCTGAATTGTGAGATAAAAGTTTACAAATACCTTTTTTTTTACTTGTTTATTCCATTGCGGGGATTAAAAAGGATTGCAAGATATAAACTCGCAATTATAAAAACAAGCTTCCATTCAGAACAGAACAAAACAAAACACACATCCACATACAAAAATTACAAAACAACAACAAAAAGAAGAGCTTGCAATGGTGAAAAAATAAATTAAAAACAAAAATAAATTTGGATAACCCCAGATCAAAATAAAATTTGGATGACAATGTTGTCTCAAAGGGCATTTTGATGCAACTGCTACACAAATAAGCTCACTCAAGAGAGCCGGTCTCCGCCATCTTTAATTGCTTCTGGTATACTATAATTCCATCTGCCAATAATGATGTCATTGATTGTAGTTGAGGGTATAGTTCTTATGTCACATCAGGGAGAATTTAGATGAGTTACTGAACAATATCACAAACTTGGGGCCTTTATAATGATATTCATTTCTGTAAACCAATTCATGGTCACTCTTAATGGTTTTATAAGACTCCATGAGCTATTTTATGATTTCACTCTAAGAGACAGCAGCACCTGCAGCTGCACAGGCCATGAGATATTATATTATATATTATATTATATTATATTATATTATATTATATTATAAATTGATTCTCAGTTTGTGTGAGTTTCACAATAGAAATGTGAGAAAACAGGTGTTTATATGGTGGGGTGTAAAACACCTTGATTCATATTATAATCAATGGAACTGTGTACACCGAATGCACCAGCTAGTGACAACAGCGACATTTATATTTTGGATGCGTCTATTGTGTGTCTATTCATATGAGCTTAACAGTGTTGAATCAGATCACTCCTTTATATTTCAAGCAATGTATGTGAAAAAACCAGCAAGAAAAATGACTTATGCATTCAAGAGAAGAGAGTGAAAAGCTGCCGTGTGTAATTGAACAGTTATGGTGTCTCCCGCTGCAGAGGCAAATTTCATTTCTCTCGCTAAATGTGATTACAGGGTGTCAGTGAGCAGAAGAAAAGCCTCTGCCCTTGTCTCTCACCCACACAAGATGTCTCCTATTATTCCAGTTACAGATGAGCAGCAGACAGCATTCATGCAGAGGCTAAAGCTAACCGTGTATATTTCTGGCCAACAGCACTTGCACACAAAAAAAGAAAAAGAAAAACAACAACAGCCAACGTAATGAGGGAAAAGAAGACAATCCCTTCCTCGCAGACAGCATTTTCTTGGAATTGCTCTGCTAGTAGTACCCTGTGCGACAAACCAACTCAAAGCACATTAGCAGATAAGCTTAAGTAATCTGTGCTCAACACATGTTTTATTTATGTGCTGTCGTCTTACCTTAGACAAGTAGAGGCGCAAAATGTGAGAATCTAGTAAGCATGGCAGGACATTTTAGGTGTGAACTGTGGTGTCATGCATATTTTACTGCTGTTTCAGCATAACAGGACAACAACAGGGCACTGGTTGGTGTTGGTCATCAGACAGAACAAAGGTGTAACAATGTTCAAGGCTAAGGGGAAGTAGGAGGCTAGAACCGGCAAATGTTCAACATAGCTTTAATATTAATAAACATTTAAAAAAATTAAAAAGTAGAGCGGCAGCTCCTCACAGACGACTGCTGACTCTCTCGTCTTGCACTGTCTTCACTCCACCTTTTATCCTTTCGGAGCTCCTCCGTAGGACTTGAGACCGGTGTGGCGTGCAGTGCTGGTGCGTTTTGGTGGCATGAGTGCTAATGAGCGTTCATTAGCACTCGTGCCACTGGCCTCTAAAAAGTAATCAGTTCTAATGTTATTTTAGGAATTTATAATTTGACAACAAACATCTAAATCTTTTTGAGGAAATAAACCCTTCAAATCTGCCTATTCAGTTTGTGTCGTGTAGACGTCCGTTTTCTCCATATTAGGATTTTTTCCTAACGCTTTCAGTTCTGTGATTGGAGGTCTAGCTGCAAAATTACAGAGGGCCATGCCATAGTCAAATTGACCAATCATATCATCCCTCTAAATAGGTGGGTCTAGTAATCACTAAGTTTGTGAAGCATTCCGTTAAAATCAAGGGGGTAATCCTACACCCGGAAACCGTACCTTCCATAGGGGTGGCCATTGCTAACCAAGCCATCACCTGCTGTTACCATCCCATTGACTCCCATTCATTTTGGTGTCACTTTGATAGCGAATAACTTTACATCTGAGGCGATTAAAGACTCCATTTGACCATTGTTTATTTCTTAAGAAACACGGCAATGTATAAAAGGCTCCATTACCTTGTATCTTACACTATCGCCCCGTAGAAGCTGTTTTTGTAAAAATAGGCTAACGATTGCGTCATAACCATGCAACAACCGGCGCATAGTAGAGAAATTACCATATAGACAGGAGGAGAAGCTCGTAGGCAATCTTTTACTGTCTATGAGGCAATTAGGGGGACATGGAGCCATAAATTCCGATAAAGTCAAGGGAGAAGCATGGGGAGAAGACCATAGAGAGCAAAAAGCACCGGGACAAAATATTTAAACAACGTTATTCAGATTTCACTTTGCACAACTACTAGAATACGTACAAATGTCAGACAGGTTGCTCACGTCACATCTACGTCGTCAAGCTCAGTCTGAGGCTGCGCAGTACGCTCAGCCATCAGGAAGTGAGAGAGTGCTTCTAATTGCCTTCACTTTTCCCCGTCGAAGCCTATGGGGTCGCTGTGTCCATTTATTTTACTGTCTATGGTTAAAATAGCGTTATTCGCCATGGCAACAGTAATGAGGAGGACATCGTTGGTCATTTATTATCCACCCTGTAAACCTGAATAAGTTGGAAAACTCAAAACATTTGAGATATTCATTTACATATGTTTTTTTTAAGTTAAGAAATTTTAAGTTAAAGTAAGCAGAACTTGCAGATTTTTATTTTGTACTCATACATCTGAGTTGCTCTTAACTTGAAGTAATTGAGTAAGGCATTCATGCATTCAACTTAAATATTTTCATTAGTGGAAAATTGTCTAACTAGCTATTTCAATAAATGCTGCCTTGCTAATGAAACTCTTCTAAACTAACATAGCAAAACATTAAACACTATTTCCCACTTAACATTAATATTGCACAAAAACATTACTCTCTGTTTTGAGTGTCATGGCAAAGCAGGCTAGGAACTAGTTAAGATCAATTTAAGTTTGTCTAAAATTAAACAAAAAAAAATGAAACAATTCAGATTACTTAAAATTTGTCAAATCAAAAGAAAAAGAAAGTTCTAAATACTCATAAAAGTTATTTTTATTGAATTAATTTGTTTAATTTGAGTTGGCTCTACTCAAACCAATTAATTATTTTGAGCGTTAGGGTTTGCAGGGCAAAAACGCTTTTAAAGGTTTTTAAAGCATTTCAACAGCAATTATAAGAGATACCCCTGGAAGACAGCATCAATCAAGAAGCTAGAGCTTGACTTCTGGAATTGTTTGCTAAGTTATTTCAAATCTAATAGGTTACGTGACTGATTTTCTTCTGGCTGTCAATGCGGCATTTTATATGTTAAGCATCAGTTGAGAAAACAGATATTGTGCAGAATTACTGGTCAGTCTGAAAATGTGCTAACTTAGCGACCATGCATTTTAGCTGTAATTATGCATAGTTATATTTTTCCCAAATCATAAGTTTAATACGGCCTGTTACATACATGTAATCAGCTGCTGTGCCAGTCTATGATTTGATTTATTATCAACAGGCGGAAGTGTCTGCGTCTAATGTACTTTGGTCTGAGCGCTATCATAATGCATCAACTGGAGTCCATCCACATTTCCACTGATTTATGGAACAGAAGCTGTGTGCAATCTTGTGCAAAAATACACAACATGGATTATATAGGTAATTAATTTATTATATAAGAATCACATTCTTATCATAGAACATATGGAAAACCACAGAGGCCATGCATTATTTTTCTTGTGGTGCTTAGCAAAAGCCAAACAGAGATATGCTTATTTCATAATGAAATACTAATGTTCAATACAAGTTTTTTTTTTTTAAAGAACAGTGAACACTGCATGGGTCATTTGTAATGTTTATGTCCAGCTGGCCAAAGGCTTTTCTCAGTAGAAATATGTTCTGCTCAGCAGAACAGAAAATGGGTTCAGTGCAACAAAGTTCTATTGTCCTTTCATCAGTCTCTTGTAAATAAGAGGAATAATCTGACAATGATGTGAGCAACAAATTATAAACATGGCAGTAGTAACTACCTCTAAAGAAATGTACCAGTATCTCTTGAGAATGAGGCAAGAGAGATAATGTTTCTATAATTACCTTAATGACCCTGAACTTTATTGAAAAAACTGTAATTATGATCTTAGATCTTAGATCTCAGAGTGTTTTCCATTTAGCTAATGAAAACCGAAACTAAATGACAGGAAAATAGCTAGACAAACCTGATTAATGTTATTCTGCAATGCTCTGAAAGCATTTATTTTTCTGATTTATGCTTATTCATCAATTCTTCTTCAGCCACACATTTTATAATGTGATCCTAATGGATGCATTGGCGGATTCCAGAGATACATTTTAGCTGAGCTAAAAAAGATGCTTGCTAAACAGTGACCGTGTTTGGTCAGCCTGACACGTATGCACTATTAATAGACATCATGAGGTGACGGTAATAATAATGTAGTAGTCTTTTCTGAGGAAGGAGAACATGAAAGTCAGGGGGCAAATGTCTATCACTGTCCCATTCGTGAATAATTCATCTCCTGTCTAAAGAATGACTTGTGTGGATAAGTTGAGCCTGTTTGAAACGATACCACACAAAGTGTAGATAGAAAAGGGCCCTTTCTTGTCTGATATGAAATATTGATGGGGAATTATTGATCCATGGAACACACTTGGAATGCAGGGAAAGCGCTTCTGAGAGCAGCCGAACTGCATCTTGAACATACAAACTGTTTTTCAGAGAGCCAATAGTATGGCACTGAATGAAACATTTAGAGAGACACACACACAGCACACTATTGCTGCATTACATAGTACACTAGCCTATGTAGTATTCAATATATTCTATACAGTGCGCAAATTTGACTGGTTAGTAAATAAGTTGGTTCTTGTTAGTGAATAAAACGCATAGCACAACCAGTGTAGTCTGATTAAAAACAGGGTTACACTTTATTTCAAGGTCTCATTGTTACAGTGTAATTATATATTTAAGTACGGAGTAAAGGCTCATGACCTCAAGGCTAGATTATTGTAATGCTCTACTGGGTGGTTGCCCTGCTCGCTTGATAAACTCCAGCTGGTCCAAAACGCAGCAGCTCGAGTTCTTACCAGAACCAGGAAGTATGTGTCACGGTACGGGAAATAAACAGACGGCAGGCAGATATACAGGATTCAATTGCAGGGGAGAGTTTAATGAAGACAAACATTAAGAAACATGAAGAACAGGGAATTGCATAACACAAAACAACTGAATAACTGGTATGTTATGCATGTATGTTATGCATGTATGCATGTATGCATGTACACACATATACGGGAACAAGGCTAACAAGATAACAAGGGGAGTGGTGAATGGGAACACTAATCAACAAGAAAAACTACAAAACTCCACAGGAACAGGACACAGAATAGAACACAGAACCTAGTCACAAATAACCTTCAACATAAGTCCCAAGGCCAGGACGGCGGCAGGAGCCTGGGTGGCACGTCCGGCACAGATGGCGACCACCGGAACATGATCCACCACCGGAACTGGGACCAGAGGAACACGATCCACCACCGGAACACGATCCACCGGAACATGATTTTCCGGAGCTGGGACCACCGGAACACGATCCACCGGAACTAGGACCACAGGAACGGAGTCCACCGGATCTAGGACCACTGGAACACGATCCACCAGAACTGGGATCACAGGAACCACCTCCAGAACTTTGGAGAAAGCCTTGTGCTCCTCCCAAGCATGCAGGACTGCCATCACGAAAACATCCCATCACAGCCCTCCAGGCAGTGTCTGGACTCGGGACCATTGGAGCACGATCCACCAGAACAGGGACCACCGGAACAGGGACCACCGGAACAGAACTGGAACATATAGTCCTCTATTCTGAGCTCTCCTTGGTGGAAATGTGATAATCTCCTCGCTGGATCCATTCTTGGGTCGGTCGTTCTGTCACGGTACGGGGAATAAACAGACGGCAGGCAGATATACAGGATCCAATTGCAGGGGAGAGTTTAATGAAGACAAACATTAAAGATCAAAACCAGGAACAAAATAACACTGAGCCAAAACAAAAAAAAACATGAAACACATGAAACACAGGGAACACAGGGAACACAGGGAACACAGGGAACAGAGAACTGCATAACCTGCATGACACGAAACAACGACTGACAGAGAACAACTGAATAACTGGGGTATATATACACACACAAGGCTAACAAGATAAAAAGGGGAGTGGTGAATGGGAACACCTGGGAAAACTAATCAACAAGAACAACTACAAAGAACTACAAAACTCCACAGGAGCAGGACACAGAAAAGAACACAGAACCTAGTCACAAATAACCTTCAACATAAGTCCCAATCGTGCAAGACACAGAACAGATGTGTGACAGTATGACCATATTAGCCCGGTTCTGTCAACACTGCATTGGCTCCCTATTAAACATTGCATACATTTTAAAATCTTGCTAATTACTTACAAAGCACTAAATGGTTTGGCCCCCCACTACTCGAACGAGCTCTTAATGCATTATAGTCCTTCACGTCTATTAAATCTATTAAATATCCAGTTGATAATATAATCAAATAATATCAAAATCAACTGCAGGCAATAGATGCTTTTCCTATTTAGCATCTAAACTCTGGAATAGTCTTCCTAGCATTGTTCGGGAAGCAGACACACTGTCAGTTTAAATCTAGACTTAAAACTATAGTGCTGTCAATGTTAACGTGTTAATGCATGCGATTAATTTAAAGTCCTTAACGCATTAAAATAATTTAACGCAATTAACGCAAATAAATTACAGAAGTACATGAAGCTGCGTCATTAACATCATTTTCATCACGCAGTTAGATGATCTTAGAAGTCTGGAGATCTTAGAAGACTGAGCATCTACAAGCACCTGTAACCTAGGAGGAAATTTCCATTCTAACTCTTTAACCCAATTCTGCTTCTCTGTTTGTTATCAGGCTATTTTAAGCCGTTGAACTCTAGGAATGTTTTCAGTGATCCAGTAACCGAATGAATTCAAACAGTCCAAAACAGCGCTAATGTAAAGAAGGCCAGGCTGATTACATCAGACATATCAGAGAGAATAAAGACTCATTTTAGTGAATTATTAATTCCAGTGTGTGCTTTGCTTTAAAACATGAGCTCTGTTGTATTCTGCGTTTGTCTCTGAAGAGTCGTACAGTAAGCGCGTGAGAGTCTGGTATATTGATGCACAAAAAACAAACCATGTATGTGCGCACTCTAGATCACTGATCTCATACTGCATTCATGTACAGACACATTTCAGTACATTTGTGTTGTTTCCACACACACACTTGGGAAGGATAATGATTGATTTGTCATGTGTACATTGTTGTGTTTAGTAATCGTAGATTTATGCAGTCAAGTCAAAGCAGTTGATTTAGGAGATTTGTTGGCGTCTCTGTGTAGTCCTGTTCGGAATCGCAGCTTGACTCGTCTAAAATGAAAACAATCATGTTGTTGTTTCTCTGTACACATACTATACACTGTGAATTCTGTAAAGTTTTTTCTGTAATGTTTTTTCTTTTTCTTGGGTGCTTAGGTGTGTATATATCTATTATATAATAGACTTATATGGACTCCCTATATTTAGTTATGGAGTCACCAATGATCCTTGAAGTTTGCAGAAAATACAGTTTTGTGAGACTCGCCCTTCAATCTGATTGTTTACTTTGCCGGATTTTGCAAATTATGACAAAATGAATGTGTTTAATGAGATAAATGGTGTATGCTTAATTTCACGATAAGTGTGTGATTAATACGGTGGCCCAGTAGTTCACAACACAATGAAATAAATCCACAACACAGCGAACTCAAGCCACAACACAACGAAAAAGCTGCAACACAAAGAAATAAAGCCACAACATAACGAAATCAAGCTACAACACAACGAAAAAGCCGCAACACAAAGAAATAAAGCCACAACATAACGGAATCAAGCCACAACACAATGAAAAAGCCACAACACAATGAAATAAAGACACAACACAACGAAAAAACCACAACACAACGGAAATGCTCCCAACCACTAGGGGGCTCTCGGAGTGCGGTAAAGTTAGTTTTCCTTGCATTGTTCTATAGATTCGCCAGTCTTACAAATATTTAAACACTACGATCAGTTTTAAGTGTGCAATTGTATATCGACACACTGTAAAACCTAACAGTTGTATGTACTAAAAAAAATGAGTTCACTGCACTCAAATATTACCGAATGATGTGTGGACACAATGACTGAAACAGAACTCAAACTGAATGAGTTCTAGAACCTTTCTAGTGCCCAGCATGATAATTGGATTATAATTGTATTGTTAAGTGATTAAATAAGTGATAATTGCATATTGGTGGTGACACCTGATGATGGCAATGAGCAGAATCACTGAAGGAAAGAGAAACACAAGAACTACAACTGACTTCAGCCACAGCTTTAGATGAAATCAACTGAAGGATAAAAGAAGACATTCAATCTCTGAAGATCTCAGCAGAGGAGGATTAAACAACTCCACAAACAGCATTACCAGCCTCACACATTACTAACAAGACTAACTTTAATTTCTGTCATTTCTGTTATATTGAAAATAATAGTTTTGTTTGAATTCACCATGATGGTGTTCATTGTTTGCTTTTGTTGGGATCTTGACCCTTGACAAAACATGTCTTGTTCTGGCTGCTTTTACTGTGTTTACGAAGCACATTTGTTAGGGTCATAAAAGCCAAGAGAAAATGTGATCAGCTGGTTTTGGTTGTTTTTTGCTGATGATATTATCATCTTGCAGTGACTCTTGAACGACACTTCGGGGATACTCCCTAAGCACTAGCGAATCTGAAGTCCGTATAGAAACTAGCCCAATCTGATTGGTCGTGCGTGATGACGTCATCGTGACGGCGTACCCAGAAGTATAAAGGGCGAGCCGGCGCATTGAAACGGCAGTTATTGCTCTTCAGCATAGCGCTCTGTGTGACAAGTCTGTCTATTTACTGTTGTCTGTCCAAGAAGTGTGTGTGTGAGAGAGTTTTTTTTAGTAAATAATAAAAAAAAAGCAAGAAAGAAATGAGTGAGAACTATAGGCAGTGTGTGCATCCGTGCCCACGTTACATCTCTGGCTCAGATGCACACCTGCTTTGTGTGCAGTGTTTGGGCGTGGAGCATGCTCGGGCGGCTCTCGAGGCAGGTTCTGGACCCGCGGCTGTTGAGGCAGCGCGGCGTCGCAGATCATGGGGTTCAAAGCGGGACTTGTCAGAGGGTTTTGGGACTGGTGCGGCACTTTCCCAATCCTCCTCTGACAGTTCCGATGGCCTTCCTCTCCGTGTGGAAGCCTGCGCTGCGGCTTCTTCCCCCGGGGTGGAGGGTCCGATGCTCATCCTCTCTGGTTCCGAGGAGCCAGATGAGGGTGGCATCGTGGCGGGTGGAGAAGCAGGACTGTTAGTGCTTCATCCACCCGCCCAAGAGGAGCTGGTCGAGGTTTTGACCCGTGCGGTGACCAAGCTAAATATCAATTGGCCACAGGAGGCACCGGAGGTCCAGCCAACCAGTAGGCTGGATGAACGGTTCCTTCCTCGCCGGGTGCAAACGCCTCGCCGGGGCTTGCCGTTCTTCCCAGATCTGCACACTGAGATCTGCACACTGAGGTGTGCAGATCATGGAAGAAACCCTTCTCCTCGCGAGTTTCCAATCCCCCTGTGTTGGACTATGCTAATGTCCTGGGGGCTTGCGAGGCAGGGTATGGGACGATGCCTCGGGTAGAGGAGGCTCTAGCGAGCTATCTTTCGCCCGAGGCCGCATCGTCCCTCAAAGCCCCGGCATTGCCCACCAAGCCCTGTAGGGACACTTCATCTCTGGTGGGCAAGGCCTATATGGCGGCTGGTCGGGCTGGTAGTACCCTGCACACTCTGTCCATCTTGCAGGCCTACCAGGCCGATCTCCTTGAGGAGCTCGACGAGGGCGAGGGACCCTCTCCGGAGGATATTCTAGAACTCCGGAAGGCTGCGGATTTGTCTCTCCGTGTCACCAAGGAGACAGCTCGTGCTGTCGGCCGGTCAATGGCTTCCTTGGTGACTGTGGAGAGGCACCTATGGCTGAACTTGTCGGGGATGAAAGAGAAGGACAAGTCCTTTCTCTTGGACTCCCCGATTTCGCCTTCCGGGTTGTTTGGGGACGCGGTTGAGGCCGTTGTCACCAAGCACCGGGAGGCGAGAAGTCAGTCAGCGGCCTTCCGACAGTTCGTCCCTCGCCGCTCGGAGCCAAGGAGGGCGGCCCCTAGCGGGCAGCCCCAGCCGTCAACTAGCTCCTCGCATCGTCAGCTGCAGAGGGAGAGCGTCGCCTCTAGAGCCCCTCCCCCGGGAGCCTGGCAACAGAGGAGGCGCTCTCTCCAGCAGACTCGCCAGCGGCCTTCCGCTCCTAGAGGTGATCTAAGGAGTGTGCTTCAGGCACGGAAGGCTGCTGGGAAGAAGCCCTAGCTGCGGCTGGGCTTCTAAGGGCGGTCCCCTCAGCGCCCTGGGGAAATCTATGTGGAATCCCGCCGTCTATGACGCTTCGGGCCACATCGATTTCCTGCGAACGCACGCTGCTCCAGCCGCCTCTAGAAAGACCTGCGGCTGGGCAGCTCACGCGTCCGCACACAGAGAATCGTTCTCAACTACTTCCTGCCGGTTATCCGCTTCAGGGGGTTGGGAACGAGGCTCGTGTAACACCCGACGCCAGCCTCGTGACGCTGGTTCCCTTTGTAGATTATCTCGGCGCATGGAAATGCCTTCCGAATATATCTACATGGGTCCTGCGTACTGTAGAGAATGGTTACAGACTGCAGTTCGGTCATCCTCCTCCAAGTTTCAGGGGTTTGAACTGGACCGCAGTGGTACCAGAGCGGGTTCGGGTAATGGAACTAGAAGTAAAATCCTTGCTGGCGAAGGAAGCCATAGAGCGTGTTCCTCCGCCGGAGAGGGAGTCCGGGTTCTACAGCCAGTACTTTATAGTTCCTAAAAAGGATGGAGGGTTGCGTCCGATTATTGACCTGAGGTATTTGAATCAGTCTCTGAGGAGGTTCAGATTCAAAATGCTCACGATTCCTACCATCATGAGTCAGATCCAGTTCGAGGACTGGTTCGTCACAATAGATTTGAAGGACGCATACTTCCATATCTCCATTCTTCCATGTCATAGGAAGTTCTTGAGGTTCGCTTTCGGGGGCGAGGCGTGCCAATACCGAGTGCTTCCCTTCGGTCTAGTTCTTTCCCCACGCACATTCACAAAGTGCATGGATGCAGCGCTGGCTCCATTGAGACTCCAGAGCATCCGTGTACTGAATTATATCGACGACTGGCTCATTTTGGCCCAGTCGTACGAGATGGCAGTTCGGCATCGAGATGTCGTTCTGGCCCATATAAAATGCTTGGGGCTGAGACTCAACACAACAAAAAGTGTGTTGGCGCCGTCCCGAAGGACTACGTTCCTAGGGATAGTATGGGATTCGACTACGATGCGGGCACAATTGTCTCCCGCGCGAGTCGAGACCATACTGGCGATGGTCTCACGAATAAGGCTAGGCCACAGCATCACTGTGAAGCACTTTCAGAGAGTGCTGGGGCACATGGCAGCAGCGTCCAACGTTATACCTTTTGGCCTGCTGCACATGAGACCCCTACAGTGGTGGCTGAAACCAAGGGGTTTTCCCCCAGAGGGAATCCTTTCCGTATGATCAGGGTAACGCGCAGATGCCTTCGTTCCCTAGTCATATGGAAGAAACCTTGGTTTCTGTCCCAGGGGCCAGTGTTTGGAGGCGTTTCAACAGACGCCTCCCTCACTGGTTGGGGCGCGGTCATGGAGGGCCACTTTGCGAGGGGCCCGTGGGAGGGCCGTCATTCCTCCTGGCACATAAATTGCCTGGAGATGATGGCGGTCTACAAAGCTTTGAGGAGCTTTCTCCCGGACCTCTGCGGCCAACATGTCCTGGTACGAACAGACAATACGTCTGTTGTAGCGTACCTGAATCATCAGGGGGGTTTGAGGTCGCGCCCTCTTTGTAGACTGGCGCATCAAATTATCCTGTGGTCCCAAGGGAAACTGTTGTCCATCAGGGCAATGTATGTCCCGGGGGTCCAAAATCAGGGAGCAGACATCCTGTCGAGGCAGGGGCTGAGGCCCGGGGAGTGGCGACTCCACCCGGAGGTGGTGGAGGCCATATGTGAGAGGTTCGGCCCGGTGGAAGTGGACCTGATTGCGTCTCGCGAGACGTCCCACTGTCCACTGTGGTTTTCCCTCACGCATCCAGCCCCACTGGGGTTGGATGCCATGGTTCAGACGTGGCCGAGGCTGCGTCTGTACGCATTCCCCCCGATTGCTCTGCTCCCGGGAGTTCTGGAGAGGGTCCGCCAACAGGGGGTCAGCCTACTTTTAGTAGCACCCCGTTGGCCGACGCGAGTTTGGTTCTCGGACATCATAGCGCTGCTGACAGGTCCTCCATGGCAGATCCCTCTGAGGAGGGATCTCTTATCTCAGGCAGGGGGCTCCATATTTCACCCCCGGCCTGAGATTTGGAGTCTTTGGGTCTGGCCCTTGAGAGGGTCAGGTACCTAGAGACTGGCCTGTCGGCAGAGGTGATAGAGACCTTACTCAGTTCCAGGGCTCCATCTTTGAGGAGACTGTACAGCCCCAAGTGGTGAGCCACTTGGTGCAGGGAGCGTGAGGTGGACCCAGTCAACTGGCCGGTGGCTTCAGTGCTGGAGTTCCTCCAAGATCGCTTCTCTGCGGGTCCAACCCCGTCCACACTCAGGGTGTCCGTGGCTGCCATAAGGCTTTCCACACTCCTTTGGGTGATGGGCTCGGGTAGACACCATCTGTTGTACAGTTACCCTGTGGGGCTGGGAAGATGAGGCCTGTGGCTCGTTCCAGAATTCCCAACCTGGGATCTGGCAGTGGTTTTCGAAGGCTGGCTGAGGCCCCCTTCGGACCATTGGAGTCGGATGAACCAGGGAACTTAGGATTGGTCAGTTCCTTGGTTCTTCAGGCATTACATCCCCCGCCTCACGTGACGGCGGAGTAAGAGACCTTCACTGTGAAGCACTTTTGAGTGCTGGGGCTCAGTACAGCAGCGTCCAAGGTGAGACCTTTTGACCTGCTGCACGTGAGACCTTGACAGTGGTGGTTGGAAACCAAGGGGTTTCCCCCAGAGGGAATCTCTTTCGTATGATCAGGGTAACGCGCAGATGCCTTCGTTCCCTAGTTATATGGAAGAAACCTTGGTTTCTGTCCCAGGGGTCAGTGTTGGGAGCGTCCTGTTGCCAGGAAACCGTTTCAACAGACGTCTCCCTCATTGGCTGGGGCGCAGAAGACGCTTGGGTTTCCCAGTCCTAGTTGTGCCCGGTCTCCGGCTTCAAACTAGGGCAGGCACTACCCTCGGTAAAGGTCCAAAGGGCCAGTGTTGGGAACGTCCTGTTGCCGGGAAACCGTTTCAACAGACGTGTCCCTCATTGGTTGGGGCGCCGAAGGCGCTTGGGTTCCCCAGTCCTAGTCATGCCCGGTCTCCGGCTTCACACTAGGGCAGGCACTACCCTTGGTAAAGGTCCCAAGGGCCAGTATTGGGAGCGTCCTGTTGCCGGGAAACCGTTTCAACAGACGCCTCCCTCATTGGCTGGGGCGCCGAAGGCGCTTGGGTTCCCCAGTCCTAGTTGTGCCCGGTCTCCGGCTTCACACTAGGGCAGGCACTACCCTCGGTAAAAGTCCCAAGGGCCAGTGTTGGGAGTGTCCTGTTGCCGGGAAACCGTTTCAACAGACGCCTTCCTCATTGGCTGGGGCGCCGAAGGCGCTTGGGTTCCCCAGTCCTAGTTGTGCCCGGTCTCCGGCTTCACACTAGGGCAGACACTACCCTCGGTAAAAGTCCCAAGGGTCAGTGTTGGGAGCGTCCTGTTGCCGGGAAACCGTTTCAACAGACGCCTCCCTCATTGGCTGGGGCGCCGAAGGCACTTGGGTTCCCCAGTCCTAGTTGTGCCCGGTCTCCGGCTTCACACTAGGGCAGGCACTACCCTCGGGAAAGGTCCCAGGGCCAGTGTTGGGAGCGTCTTGTTGCTGGGAAACCGTTTCAACAGACGCCTCCCTTCATCGGCTGGGGCGCGGAAGGAAAAGGAGTGGAGAAGTATCTCCCTACGGGGCTGGCGCTAGGGTACTCAAGTCCTAGTTGTGCCCGGTCTCCGGTTTCACACTAGGGCAGGCGCTACCCTCGGTGTGGGCTAGTGGGTACTCGTTCCCCGAAGTGTCGTTCCGACGCAGTGAGAGTTCCCTCGAAAGGGAACGGCTCGGGTTACGTCTGTAACCCTTGTTCTCTGAGAAGGGAACGAGCACTGCGTCGCGTCACCACACCTCGGCACGCCTGGAGTGCATGCTTCAGAGCAATAGCTGCTGTTTCAATGCGCCGGCTCGCCCTTTATACTTCCGGGTACGCCGTCACAATGACGTCATCACGCACGACCAATCAGATTGGGCTAGTTTCTATACGGACTTCAGATTCGCTAGTGCTTAGGGAGTATCCCCGAAGTGTCGTTCCGACGCAGTGCTCGTTCCCTTCTCAGGGAACAAGGGTTACAGACGTAACCCGAGCCGTTTTTTATAAACCTAAATGGTTTGAGGTAATCGGTGTCCTCAAATTAAATGAGTTAGCTGAACTTGTTGGGTTTTACAGTGCATGAAATATCAATTCAAAATCACCTACGTGCATTATAGCTGCATATTTATACTCGAAAATGCTTTGATCCGCTGCCACGACGCTAAGGGAACATCTGCCAATTCCGCCAAGTTTAAAACATATCATTTGTATTAATTAAATGTACTTCTTTTCAAATTCCAATGTTGTATTGTGCATTACTAAGTCAGTTTTACCAATACAATCAAGCTGTGGAATTTTAACGTCTGTTTTTAAATTTTAAAAGTAATTTGAATTAATAAAAATTATAAGTTTCAACTACTTGGTGGAATTGGCAGACATTCCCTTAGCGCCGTGGCAGTGGTCAAATCGTTCTTGAGCATAAATATGCAGCTATTATGCATGTAGGTGATTTTGAATTAATATTTCATGTCGATAAGCAATGGTTACCCTACATACTGTTAAAACTAATTATGGTATTGATATCTTTTGTAAGATTGCCGATTCTATTAATCACGATTAATCACACAACAAAAGTGTGATTAATCACGATGAATTATTTTGAATCTATTGACAGCCCTACTAAAAACACATCTCTTTAACCTGGCATACACATAGAACATTATCACTTTCTATTATTCAAAATAAACTAGATTAAATTAGACAAAATAAAATTATTCTGCATTAACTAGGTCAGCCGGAACCGGGAACACTTCCCATAACACCTGATGTACTCATTTACATCATAAGAAGAATGGCATCTACGCTAATATTATTCTCTGGCTGCATCCGAAATAGCGTACTATGTGAGTATAGGCACTTCATTTGAATTTGAACGAACTTCACAACCGTTAAAAGGTATGTTCTATATAGCATGAATGAATGTAGTATGAATGTAATCCGGACGTACTACATCTGCCATGTTGTCATGATCATGTGACCTACCAGCTTCAGTAAAGTCCCATCACCTCCATTCATGAATCGTCTCCCGTGGCCTCATGGGATAGTAAAGTGTCCATCGTATGCGCACTTCAGAATCTCGCTGGAAGTAGGTAATCCGGGTACTTTCGCCTACTGTTTATCAAATACTATGAATTCGGACATACTACTCTGTTGGCATAGTGTTTTTCGCATACTATATAGTAGAGAAGCATTCGATTTTGGATGCATCTTCTCTGTTTATCCCGAGGTTTACAGTAGTCTGCCGGATCCAGGCCATAGCCAGATCAGATAGTGGACCTGCGCCTAGACACAACCACAATGCAGCCCTGAAGTGTCAGCAGTGACTGTGTCAACTAGACTCTCTCCTGTGAAGGCCTCCTTCACTTTCCCTCTGTACAGATGAAAACGTATTATGACAAAAAACGCTGTATTATGCATGCCAGACAAGTAATTTGGCTATTAGTAAAAAAAACTATTTGCATGCGCACATTTTTCAAACGTGCTTGCCTATAAACTAAACACGTAATATAATAAAAAACAAGCCTGCAACCGACAGAGTGTGACTGCCAGAGGAAAAAGAGACAGATACTGAGCCTGAGTGCCACTGTTTATATTGAGTTTTGAGTGAGAACGCGCCTGAGCGTAACTACAGTTCCCTTTCGTTCAGTCACTACGACGTACGTTAGTGACTAACGAATGGGGGTTTCGCTTAGAAGCCTATCATCTTCGAGCATATAGAAAACGCCCAATGGCGTGCCAATGCCATGGGGCATGCGGAATTTGCATACATAACTCCGCCTCACCGCGTGAGTATATAAGGAAGTACGTGGCAATATCACATTATGTTTCTGCTTTTGGAGCTAAGAGTACCTCTCTTCACTCCTCAACAGCCTTCTGAGACTCTGTCAGCTTCTTTGAGACGAGCAGCTTTCCGGTCGGTGTTGGTGTGACGCGCGTTCCAGTGATCACATACTTCCTGCCTGCTGATCTGCGCAGTGGTCCGTCTGACAGCTGGTGTGTGTTTCCCTGGGCGCTTCGGCATCGACTGCGAAGCTTCCTCTCCTAAAAGAGCTTGCACGTGACGTGTCCTTTTCAGGATGTCTCGTCCGTGCACTTCTGGGTGCGGTGGATTTCTTTCGTCCTCTGATGGGCACGAGCGCTGTGTGACGTGTTTGGGCTTTCAGCACGCTCTGGCAGCGCTTGTGGATGACTCATGTTCCCACTGCGGGAACATGGCCATCTCAGTGTTACGGTCGAAACTCCGTGAGCTTTGTGCTGATGCCGGAGCGAGAGTCCCCTCTGCCACACCCCAGTCTGCGGTCTCCAAGCGAGGCTGCACTTTGGCTGGTGGCCAGGGTGACCTGAGGGTGATAGTATGGAATGATGCGCCGACGCTCATGCCTCGGCCCACACCCCCCTCTCAAGCACCTGACCCACCCCGTGTTCAGGCGTCTACATCGGGGCTGGCACATGCTGTCCCGACTGTGGCGTTTGGCGCGGCGGAGGACGAGGAAATGTCCATCGCCGCATCACAAGGTGGGCTGTAGTCATCCGAGGATGAGGATTCGGTTATGCTGCCGCCTTCGGGCGTTGTGGCATTGCCCGAGTCGGACCCGGAATTGACAGCCATGCTATCTCGGGCCTCCGCTGCTCTTGGGTTGGAGTGGAACCCTCCGCCCCGACCTGAGCGTTCGCGGTTGGATGATTGGTTTTTGGGGGAGCGTCCGGACAACAGTCCGGCCACTCCTCCAATTCCTTTCTTCCCCGAGGTGCATGAAGAGATCCCGCGGTCCTGGAAGAACCCGTTGTCTTCCCGCGACCATTTGGCAAGCTCTTCCGCCTTCTCCACCCTTGATGGAGCGGTGGCTAATGGTTACACTGGGGTCCCCCCGGTCGAACGCTCTGTTGCGATGCAACTGTGTCCGCAGAGTGCTTCGACTTGGTGCGGTGATCCTAAGCACCCCTCCAAGGCCTGTAGGTTTTCGTCGTCCCTGGTGGCGAAGACCTATAGAGCTGCGGGGCAGGCCGCCGCTTCGCTGCATGCCATGGCAACTCTTCAGGCCTACCAGGCCAAGTTGCTGTGCGACATGCACGAGGGAGGAGCTGACCCAGGACTCAGCAATGAGTTGCGTGCCGCCACCGACCTCGCTCTCCGGGCGACGAAGGTGACCGCACGCTCCCTGGGTCAGGTGATGTCCACAAATGTGGTCCAGGAGCGACACCTATGGCTCACCCTGGCTGATATGCGGGACTCCGAGAAGCAGACTGAGGCAATAAAACACATACTGCCCCGGCGGTCCGCTGCTCAGCCTGCTCGCCGCCGAGGACGCCCTCCTGCGGTTCCCTCAACCTCTGCGCCACCCAAGCAGCAGCCTCCACCCGGGCCGTGCAGAGGTAACCGCAGGAAGGCGCCCCCGTCCGCTCCAGCCCCGCAGCCCGCGAAGAAACGCCAGGCTAAGCGGCGCTCCTGACGCGGACAGCTCAGGGATGGGCAGTTCTTTCCAGGAGACGGCAGCAGGGCCGCTCCTTCCGCCGGTGGAGGGCCGGGGGAGAATCTTTTGTTCAGTTGCTGGCCCCCGGGTCAGCAGCACCCTAATGTGGTTAAAGAAAGAACTGACATTCCCATCCCTGAGCACCCAGAGATCGGTGATGACGGTGCGCTCCACCCCCGGGTCCAGCCACTCGCATCCCTCTCTGTCGCCAGCCTCCCCTCAGAGCAGACCCCAGTGGAACGTGCGTCCTTCCCTGGTCTCCTCTGTCGGGACGCAGCCGTTAACCGTGCCCCCACACCGGGACGCCCAACAGCCTCCCTTGTCCGGGCCAGTAACGCTGCCTCGCTGCCCCACCCTGGGCACGTCTGTGCTCCGTATGACCCCGCTGGTACACTCCTTGGAAGCCTGGCTTCAGCTTCCGGGACTGTCCCGCTGGGTCGTGCGGACCATCAGGCTCGGCTACGCGATTCAGTTCGCGCAGGCTCCTCCCCGTTTCAGGGGAGTCCGCTATACTGAGATCGGGGCCAACGCCCCCGTCATGCGTGCAGAGATTGCCACCCTGTTGGCGAAGGGTGCGATCGAGCCTGTCCCTCCAGCCTGTCCCTGAACCCTCCATGAAGTCGGGGTTCTACAGCCCCTACTTCATTGTACCCAAGAAAACCGGTGGGTTACGGCCAATCCTGGACCTTCGCATCTTGAACCGAACCCTACACAGGCTTCCGTTCAAGATGTTGGCTATCTCTGTCCCCTCGCGTCTTTACGAAGATTGCCGAGGCAGCCCTAGCGCCCCTTCGGCAGCACCGGGTTCGCATCCTGAATTACCTCGACGACTGGCTCATACTGGGCCACTCTCGGGAGCAGGTTTGCGGACACAGAGATCGGGTGCTCCATCACCTAGCCCGTCTGGGCCTTCGGGTCAACTGGGAGAAGAGCAAACTCTCTTTTCTCGGTATGGACATCGACTCGGTCGCCATGTGCGCGCAGCTTTCGACCGAGCGCGCGCAGTCTCTGCTGACTTGCCTCCGTCAAATCGAGAGCAAGAATTCGCTTCCACTGAAACTATTTCAGAGGCTCCTGGGGCATATGGCATCTGCAGCCGCGGTGACGCCGCTCGGATTGCTACATATGAGACCGTTTCAGCACTGGCTTTGCGATAGAGTCCCGAGGTGGGCATGGCAGTCTGGCATGCTCCGGGTACAAGTGACCCGGGCCTGCCTACAGACACTCACCCCGTGGTCGAACCTCAGTTTTCTACAGGCCGGTGTGCCCTTAGAACGAGTTTCCAGGCATGTTGTCGTATCGACGGATGCCTCTGCCACGGGTTGGGGGGCCATGGGCAATGGACAAACAGCCGTGGGCTCCTGGACAGGACCCCAGCGCCTCCTGCATGTCCATTGCCTCGAGTTACTTACGTTACTTACGGTTCGCCCTGCACCGCTTCCGGGCGTTGCTGAGGGGTCAACATGTGCTTGTCAGGACAGACAACATGGCCGTAGTAGCGTACAACAACCACCAGGGCGGTCTACGCTCCCGCCGTATGTCTCAACTCGCCCACCACCTCGTTTTATGGAGTCAGAAGCGATTGAGGTCCCTTCGTGCTGTCCATATTCCAGGAGCCCTGAACCGTGCAGCCGACGAGCTCTCACGGCTTCAGCCACTCCCGGGAGAATGGAGACTCCATCCCCAGACGGTCCAGCTGATTTGGGAACAGTTCGGGGACGCGCAGGTAGATCTGTTTGCCTCCCACGACTCTTCCCACTGCAGCCTGTTCTATTCCCTGACCGAGGGCACGCTCGGCACGGATGCACTGGCGCACAGCTGGCCGCGGGGCCTACGCAAATATGCGTTCCCCCCAGTGAGCCTACTCGCACAGCTCCTGTGCAGGATCAGGGAGGACAAGGAGCAGGTCCTTCTGGTCGCCCCCTACTGGCACGGCCGGACCTGGTTCCCCGAACTCTTACTCCTTACGACAGCCCCTCCCTGGCCAATTCCTCTGAGACCGGATCTCCTCACTCAGAGACGGGGCACCTTATGGCACCCGCGTCCCAATCTTTGGAACCTCCACGTGTGGCTCCTGGAAGGGACGAGGCAGGTTTGAGTGGCCTGCCACCTCCGGTGGTCGCCACCATCACTTCCGCTAGGGCAGAGTCCATTCGGCATGCCTATGCGTTGAAGTGGAACCTCTTCGTCACCTGGTGCTCTTCTCGCCTAGAAGACCCCTGGAAATGCCCGATCGGGTCCGTGCTATCGTTCCTCCAAGAGGGGTTGGAGCGAAGGCTGTCTCCCTCCACCCTTAAAGTTTATGTGGCCGCAATATCTGCCTACCACGATCTCTTGGAGGACAAAAAGGTAAGTCAGCACGACCTGATCATCAGGTTCCTGAGGGGGGCAAGGAGACTGAATCCTCCTTGCTCTCCTCTCGTACCCTCTTGGGACCTCGCAGTAGTTCTAAGTGCTCTGCAGAGGCCTCCTTTTGAGCCTTTGCGGTCGGTTGATATTAAGTTTCTGTCAATGAAGACGGCTCTGCTGACCGCATTGGCCTCGATTAAGAGGGTCGGGGACCTGCAGGCATTTTCGGTTGACGAAGCATGCCTGGAGTTCGGGCCGGCTAACTCTCACGTGATCCTGAGACCCCGGCCTGGATATGTGCCCAAGGTTCCCACCACTCCATTCAAAGACCAGGTGGTGAACCTGCAAGCGCTGCCTTTGGAGGAGGCAGACCCAGCCTTGGCATTGCTCTGTCCAGTACGCGCCCTCCGCGCTTACGTAGACAGCACGCAGTGTTTCAGGACCTCAGACCAGCTCTTTGTCTGTTATGGTGGAGAGCGGAAGGGAAGAGCTCTCTTAAAGCAGAGGTTGTCTCACTGGATAGTGGACACAATTGTTTTGGCTTACCAGCAGCAAGGTCCACCATGTCCCCTTAGGGTCAGGGCATACTCCACTCGGAGTGTGGCCTCCTCTTGGGCTTTAGTGCATGGCGCCTCGTTAACAGACATCTGCAGAGCTGCAGGCTGGGCGACACCGAACACATTCGCCAGATTTTACAATCTCCGAGTGGAGCCAGTGTCCAACTATGTACTCACCCCCCCGAGGGGCTGGTAATGGGCCAGGCTCAGGTGTCATCGCTTGCTCGCCATTCCACTCCACGGACTGGATACGTGCAATATTTTCCTCAGGTGAGTTTCCCCGAGAGCCCTGAGTTCCTCCAGCACCGCTTACGCCGATACCTGTGTCCGGCCAGGTGCCCCGTGTGCATGGTTCCCCTCCGGCGACCCCCACACGAGTATTTCCACCGTCAGCCTCCCTTGCGAGCAGGTGTCTTTCCCTTGGCAAGCCCCTGCCACCCCTAGGGTTAAAAGTTCCACCTGCGGCTGGTACCCTAGAGTTTTTCCATATGCAGCCCTTAGCGGGTCATATGTGTACTCTTAATTCCTCCCTACGGGCAGGCATCTTGGCATTCCCTCACTGGGATATGCTTCCCAGTGTACCTTGGTATTCCTGTGTTAAGCGTGAGTCCTTCGTCCATATTAGTCTTACGACAGGGAACTCACACTTACGCAGGGCACTGGAAGACAGCTGAGTGGCGAGATTATATTGGAACCCCCATTCGTTAGTCACTAACGTACGTCGTAGTGACTGAACGAAAGGGAACGTCTCGGTTATGGATGTAACCCTCGTTCCCTGAGGAGGGAACGGAGACGTACGTTACGTTGCCACATCAGCTGTGCTACCTGGAACGCAGGAGTTCAGTCTTGGCTCCTCAAGCAGGTAACATAATGCGATATTGCCACGTACTTCCTTATATACTCACGCGGTGAGGCAGAGTTACGTATGCAAATTCCGCATGCCCCATGGCCCCTATCATCGAAGATGATAGGCTTCTAAGCGAAACCCCCATTCGTTAGTCACTAACGTACGTCTCCGTACCCACCTCAGGGAACGAGGGTTACATCCGTAACCGAGACGTTCTGAGGATCGTAAGATCAAATAAAAGTGCAGTCCCAGTTACGCCGACCCTGTCTTCTTCCTTCCCACACCCACATATGAACCTTTACTACACCACCAAACACTGTTGCCGTGTTATTACGATGGTAAGTACATGTAACATATGTAACAAGGACAAACAAAGTGTTACCAAAAATAGTATTCAGTACATAATCTGTAGTATTCCATTCCAAACATACCCATGGATAACTTAACAAAAACAGATAAAGACATTACAATTGAGTGAACAAGTGAAAACACTTCACATACAATGCATTTGGGAGGACTTTCTGGTCTTGTCCATCATTGTGGGTAAAATTCCTGCAGTCTGTTTACTGGCTTGTCACCACTCCAAAAGCAAACAAATCTTTCACCATTTATAGACAAGAGACAGCATCTCTGCGTGTGCAGTGTAAGTAAACAAAGCTAGAAAAGGGCAGGGAGGACACAAAAGCACTGCAGACAGGAATCAACCGAGAATGAGATGGAAAAAAGGCTGACAGACTAAACCACACAAACCATCATGGAGCACTTAAAAAACGCCAGTCTCTACAGTGTCTCTTAGAGGGGGGGAAATACAGGATAGGGGTGAGCAGGAGAGGGGGAGGTGAGGCATGACATAAAAGAGAAAAGATATTTGCTCAGGGAGACGTGCAAGGCCATGTTTGCGGCTTGGGAATGTACGATACACGTACATCAGGTCGTCCTGGGCGCCATTGTGAGGGTCAGTACTACTGTGATCTGAATGGGGCCATCAATATTTCAGGATGGTGGCCAGTGGGAGGAGATATGAATGATTTATAGGAGCTCTGCAGCTCCCAGGCTGAAACAATACCCATAGCCTAATCTCCAACCACACTTTGCTCTTTCTCTCCCTTTGCTGTTTTTTTTTCTTGCTAGCATCCAGCGCTGCAGTGCCCTCCCTCCACTATGTCCCTGCTGTCATCTCTGTCTCTTGTTGCTTTCAGAACAATATTTTCTTCATTTTCTACCACTCTTCTATATCTTTCTCTCTTCGTGCCCTATTAGCCGCTACACTATGATGTTGACTTATAGTGCATATTGGTGTTAAACTAGCTTAATTGTTAAATGTTAAATTAATGTTAAAGTGCTTTTTCTATCCCAGCAAATGCAGAATCAACTAAGTAAACTAATAATAGCAAGAAAGAAAGCAAGCAGATTTAATGTATATAGCACTTTTCCAAACACATCAATGCAGTTCAAAGTGCTTTAGAAACATTAGATACAATAGTAAAAAAATTAAATAAATCTTTGGTAGACCAGAAAGGAGGGCATTACAATATTCAAGCCTAGTTATAAATGCATGCATTAATTTGAATGTTGCTCAGAGAGAGAAATTGTCTTATTTTAGAAATGTTCTTTAGATGATAAAGAGTCAAAGACAATTCCTAAGTTTTTCGCCATTTGGCTTGGGTTAAATCCCAATATGTGTCAATTTCTCTCTAGTGCTTTCAATGGTCACACTTTATATTAGGTGGCTTTAACTACTATGTACTTGCATAACAAATAAGCATATGCACTTATTCTGTTCATATTTTGCTGCTATTGAGTGGGATACAGGTAAGGTTAGGGACAGGTTTCGTGGTTCGGTGTAATGGGTAAAGGGTTATGGGAAGAGTCAACAGTGCAAAAAAACACAGTTTATCTTTGCCGGTATGGTTCCTTTATGGGGGTTCTTGTTCCATGATTAATAGACCATACGAGAGCTTTGCATTAACCCCCATGGAACCATCAGCTTGAGTGATATACAGATTTACATTTACATTTAGTCATTTAGCAGACGCTTTTATCCAAAGTGACTTACAAATGAGAGCAATAGAAGCAACTAGAACAGTCAAGGGCAACAGTATGCAAGTGCTGTAACAAGTCTCAGTTAATCTAGCACAGAACACACAGGACAGATTTATTTTTTTTATTTTTTTTATTTTTTTATAAATTAGACAGACATAAAATGAATAGAATGATAAGTGCTATTCTTGATTGGTCAGGTGCTGCTGGAAGAGATGTGTCTTTAGATGTTTTTTGAAAATGGCTACAGACTCGGCTGCGCGAATTGAGATAGGCAGGTCATTCCACTAAGTGGGAGCGGTCCAGGAAAAGGTCCGTGAGAGCGATTTCATGCCTCTCTGGTATGGCACCACAAGGCATCGTTCACTGGCAGAACGTAAGCTCCTAGAGGGTGTGTAACTCTGTCTGAACAAGCAAGTTTAGGTATATTGGTGCAGAGCCAGTGGTTGCTTTGAAGGCGAGTACCAGTGCCTTGAATTTGATGTGAGTGGCTATTGGCAGCCAGTGCAGACTGATGAAGAGAGGGGTGACGTGCGCTCTCTTTGGCTCGTTAAAGACCACCCTCGCCGCTGCATTCTGGATCAGTTGCAAGGGTTTGATAGTGCATGCCAGAAGGCCCGCTAGAAGAGCATTACAGTAGTCCAGTCTGGAGAGAACAAGAGCTTGTACCAGGAGTTGTGTGGCCTGCTCTGATAGGAAGGGTCTAATCTTCCTAATGTTGTATAATGCAAATATGCAGGACTGGGTTGTTGCAGTAATGTGGTCAGTGAATTTTAACTGATCATCAATCACAACTCCAAGGTTCCTGGCTGTCCTGGACGGAGTTATGGTTGATGATCCTAGCTGAATGGAGAGATTGTGATGAAGTGCTGGGACCACAAGCAGTTCTGTCTTTGCAAGGTTGAGTTGCAGGTGATGTTCCTTCATCCAGCCAGAAATTAATTTTAAATTCATGAATGAAATGAATTTAAGACACTTAAGTAATGTCTTTAAGTGTGCTTTCACATCTCTAGTTTGGTTCATTTGGTCCGAACCAAGGGCAAACAATTATACATTGTAGCATTTTTCAGCTTTTTTGGTTCCTTTTCACACCACACTGATTGCTTTGGTCCGAACCAGTTGAAACAAACCAAAATGCAGTCACATGACAACATCCACATAACTCATTGGCCATGGTGTATTTCCTAAACTGCTTTTCAATTGGTCAGAATTTACGTGCGGGAAAATTCCAACAGAAGAGGAAAAGCCAGCAAACAACACGGAGACAACACAACTATGGAGAGACGACTGTGTGGGCTGGTTTTGTCCCTGGCCATAATCTATTACATTGTTTGTATACACCACAATATGCAAACAATACATTTCTATAATGAAGCGCGGATGCGGCTTGAAAACAACATTCTAATGCACTGCAAACGGCGAGCGCGCATCGCTCGTCACTTCAAGCGGAGGCGTGCATTAATTATTTTTAACTCTGCCATGCTGCCATGCTAAAGTGCAAACTGGGGTTTGGGATGAGTGTCTCTCAGCAGTGAGTTCCATGACAGCTAAGACTTGAAGCCTCTGTAATCTGAAAAAAAAAAAAACAGCAGCCAGAAGGTGGACAGTAATATGATGATACTTAGAGCGGGGAGGGAGGGAGGGAGGGTTGCAAGCAGTTTAAGCGTACTTCCCGAGCAGAAATGCCACGTATATATCCACGGTCTAATAGGAGAATGGTAGTGATTGGAACATTTTGACAGCTGACTGCATCAGCTGACAGCAGCACTTTGCATACGTGGCCTGACTGAACTAACGCTGTGCTTGATTTAGTAATAACTATAAATGATGCATAATTACTAACCCTACAACTAAACCAATCCTAACCCTTTAGTTTGTACACATAGTTATTAATATTTCTCAGTACACTTTAACAAGGACACCTTAAAATAAGTGTAACCCAGTGTAATTATACTGTAGGTGCTATTACAGAAATTAATTATATGTAATTATATACATGTAATTTGGATACACTTTATTTTAGGGTGTCTTTGTTACACTGTAATTTTACATTTAATTACTGATTAATATTAAGTAACTACATGTACTTACTATAGGGTTAGGATTAGGGTTTGGTTTGGTTTAGGGTTAGTTGCATGTAATTATGCACAATTTATAGTTATTACTACAGTAACTTCATGTAATATATGTAACAATGACACTGTAAAATAAATTTTTACCTGTATTTTTAACGGTCCCATGGCATTGATTTTTTATTTTATTTTATAATGTATTCTGAGGTGTACTTATATTGTTAGTATGATTTTTACATCATAAAATGTCATAATTTGGAAATAAATTTTAAGATTTTTTTCTAAACTGATGTTTGCCCTCTGGCTGAATGCCCTGTTTCAATGGGCGTGTCTGCTGTGAGACTTCAGTAAAAACGCCCACTGTTGTGATTGGCTGACATCTTTGCATTTGAAATGAGTATCAGATCTTGTAGCGGAGGGGGTGTGGTTTAACTAGGTCTACGAGGCACGAGCAGGCACAAGTCTGCCAGAGAGACGGATGGACCTGAGTTCACTTCTCATCAGTTCTCTTAGCATGTCTCATTTCAGTGAACTGTTGTAGTTACTAGCATATACTTCAGGTTATTAGTTTATTTCTAGTTGGAGGGACTGTCACTCATGTCAGAAAGTTAGTAACTTTAGTAAATTATGGATCAGCGCTGATTCGAGACGCAAATCGTTTAGAATGATTCAGTTCGATTTGGTGAACTGGTTCGACCGGTTCAATAAAAAGAACCGGTTCAAAAGAACGATTCGTTCGCAAACCGGACATCACTAATGGACCAGAGACGGAGCGATTGCTAACAAAGTTATAGTGTACTGAGTTGTGAGAGTCAGTGCTGTCAGTGTGAGTTTACTTTGTTTGTATCTGAGAGTTCTGAATAAACACGAGTCCCAGTCACGCCGAGAACATCTTCCTGCTTATTCTATCAACTTTGTAACACTTGTAATTGATCATTACAGCTGTTGAGATTAACGAGTTACAAGTAAAAGTTGATTATAGCATTATTTTTAGATATTTTCCTATCAAATGAAAAGCATCAGAGACGCGCATTGAGTATACAGCGCAAACAAAGACACAACAGCAGTAATCGAATGTAATCCAGTTTATTGTGGGGATAGCTGGCTAGATACCCTCACGCTTACCCCCCTTCTGCTTAATCTCGCGCCGCGTATGGTGCCTCCGCTGTGGGCGAGATGCAGTACAGGGGGTCGGTGATGTTGAAGGCCGACCGGTCAGTGCAGCCCGAGCCTCGGCGTGAGTGAGGTTTACCTCTAAAGATGTGGCTCTCCCGATGTTGAGCAGAAACTCACGACTGTATGCACATTTTAGAACAGATAGACGCGACGAGGACGTACAAAAACACTGACTCACAAGATAGAAAACACGAAAACACCGTTCTGTCTGGAGAGAGAGAAGCCGCAGCGTGTGCATGAATAATAAAGTTCTGTGTGAACTTGAATAATTAGCTACACATCAGAAATCACTGATCACAGATCAGAAGGAACTGAAAAAAGACTTCTGTTTTCATTTGTACATCCAAACACTGAGAAACTGCCAGCATTCACTCGTTCACAAGCCATGATCTCTCGAGGACAAATAAATATGGTGCTCGCATGGGTGTGCCAAATTCTCTGGGCGGAGGAAAGGGAGGTAACCGTTCCTGTTATGACGTCATAACAGGAAAATTCAAGATCAGCTTGTCTGAGCTGTCATTTTCTCAAAGGCAGAGAAAGACAGCCAGAACTCGGTTTACACTGATCAAAATTTCTAGCCACTTGAGGACAATATTCAGGCTAGGGGAAATGAAAATTTCATCCCATGGGACCTTTAATACAAGTACAATGTAAAAACATGTATGTATATTGTTGTGTTCATGAGAAGAGTTGTACATTATTTATTACAATTTTGAAGTGTAATGACGTAACGTGTAAGAACGGAAGTGAAATATTAAACAAGATGGATGAAGTTTGCTATTCCTATCTCGTGGTTCTTTGCTTACTAACTTCTGACAGATACCACATAGGCCTATATAATAAGTGCATTGTATCAAATGATTAATTTAAATGTTGGTACATAGTAGTCAAGGACAACTAATATAAAGTGTTTTGAGTCTCTCAAAAAGCTAAAGTTTGGAGTTTGACTGTCACGGTATGATAATCCAAAAAGAAGAGATGGGTAATGCAGACTGATGATTATAACACACACAAACACACAAAATTGACACTTGCATTCTAGGGTTAAAAAAAAAAAATCCAAGAAATGTCACTGGCAAAACATCTACTGTAATAAAATAAAATATTTGTGATTTACATGTGTGGCGAGCAGCGAGGTCGAGGGACCGTGAGGGCGGGACGAGGCGGCGCTCATCAGTGAGGATGAGCAGCCAGCTGCGCGCTGCAGCGATCTCGGGTCTCACGGAGGAGTGAGGGAGTATAAAGGAGGAGCGACGACAGTGAGGGACGAGAGAGGACCAGACCTGGATTGTGTGTTGTTTTATTTACGTTTTGTTATATGTACACTGCAGTCGTCCGTGAGGGGCTGCCGCCGCCATTTTATTTTGTGTTTATTTATTATTAAATGTGTTGAACGTTCGCCGGTTCCCGCCTCCTTCTTCCCACACGAACTAACTTTACTACAACATGTAAATGCAATTTAAAACTAAATAATGTATTTCATTGTCAGGATGAGAACGGGATGCCCAATATTGTGCCTGGAGATTTACCTTCTTGCAAAGTTCAGCTCCAACCCTGATCAAACACAACTGAACCAGTTCATTAAGATCTGCAGGAGGACTTGATAATTACAGGCAGGTGTGTTGGAACAGGGTTGAATCTGAACGCTGCAGGTATGTAGATCTCCAGGAACAGGATTGGGCACCCCTTCTTTAGCACAGTGGTTCCCAACTCTGGTCCTGGAATACCCCCAGCACTGCACATTTTAGATGTCTCCTTAATCAAACACCTGATTCAACTCATCAGCTTGTTAGTAAAGACTCCAAGGGTGCGTCCCTAGCTCAGTAGTCAGGGCACGGATCAGGGAGCCATTTTAAGAGCTGTCTCAATTACAGAATCCTTCCAGTGCACTGAAACGTTCGCTCCCTAAAAAGTCCCACAATGCACTGCAAATCCCAGTGTGCATCGATGCTCACTATGTTCCCTTAACGTAAGTTCGGAAGAGCGAAACTTAAATCATGTGAGCCACACATAACGACCGATAACGACACTCGATAGGCTGTTTAAAAAAGAAAAAATAGAAACTATTATTTTATTATATTTCAGCATGAACATACATTGTTAAACAGGTAATGAACACAATCTAGCTAACATTTATTATTATGTACTTTAAATAACATTACAAGTAATGTCCGAAAGATATCAGCTCTGCTGTTGTTTATAAATACCAGTAATGATGTTGTACAATGAGGTCCTTTACTGTCCTTACCAGTGCACAAATTCGTGTGCCACGATATAGGGGAGAATGGGGCACAACCTAATGCAGGGTTAGTTGTAACACACATGGTTTAAAACTTGCCACACATGCAAGCGTGACAAAATTTAGTGTATTTACTAGTTGTTATATCAACACTATATAGAGAAAATATTGCGCCAAAATTTAATCACAGCAAAAGTAAATGTCTTACTGAAGTTCATTTTTCATCTCCTTTTTTTTGTGTTTATTTAAAATGAGACAAATCTGATATTATTGTAATCTTCTCTCTGTTATTTAACAGTTGAGATAGATCTTTAATGCTGATCTAAGCAGCAGAAGACACGACCCGGGTTTAAATTCCAGTTGCGCAGATGGGGTGCGTTGTAACACTGCGTTACAATGAGCCCCTATTAGAAATATGCTATTCTATTCTATACTTTTATGAATTCTATTGAGAAACCAAAGGTGAATAAAGATTGAGAGTCAATGTTCAGAAATTATTAATTATTATTATTATGTTTTGAACTATGCTGTATAGCTGTGTTTTGCTGTGTGTTTGTTGTCAAACTCAAAAATGTGTTTATTTTTAATTATTAAAAAATGACATTATTTTATATGAAAAAGTTGATAATTGTATTTTATTGACAAACTATTACCCCACCTATGGGGCATGTTGTCACATTTCACTTCCATTATTTTGGGTTCAATCAAAAAAAAAGTATACACTGTATTAATGAAACAAAACCACATAATTGAACTAGACGTGTGAAATTAATGTGGGGAAAAATAAATACTTAGGTTGTGCCCCGTTCTCCCCTACTGATTCATGAGCTCGGGAGCTAGGGAGCTTATTGAGATGCACCCCAAGGCTGCGTTCCACTTCGATTTAGGGTATGTTTACACAACACCATTTTCAACTGAAAACAAAAAACTTTTTATGGTTTTTGGCTGTTCATTGACATGACAACAGCTTTTTGGCGGGCCTGAAAATGCAAGCTATTGAAAACGATACCTTTACTCTCCATGTAAACAACAAATACATGAATTTGTGAAAATGGTGAAGTCATTCACAAACGTATTGCATGTTTAAGTATGTGTTTTACTTGTTCCCGGGGTGTTTCTTGACAAAGCAACATTGTCAACTGGCCCGGCATCCTTTTTAGTCATTTTTGCAGATCTGTGTGAACAGAGATCATTTTGACAACGTTGTCATCTGTTTTTAGTACATTGTTGTCATGTAAACATACCCTTAGACACACACTCATGAACTTTTCTAAGCACTTCCCCTCAATAAATCCCCGCCGCTATTTTGAAGTGTGTTCCACTTTGTGAAGTGGACAAGTGAAGTTTATATGGATAGGCCCTCGACCCCTCAATTTTGACAGAGGGAGGGAGTTTACTTCATATGTAAACTTCAGACAGTACCTTATACCACAATGCAACACCACAAACAACTTTATACATATATTATAATATACAGTATATTTTTTTAACATACAGTATATATATATAGAATTCTGCATTAAACAAATTTGAAAGGGGGAAAAAGTTATATTTTAATATGTGGCTAGAACATGTGGCAAAATTTCAAAATTCAAGTTGTTTTGTTTTGTTGTGATTTATAGACACATTTTTGCCATGCATTTCAAAGATAATAAATGTGTATAATGCTTAACTTAAGAGCAGATCGGGAACACACACACATATAAAGAATATTTTAACAACTTCATTATAAATGTACATTGATTTATATATATCGTATATATCAATTCGAAGGCTACTTCAAATGCAGCCTCCAAATGCGGCCTTTGGATACAACAGATGGTTCCTTCTTGGCCTTGCCTACCCCAGAATTCATTGCGCGGCTGTGACTAGAGGATTTTTTTTGACAGAAATTGTGGAACTACGCTTTTAAATACAAGTGATTTCAACTAACTGAAATATCTAATGATACAAATGTAAAAAAAAACACACAAAAAAACAACAACTTTAAAGTGGTTCAAATATTGACATATCTTACTTTGATGCAATTGTATAGTTTATACTCTTTATTATATACAGAAACAGACCATGGTGAACATATTTAGACCCTTGCAAAAAACAGAAGCAGAGAGTTCTACAAGGGTGTCTTTGAATAGCCACTGTTGCCCATTGGATAAACTGGAGGTAAACATCAAATTAGGTAGCCAAAATATTCCATATATTCCACATATTTCGTCTACATATTTAGACCCTGTTTTGTTTTCAGACAAGAATTTTAATATAACTTTTTTTAAAAGTCCAGTATAGCATTTCTGCCACTCATCAACGACAGCTGTCACAGTTTCTAGGCGACAAGAACAATCCTCTGTAGGCTAGACCGTTCCATTTAACAACGCTCATTCCGACCTTTGTGGCCTACAAAGGGGTGGCCTAGGAAGTCTGTGTCCTTCGAAGGATGCAGCCTCTGAACTGGGACACAGCTAATGTGTAGGACCAGAGTTGGGAATCACTGCTTTAGAATGTAGAAAGAATGGTGTAGTTATAGAATCTACCAGCAGAGGGTTGTTCCAATGAAAATCCCATTAAGGGTCATATGAATGCAATATTCAATGCAATAGCAGAAGATACCCATTGTGATGCAGTAATTAAAAAATGAATAAATAGAAATATATTATAATAATTTTAAGGACTTCCAAATGCTACCCATGTTAACCAGCCAGATAATAAATCCCTGGGTTATTCCAATGAAAGTCATTTTTAGGGATAATTTGAATGCAACAGCAGAAGCTTTCCATTGTGATGCAGTAATGAAACATAAATAAATAGACAAATAATTTATAATCATTTTACGGATTTCCAAATGAGGTTTTTATGTTTAATGAGGTTTCATTTTCATATATCTTTCTTTATTGAAGTTGTTACAATCCCAAAGTATTGTGATGAACGAGTCTCTTTATCAAATCATCTCAGAATGTTTGAGCAGTGAAGAATGACTTGTATTCATAATGAAGCTGACAACATTACATCAATGCCACTTTCAATGACCTCGGTACGAGCAATTTACAGCCTCTTGCTAATTCGAAAGCGCTAGATCCAATCAAGGGAGGCGTCTGTTTACAGAAAATGGATAATATGTGCTCACAAAGAGAATATTAATGCTGTCATTAGATGCCATAAAGAACAAAATTACAATTCTCTCATTATTATTATATTATTTTTTTGCCTCATATTTCCTCGATATGACTTGCTCATGGTTGCTCCGAATACATTTTGATGATTGAAAAGCTGTTATGGGACTGGAGTCTGAAATCATTATGCATTCACATGAGCTCTGTCTCTGTGCAAATACCTTGACAGTGTATCGTCAGGGGGAAGGAGTGAAAGTCACTAGGAGGCCAGACCTCGTCCCTGGAGCAAAATACGTCAACGCACCAGGAGTTTAATCCAAAGCTGCGATGACAATGCTGTCCCTGCCTGGCTTTATAAATGGCGGATTCCCAAAGCATTTTAATGGCGTAATCTTCCCCTCATATTGTCAACTTAATGGCGCCTGCCTGTTTACTGTAAGCGAGATACATGACGCGTGAGGTGCGAACTGGCAGCCGTCGCCGGCCTGATGGAGATGGATATATGCTCACAAAGAGCCACAGACGCTGTCATTTAAAGCACAGGGAGAGGGAACTCAGACTGCAGTCATATTCATAACTCTCTAATGCCACATTTTATCGCTCATAAAGCTCAGCAATATACATTAGGTTCATTTATTCTTGGCCGACCGAGGAATAGTGGTCCCGTGTGACGTTTACATTTCAAGTAATTGTTGCAAAATGGTTGAGAGAGCCCTCCCTTATATCTCACCGAAAAAACAGCTGCTGTCCTCCTGTGATGGATTGATGTAACTGTGAGAAAGATCAGCACTTTGAAAGAGGGAGAATCAATTGTGTTTCTAAGTGACCAAGTGAAAATTGAACAGAGGCAGAAATATTCAGGCATCAGCAAGAGGTGGACTCCCTGGAGGCAGGATGTTACTGACTCTGGAAAAGGCCGGATATTGCCATAAAGATGAATATTTCATTGATGAGTCAGAGGGAAAGCGCCACTATACTTCTCTTACTGAGCTCTGCTCGTTATTTTCAAGCCTCTAGGAAGTTAGAACTAGAAATACTTCTTGTTTCTATTTCAGATAACTAAATAATGACGCTGGGATGCTATGGTATATTTTTAAAGTGATATTTAGAAATGTATGTTGATGTTTTTTACTTGATGTTTCCAAACATTTCAAAAATGTGCATATATTTTCACTTAGTGGTAAATACACTTGTAATGTTGCCATGGTTACCATCTCAGGTGTTCAGTGATATAGCAGTCGTGTTCACCTGAGGAGGTAACCATAGCAACCGTTGCTCAAGCATTTTCACTTGGATCAGTTTCGGATGGTTCTTGGACAGTTTTCACAAATATGTCACATTGAAATTTGTATTTAAGATACTACCATTCAGAAGTTATTAAAAAAAAAATTTTTTTGAAAGAAAGAAAGAAAGAAATTAATACTTTTATTCAGCAAGATTAAATTGATCAAAAGTGAAGATATTTATAATTTTACTAAATATTTTTATTTCCAATAAATTCTGTTCTTTTGAACTTTCGATTCATCAAAGAATTCTGAAAAGATTTCCACAAAAATATTAAGCAGCACAACTGTTTTCATCATGTATAATAATAAGAAATGTTACTTGATCAGCAAACCAGCATATTAGAATGATTTCTGAAGGATAATGACTGGAGTAATGATGCTAAAAATTAGCTTTGCCATCACAGCAATAAATTACATTTTAAAACATAAAACAATTAAGAGTTATCAATTTTGATATGGTGACTGTAAAAAAGTTTTTTTTTTTTTAAGTTAGTCGTTAAAGGCACAAAATGTAATTTTAACCCCTAGAGGTCGCTTATTCAAAACAAAGGCATATCTTTATGACACTGTGAATGAGCGTGGACTCATGGGAGTTGTAGTCTTGACTCTTCACTGCCACGGCCGATGGAAAGGAATCTGACGAACTCAAGCAGAAATCATGTTCAATCATGAGTGAATGTATTAAAGTTTCAAGTGTGTTGAAAGTTATGCTATAATGTTACTCTGTGCATTCACTCAGTGGCTGGTATGATAATTGTTGCACTTTGCAATAATCTAGATCAATATTAGAATATCATTTTAATAAAAACAGGATGGCTATCAAATCAAATCAAATCACTTTATTGTCACTCTACCATATGCACAAGTGCAACAGTAGGTGAAATTCTTAAAAATATATAATGTACTGTTCACTGGTTGGTGTGCTGAAATTGAACCTCATTACAGCTAAATGCCCCTTAAACCTGTAAGAGGACACATGTCATTAGCAACAGACTAAATGACTGTTGCTAATGACATGTTGACTATTTTAGCCACTTGACAAAATAGTGTCGTCTCTGAGATGTGGTAAAACATGGTACTTGTGGTAAATCAAGAAAACAAGCGATTCAAACAATAAGACTAACCGTGTTGCGCTGTATAACAATGATTTGTTTTCTGTTGATACAAAAACTGCTCACTGCTCAGACAATGTATTAAAGTGTCTTTGTTGTTTTCATGGTTTCTAAGAAAGTATAATTGGAAATTGAGGGTTGCGTGGATATGATGTTTTTGACAGGCGGCACAATGACGCGGTCCATAACACTGGTTAAAATAGCCAATTTCTCTGGATTTAAACATTTTTGGATACGTTTGGTATAATGTAAGTACACAGTTCAACAAAATATATAATATTGTTTGTGGTTTTTGTATATTTCAATCTAAAAATCTTACATATTGTGCCTTTAAAGTAAATCAAGACAAAGAGACATTGTATTGAATTAATGAAATGATCTGCTTTTCTGTTCCACAGATTAAAGATGTAGAGTGACATAAAGGTGAGTAAATGACCGAATTGAACCAATAAGTTTCAGAACTTCTCTTGGTTATAATGATGTTCTGGTCTTAAAGGGAAATTTAAGACCAAAACTTCAGAATCACAAAGAGAAGTTCTGAAACTTAGAGGTATGCAAGAGGTCAACACATTTTTTTTTCTGTGATTTGAATGGCCTGACCACATAGCAAATCTGTGTCTAGTAAATCACTTTTAACTACTGTCTGCAGTCTTGTATGGAGGATATTAAAATGGCTTTTTTTTGCTAACCACAGCTTTTTGTTCTCTGCTCTTGCTCCAGAATTGTTACTGTTCACTGGTTGGTGTGCTGAAATTGAACCTCATTACAGCTAAATGCCCCTTAAACCTGTAAGAGGACACTCCACCATCCATCCTCCTGGCTGTGAGCTCCCTATGGAGTGAAAACACACAGCCTATAATGTATTTAATATAAGAGCAAGCAGGAACATAAATCACAGGCAGGATTGTATTGAGTAGATGACAATGGCTTACATATGGTATGTGTGTGCTAGTGTTTATTAACGTATTGAGAGTGCAGATAGGCGCCTTTCTGTGGTTAATGAGGCCCTCATGTGTAAGAAATCTGATTGGCTTCCTTGTAAATGCCCCACCCGCTCTCCTGCACTTTCAGATGGCTGTATTGGGGACTGGCTGAGAGAGAGACTTATGCCATATGGTTCAATGAAGTTTCTCCTGCATGCTCTTCCTATGGAGAAGAAGTCATTTATTCTCTATAATGAGGCAGAGAGCGAGGTTTAGTACCAACTAACTGTAGCGTGTGCATCTGCTCTTTGCACTCTATGCCAGCACACCCAACACAGTCAAATATGCATAAAGAGCTTTAGTTCGCACAAAAAGGACAATAGTCATCATTTACTCACCCTAATGCTATTCTAAAACCTATATGGTTTTCTTTCTTTTGCAAAACACAAAAGAAGATATTTTATGGAATTTTAAAATTGAAAGTTGGATTCATGAACAGAGGACTCTTAAAGGGACAGTTCCTCTAAAATGACAATTCTGGCTTCATATATTCACCCTCATGTCATGACTTTCTTCTCTGAAATGGAAGAAAAAAAAGATGTTTTGTGAAACGTCAAAGCGACTCACAAGCTACTGGTTTGAATCAATCTGAATAATTGGTATGTGCACACCAAAAGCGAAGTGAATATTTGCATTGTGTTACTCGCTCTAGATTAGTCACGGGGTTACTTATTTTTCACGTCACTCACTCGAATAAAAACAGTGCACGATGAGGAGTGTCTTCAAGACAACAACAACAAAAAAATGTCTGCCATTTTTTCCGTCATCAACCATGTTGCCGATAACTACTATTGCTGCTCTGTACCTGTTGAAGTCCCAAATACACTGGAAAGCCAAACGCAGGCATGTCTGGGTTCACAGCACCATCCAGAGGTGCACAAAACTCTGTGAATTTCACTGTCTTCTCCAGGAACTGCGGCTGATACAACCGGACGTGTCAAACCAGACGTGTCAATAAGCCCATCGCTGATTGGCTTGTGCGACAACGCGGCATGTAAAATTTGCGCGAAAGGCACGTTTGAGGCGAATATATTGTGTGTTTGCGGCAATCACTTTGACCAATTTGTGTCAATCGCTTTGCCCCCCGCCAATTCGCGTCTATTCACGTCTTTGCAATGACTTTGTATGTAATCTACTCACATAAATAATTACATTCCATCCATTATACTGTATATGCATAAATCCATAAATTTAACTATTTTATGAAGTGGCTATTTTGTATGAATTTGTTCTACGGGATTTAGTACGAAAATGTGATTTTTTTTGGTGAAAAAAGTAACCACGAAGGTCTACCTTTAAACCTGACCGTCAGTTGCCGTAAGCAGATCATGCGAAAACAAATTAGTAACCAATTCGCCAAACCGTAACATAGTCCCTGTTTACACCCGGTATTAAGAAGCGTTTTGGTCAATCGGATCACAAGCACATACCTCTTTACACCTGGTGTTTTATTTCGTCTCTTTTGTCCACTTTCAACCACTTACGTCCTAATTTCTTCAAGTGGTCAAAAGTGGACAAGCATAAAGCGTCCCATTTACACCTGTATTTAGCGGTCCACTTGTGATCCAATCCACCAAAACGCATCCTAATACCAGGTGTAAGCAGGGCCTTAGTTACGTGTCAAAACAATTTCAGTGTCTTTCAATGAAAAGACAAAACCATTCTTTTTATACAGGTTAAAAAAGCTCATTCTCACAGCCATGAGGTAGATGTGGAAGGAAACTCTAACTTTTTATTCCATTGTTTTGCGAAAACTATGATATGTTTATTACTCACAGTAATCTAGCTGTCACGCAGTCATGATGATTCTTAGACGCAGTGAGTTTTCAGAGAGGTGTTTATATGCAGATGTAAGATTAAACCTTGGATGATGATGAGGCTGTTTACCGCCAAGTTCCAGCTGCTGTTTCCTCCTAATGAGAAGTGGCATATGTGGGATGTAATGTAGTACATAAATCTCTCCCTGTTGCACCAAAGGCACCTTTAGGTAATTTATTTCATTCCACTTTTTTGTCCAAGTTTGAAGGAAACTTTTCCCTCCATGCACTTCTTCATAAAGGTGCACTCTGTAGGGATTTAGCCAGAAATCTCTGAACTCATGATGAGCTCTCATGAAGAGCCTGAGGTTACTTTAGGGGATTAAGTGCTCTATGTGGCAGTCTAAGTCAAGTGGAGCTGTGGACTAGCCCATGGCCCTCTCTCTCTCTCTCTCTCTCTCTCTCTCTCTCCAATATGGGGTTTGTGTCTTTGGTTGCATGATGCTAACATGCCTGAAGACCACTTCCAACATGCAAGAGACAGGGAAGATTTTGCTTTATATGCATGTATATGTGTGTAGTTGTACATAGCCTATATGTGTGTAGGTGTAAACATAGCCTAAGTGAATATTATTTATCACCTCACTGTAAAAATGTTGGTAACATTAGTGAACTACATTGGTTAAAACATTTTAAAACATTGTTAATGTTAACATCAACAATTATGAATATATTATAAAAATAAAAGGTTGTTTTTGTTAATATTATTTAATGGACCCGAGCTAACATGAGCTAACAATTAATAGTTGTATTTTGATTAACTAACTAATAAATACTCATGTTGATGCATTAAAACGTTAACGAATAAGACATGTTACGGGTGATCTGTGTTTGGGTGGGTTTTCACATGTTTAGTTCAGTTTCCTGTGTTTTTACTTAGTTACTATGGTTTCTCATTGTTTCATAATCAGTTACACCTGTTGTTCATTTCACTGATATTTAAGCCTTGTGTTTTCTATGTTCATGGTGTGATCTCGTCAGTTTAAGTTTGGTTGTTCTGCGACGTGTCGTTGTATTCTGTCTTGAGTGTCTTGAGTTTGTTGTCATTCAAATCTGGTTGTGCATGTGTGTAGGGATGGGGGAGACTGGGATCAGTTTAGCCACTTTTATTTTGATAAGCCAAATTTAGTCAATATTCACACCAAATTGAGAAATGTCTTGAGTTTGTCATCATTAAAATCTCACTGTTTACCTCGGTTGTAACGAGTGGCTATTTCAGTCAAAGTTGCTCTTCTATCAGCTTGAATCAGTTGGCCCATTCTGCTCTGACCTCTAGCATCAAGAAGGCATTTTCGCCCACAATACTGCCGCATACTGGATGTTTTTCCCTTTTCACACCATTTCAAACCCTGGAAATGGTTGTGCGTGAAAGTCCCAGTAACTGAGCAGATTGTGAAATACTCAGACCGGCCCGTCTGGCACCAACAACCATGCCACGCTCAAAATTGCTTAAATCACCTTTCTTTCCCATTCTGACATTCAGTTTGGAGTTCAGGAGATTGTCTTGACCAGGACCACACCCCTAAATGCATTGAAGCAACTGCCATGTGATTGATTGGTTGATTAGATAATTGCTTTAATGAGAAATTGAACAGGTGTTCCTAATCCTTTAGGTGAGTGCATATATGTTCAGTCTTCAGTGTCACACCAATCATTCTAATATGCTGCTGCTCAAGAAACATTTCTTAATATCATCAATGTTGAAAACAGTTGTTTATCAAATAATTCCCCCCAGGATTCTTTGATGAATATAAATATTAAAGTGTTAGTTCCCACAAAAATGAAAATTCTGTCATTAATTACTCACCCTCATCTCACTCCAAACTCATAAGACCTTCGTTCAACTTCGAAACACAAATTAAGATATTTTTGATGAAATCCGAGAGCTCTCTGACCCCTCCATGGACAGCAATTTAATTAACATGTTCAAGGCCCAGAAAGGTAGTAAAGACTTTGTTAAAATAGTCCATATGACTCATGGTTCAACCTTAATTTTATGAAGCGTCAATAATATTTTTGTGCGCGAAACAAACAAAAATAACTAATTTATTCATCGATTTCTTCACGTCTGTGTCATTCTCTGACCTAGTGAATACAGTCCAGCGCTTCCGAGTTAAGTCAGAGCTACGCCTGAACGCCGGGTTACCATTGGCCGAAGCTGTTCACATGAGCACCAGGACGCATGCGTGAGATGCTGACGCAGGAGCTGGCCAATGCAAATTGCATAGGAGATTGACACAGACAAGAAGAAACTGTTGAATAAAGTTGTTATTTTTGTTTGTTTTTGCGCACAGAAAGTGTGCTTGATGCTTCATAAAATTAAGGTTGAACCACTGGGACTATTTTAACAATGTTTTACTACCTTTCTGGGCCTTGTAAGTGCATTGCTGTCTATGGAGGAGTCCGAGAGCTCTCGGATTTCATCAAAAATATCTTCATTTGTGTTCTGAAGTTGAACGAAGGTCTTACGGGTATGGAACGTCATACGGGTTAATGACAGAATTTTCATTTTTGGGTGAACTAATCCTTTCACATTACAAATGTCTTTACTGTCACTTTTAATCAATTTAAAGGGGCTATATGCGTTTTTCTGAAATTTAAACTCGCGACTGACACCTGTGGCCAAAAAACAGAACTGCTCTTCATTTCTGCTCGCTCTCACAGCGCGCGCTCGTACGTGCACACTTCACAAGTCATCTGCTGCAAGGAGGTCAACATTATGTTTACAGAGGTAAGAACAGTCAAATACATATAATGTTTGAGATAAGTGTTCTCTTATCAAAACGTCAAACGTGTAGCTGACAAACTACACAAAAAATTAATACATTAAATAAATAAATAAACCCATTTCGCCTTTGGCATACACGCTGATGAAGGGCGCACAGACCGAAACTTTCGTAGAATATTAAAAACACAAATCTGAGCACTGTCCTTGACGACTGAGCACTGTCCTTGACCACTTATTATACACAAGTAGCTTACTATCACCAAGTATGAAAGACACATATACATAATACTATTTAGCAATATTTATTGACTACATGTCTTATGTGAAATAAAGTGCATCACACTTTACATCTTCATTTACCTCTTATTTTTTGTTAAGATGTAGAAACAACAAACAATATAATGTAGCTTTACATGGCTATATAATAAATAATCCATCAGTTTTATATAGCGCTTTTCTATACACCCAAAAAGACTTTACATTACTGATGCACTATTCATATTTATTTTTGTTTATATATATATATTGTGACGAGTCCACCCAGAGGAATCAGCGTCGCCCTGGCAACAACACACCTGCACATCATCACCATGGGCTGATCGGTCACAGCTGCACCTCATCAGCTCAGAGCTACAAAAGCAGCTACGGATGAGCAGACAGACAGACTCTGGTCTCGAGCTGAATGCACTGCTGGACTAACCTCTCTTTGTTGTTCTCCCCCAGAAAGCAGCGAGTGACCGACAGCCCACTTCACTGGAGCACGTTTGGACACCCACTTTCACTAGGATTGAGCACCACCACGGGACGAGGATTCACCAGCCACCACGCACCGGCTCACGAACTGTTTTCACCTTTTTCACTCACTGTAATTAAAATCCACCCTCCGGGGCCTTTTCACTCAACCTGCCTTGTCGTGTGATTCCTCACCCCGTGACATTGGTGGAGAATGCGGGCAGAAGCGTGAGGAATCACCGACAAGTTCACCGCACCCAATAATCCTAATCTTCTCTGTTTGTTTTTTTCCCTGCACGCCAGAACCCGGAAGTAGCGCGCTCGCTCCCCCGAAGATGGAGGAAGTGTTGCAGCGCCTCACGGAGGTGAGCATCTGCCAGCAACAAATCGCGGAACATCTCGCCACCCGCCAAGGAAGGACGGAAGACGAACTCACCGCCATCCGTGCTGCCGCCGCCCAGCGCGTTCCGCTACCTGATCCGCGTGCCCAAGCCACCCGCCTACTGCCGAAGATGACGGCGGATGATGACGTGGAGGCTTTTCTACAGGTCTTCGAGACCACTGCCCGGAGCGAGGAGTGGCCAGAGGGCGATTGGGCACGCGCGCTGGCACCTCTACTGACCGGAGAAGCCCAGCGGGCTTATTTTTCACTTCCCCGAGCGATCGCTGAGGATTATGACGAAGTCAAGCGGGAAATCCTGGCGAGGTTGGGGCTCTCATCTATCTGTGCCGCCCAACAGTTTCATGAATGGGAATTCAAGCCTCGTGTGCCAGCCCGTGCCCAAGCCGCCGACCTGAAACGCATCGCGCATCACTGGCTGATGGAAGGTAGTCCCACGGCAGCTCAGGTAGCGGAACGGGTGGTGGTCGATCGCCTCCTCCGTGCTCTTCCCCGTTCCATCCGGCAGGCGGTCGGGATGAGAAACCCGGCCACCACCGCGGACCTCGTGGAGGCGATCGAGCTGGCGGATGCCATCCACCACCGTGAGGCAGGGGAGCGAGCGTTGCCGTTTCCCCGGAGGGTGGTCCAGGAGCGACGGCCGTTCGAGGGCACCTCGCGACCAGTGTGCAGGCCGACGGTTCCCCCGCCGCGAGACGAGCCCATGCCCAGCGCCGAACCCATGCCGCCTCCGCGTGCGTGGCTGGCAGGCTGCATCGTCCACCAGCGGATGCCATCGGGAGCCCCGGAAGCAGACGTGGTGATCGAGGGAAGACACTTCCGAGCCCTGCTGGACTCTGGCAGTACGGTCACCCTTCTCCAGTCACGAGTGTGTGGGCCCCGAAGAGGCGAGAAGAGTTTCCTCCCCATTACGTGTGTGCATGGAGACACTCGCCAAGTGCCAGCCCGTCGAGTCACCATCTCGTCGCCCCAAGGGACCTGGCCGGTGGAAGTCGGCCTGGTAGAGGACCTTCCGGTGGCCGTACTGCTGGGGAGAGACTGGCCGGGCTTCGATGCCCTGCTCGCCGCCGCCACTCAGCCTGTCAGCCAGGAGGGGAACCGTCGAAGACGGAGACGGCCGCGAGGACCCCGCCGCCGACCGGCGCTGCTAGCCTCCGACAGCGGGAGAGATGGTGAGTCCCCCTCCCAATCTACTAATCCGTTCTTTGATGTGTATCAGCAGGCTGCCGGAGGGGGCTCATTCGCCAAGGAACAACGGGAGGACGATCGCCTGAAGCACTGCTGGTCCCAAGTGCGGACCCTCGACGGGAAAGACGTCCTCCCACGGCCCCATCCTCTCCCGCATTTTGTCGTTGAGAAGGGCCTGCTATACTGTGTCGCACAGCGGAGGGGGGAGGAGAAAAAATTATTAGTTGTTCCTCGGACCAAGACCGAAACCATCCTGGAGTTGGCGCACTCCCATCCGATGGCAGGTCACCTCGGGGCAGCTAACACCACGCAGCGTATCCGCGACCGGTTCCACTGGCCGGGACTGGAGGCCGAGGTGAAGGGGTTCTGCCAGGCCTGTCCGACCTGCCAAGTGACGTCGCCCAGGACTCCTCCCCCCAGCCCACTCATTCCGCTGCCCATCATCGAGGTGCCCTTCGAACGGATTGGGATGGACATAGTGGGGCCGTTGCCGAAGTCTGCCCGTGGCCACAAACACATCCTGGTCATCGTCGACTATGCCACCCGGTACCCCGAAGCGATTCCCCTCCGCAAGGCCACCGCGAAGAACATCGCCCAGGAGTTGTTTCTGCTGGCCAGCCGGGTTGGCATACCAGCGGAGATACTGACTGACCAGGGTACCCCGTTCATGTCCCGGCTAATGGCGGATCTCTGCAGGCTGCTGCGGGTGAAGCAGTTGAGGACCACAGTCTACCACCCACAGACGGACGGGCTGGTAGAAAGGTTCAACCAGACCCTCAAGCAGATGCTGAGACGCGTGGCGGCGGAGGATAAGCGGGATTGGGACCTCATGATTCCTTATGTGCTCTTCGGGATCCGCGAAGTACCCCAGGCCTCAACTGGCTTCACCCCCTTCGAGCTTCTCTTCGGCCGCCAACCACGAGGGCTCCTGGACATCGCCCGAGAAGCTTGGGAGCAGCAGCCTGCCCCTCATCGCACCCTCATCGAGCACGTCCGCCAGATGAGGGACCGGATCGACCGGGTGATGCCATTAGTCCGGGAACACCTCAGCAAGGCTCAACAGGCGCAGCAACGCCGGTACGACCGGGCAGCCCAACCACGGGAGTTCCAGCCGGGAGACCGCGTCATGGTCCTGGTCCCCAGCTCTGCCTGCAAATTCCTGGCCACCTGGAAAGGACCCTATACTGTGATTGAAAGAATTGGGCCAGTCACCTATCGTCTGAGACAGCCGGGACGGCGGCAGGCAGAGCAACTCTACCACATAAACCTCCTGAAGAAATGGGTGGGGACCCGGGACCAGGTAGCGGCATTGTGTGTCACCGATCCCGTGGTTGTAGACGTCAACCCCCATCTTTCGGCTGCCCAGAAGGCGGAGCTGCAACACCTGGTCAGTCAGTTCCAGGATGTGTTCTCGACCCAGCCCGGGCAGACCAATGTGGTACAGCACGACGTCCGAACCTCGCCAGGAGTCATCGTCCGGCAACGGCCCTACCGTGTCCCGGAGGCTCGTCGGCAGGCTATTGAGGAAGAGATCCAACAGATGCTGAAGTTGGGGGTAATCGAACCATCCCGGAGCCCGTGGTCCAGCCCCATCGTGATGGTCCCAAAGCCGGATGGCACCCTCCGCTTCTGCAACGACTTCCGACGCCTGAACGAAGTCTCCGAATTCGACGGGTACCCCATGCCTCGGGTCGACGAGCTGCTGGACCGATTGGGAAGGGCCCGGTACATCAGCACCTTGGACCTCACCAAAGGCTATTGGCAGGTACCACTCTCAGAATCCGCTAAACCCAAGACTGCTTTTTCTACCCCCAGTGGCCACTGGCAGTACCGGACCCTTCCCTTCGGCCTGCACGGGGCCCCAGCGACCTTCCAGCGGATGATGGACATCATCTTGCGGCCCCACCAGGCCTACGCGGCGGCCTACATAGATGATGTCGTCATCCACTCCGAGGCATGGGAAGACCACCTGGAACGTCTGCGGAGGGTGCTTTCGGAGCTCCGGCGGGCTGGACTCACTGCCAACCCCTGCAAATGTCACCTCGCCCTCTCCGAGGCCAAGTACCTGGGTTTCCGAGTCGGAAGGGGCCTCATCCAGCCCCAGGAGAAGAAGGTCGAGGCCATCCACTCCGCCCCAAGACCGCAGACGAAGACCCAGGTACGGGCCTTTTTGGGGTTGGCAGGGTATTACCGATGTTTTATCCCCAACTTCTCCTCTCTAGCCGCCCCCCTGACAGACCTGACCAGGAAGGGGCAGCCGGAGAAAGTCTGCTGGACCCCAGCCCTCGAAGAGGCTTTCGCCCGGGTCAAGACAGCCCTGACGTCGTCGCCGGTACTCCGCGCTCCAGACTTCGGTTGCCCCTTCCTGCTGCAGACGGATGCTTCCGACACAGGACTGGGAGCCGTCCTGTCCCAAATCCAGGAAGGCGAGGAGCATCCGATCGTCTACATCAGCAGGAAGCTGTCCCCGGCTGAGACGAGGTATGCCGCCGTCGAGAGGGAGGCCCTGGCCATCAAGTGGGCAGTCCTGGAGCTGAGGTACTATCTACTAGGCCGCAAGTTCACCCTGGTCACCGACCATGCGCCCCTACAGTGGATGGCCCGCGCCAAGGACACCAACGCCAGGGTGACTCGCTGGTTCCTAGCGCTCCAGGACTTCCACTTTGAGGTACGTCATCGGGCCGGGGCCGCCAACGCAAACGCCGACGGCCTCTCAAGGATATGGACAGCTTATGCAGGTCTGTCAGGGGTCATTCCCCACCCTCCCTTTGTTTCACCCCTACTGTCTCCATATGTTCGCAGGACCAGGACATTGCTTAGGGGGGGGGGAATGTGACGAGTCCACCCAGAGGAATCAGCGTCGCCCTGGCAACAACACACCTGCACATCATCACCATGGGCTGATCGGTCACAGCTGCACCCCATCAGCTCAGAGCTACAAAAGCAGCTACGGATGAGCAGACAGACAGACTCTGGTCTCGAGCTGAATGCACTGCTGGACTAACCTCTCTTTGTTGTTCTCCCCCAGAAAGCAGCGAGTGACCGACAGCCCACTTCACTGGAGCACGTTTGGACACCCACTTTCACTAGGATTGAGCACCACCACGGGACGAGGATTCACCAGCCACCACGCACCGGCTCACGAACTGTTTTCACCTTTTTCACTCACTGTAATTAAAATCCACCCTCCGGGGCCTTTTCACTCAACCTGCCTTGTCGTGTGATTCCTCACCCCGTGACAATATATATATATATATATATATATAAATAAATAGATATAAAATTCTAAATCTTATCTTGATGCATCATTTCTGTGAGCAATTGTGTACTTAGCTGAATGTCATACAGAACATGAAATGAAACTTGGCTCTAATTACTACCCCTCCCTCCCTTCATAGCCGATGTTCACTCTAGTCCTTGCAATGCGCCGGTCTCTCTCAATCTTCGACCTTTTTTGGCCACTTGTCAGGGGTTTAACTTTTTTAGTCTTCTGTGGAGTTACTGTTGGTGTCCGAGTTGTCCTGGGTCTCTTCTGTGTATTCGTTAAATCCATTGCACTGCTTGCGAGTGTAGGCTACTTTCTGACTAGCGGTGGTGGCAGAGTGATCTGAAATGTTTAACATGAACGCGCTTGACGTCACATCCGCAGACAGCGCGGGAAAAGATGACCCGTCAGAAAATATGAAAAATAGGATACAGGCTTATAGGTGTACCCACTGTGAGCGGACAAGGTGTCAGTATGCTCATCAGGAGATGTTTGAGTCATAAATGGTAAAATAAAAAGGCTATAGTTACGTTTATTTTGGGGAAAAAGTTGCATATAGCCCCTTTAACATATCCCTGCTTTCTGGCCCCAAACTTTAGAATGGCAATAAACATATAAATATCGCCAAAGTGATGTTTTGATGTTATTGTTTTTTTTTTTTTCTGATGGAGAGTATCCTATATTAGTGTCCTGGGTATTATATACACTGTAAAAAAAAATCCTAATTTTACGGAAAATAACTCTAAATTGTTTACAGTATTTTCCTGTAATTTTGAATTTTGAACAATATCTGTAAATAAACAACTTGACAGTTATTTTAAGGATTATATCATTAATGACAAATTACAGTAATTCTAATTTTTATACAGGAAAATTACTGTATTATTTATACAGTATTTTTCTGTTTTCATAAATTACATACAAATTCATGTAAAATTACAAAAAAATATCTGTAAATTAACAACTTGACCATTATTTTATCATTAATGACAAATCACAGTCATTCTCATTTTTTATACAGGGAAATTACTGTATTATTTATACAGTATTTTTCTGTTTTCTTAAATTACATACAAATGTATGTAAAATTACATAACTAATCTGTAATAAAAAAATTAGCTCATTATATTAAAGTCCCTGTAAAGTCAAAACTAAACATGTGTTCTGAGTTTCTCACACCACAGATAAATGTGTTATTAACCACCCAGCCAAATTTGAATCATAAAAAAATCCGGGAAGTACATAAAATAGCTTATCTAAAACCTGAAAAAATGAGCAGCATTCTCTGCTCTCAAACGCTGGGGGTGTGTCCGCTGTCGGCGCCGAAACCACGCCCACTCGCGGGAAAGCGGCAGTAGCACACAAGACAACACTCACTGATCACGAGCGTCTATGATCACGACGCACCAGATGTCGGTGGGACGGGAGGATGACGGCCTGGGCGGGGGATAGTCGGTTCTGCAGCGGATTATCAGTGAATCCCAGTTGTCTCCGGTGAAAGTTTGTAAAACGATCCGGTGTAAAGTCACTGCAGAGGTAGGTGTCGGTGATGATCCTCAGCTCTCTCCATCAAGGGTGCTGTTCACAAAATGAATCCACCTCTTCATCGTTTTTGTTTTGTAAGCTGTTATGCAAGTTGTTGACTATAGTAACTAACAGTACTAACAGTAACTCGCGATCGAACTGATGCGAATGTGCTCTAGTTATGATCGTGTTAGGGGAGGAGTCAGGCTCGGTGCGTCATCGAGCCACCGTTTTAGCCCCGCCCAGAAAATCCTGAACACAGCAACGGTGAAAAACTGTTTAACGGTCTAACTTCTGAATTCAGTACTTCATAGTTCACAGTCTTTGTAATGTGTTTCAGCAATACATTTCTAACATTTATAATGTGTTTAGAAACAAATCTCAGAATTGCCTTTACAGGGACTTTAAAGGTTTATGTCTATACTAACAATTTAACATTATTCTTTGTAATTTTAAAGTAAATCTTATTAGTTTCACTGTAAAAAATACAATCATAAAAAATGGTAAATGACTGGCAGCTATGGCTGCCAAACTAAAACCGTAAAATTAAAGTAAAATATCTTATTTCAAATAAAGTGCAAAAACTTTACGTAAATTTACATTAAAAGTTTGAGAGAGAACTGTTATTTTACAGATTTTTCCTTATTTAAATTAAGATATTTTACTTTAATTTTATGTTTTTGTTTGGCAGAAAGCTGCCAGTCATTTGACTTTTCTAACTATTATTTTTTTTTACAGTGTAGGTGTATTTTTACATTCAAACTGTAATTCTGGATACAAATATAACAAACTATATAGCAAACTATGTGATTCACGTGAATCGCGGGACAGTTCGAGTGCCACCTCCTTCAGAGTCTCTGGTTCGGTGTGCACCGAGCCCGCGATTGACAGCTTTTATTAGCAATTTTTCCTGCAAACCGTGCCGCTTTTCGAACTAAAATGCTAATTACTCCATCTCACAGTGCATGCAGAGATAGAGCAGCATTTATTGCGAACCGATCGATCCGCCCTGAACAGTGCTGCGCTTCATCTGCACATATATTTATTTATTGCGAACCGATCGATCTGCCCTGAACAGTGCTGCGCTTCATCTGCACATATATTTATTTATTTATTTATTTAAAAATGTAAGCGATTTTTATAATTTCACAAAGACAAATCTCGATTTTGGTTTAATTTCAGTCAATCGTGCAGCCCTAGATTAACTTCACACGAGCACAAAACAAATTCTCCCTTCACTCAAACAAGCTCTGTGTCATGCTAAACTGTATTGCACGCATGGTACTGGGATTAATATATTCATCACACAGACCGATTTTTTTGTAGCACTGTATATGGCAAAAAAAGGAAAGGTGTTTTAACACTAAAGCTTTGTGTGAAAAGTACATTTTACATGCTACATTGTACTATATCACATCGGCCTCAAAGGAGAGCTATTACACAATGGCCATGCAGTGCTCAGAATAAAATGGGAAATACATCAGAGAGGGGAGAAAAACAGAAAAAAGGAAAGCGAGAGTATGAAACAGGGTACATTAGCTCTGTTAGTGTCGTATCTAGCTCCTATCCCCCACAAGTCTTCACACTGTGCCATAGTCTCAGAAAACACAATTAATCAGCAGGGGGTTTAATTACGGGTGACAACACCAGCAATAAATCACTAAGTCGCACAACGTCTGTTTTTACAATAAATTATCATATTCCTCTCACGGGGGGAGCGGTTGTGTTTGATGGGGGTGTGTGTGAGCTCGTACGTGTTTAGGTAATGCTTACAAAGGTTGCAGGTGACACAAATGATCTCTAGCAGCAAGCACCTGTGAGATGCGTTCACAGCGTGTCTTAGGCGCTAAGCATTAGCGCAGTGGTGCCAGGGATCTGGAGGTTTTCGTGCCTGTGTAAATGGGTTACTGGCCAAAAATGTGTTTAAGCTGTGTTTGAAGCTTTCTGGAGTGCCCTTGAACAAATGTGAGCCGCGCTGAAGGAATCATCTGACTTCTCTTGCTAGGCGGAGGAAGTTTAAATAAATAAATATATCAATGAATAAATCCTTTTCATTAAAACATATCAACATTTCTCACAGTTAAGTTTTGATTGCTATAAGTTGTATGTTTAGAGGCAGCTCTTGGTAGTGAAGAAACAGATGAGAAATTGAACATTAATGGTGCCCAAAAGGCCACTGAGAAAGAACAACAAAGACATAATGTGTAGGGATGGGGGAGACTGGGATCAGTTGAGCCACTTTTATTTTGATAAGCCAAATAGATTTTGTTTAGGTAATATTCATACTAAATTTGTTTTGTGGGCCAATATCTTCTTGGTTACGTATGGTAACCTTAGTTCCCTGAAGTAGGGAACGGAGACGTACGTCGGATGTCACCGACGAATTGGGATCACTTCTGGGAGCCCCTATCAGCTTCGAGCTATATAGAACCGGCCAATGAACAATTGGCGTGCGAGATCTGCATCTCGCGCTCCGCCCCGCGCCGTGGGTATAAACAGGAAGCGAGAGCGAATGCATGCTGTTTTTTACTGAGGAGCCGAACTTAGTGACTTGGCCATGCAGTGATGGTACAGCAACTGTGGCGACGGGACGTACGTCTCCGTTCCCTCCTTCAGGGAACGAGGGTTACCATACGTAACCGAGACGTTCCCTTTCAGTCGGTCACGTTCGACGTACGTTGGACGTCACCAACGAATTGGGATCCCTTTGGAAATGCCACAGTTACCACCACTTCCAGCGCCCAGCGATAAGACCCTCAGACCCCGTCTGTTAGCAGGCAGGGAAATTCACGCAGGGACAGGGAGTAGTGGGAACCTTGGGCACATATCCAGGCCGGGGTCTCATGATCACATGAGATTTACCAGGCCCGAACTCCAGGCACGATTCGTCGACCGAAAATGCCTGCAGGTCCCCTACCCTCTTGATGGAGGCCAACGCAGTCAGGAGTACCGTCTTTAACGACAGGATCTTTAACTCTGCAAAGGCTCAAAGGGCGCTCCCTGCAGTGCGATTAGCACCAGAGATAAGTCCCAAGAGGGTATAGACGGAGGGCGAGGCGGATTTAGTCTCCTTGCCCCCCTCAGGAACCTGACGGTCAGATCATGCTTACCTAAGGACTTTCCATCTACTAGATCATGATTAGCGGCGATAGCGGCAACATAGACTTTGAGGGTGGAGGGAGACAGACAGCCTTCGCTCCAACCCATCTTGTAGAAAGGAAAGCACAGACCTGATCGAACATCTTCGGGGGTCTTCTCGGCGAGAAGAACACCAATTGACGAACAGGTTCCACTTCAACGCATAGAGGCGCCTCGTTGAGGGGGCTCTAGCTGAAGCGATGGTGTCAACTACCGCTTGCGGTAGGTCACATAGAACCTCCACTATCTCTGGGCAGCCCGTTTCAGGGTCTCTTCCGACGGCGCTTGCCAACTGGCTTGGCAGCGGCCTGATCGGGCTGGATGTCCTTCCCACGGCCGGCCCCACGCCGTCGGCTAGGTGTAGGCTGCTGCGGTGCCTTGGCGGGAGCGGAGGCAGCAGGCGGACGTCCTCGGCGAATAGCAGGCGGAGGTGGAGCCACCGGCGGCTGGGTGGAGGCAGCAGCGGGCCGCCGGGGCAGGATATGCTTGATGGCCTCCGTCTGCTTCTGGGAGGCCGAGAACTGCTGGGGAAAGTGGGAGGCGGTCGCCGGACACAGTTGCATTGCGACGGCACATTCCACTGGCGTGATTCCCACGTATCCCTTGGCTGCCCCGTCGTCAAGGGTAGTGAGGGGGGAGGAGTCACTCGGCCGGTTTCTGGCAGACCTCCACGACCTCGTGAGCTCCTCATGCACCTCCGGGAAGAAAGGCACCGGGGCGGGAAACCAATCATCCAACCTAGAGGGTTCGGGACATGGTGGAGGGTTCCGCACAAGCCCGACCCTTTCGGCGGCCTGGGAAAGCATAGTTGCCATCTCGGGGTCCGGTGCGGCCTTAGCCACTCTCCCAGAGGGAGGTAGTACAGCCGAACCCTCATCCTCCAAGGACTGGAACTCACCCTCCAATGCAGCGATCGACATCTGCTCGTCCACCGGAGCTCCGAAAGTCACTGCCGGCCGCCCATGGGAGGGGCCAGTGGTTTCTCCCGGGAGCTCTACCGGCTGCGGAACTTGAGAGGGAATAGGGGCCTGCAGAGGTTGACTCGGCAGGTGTGCCCTAAACGTAATCCTCAGGTCACCCTGGCCATCCGAAGAAATAGGTCTATTCTGGTTAGGAATAGAGCTAGATCGTGGGATGGGTAAGGGGACTCCGCCTTCCCGGAGGTAGGTGAGTCTCGAGCTTAGTTCCGAGTTAGTCATGTTCCCGCAGTGGAACTTCCTGTTTGTACCCGCGGTGCGGGGTGGAGCGTGAGATGCAGATCTCGCAGGCCAATTGTTCATTGGCCGGTTCTATATAGCTCGAAGCTGATAGGGGCTCCCAGAAGTGATCCCAATTCGTCGGTGACGTCCAACGTACGTAGACTGAAAGGGAACAACCTGCTCCATGCAACAAAAAGCTGTTATTTGTCAAAAGTACTATTCATATTTTTTTGTGTAAAGGTTTTGTAATGGGGTAAAAAAAAACGGTTTGGCTCAGGCAGGAAGACAAGGAGAGGCAGAGGAGTATCTCAAACGTGGTTTACTCAGGGTAAGTTCAGAAACACATACAGGGATTGTATAACATAACGTAATAACGGGAACTTCACATAACGGTTATCACAGGTACTTAACATAACAGCATAACGGTGACCAGACAAGGAGTGAATGAACAGGGAGGAACTTAAATAGAGAACAGAAACGAGATAATGAACAAGACACAGCTGGGATGAATGAACTAATGAGGGTAATCAGGGAAACACAGAAATGGCGGGAAAGAGAACAAAGGAACATGTGACAAATGAAACCAGGAAGTAAATGCAACAAAATACAACAGAGACAGACTAGACATGTGACATAAGCATTCTTTGGCAACCAACCCCTTTAAAAAAGATTGGCCTGAGGCAAGAGGAAACAATATGAGTTGGGTACGTTAAGCCAGCTGACTTGCATGAAATTCTGTTGAATTGATATAAGCATAAAAACAACATAGACTACACTACTATTCAAAAGTTTAGGATCAGTACAATGCTTTTGAAACAAAAGTATCTGATGCTCAACAAACTTGCTTTTTTATTAAAAAAAATAGTTTTTTTTCAGCAGCTATTACCAGTGTTGGGGGTAACTCAAGTTATGTAATCAGATTACATTTTCAAGTAACTAGTAAAGCAATGCATTTAACGCTTTTAAAATGTAACAAAGTAACAAAGTTACTTTTTCAAAAAAGTAAAGCAAGTTTCCCATTTATTGACTGACAGCTCTCTTGTCTCAATGTTGAGAAAAAACGTAAGTGCAGAGGCGTTGTGTGTAAACAGGGTTATTTAGAATAAATGTGAACATGCATTTACTAATCTAACTTGCACAAAAAAGATTCAGTATTCCTCAAAATTAATAAAATCAGTCTAATGAAAAATCAGCATACTATGCAAACCTCCAATAATGAAATGTGTTAAATAAAACAAATATTTTTATGCATTTAATCTCACTTTAATGACCAATGTCTTGCTGCTGACCTTCGATGATTCAGTTAAACCATAAGCAAAAATTACTTTATATTTTTTGTTTTATTGGCTGCATCCCATTCTTCCATTATCCAGAATGGCTGTACAGCTGAAAGGTTTGTTTTTGCTGCGCCTCTACATGTGAATTTGCCTTTCCTTCAGCCTGAGGCTTATTATTTAAATTTTGGTGTGAAAGGGTCTTTACATTTACCCAAAAATAGAAACAAAAAAACAAACAAACAAGCCCAGGGGAGAAAAAGTAACGCAAACATAACGTAACGCATTACTTTTCTTAAAAAGTAGCGCAATTAGTTAATTTTTTAAGGGAGTAACACAATATTGTAATGCATTACTTTTAAGTAACTTTCCCCAACACTGGCCCTTACTCCAATCTTCAGTGTTACATGACCCTTCAAAAGTCATACTATGCTGATTTGGTGCTCAAATAGATTAGATTATATTAGATTAGATTCAACTTTATTGGCATTACACAAGTACAGGTACAAGGCAACGAAATGCAGTTTAGGTCTAACCAGAAGTGCAATAGCAGCAAGTGCAGGATATACAACGGTTGCATAAGTGCATGATATACAATGGATGAATAAGCGCAGGACATGGATATGTACTGAATATAAATATATTATATATATATATATATATAAAAATAACATTTCTTAATATTATCAGTGTTGAAAACAGTTGCTGAAACAGTTTGGTGGAAACATGATACTTTTTTTCAGGAAAGTTGTAAAGAACAGCATTTATTTGAAATAGAAATCTTTTGTAACATTATAAATGTCTGGCACTGGCACCATTTGGTAAATACAATCGCTTGGAAAGTGGAAAAATATCAGAAAGACACAAATAATGCATCATGCTGGATGTGCTCCCGATGAAGAATGCTGAGCCAGGAAGGAATACTACCGTGAACACGCTCTGTGTTTTGTTTTGGCAACGTTCAGCCTCCACAGGATATCCAGCCCTGACTGCTGTGATGAAGTTCTTTTTCTCCTTCCCTGGTCTCCTTTCCATTCAATCCACCTGTTTTGCGTAGAATGTGTCTCTCTTCCTTTCCTTTCGCTCTGGCTGTCTTTGCCCCGGTCTGTTTAGCTTTCGATTTTTTTTATCTCACAAATAATTCCTGTTTCTCTGTCCCTCTCATACTGAGATATTTACAATGACAGCACTGTTTAGTCAACGCAAAGAAAGCACATGAATTTTACATGGCCCTCGTTCAATTCCAACAACTTGTCCCAGAAGGCCGTGCAATTTCATCGCAAAATGGCCGAATCCAAAAGCCCTTCGGGCAACAGCTTATGCAGGACCATTCGGGATGTGTTTTGCAGTTGTGACAAGACTTTAAAGATGGGGAAAATGGTTTACTTTAAGCTCTTGGCGAATAACATTTGCTTCAATCCAAACAAAAGAGCACAGCCGGTGAGGAATAGCGCAAGGGTTTTTGACAGGCAATCAGAATGTGTTTCATTTCACAGTCTTTAGTGTATCTGAGCCACATTTATCCTGTGATCTGACCCCAGGAATGAAATACTATGTTGCGATGCTCCTGTGTAGACTGGAAGTTGTATCATGCATAGACTGAATGAACAGGATACACAGGGATTTAGTTCCAACCTGCCAGTGTATCAATACACACCTACACACAAAGCTTAAAAGATTTATGATAAGACAGAGTTGTATATTTTTTCTGCAAAATATCCCAACTCTGTCACATATGTATTAAAGGGATAGGTCACTAAAAATATAATGTACTGTGGAGGCTACACTGGGAAGCATATTCCAGCGAGGATATGCCAAAATGCCTACCCGTGGGGAGGACTTAGAGAATTTTAATATGACCCGCTAAGGGCTGCATATGGAAGAACTCTAGGGTACCAGCCAGAGGGTGGATTTTTAACCCTAGGGGTGGCAGGGACTTGCCAAGGGAAAGACACCTGCTCACTACAGAGGCTTACGGTGGAAATACTCGTGTGGGGGTCGCCGGAGGGGAACTATGCACACGGGGCACCTGGCCGGACATGAGGGTCTGGGCTCGAAAGGGCAGACTGAACTGTTGTCGGCGTCAGCAGTGCTGGAGGAACTCAGGGCTCTCGGGGAGCTCACCTGAAGAGAATATCGCACGTATCCAGTCCGTGGAGTGGAATGGCGAGCAAGCGAAGACACCTGAGCCTGGTCCATTACCGGCCGCTCGTAGAGGCGAGTACAAAGTCGGACACTGGCTCCACTCGGAGATTGTAGAATCTGACGAATGTGTTAGGTGTCGCCCAGCCTGCAGCTCTGCAGATGTCTGTTAGCGAGGCGCCATGCGCTAGAGCCCAAGAGGAGGCCACACTCCGAGTGGAGTGGGCCCGAACCCCAAGGGGACATGGTCGACCTTGCTGCTGGTAAGCCAAAACAATGGTGTCCACTATCCAGTGAGACAACCTCTACTTTGAGAGAGCTCTTCCCTTCCGCTCTCCACCAAAAGAGACAAAGAGCTGGTCTGAGGTCCTGAAACACTGCGTCCTGTCTACGTAAGCGCGGAGAGCGCGTACTGGACAGAGCAATGACAAGGCTGGGTCTGCCTCCTCCAAAGGCAGCGCTTGCAGGTTCACCACCTGGTCTCGGAACGTAGTGGTGGGAACCTTGGGCACATATCCGGGCCGGGGTCTCAGGATCACGTGAGAGTTAGCCGGTCCGAACTCCAGGCACGCTTCGTCAACTGAAAATGCCTGCAGGTCCCCTACCCTCTTAAGAGAGGCCAATGCGGTCAGCAGAGCCGTCTTCATAGACAGAAACTTAATATCAACCGACCGCAAAGGCTCAAAGGGAGGCCTCTGCAGAGCACTTAAGACTACTGAGAGGTCCCAAGAGGGAACGAGAGGAGAGCGAGGAGGATTCAGTCTCCTCGCTCCCCTCAGGAACCTGATGATCAGGTCGTGCTGACTTACCTTTTTGTCCCCTAAGAGATTGTGGTAGGCAGATATTGCGGCCACATACACTTTAAGGGTGGAGGGAGACAGCCTTCGCTCCAACCCCTCTTGGAGGAACGATAGCACGGACCTGATCGGGCATTTCCAGGGGTCCTCTTGGCGGGAAGAACACCAGGTGACGAAGAAGTTCCACTTCAACGCATAGGCGTGCCGCTTGTAGACTCTGCCCTAGCGGAAGTGATGGTAGCGACCACCACAGGTGGAAGACTACTCAAACCTGCCGCCAAAGGGTGCCCCGTCTCTGAGTGAGAAGGTCTCGTCTCAGAGGAATAGGCCAGGGAGGGGCTGTCGCAAGGAGTAGCAGTTCTGAGAACCAACATGACCTGCTCCTTGTCCTCCCTGATCTTGCACAGTACCCGTGCAAGAAGGCTCACTGGGGGAAACGCATACTTGTGTAGGCCCTGCGGCCAGCTGTGCGCCAGTGCATCCGTGCCGATCGTGCCCTCGGTCAGGGAATAATACAGGGAGCAATGGGAAGAGTCCTGGGAGGCAAACAGGTCTACCTGTGCGTCGCCGAACCGTTCCCATATCAGCTGGACCATCTGGGGATGGAGTCTCCATTCTCCAGGAAGTGGCTGAAGCCGTGAGAGCTCGTCGGCTGCACAGTTCAGTTCTCCCGGGATGTGGACAGCACGAAGGGACCTCAGATGCTTCTGACTCCATAAGACGAGATGGCGGACGAGTTGAGACATACGGCGGGAGCGTAGACCGCCCTGGTGGTTGATGTACGCTACTGTGGCCGTGTTGTCTGTCCTGACTAGTACATGTTGACCCCTCAGCAACGCTAGGAAGTGGTGCAGGGCGAACCGTACTCATGCAGAAGGCGCTGGGGTCCTGTCCAGGAGCCTGTGGCTGCTTGTCCATTGCACATGGCACCCCAGCCCGTGGCGGAGGCATCTGTTGATACAACAACATGCCTGGAAACTCGTTCTAAGGACACTCCGGTCCGTAGAAAACTGAGGTTCGAACACGGGGTGAGAGTCTGTAAGCAGGCCCGAGTCACTTGGACTCGACGCGTGCCAGACCGCCATGCCCATCTCGGGACTCAATCGCGTAGCCAGTGCTGAAGTGGTCTCATATGTAGCAATCCGAGCGGCGTCACCGCGGCTGCAGATGCCATATGTCCCAGGAGCCTCTGAAATAGTTTCCGCACTCTCTCTCGATTTGACAAAGGCAAGTCAGCAGAGGCTGACCGCGCTCGCTCGTAAGCTGCGCACACATGGCGACCGAGTCGATATCCATACCGAGAATAGAGATCCTCTGCACGGGGCAAAGTTTGCTCTTCTCCCAGTTGACCCGAAGGCCCAGACGGGCTAAGTGCTGGAGCACTAGGTCTCTGTGTTCGCAAACCTGCGCTCGAGAGTGACTCATTATGAGCCAGTCGTCGAGGTAGTTCAGGATACGAACCCTGTAGTGTTCTTGTGCAGTGTGTTGAAACTCTGACTAAACACCAAGTTAAACCGTGCAAATGAAGACCGAGTCGTAGTAATTTTGATGCTTTACTGTCACACTTCCTCATTTACATGTAGTGGTGAAAACTGTAATAAAACAATACAGCAATATTTAGTGTCTATTTCTTGAGTACAATTGTGAATGATAACATGAATATACAATGCTATTCTCAATGTAGCAGCAGTTATACAGGCTATTAACATTGCTGTGAACTTGTACACAATAGCAAACATCGTTTTTAACAATCTTATCAAATATCATCTTTTCAATAAAATCTTTACTAATACATGATATTTAACATATATAATATAACAAATAGACTTACAGCATTGCCTCTATGATGCTTTAAGGTGGATGCAAATGGATTGAACCCCGAGAGCACACCATGTCTGTCTCATTGTTTCCATGCAGTACCAGGAAGGACAAACAGGAAGTGACTTATAGGAAGTGACATCACAACATGACACACCGACTCTAAAAGTTAAATTTCTTAAAGGACAACACAAACCCCGTTCTGCCGAAGGGGCGCAAGGGACGCCTCGACAATCTTCGTAAAGACGTGAGGGGACAGAGATAGCCCTGGAGGAACCTGCGCAAACTGAATCGCGTAGCCGTGCCTGACGGTCTTCGCGACCCAGCGGGACAGTCCCGGGAGCTGAAGCCAGGCTTCCAGGAACTGCACCAGTGGGGTCATTCGGACCACGGACGTACCCAGGGTGGGGCAGCGAGGCAGCGTTACCGGCCCGGACATGGGAGGCTGTTGGGCGTCCCGGTGCGGGGGCACGGTTAACTGCTGCGTCCTGACAGGGACCAGGGAAGGATGCATGTTCCACTGGGGTCTGCTCTGCCAGGAGGCTGGCGACAGAGAGGGATGCGAGTGGCGGGACCCAGGGGTGGCGTGCACTGTCATCACCGATCTCTGGTGGCTCAGGGATGGGAATGTTAATTCTTTCTTTAACCAACATAGGGTGCTGTTGACCCGGGGGCCAGCAGCTGAACAAAGGATTCTCCCCCGGCCCTCCACCAGGGGAAGGAGTGGTCCTGCTACCATCTCCCTGAAAGAATTTCCCATCCCTGAGCCGTCCATCTCAGGAGCGCCACTTGGCCTGGCATTTAGCGGGACGTGGGGCGGGCTGAGCGGACTGGGACGCCTTCCTACGGCGACCTCCACGACCCGGCCCGGGTGAAGGCTGCTGCTGAGACCGGGCGGGAGGGGTGGGAGCCTTAGGAGGGCGTCCTCGGCGAGGAGCAGGCTGAGGCGACTGTGCTGGCGGCTGGGTGGTATGTTTATATGTTTCATAGCCTCAGTCTGCTTCTGAGCGGTTGAAAACTGTTGGGCAAAGCTTTCAACCGCCCCGCCGAAGAGGCCAGCCTGGGATATGGGGGCATCGAGGAACCGGGTTCGCTCGGTGTCCCGCATATCGGCCAGGTTAAGCCACAAATGTCGCTCCTGGACCACATTTGTGGACATCACTTGACCCAGGGAGCGTGCGGTCACCTTCGTCGCCCGGAGAGGTCGGTGGCGGAACACAGCTCGTCGACGAGCCCCGGATCAACTCTACCCTCGTGCATGTCCTTGAGGATCCTGGCCTGGTAGACCTGGAGGATCGCCATGGCATGCAAAGAGGCGGCAGCCTGCCCCGCAGCTCTGTACGATTTCGCCACCAATGTAGATGTGAATCGACAGGCTTTGGAGGGGTGCTTAGGATCACCACGCCAAGTCGAAGCGCTCTGTGGACACAGTTGCATCGCAACAGATCGTTCGACTGGGGGGACCCCAGTGTACCCGTTGGCCGCGGCCCCATCAAGGGTAGAGAAGGTGGAAGAAGTCGCCGAACGGTCGCGGGAAGACAACGGGGACTTCCAGGACCGCGCAACTTCCTCATGCAGCTCGGGAAAGAAAGGTATTGGGGGCGGGGACTGATGGGTGTCAGCGCGCGCCCCCCAAAAACCAATCATCGAGCTGCGAGCGCTCGGGACAGGGCGGAGGGTTCCACTCTATCCCCAGACTCGCGGCTGCCCGAGACAGCATGGCTGTCAGCTCTGGGTCCGACTCGGGCAATGCTGGCACGCCCGAGGGCGGCAACACAGCCGAGTCATCATCCTCAGAGGACTCGAGCCCACCTTGTGATGCGGTGACCGACATCGCATCCTCCTCCTGAGCGCCAAACGAGATCTGCATCTGGACACTCGCGGGTTGCAGTGTGCAAGAGGGGGGTGTGGCCCGAGGCATCAGCGTCAGGGCTTTGTTCCACACCGTCACCAGCCGAAGTACTGGCTCTCGGGGAGTCAGTAGATCGGGGTGTGGTAGAGGGGACTCTCACTTCTTTACGAAGGTCATCGAGTCTCGACCGCAACACCGCGATGGTCATGTTCCCGCAGTGGGAACATGACGCATCCACAAACGCTGCCTGGGCATGCTGAAAGCCCAAGCATACCAGGCAGTGATTGTGCCCATCGAAGGAGGAAAGTGACCGGCCACAACCAGAAGTACACAGACGAGACATCCTGAAAAGGACGTGTCACGTGTAAGCTCTTTTATGAGAGGAAGCTTCGCAGAGACGCCGAAGCGCCCAGGGACCACACACCAGCTGTCTAGCAGACCACTGCGCAGATCAGCAGGCAGGCAGTATGCGATCGCTGGAACGCGCCGTAACACCAACGCCTCTGGAAAGCTGCTCGTCTCGAAGGCTGACAAAGACTCAGTTATCAGGCTTGAAGGAGTGAAGAGATCCTCTTGGCTCCTCAGCAGAAACATAATGCGATGTTGCCAGTGTACTTCCTTATATACCCACGAGGTGCGGCAGAGTTACGCATGCAAATTCCGCATGCCCATGGCATTGGCACTGCCATTGGGCGCTGTTAAATTCTCGAAGGTAATTGGCTTCTAAGCGAAACCCCCCATTCGTTAGTCACTAACGTACGTCGTAGTGACTGAACGAAAGGGAACAAAAGTTACAGAAGAAACACCAGACAAAATATCTTACCTAAAATGTAATGCAATTTGAATATTATTGTATATTTTAGTTTGAATATTAAAACATTTTAGATGCTATTGCATGGATTCAAAGATATAGAATATAGTGAAGATAGTGAAGATAGTAGATAGTGATGTGGACTACTTTTATGATTGTTTTGGAGGTTGACTTAAAGTGATAGTTCACCCAAAAATTTAAATGATATCATCATTTACTTATGTTTTTCCAAACCTGTATGAGTTTCTTTCTTATGTTGAACACAGAAGAAGATGTTTTGAAGAATGTTGGTAACCAGACAGTTGACGATAACCATTGACTTCTAGTATTTTTTTTTTTTTTCAATCAAAGGCTACCATCAACTGTGTGGTTACCAATATTCTTCAAAATATCTTCTTTTGTGTTCAACAGAAGAAAGAAACTCATACAGGTTTGGAATAACATAAGGGTGAGTCAATTGTGTGTTGTGAACTATCCCTTTAAACTACTGGAAAATAGAAGTAAGATTAAAAATAAATATCTGCTTCTGTGTTCCATGGGATAATTTACATCATTCAGGTTTCATCATTACATCATTCAAACTACATGAGGTTGAGTATATGATGACATAATTTTCATTTCAGTGTGAACTATCCCTTTAATGATGAAAGCAGGTCAGCCAAGCTTCCTCACCTTTTAGAACAGTGATATTGCCCCCCACACACACGGAGGCTCAATGCAGCTCTGTGTATCCCAGAGCTATTAAACCCTGACAGAACACAACACTGTATGCTGTCCATCTTCACCGTACAGGAAGAACTCATGGGGCTGGTTCAGAGAGATGAGCGGGCCAGAGTTTTAATAGCTCTCCATGCCAAACCCTAGGCGCCTACCACTGAGAGCAGCAGTCACTTTGTATTGATTGACCCAGGGTAATGGCTGGGGAAACAGGAAAACACGAGGATGCTTTTGAATCACACACCCACAAGCACTTTATCAGGGACCCCGAGTCTAATATCTAATGAGTGAGCGGAAGTCAAATGCATTGTCTTATATCATTAAGGACGGAGGAGTACATGGATGTGTATACATTCAGGGGCCCGTGACCAGGCGCGTGTTTAATAAAAGTGCCATCACTTCACCCTGAGTGGATTTGACATTTCATCATCACTTAGACTTAAATCAGAGTCCTCAGGGACCAAGAACCATAGGAGGGGAGAAAAAGAAAAAAACATAAATTAGATTCTGTAAGATTATTTATTTATTTCGGATGCACAACTGAGAGGCTTATATTCCTTTTTTAGAACTGCTTTCCTTTCTTCAATGGCATATGCAATTTTTCTCAAGGTCACTCCTTACAGGGGGTGAAAGGGGCATGCTGGTATTTTGGTTGAGAGTTTTTCTGAAGTAAGAGGTGAAGAGAGAGAGGGGTGGAGAGCGAGAATGAAAGGGGGATGATGAAAGGACAAAAATGCAGCCATGAAGTGGAGAGGGAAAAAAAATAAGATTGCTGGTGCAAGTGATGGGCATAAGTATTTATTTTTTGGAGAGTTAACCATTCAGCAGACCACAAAATTAAAAGGAAAGCTGCCCCCAAAAATGAAAAATCTGCTATATTTTACACATAATCACATAATTCACAATAGGAGAAAATTTGAGGAATGTTCTTGCTGTTCATTTCCATGAAACATTTGGTAAAACTATAATTTAATGGTCCCTTTTGAACATTCTGTTGACTCTAAGTAAAAACACCAGCAAATTAAGAAAACATTTTAATCAGTTTGACAACACATGTGCTGCAAAAGTTACCTTTTGCACAACCAAATACAAAAAAAATGCTGCAAATACTCACAATACAACCAAATACTGAAACTTGCTGCAAAACCCGACCGATCTCAAGCTCCTCTCTGCAATGATTTGAATGATTATTATTATTAGACTACTTTTATAATTAAATTAATACTATTGCAATTAATTTCTACCGCAATAATTTCATAGCGCATCACCGCATAAGTGATGCAAGCTAACAACTTATTTTTTCAACTTATTACTTCTATTTTTTCTGTCTCACTAGAGTATAGTATAGCTACGTATGGGCCACAAGAGGAATATTAAGAAATTAAATTAAAGCCTATATCTGTCACGATTCACCAGTGAGAGTGCCCCTGATTACCACCAGAGGGCACTCCACCCCAGACTGTCATTCCTTCAAAGACTACATTGCCCATAATCCTTTGCCCAGACTCATCAGCACTCATTGTTTACACCTGTGTCTCATTTACCTCATTACCTCTACCTATATCTAGCCTGTTCGCCCTGTCATTCACTGTGAGGTTTTGTATGTTGTTACACTGCATCTCTGAGCGGTTATCCCTGGTTTCTAATGTATCTCGGCATCTGGACTCTCTCCCTGTTTTTGGACTACCCTTTTGCTAGTGATGGGCAGACTGAGGCTTCGTGAAGCAATGAAGCAGTTGAAGCAAATGTGCCATATTGTTTCGAAGCTTCGAATCAATCCGACACCCGTCTCTACGGCGCCATCTAGTGGTCACTTGCATGTGTTGCTCTGAAATACCTTGACAATGATCCATGTAAAAAATAAAATGTTTTTAACATCTGTCTGACAACTACATTGTCTTGGTTTTGTAACCTGTAGCCTTGTCATTGTAAAGAACTGTATTTTTTTTTTTTATATATATACACAAAATGAACATTAATACAATAAATAAAGCCACAATGTGTCACATTTTTACAAAAAACTTTTATTCAAAAATATGAATTGCTGTTGAAGGACTCAGCTGACTTTTTTTTACATATAATTTCTCCAGCCTTTGAGAAAATCCTCTCACAAGGGACACTTGTTGCTGGCATGCACAAATATTTTTTTGCAAGTTCACACAAATGAGGGAAATTTACTGCTCTCTCTTTACAATAAATGAATGGATCATGCGTTCTGGCCAAAAACGCATCTTTCAGGTCCTTCTTCACTTCTACGGTTGCTTCAGCTGAAGTACTGTGTGTCGTCTGGGTTTCACGGATACGACTATCAAACAGTTCCCATAAACTGTCCTGGGTTTCTGCTGGTGTTGATGATGGGCCTGATGTTGACATTTGTGGCTCTGAATAAAAATTAAAACAACAATTAGTTACAAAGCATAAACTGAAGGCATATATGAAGCTGCCTATCACAATACACACATCTCACTTTATTTGGTGCTTCCAAATGGAAATTCTCCCACACCACTGATCCCATTTTTTATCTATTCTATTAATATATCTATCTATATAATCACCTATGAATCTATATCTATATAATTCTCTATATCTAACTTATGCTGTGCTATCTATCCGTCACTATCTAACTTAGCCTATATGAATGCTAAATCTATAAGTTGCTAAATAGCTAAAAGATAGCTATATCTATCCTAACTATATGTCACTGTCTATACCTATCAGTCAATATATCTAATTTAAATCTAGCCTAAATATAACTAACCAAAGCGCACTATAAATCTCACTGCTATCACAAAATCACTCTCCTCTCACAAAAACCGACGAGGTGAAGTTGGATTAACTTCACTTTTAAACTGTGGTGAATTAGGTTCATACAGATGTGTGACTGTGTGGTTTGTTCCCGCCCCCTTTAATCAACGCAGTTTCGGCAGACGCCACCTGATGAAACACTTCGAAGCTTCATTTAGCCATAGTCACGTGACATGGGTGTTTCGAATCACAGTTCGGAGCAGTGTTTCGAAACATCTGCGCTTCGGGATCTCGGCAAAGCCCCGAAACGTCTGTTTCGCGTCAGCCATCCCTACCTTTTGCCTGTCGTTGGTTAGGGTTAGGATTAGGGTTCGGGTTCGGGTTCGGGTTCGGGTTAGGGTTAGGGTTAGGGTTAGGGACTGCATGCCTGTTTATTGACCCATTGCCGGTACATTGGGTTACGTGTATTTCACGTATTTCCCTCTAATAAAGCTGCATTTGGATCTCCAACCCAAAGTCTTGGAGCAGTTATGTAACAATACCGTTATCAGGGCAAAGGCCTATTCAGCTCTCATCGCTCGGTTTTTAGCTTCACTTTCTGCGGTGAATAATTGACTGGGATTTCAGACTTCTTACCTGCATAACTAGCGCAAAGGTTGCACTGATTGCGTGTGATATCCATTGACTTGCCTTTGTGGTTTAAAATGCAAACATTATAACATTTATAAACATTTTATTAATAATATAATAAATTTTCATGCAAGCCCCCCTGAGAATTGTAAAATGGTTAATAAAATGGCTGGGACCGCTTATTGTTCAGTGTTTACTCTTCAGTGGTGGTCGATGACCCGAAAGGTGAGTTTTTGTTTTGTTTTGTTTGATCTTATGTGCACTGTTGCGTTGTGAGTATTTGCAGCACGTTTATGTATTTGGTGCGTTGTGAACTTTTGCAGCACATTTCTGTATTTGGTTGTGTTGTGAACTTTTGGAGTGCATTTCTGTATTTGGGTGCGTTGTGAACTTTTGCAGTGCATTTCTGTATTTGGGTGCGTTTCTGTATTTGGGTGAGTTGTGAACTTTTGCAGTGCGTTTCTGTATTTGGTTGTGTTGTGAACTTTTGCAGCGCGTTTCTGTATTTGGTTGTGTTGTGAACTTTTGCAGTGCATTCTGTATTTGGTTGTGTTGTGAACTTTTGCAGCGCCTTTCTGTATTTGGGTATGTTGTGAATATTTGCAGCACACGTGCTGTCAAACTGATATAGAGATTTTCTTAATTTGCTTGTGTTTTCTATTTGTGGGTGTTTTCTTCAGTTGCAGTATTTTGAGCTCTCTCGCCCACCGTACAAAAAGGGAATATTCGAAACGCCATAATTTGTTAGTTTGAGATTTGTATACTAAAGTATGTTAAGAAACATTATGAAAGAGAACTCTCTTTAAGTATTAAGTACACTTAAGTGCCATTTTATTTCATTGGTAACACTTTACAATAAGGTTGTATTAGTTTACATTAGTAAATGCATTAGCTAACATTTACTAACCATGAACAACACCTCTGTTCAGCGGTTAATTTTTGTTAACGTTAGTTAATTAACAATTCAGCTGTTCGTGGTTTGTTCATGTTAGTTCACAGTGCATTAACTAATGTTAGCAAGATTTTAATAATGCATTAGTAATGTTGAAATTAACATTAACGAAGATAAATAAATGCTTTATAAGTGCAATTCATTATTAGTTCATGTTAACTAATGTAGTTAACTAATGTTAGTGTAATCTAACTAAAGTGTAATAATTTCATTAATATTATATTATCATAACTGCAAGTACAGTTTTTGAAAATTAAACTTAAGATCTCTAGTACACTACAAGTGCACATTCAATACAACTGCTTTCACATAAAAAAAAGAAAACAAACTGATCAAAAGATTAAAACGGTTAATTTACATGTTCACTATGTTTGGATGTTTCGAATGTAACAAAACAGGATAAATGTATAGGAGTACAATTATTCTGTTTCTGGTTAAAATGTCGACAGAAACATTAGACATTGAAATATAACAAAAAATATCAACAAATTCTACACAAATACATTAACACAATACTGACATTTCTCGTTTTGTGTTCCCTGGAGAAAGGATTATTTACCTGTGACTGTGATAATCCAATAATACTGATTTACTTGACAAAGGGTACTGTAAATATTGTTTAATTTTTCTTACTTGAAAATCAAACATGGAGATGAAAAAACAAGGATTGATGCTGCTTGCATTGCTAAACATTCTTTGGTTGTCTTGGCAAGAAGTATTAAGTTAAAAATAAATATTTGTTGATTTTAACTGGAGGGAATTTGTTGAGTCAACTTAAAAAATTTAATGTGATAGGTTGCCTTATTTTTAAGTTAGCTCAACTTTATTTTTTATTTATTTTTTACAGTACACCCATTCAGGCAAAACTCATCACATCTTTCCTCCTATAGCGCACACATTCAGTATCTGGTTTCTCGCCACCGTGTGTCTGTTATCTCTCCTAAAGATCCTATGGGGCATTCTGTGTATGGGGTTTTAGCATAATTATTCCAGTTCAAATAAACCTTGATGAGGACTTGATGCCTAAACCTGGCAAGAGCTGACAAACCTGGCAGCCTCTTTTTCTCACTTGGTCTCATTTTGTCATGAGTCATTGCCTTGCAGCGATTGCTATCTTCCAAATGATGCTATGCCTCTGTATCTAATGGCTAAAGTGTCACTATAAATATACGTCATTGTTAAAGAAAAAACTGAGAGGAAAAAGACTCTTTTTTTGATTTTTTTAACGTCTTTAACAGAGTAACATCTGATGCAATGTCTGTCCTAGGGAAAATATTCCAGCATACAGAGCAGATCATTTTTGGTATACAATTTGATGAGAGATAATAAGCCACGACCAAACGAATGAAAATTAATTTGTGACATGGAGATGAAATTAATAATTGAGAAATGCTTTGAAATCCCACTGTTTGTGTTGACCCTTTGAAGTTGAATGTTCTTCAAAGGCTGCAAGGAGTGTTTCAAGATTCATTTTCCACATCCCTCAGATTCATCTAGTGAAAGCAGGACACGACAGACAAGCATCCTTATCCTCATCCTCTTCCTCTTCAGATCATGTATCATAATCAATGCTTTTTCAAGCAAACAAGCGTTAAAAAATGATACTGTCAAAGATGGCATGATCTTGTATGTTCCTTTCAATAAAGATAAAACCTGAGCTCCTTTGTACACAGAACATACACTTTCTCTTTAATCTCAATATTCAATCAATACTGATGTCGTATAACGCTGGTGAACTTTATGATAGCTCATCCACAAAGATTCAAGATTCCAAGCTGACATTTAAATCAAGTGCACAGGTTATGTTTTTTTTAACTGTCTGTTTAAGTGTGCAGTTTACACAAGTTGTACGTTTATTAACCAAACTTAAAGGTGCACTGTGTAAATTTTAGCGGCATCTAGTGGTGAGGTTGTGAAGTGCAACCGCTCACCCTTCCCTTTTGAAGCACATACTAGAGAAGCTACGGTGGCCGACACAGGACAAAGATGTTGTCTGAGACAGCAGAGAGTCGCTAGTGCTCTTTAGAGCAGTTTGTCCATTTAGGGCTACTGTAGAATCATGGGGGTCACTTCACTGTAAGGGCACCCGTGGTGTATGTAGCTCGTCCTAAGGTAATAAAAACATAACGGTTCATTATGTAAGGTCTTTATACATCACTAAAAACATAGTTATGTATATTATATTGAATTTCTGTCAATAGAACCACATAAATATTACACACTGCACCTTTTAAGAAACAAGCAAACAAGATAAACAAAGGAAACCGATGAACACAGTGGAACAGAACTCAACAGCAAAAAACATCCATATAAGGACAACAACCGACAATGAACTACAAGCAAATCAAATCACATTTATCGTCACTTCACAAACAGCACATGGTGGTGAGTGAAATTCTATGCGCTCCACACAGTGCAGAATACGATTCAACTTACATACAGCAACAATGTACAGGTGACAATGCCTAATATACAATTAGATATAGTCAATATACACAGTATACATAGTATACAATTAGACGTACTTTATAGATACACAAAAAATATAAAAAGTACAGATTATAGGGTGAATTTACACTCACCTAAAGGATTATTAGGAACAATTTCACATTAATGCAATTATCTAATCAACCAATCACATGGCAGTTGCTTCAATGCATTTAGGGGTGTGGTCCTGGTCAAGACTATCTCCTGAACTGGGGGATGTTTTCTTGGCACACTTTAGGCCCCTTAGTGCCAATTGGGCATTGTTTAAATGCCACGGCCTACCTGAGCATTGTTTCTGACCATGTCCATCCCTTTATGACCACCATGTACCCATCCTCTGATGGCTACTTCCAGCAGGATAATGCACCATGTCACATTTCAAATTGGTTTCTTGAACATGACAATGAGTTCACTGTACTAAAATGGCCCCCACAGTCACCAGATCTCAACCCAATAGAGCCTCTTTGGGATGTGGTGGAACGGGAGCTTCGTGCCCTGGATGTGCATCCCACAAATCTCCATCAACTGCAAGATGCTATCCTATCAATATGGGCCAACATTTCTAAAGAATGCTTTCAGCACCTTGTTTAATCAATGCCACATAGAATTAAGGCAGTTCTGAAGGCGAAAGGGGGTCAAACACAGTGTTAGTATGGTGTTCCTAATAATCCTTTAGGTGAGTGTATGTGTGTATTAAAATATAGCCTACATAATAATTATACACAGTACACATTATATAAACATAAAAGTTTTTTTTTTTGGATGCTATTAATCACAAGTCATCGATTTGACAGCACTAAAACATTGAAATATAAATGTATGTAAGATATAGCAAAGATGCTGCATGAAAATGCTATTTTTTTTTTATACGTGATTGTGGTTATTTTATTGGCAGTGCATCAGATGAACAAACATGGCATTGCACCTTTGAAACCTAATGAATAGCCCTCACTAAAATGTATAATAATTGCTAGAATGAAAGAAGAGAGACAGCCTTTAGAACAGATGGATGATTGCCAGCTACTAAGAGGATTGCAAAGTATTTCATTGATAGACTAAAACACAGTATTAGTATGGTGTTCCTAATAATCCTTTAGGTGAGTGTATGTTGATTGGGACACTTTTTCCCAGTCATCTCAATGACAATAAGTGTCCCAATCAAACTGAATTGACCCTACATTAAAATTTAAAGGTGCCGTATGAAATATTGTCAGCTAGTGGTTTAAATGGGTACTGCTGTCAAAATTAAAAATATTGGAGATAGTTGTTTCCCTGCCCCCTCCTCCTCAGACTCGACACTCACTGGGTTTGCCAGCTTGAGGACGTACAACAGGAGCGACGATGATGAGTTGATTTATCCGTGTTTTAATATGCTCCCGTTCATCAAGATTTTTAGATGGATGCCGAGGCTATTTAGATCAGGTATAATCTGTGATCCCTGACAGAATTTGTTTGCTGGCTTCCATGGTTACAATACACTTTTTTTCCACTTTTGGCTGTAGCATTGTTTTTCAGAGAAGTGAGTATGTGAACTTAGCATGTTTCCTAAATATCTGCAAACATATTATGTTGTTTTTATGCTTTAGTAGATAAAAAAAAATACATACAGCACCTTTAAAAATACACACAAATACACATAATTCAGAATAGATGTGAAATGTATTTGATGATAGTAGATAGATTTTTGTATTAAAGTGCAGTGTGTGCTACAGTAGTGTCCAGTATGTTGAGCTGTGGTGTTGGAGTTAAATTGCAGTGCATGGCATAGGATATAGTGGGGGTGTGCTGTGTAAAGGCGTATCAGTTCTGGCTGTTCATAGCCTGATAGCCTGAGGGAAAAAGCTGTCTCTCATTCGGCTCATGTGGAATTGGATGCTGTAGAGACGTCTACCTGAGGGCAGCAGTGAAAGTTATCCGTGGGACGGGTGGTTGGAGTTACTGATGATCCTCCGGGCTTTCCTCATACGCCGCCTGGTGTAGATGTCCTGGAGGGATGGAAGCTTACCTCCTATAACGTGGCGGGCAGTTTGCACTACCCTCTGCAGGGCTTTCCGGTTGCCAGAGGTGCTGTTAACAAAAAAGGCAGTGATTCAGCCAGTCAGGATGCTCTCCACAGTGCAGGTGTAGAGTGATCTGAGGATGTCGGGCTCATTCCAAACTTCCTCAGCCGTCTCAGCAAGAATAGACATTGATGTGCCTTCTTCAGCATTGCATCTGTGTGAGCAGACCATGTGAGATCCTGAGTGATATGAACACAGAGGAACTTAAAGCTGTTTTCCCGCTCCACAGGTGTCCTGTCGATGTTGATGGGGATGTGTTCTTTGCTCTATCTGCTGAAATCCACCACCATCTTCTTGGTCTTGTCAATATTGAGTGAGAGGAGGTTCTCCTGGCACCATTTTGTCTTATCGTTGTCAGCAATCAGGCCTACCACCGCTGTGTCATCAGCGAATTTGGCGATGACGTTGGAGCTGTGTGTAGCTGCACAGTCGTGTGTGTACTAGGGGTTGCACAGACTAATCGACTAGTCAACTTTAATACTCTGCCATGACGCTTTAAGCTTGACGTCGACTAGTCACTGGCCTATAGAGGGCGCAACAGGAAAAAACTATTTCCTGACACGCACGCTCTGTTTCCAACAGTTAAAATGACAAATAAATGCATACCCAGAGAGCTCTCGACATGTTTGAAAATGCCATCTGGATGCTCAAAATTGATTTAAACAGCTTATTGTACAGATAAGTTAACCACTGTTCTAAACTTATGCAGTGCTGCATTGTAACTCACACACATAGTTTGCACATGACGCGAAGATTGCGTGTGCCGCACACAGAATCATTGCAGAAATGAATTGTCAACACTGTTCTGTGATTTATCAATATAATAGCTTAGAAACTGAAATGTTCTAGCATATATTTCTTGATAACTAAAACTCACAGCTTCACCATTTGTAGAGACTCTGCCAGGTAGAATTAATTCACACACAATTAACTCTACAATTAATCGTGATTGTGCTACTTTATCTGTATCTGATTCAGAACGAGCAGAAATCTGTGGGAAATATAATGACCCAAAGAAAAAAAAAAAACTGATAAAAAAGCTGTTATGAAGGATCTACAACCTTGTGGTCATATGCCATAGCTGTCCTGTGCACAAGAAAACCAGCGTTCGAGTCTCAGCTCGAGGTTCAGGCATATTTGTTAATTAATGACATCATCATCGACTAGTCGACTCGACTTTCATCACATAAATGTCGACTCTAAATAATAGGCTTGTTTGAGATGAGCAAAATCTGTGCAGAACCGATCACCGGTGATCACCGCAAGATGCATGCCGGTTAGAAAAGTGTCCGAGTTACGTCCAACTTGCTCTGATGTCATGCTGACGTGTGTCAACAAACTCTCGCGGCGGCAAGGCAGCTGTTTCATATTGCGCAGTTGCTCTCCACTGACTGCTTTGATCAAAAGCATGATGGAAAACGACTTGCTGACAAAACAGCTTAATGCTTATTGGTTTAAACAACCGTGATGTATGGTTCTTTTTTAAAATGTTTTATTTTAAAACTCTGATATCATGTTTTATGTGTATATAAATTATGTGTGAATATTCCCAAACTCTCTGACTGTGCAATATATCTGTGGGTTGTGACTGTTGTCATACACTCTAAAAAAAGTTTCTTCGTAGTAATCATAGAGGAACCACTTTTGGTACTATATAGCACCATATCTTAACATGTTCTGTATATGGTAGCGGTGCTATATAGCACCTTAGTCAAAGAACCGGTGAAGAACTTCTGAAGAATCGCTGAAGAACCACTGAAGCATCAAAATTGGTGCTATATAGCACTTAAAAAGGTTCCCCTATGATTACGAGCCAAGAACCATTTTTGGTGCCATATAGAACCTTTTTTTCAGAGTGTAAAAAAATAAAATAAAAACATGTAGCCTATGTAATTAAAGTAAAAATGATTGATAAAAATAAATAAACTTTGGGTGTCTTGTTCATCATATTTATTTTCATATAAAAGTAACAGAACTTAAATTACATCCAGTTTATCAGCAACAAAGCGCACAAGTGTAAATCCCGCAATATCCTCCTTTGATCTCGCAGGTGTCTGATCCACTACGAGAACTGTCCGTCTTACCTGCACTTTTTTCACTCCTCCCCTCACTGCAGCCGCCTATTCTCTGCTGAATTTCAGGCGAGGCGCATCTCAAACAAGCCTAATCTGAAGTCAACCCCTACTGTGTACAGGGAGTACCTACAGAAGATACGTGTTGCTAGAAAGAGGAAATACAACAAAAGTCCTGACAAGACATGGGGAAAATGTATCAATGAAATTAGTGCTAACACTTTATTTTGGTGCTCCTTTTTAACATTCTGTTGACTATAAGTAACTTTACAATTACATGTCAACTAACTCTCAATAGAGTATGAGTTGACTGCCTGCTTAATATCTGCTAACTCTATTTCACATGTTCACACTTACAAATTATTAGAGTAAAAGAGTATGCGTATTTGACATGCTGTCCGTGGGAGGGCTCTGAGCTCGAACCCAGAGTAGGCTACTCCACCATATCTCTGGTTAGGATAGTAACCAGGCGAGTGTGAGGAGACGGGATTACCTAATGATTAAAAACGTCTCGGTTACGGATGTAACCCTCGTTCCCTGAGGAGGGAACGGAGACGTACGTTAGTGACTAACGAATGGGGGTTTCGCTTAGAAGCCTATCATCTTCGAGCACTTAGAAAACGCCCAATGGCGTGCCAATGCCATGGGCATGCGGAATTTGCATACGTAACTCCGCCTCACCGCGTGAGTATAAAAGGAAGTACGTGGCAATATCGCATAATGTTACCTGCTGAGGAGCCAAGACTGAACTCTGTGTTCCAGGTAGCACAGCTGAAGTGGCAACGGGACGTACGTCTCCGTTCCCTCCTCAGGGAACGAGGGTTACATCCGTAACCGAGACATTCCCTTTCGTTCAGTCACTACGATGTACGTTAGTGACTAAAGAATGGGGGTCCCAATATAATCATGCCACTCAGCTGTCTTCCAGTGCCCCGCGTAAGTGTGAGTTCCCTGTCGTAAGACTAGTACGGACGAGGGACTCCCACTTATCACAGGAATACCAAGGTACACTGGGAGGCATGTTCCAGTGGAGGTATGCAAAGATGCCTGCCTGTAGGGAGTACACATATGACCCACTGAGGGTTGCATATGGGAAAACTCTAGGGTACCAGCCGAAGGTGGATTTTTAACCCCAGGGGTGGCAGGGACTTGCCAAGGGAAAGACACCTGCTCACTGCGGAGGCTTACGGTGGAAATACACGTGTGGGGGTCGCCGGAGGGGAACCATGCACACGGGGCACCTGGCCGGACATGAGGGTCTGGGCTCGTTAGAGGGCAGACACACAGGTATCGGCGTAAGCAGTGCTGGAGGGACTCAGGGCTCTCGGGGAGCTCACCTGAGGAAAATATTGCATGTATCCAGTCCGTGGAGTGTTATGGCGAGCAAGCGAAGACACCTGAGCCTGGTCCATTACCGGCCCCTCGGGTGGGCGAGTACATAGTCGGACACTGGCTCCACTCGGAGATTGTAGAAACTGGTGAATGTTTTTGGTGTCGCCCAGCCTGCAGCTCTGCAGATGTCTGTTAGCGAGGCGCCATGCGCTAAAGCCCAAGAGGAGGCCACACTCCACAAAGTGGAGTGTGCCCTAACCCCAAGGGGACATGGTCGACCTTGCTGCTGGTAAGCCAAAACAATGTTGTCCACTATCCAGTGAGACAGCCTTTGCTTTGAGAGAGCTCTTCCCTTCCGCTCTCCACCATAACAGACAAAGAGCTGGTCTGAGGTCCTGAAACATTGCTTCCTGTCCACGTGAGCGCGGAGGGCGCGTACTGGACAGAGCAATGCCAAGGCTGGGTCTGCCCCCTCCATGGGCAGCGCTTGCAGGTTCACCACCTGGTCTTTGAATGGAGTGGTGGGAACCTTGGGCACATATCCAGGCCAGGGTCTCAGGATCATGTGAGAGTAGGCCGGCCGAATTCCAGGCACGCTTCGTCAACCGAAAATGCCTGCAGGTCCCCGACCCTCTTGAAGGAGGCCAATGCAGTCAGGATCGCTGTCTTCATTGACAAATATTTAAGATCAACTGACTGCAAAGGCTCAAATGGAGGCCTATGCAGAGCATCTTAAACTAATGAGAGGTCCCAAGAGGGTACGAGAGGAGAGCAAGGAGGATTCAGTCTCCTCGTTCCCCTCAGGAACCTGATGATCAAGTCGTGCTGACTTTGAGGGTGGAGGGAAACAGCCTTCGCTCCAACCCCTCTTGGAGGAACAAGAGCACAGACCCGATCGGGCATTCCCAGGGGTCTTCTTGGCGAGAAGAGCACCAGGTGACTAAGAGGTTCCACTTCAACGCATAGGCATGCCGAGTGGACTCTGCCCTAGCGGAAGTGATGGTAGCGACCACCGCAGGTGGCCGGCTACTCAAACCTGCCGCGTCCCATCCAGGAGCCACACGTGGAGGTTCCACAGATCGGGACGCGGGTGCCATAGGGTGCCCCGTCTCTGAGTAAGGAGGTCTGGTCTCAGAGGAATGGGCCAGGGAGGGGCTGTCGCAAGGAGTACAAGTTCGGGAAGCCAGGTCCAGCCGTGCCAATACGGGGCGACCAGAAGGACCTGCTCCTTGTCCTCCCTGACCTTGCACAGGCATATTTGCGTAGGCCCTGCGGCCAGCTGTGCGCCAGTGCATCCGTGCCGAGCGTGCCCTTGGTCGGGGAATAGAACAGGCTGCAGTGGCAAGAGTCGTGGGAGGCAAACAGATCTACCTGCACGTCCCCGAACTGTTCCCAAATCAGCTGGACTGTCTGGGGATGGAGTCTCCATTCTCCATTCGTTCAGGACTCCCGGAATATGGACAGCACGAAGGGACCTCAGATGCTTCTGACTCCATAGAATGAGATGGCGAGCGAGTTGAGACATACTGCGGGAGCGTAGACCACCCTGGTGGTTGATGTACGCTACAACGGCCGTGTTGTCTGTCCTAACCAGCACATGTTGACCCTTCAGCAACGCTCGGAAGCGGTGCAGGGCGAACCGCACTCCTCCGTGCTCTTCCCTGTTCCATCCGGCAGGCGGTCGGCATGAGGAACCCGGCCAACACCGCGGAACTCGTGGAGGCGATCGAGCTGGCGGAGGCCATCCACCACCGTGAGGCAGGGGAGCGAGTGTTGCCGGTACCCCAGAGGGTGGTCCAGGAGCGACGGCCGCTCGAAGGCACCCCGCAAAGCAGGCCGACGGTTCCCCCGCCGCGAGACGAGCCCATGCCCAGCGCCGAACCCATGCCGCCTCCGCGTGCGTGGCTGGCAGGCTGCATCGTCCACCAGCGGATGCCATCGGGAGCTCCGGAAGCAGACGTGGTGATCGAGGAAAGACACTTTAGAGCCCTGCTGGACTCCGGCAGTGCGGTCACCCTCATCCAGCCAGGATTGTGTAGGCCCCGAAGAGGCGAGAAGAGCTTCCTCCCCATTACATGTGTGCATGGAGACACTCGCCAAGTGCCGGCCCGTCGAGTCACCATCTCTTCGCCCCAAGGCACCTGGCCGGTGCAAGTCGGCCTGGTAGAGGACCTTCCGGTGGCCGTACTGCTAGGGAGAGACTGGCCGGGCTTCGACGCCCTGCTCACCGCCGCCACTCAGCCTGTCAGCCAGGAGGGGAACCGTCGAAGACGGAGACGGCCGCGAGGACCCCACCACCGACCAGCGCTACTAGCCTCCGACAGCGGGAGAGATGGTGAGTCCCCCTCCCAATCTACTAATCCGTTTTTTGATGTGTATCAGCAGGCTGCCGGAGGGGGCTCATTCGCCAAGGAACAACGGGAGGACGATCGCCTGAAGCACTGCTGGTCCCAAGTGCAGAACATCGACGGGAAAGACGTCCTCCCACGGCCCCATCCTCTCCCGCATTTTGTCGTTGAGAAGGGCCTGCTATACTGTGTCGCACAGCGGAGGGGGGAGGAGAAAAAATTGCTAGTTGTTCCTCGGACCAAGACCGAAACCATCCTGAAGTTGGCGCACTCCCATCTGATGGCAGGTCATCTCGGGGCAGCTAACACCACACAACGTATCCGCGACCGGTTCCACTGGCCGGGACTGGAGGCCGAGGTGAAGAGGTTCTGCCAGGCCTGCCCGACCTGCCAAGTCACGTCGCCCAGGACTCTTCCCCCCAGCCCACTCATTCCGCTGCCCATCATCGAGGTGCCCTTCGAGCGGATTGGGATGGACATAGTGGCGCCGTTGCCAAAGTCTGCCCGTGGCCACGAACACATCCTGGTCATCGTTGATTATGCCACCCGGTACCCCGAAGCGATTCCCCTCCGCAAGTCCACTGCAAAGAACATCGCCCAGGAGCTGTTCCTGCTGGCCAGCCGGGTTGGCATACCAACAGAGATACTGACTGACCAGGGTACCCCGTTCATGTCCCGGCTAATGGCAGATCTCTGCAGGCTGCTGCGGGTGAAGCAGTTGAGGACCACAGTCTATCACCCACAGACAGACGGGCTGGTAGAAAGGTTCAACCAGACCCTCAAGCAGATGCTGAGACGTGTGGCGGAGGATAAGCGGGATTGGGACCTCATGATTCCTTATGTGCTCTTCGGGATCCGCAAAGTACCCCAGGCCTCAACTGGCTTCACCCCCTTCGAGCTTCTGTTCGGCCGCCAACCACGAGGGCTCCTGGACATCGCCCGAGAAGCTTGGGAGCAGCAGCCTGCCCCTCATCGCACCCTCATCGAGCACGTCCGCCAGATGAGGGAACGGATCGACCGGGTGATGCCATTAGTCCGGGAACACCTCAGCAAGGCTCAACAGGCGCAGCAACGCCATTACGACCGGGCAGCCACAGAGTTCCAGCCGGGAGACCGCGTCATGGTCCTGGTCCCCAGCTCTGTCTGCAAGTTCCTGGCCACCTGGAAAGGACCCTATACAGTGATCGAAAGGATTGGGCCAGTCACGTATCGTCTGAGGCAGCCGGGACGACGCCAGACAGAGCAACTCTACCACATCAACCTCCTGAAGAAGTGGGTGGGGACCCGGGACCAAGTAGCGGCCTTAAGCATCACCGATCCCGTGGTTGTAGACGTCAACCCCCATCTTTCGGCTGCCCAGAAGGCGGAGCTGCAGCACCTGGTCAGTCAGTTCCAGGATGTGTTCTAGACCCAGCCCGGGCAGACAAACGTGGTACACCACGACGTCCGAACACCGCCAGGAGTCATCGTCCGGCAACGGCCCTACCGTGTCCCGGAGGCTCGTCGGCAGGCTATTGAGGAAGAGATCCAACAAATGCTGAAGTTGGGGGTAATCGAACCATCCCGGAGCCCGTGGTCCAGCCCCATTGTGATGGTACCAAAGCCGGATGGCACCCTCCGCTTCTGCAACGACTTCCGACGCCTGAACTAAGTCTCCGAATTCGACGGGTACCCCATGCCTCGGGTCGACGAGCTACTGGATCGGTTGGGAAGGCCCCGGTACATCAGCACCTTGGACCTCACCAAAGGCTATTGGCAGGTACCACTCTCTGAATCCGCTAATCCCAAGACTGCTTTCTCGACCCCCAGTGGCCACTGGCAGTACCGGACCCTTCCCTTCGGCCTGCACGGGGCCCCCGCGACCTTCCAGAGGATGATGGACATCATCCTACGGCCCCACCAGGCCTACGCGGCGGCCTACATCGATGATGTCGTCATCCACTCCGAGGCATGGGGAGACCACCTGGAACGTCTGCGGAGGGTGCTTTCGGAGCTCCGGTGGGCTGGACTCACTGCCAACCCCCGCAAGTGTCACCTAGCCTCATCCAGCCCCAGGAGAAGAAAGTCGAGGCCATCCACTCCGCCCCAAGACCGCAGACGAAGACCCAGGTACGGGCCTTTTTGGGGTTGGCAGGGTACTACCGATGTTTTATCCCCAACTTCTCCTCTCTAGCCGCCCCCCTGACAGACCTGACCAGGAAGGGGCAGCCGGAGAAAGTGTGCTGGACCCCCGCCCTCGAGGAGGCCTTCGCCCGGGTCAAGACAGCCCTGACTTCTTCGCCGGTACTCCACGCTCCAGACTTCGGTTGCCCCTTCCTGCTGCAGACGGATGCTTCCGACACAGGACTGGGAGCCGTCCTGTCCCAAATCCAGGAAGGCGAGGAGCATCCGATCGTCTACATCAGCAGGAAGCTGTCCCCGGCCGAGGGGAGGTACGCCGCCGTCGAGAGGGAGGCCCTGGCTTACCTGCTAGGACGCAAGTTCACCCTGGTCACCGACCATGCGCCTCTCCAGTGGATGGCCCGCGCCAAGGACACCAACGCCAGGGTGACTCGCTGGTTCCTAGTGCTCCAGAGTAAACCCAAGACTGCTTTCTCGACCCCCAGTGGCCACTGGCCACTGGCAGTACCGGACCCTTCCCTTCGGCCTACACGGGGCCCCCGCGACCTTCCAGAGGTACGTCATCGGGCTGGGGCCGCCAACGCGAACGCCGACGGCCTCTCAAGGATATGGACAGCTTATGCAGGTCTGTCAGGGGTCATTCCCCACCCTCCCTTTGTTTCACCCCTACTGTCTCCATATGTTCGCAGGACCAGAACGACGCTTGGGGGGGGGGGGTTATAAAAGCAGCAAACGCTGAGAAGAGAGACAGACTCTGGTCTCGAGCTGAATGCACTGCTGGACTAACCTCTCTCTTTATTGTTCTCCTAGAAAGCAGCGAGTGACCGACAGACCACTTCACTGGAGCACACTTGGACACCCACTTTCCCCAGGATCGAGCACCACAGAGCACGAGGATTCACCAGCCACCACGCACCGGCTCACTGACTATTTTCACACTTTCACGAGCACTGTAAATAAAATCCACCCTCCGGGGCATTTTCCACTCAGCCTGCCTGTCGTGTGATTCCTTACCCTGTGACAATATATATATATATATATATATATTCAGCCATCCATAGATCACAATAACAATAAACACCTGAAACAAGAGACATACTTGTGTCAGGTGTTACACTTTATAGAATAGCTGTTATATATATAAAAAATATATATATCAGCCTCTGAATGAGCAAAGAAGTCATTTTTAAATATTTATTTATATTACAGGCACAGCTGAGCCCTGCACAGTTAGATTAGATTGTAAACACAAGACAAATTCTAGGTTGATTTAATCAGAGACATGCAGCATCTCAATCGAAATGGTTTTGTGAATGCCTTTGTCTCGATCAGATGCTTCATGTTGTTTTAGTGCCGCTGTAAACATATCTTTAGGCAAAATCTTGCCGGGTGACTCTGAGTTATAGTTTTATATCCTACCAATGGGATGAATATACCCCCATGATGCATCAGACGCTGAGGTGAGGACTAAAGGACCAACATATGGTAGCGACATCTGGAAAAATCAATCTTCACAGGATTAGGGGAAATCTTTCACAAAAATGTGAATAGAGATTTATGAGAAAAGATAGCATGGTTCAATCTCGATCACGGCTCTACGAATTGTTTCTGAAATGTTGTGGTTTCTCAAATGTTTGCAGTCCACAGCCGTCACCAGCTCACTCTGCTTGGTTAGTAACTGATTGCCATTCAGCTTGGAGAGATGACATTTTCTTTACCCCTGCAAAATTTGAATTATCAGATCCTGCTTGATAGTGTGGAATGAAATCTCCCTGCATCAGTAGTTTACCCAAAGGCTAATCTCCATCAAGATAATGGTACTTTAAAAATGTGGGTTCTTTAGATCTAAACCAGAATGACCTTTGAAAGAGGATGACAGTAAAATGGAAAGTCCTTTGGTCCAAATCACTGAACGTCTCATTATTTAATAGACTGGATCCCATCGGTTTTCCACATACAGCATCAGAGTCTCATTGTCATGGGTATCTGGAAAAAGCGGATGACGTTAAGTAGAAATATGGCGGTTTAAGCCACAGAAGACATTTGTGGGTTCTAGGCATGGCCTTGGCATCATGCTTTATGATCTGGTCGATAGAGCTCATCATTTCTTTGGATGCAAAGATCACTGCAGGATGAAATCACACAATCTTATGGGGGCTGCAAAAGCTGACAGGTCCAGATGCTGGAGTGGTGAAGAGATCTCATGGGCCGTTTAAACAGGTACATAGACGACAGCTGTATGGAGCGAAGATTAGAAGTAGAATTATATTTCATATCATATTTGTTTTCAGACTTTAAACTAATTTATCTAAACGTTATACTTCATAATACTTTCATTTGCAGCAAAAAAGAGAGAAAAAAATATATATAAAAAAGGCGGCACAACACATATAATCTGTTTTGAACTTCCATGAAGCACTGCAAATGTCAAAAAAGTCAAATAAAAAATGTCTATAGGTAAAACAATTGATTTATGATTTTAAAACTGGTATTTTTTAAGTCTAATACAAAATATTAAATATAACACACACACACACACACACACACACACACACACAAACACACAAACACACAAACACACACACACACACACACACACACACACACACACACACACACACACACACACACACACACACACACACACACACACACACACACACACACACACACACACACACACACACACACACACACACACACACACACACAGTGTGTTTATATGTATATACACTCACCTAAAGGATTATTAGGAACACCTGTTCAATTTCTCATTAATGCAATTATCTAATCAACCAATCACATGGCAGTTGCTTCAATCCATTTAGGGGTGTGGTCCTGGTCAAGACAATCTCCTGAACTCAAAACTGAATGTCAGAATGGGAAAGAAAGGTGATTTAAGCAATTTTGAGCGTGGCATGTTTGTTGGTGCCAGACAGGCCGGTCTGAGTATTTAACAATCTGCTCAGTTACTGAGATTTTCACGCACAACCATATCTAGGGTTTACAAAGAATGGTGTGAAAAGGGAAAAACATCCAGTATGCGGCAGTCCTGTGGGCGAAAATGCCTTTGTAACCGGCAAAAGAATTGCCACAGCATGTTTGTCCTTCTGTTCTTACCGTATCCCTCTTCCTTTCAGCCACGCCCTCTAGTTAGCTTGTAAGTGGCTAGTCATTCATTAGCGGCAGTGGCATGTTGTATAAAACCGGCATATCGGGTGGCAAACAAAGTCATTTCTCAGCACGTACATCCTCTTTACACTGGGTACGCTGTGTTGTTACATATGAAAGGTATGTGTCAATACTACAATTTGGTCGCAAACATGTTATTGTAGCTGACTGTGTGTGAAGTGTAACTGTTTGACAACAGATGTCTGACTGTGTACCAGACGCTTCCGAGTAGCATATGGTTGATCTACCGAAGGTCTCGGCCGAAGACACTGTGCTCGCGCAGTCTATTATTGTCTATGGGGATACAAGTTGAGGTAACAGTGGCTGTATGGCTTACAGCAGTATAGTAATGTTTACCATGTAACGTGTTGGTGTATGGGTGTTTATAGTAAGTTGATCGGCTATAATATGACCCACAGTTACTGTAAACCCTGGAGATGTGACTAACCAATAACCTTAATGCCTCTGAGCTATTTTGGATGTGAACTATGCTTGTGTGTGATCATTTCATATAGGTTTTCATACGGGGAAGGTAACCAGGGTGTCCCATTTCCGTGTATGTTGAGTGTGACATTCCAAGAGGTAAAAGGAAATCGTAGTTATTCTACCTGTGTCACTTATTATTGATTGTATGTTTGTATATGGATGTTTATAGTTGATCTACTAAAGTTTTACTGTAAATCCTGGGGATGTGACTAACCAATAACCTTAATACATATGAGCTATTTTGGATGTGAACTATGCTGTGTGTGATCATTTCATGTAGGTTTGCATACAGGGAAGGTAACCTGGGAGTCCGATTTCCATGTATGTTGAGTGTGATATTCCTAGAGGTAAAAGGAGATCTTGGTTATTGTACCAGTATCACTTCTTATTGATTGATACCAGTTTAGGTTATTTACTGTATATAATGGATTTTTTTAATTCTGTATTTAATGGATTTGTTTCTCCATTCAGAAAGGTTGTCACTGCTGCTTTGCCTCCTGTGAATTTAATGTAATTGTAGCTTTTGCCTCATTTTTGTTTTCTTTTTGTTATTTTTGTTATTTTGTGTTTCAGTAATAGGTGTGGTATTGGCTGCCCCAGTAGTTTGCTGTGGTAACGCTAACATCAGTTTTGCTATTTCTTTATCTGGTTTATTAGGTTTAATATTAACATCAATCTTTTCTTCTCTGTTCCAGAGAACCAGAGTGTTGAAGCTGTTTCGTGGGATAGGTCGCCGTATTGAGCCCTCCTCTTCACACATTGCGCACAGTATTTGTAGTGGTAACGTGCACTTCACTATTTGTGAATAGTGAAGCGACTGTAACAACTATCGTGGGATCTCTCTCCTCAGCATCGTGGGAAAGGCCTTCGCCAGGGTTGTCCTCAACCGCCTGCAGGTACTTGCTGACCGTGTGTATCCCGAGTCACAGTGTGGGTTCCGGGCCAAGCGATCAACCATCGACATGGTGTTCTCTCTCAGGCAGCTGCAGGAAAAGTGCCGCGAACAGCGACGTCCCCTGTACCTCGCCTTCATCGACCTGACCAAAGCGTTTGACTTGGTCAGTCGGTCTGGCCTCTTCGCCCTCCTCCACAAGATTGGATGTCCTCCCAAGCTTCTGAAGATTGTTGAGTCATTCCACGACAACATGTCTGGCATTGTTCAGTACGACGGAGCATCATCAGACCCTTTCCCAATCAAGAGCGGCGTGAAACAGGGGTGTGTCTTGGCCCCGACACTTTTCGGCATATTCTTCTCCCTGCTCCTGCGCCACGCATTCAGCGAGTCCGAAAATGGCATCTTCTTTCACACACGGAGCGACGGGAACCTATTCAACCTTGCCCGCCTCAGAGCGAAGACCAAGGTGCGCAAGGTCCTCATCCGGGAGATGCTCTTTGCCGATGACGCCGCCCTCACTGCTCACACGGAAGCCGATCTCCAGCGACTCATCACCCTCTTTGCGGAGGCATGCACAGAGTTTGGCCTCACCATCAGCCTTAAGAAGACCAACATCATGGGTCAAGATGTCAGCACCACTCCCATAATTACCATCGGAGATCACACCCTGGAGGTGGTGGATAAGTTCACATACCTCGGCTCTACAATCTCCAGCAACCTATCCCTGGATGCCGAGCTTAACGTGAGGATAGGCAAAGCAGCAACCGCCATGGCCCGCCTAGCAAAGCGTGTGTGGGACAACCCCATGCTGACCCTCAACACAAAGATGAAAGTGTACCAAGCGTGCGTGCTGAGCACCCTTCTGTATGGCAGTGAGGCTTGGACCCTATACACGCACCAAGAGTGAAGACTGAACGCCTTCCACATGCGCAACCTCAGACGGCTCCTTTGCATCACCTGGCAGGATCGTGTCTCCAACGCAGATGTTTTGGCCCAGGCAGGCTTGTTAAGCATTTTCGCCACCCTCTCTCAGAGGCGCCTGCGCTGGCTCGGACACGTTTGCAGGATGGATGATGGCCGTATCCCGAAGGACATCCTCTATGGCGAGCTCGCCATCGGTACACGGCCAACCGGTCGACCAGCCCTGCGCTACAAGGATGTCTGCAAGAGGGATCTGAAGTCATGTAACATCAACCCAGCAGATCTCGAAACAGCAACTTCCGACCGCTCTAGCTGGCGTGCAAATGTCAAAACCGGCGTCAAGCAGGCTGAGGAGAAGAGAGAGATCCAGCGCGAGGAAAGGAAGAGCCGCAGACAGCAGAGAACCCAGCCTACCACTGCTCCCCCCATAGTACCCACCACGGACTACATTTGCAGCAAGTGCGGCAGGAGCTGCAACTCCCGCATCGGCTTATTCAGCCACAGCCGGCGCTGCTGCCCCACAATTAAATAAATACTCAGGTGCAGACTCCATTGTCTCTAGAGACAGAAGGATGCCAGAGACTCTTTGTAGTATTTGTGCCTATGAGTGTGTGTGTGTGCATGTGTGTGCGTGTGTGAATAGGCCGCAGATTTAGCAGCACGGGTGGTGTCGATCGCACTCCTTTTTCAGGACAGGTAACCTCTCCTAAACAGCTGATCCATTTAATTATTATTTGCTTTCTTTTACATTCCTGGTGGCAGCCACTACCTCCCTCTGGCTGGTCTAAGGGGCTTAATTTGTATCGCCCCATATTATTTGGAGAAACAAACCCCAGACTGTTTTATTGAATTATTTGTTAATAAACATGTTTGTACTTTTATATTGAAATACCAAGTCTCTGTCATTACTTTAGTATCTGTGTGTGAGAGCCCTCTTGTCTAAATTAAGGTGTTGGAGGTCTAGGTAGCCTACATCTTGGTGTGAAAGGCCCCAGGTGGCTTAGTTGAGCACCCTAGAGTCAATACCTATATCATATGACTCTTGCTGGTCACACCTTGTTAATGCTAGAGGTCAGAGGAGAGTGGGCTGACTGATTCAAGCTGATAGAAGAGCAACTTTGACTGAAATAACCACTCGATACAACCGAGGTGTGCAGCAAAGCATTTGTGAAGCCACAACACGCACAACCTTGAGGCGGATGGGCTACAACAGCAGAAGACCCCACCGGGTACCACTCATCTCCACTACAAATAGGAAAAAGAGGCTACAATTTGCACGAGCTCAGCAAAATTGGACAGTTGAAGACTGGAAAAATGTTGCCTGGTCTGATGAGTCTCGATTTCTGTTGAGACATTCAGATGGTAGAGTCAGAATTTGGCGTAAACAGAATGAGAACATGGATCCATCATGCCTTGTTACCACTGTGCAGGCTGCTGCTGGTGGTGTAATGGTGTGGGGGATGTTTTCTTGGCACACTTTAGGCCCCTTAGTGCCAATTGGGCATCGTTTAAATGCCACGGCCTACCTGAGCATTGTTTCTGACCATGTCCATCCCTTTATGCCCACCATGTACCCATCCTCTGATGGCTACGTCCAGCAGGATAATGCACCATGTCACAAAGTGAATCATTTCAAATTGGTTTCTTGAACATGACACTGAGTTCACTGTACTAAAATGGCCCCCACAGTCACCAGATCTCAACCCAATAGAGCATCTTTGGGATGTGGTGGAACGGGAGCTTCGTGCCCTGGATGTGCATCCCACAAATCTCCATTAACTGCAAGATGCTATCCTATCAATATGGGCCAACATTTCTAAAGAATGCTTTCAGCACCTTGTTGAATCAATGGCACGTAGAATTAAGGCAGTTCTGAAGGTGAAAGGGGGTCAAACACAGTATTAGTTTGGTGTTCCTAATAATCCTTTAGGTGAGTGTGTATATACAGTATATATATATATATATATATATATATATATATATATATATATATATATATATATATATATATATATATATATATATACACACACACACACAGACTTTCATCTTAGATGCGATTAATTGATTTGACAGCCCTAATTCATTATATTATATTAATTACATTACAGTCATGCTCGGTGGCCGTGATGAAAGAGAACGACAATTAAGATGCTCAAATAGTCTTTAATCCAAGAATTCAAAACAATAAACAGGAGAATAACTCAGAGGAAATACAAACACATTAACATCAAAAAAAGCAAACAAGGAATGAACAGAAAGTGAGGTCTTCAGTACAAGGGTAAACAAAGGAGCTAACGAGATAATTAACGAAAACACCTGAACTGAGGACTCAAAAATCAATCTGTGACCATAGAAACAAACAGGCAGGGAACGCATGAGAATTAACTAATTAACAAACTACATGCAAACAGAACATTACAGACCACAAATTTTATATTATATTTTATATTATTATTATTTATTATTATTAATTATATTAAACACCAAAACAGGCATAACATTACGACCACCGCCCTGATATTGTGTCTGCCCCCCTTTTGCTGCCAAAACAGCCCTGAACCGTCGAGGCATGGACTCCACTAGACACCTGAAGGTGTGCTTTGGTGTCTGGCACCAAGAAATTAGCAGCAGATCCTTTAAGTCATGTAAGTTACAGAGGCCAAGTCAACACCTTAAACTTGTTGTTGTGCTCCTAAAACCATTCCTGAACCATTTTTGCTTTGTGGCAGGGCACATTATCCTGCTGAAAGAGGGCACCAGGGAATACCGTTTCCATAAAAGGGTGTACATGGTCTGCAACAATGCTTAGGTAGGTGGTATGTGTCAAAGTAACATCCACATGGATACCAGGACCCAAGGTTTCCCAGCAGAACATTTCCCAAAGCATCACACTGCCTACGTCGGCTTGCCTTCTTCCAATAGTGCATCCTGGTGCCATGTGTTCCCCAGGTAAGCGAAGCACACGCACCTGCCCATCCACGTGATGTATAAGAAAACGTGATTTATCAGACCAGGCCACCTTCTTCCATTGCTCCGTGGTTCAGTTCTGATACTCGCATGTCCCGTGTTTGCGCTTTCGGCGGTGGACAGGGCACCCTGATTGGTCTGCGGCTTTGCAGCCCCATACACAACAAACTGTGATGCACTGTGTATTCTGACAACTTTCTATCAGAACCAGCATTAACTGCTTGAGCAATTTGAGCTACAGTAGCTCGTCTGGTTTGATTGGACCACACGGGCCAGACTTTGCTCCCCACGTGCATCAATGAGCCTTCGCCGCCCATGTCACTACTGTTCCTTCCTTGGACCACTTTTGATAGATACTGACCACTGCAGACTGGGAACAATTTGGCCCTCAAGTACATTTTTTCTGCTTCTAACACATCCACTTTCAGGTCAAAATGTTCACTTGCTGCCTAATATATCTCACCCACTAACAGGTGCTGTGAAGAATAGTAGTGAAGAAGAAATAATCAGTGTTAATTTATTATATTAATTGCATTACATTATAGTATAGTCAGTCATAGTCGGTGGCTGTGACAAAAGAGCACGACAATTAAGATGCTCAAATAGTCTTTAATCCAATAATTCAAAACCATAAACAGGAGAATAACTCATTAACATCAAACAAAGCAAAACAAGGAATTAACAGAAAGTGGGGTCTTAAGTACAAGGGTAAACAAAGGAGCTAACAAGATAATTAACGAAGACATCTTAACTGAGGACTCAAATCAATGTGACCATAGAAACAAACAGGCAGAGACCGCGGGAGAATTAAGACAGCTAACGAGATAACAAGATAATTAACGAAAACACACCTGAACGAAAACACACCTGAACTAAGGACTCAAATCGATCTGTAACCATAGAAACAAACAGGCAGGGAACGCAGGATAATTAAGAAAGAAACTATAAAATATGAAATATAAAATCTAGTTGAAAATATTATCAAAAAGTATAAGTATCTCAATGTTACTAAAACACAACAGAAGAGACGCATCCTGTGTAAAAGCCTCCTTGCAGCAAACACTCACTATTCTTCACTATTCTTCATCAGTCTTGTGTGACGAGGGCCAACAGCTAAAGATGAAGAAAAAGAAGAAAAATCGAGGAGAGCGAGTTCAAAAACCATTATAGACTCAATTGTTTCCACTGTAATAAAATCCATTCCTCTTTCTTTCTAGTGAATGAAAATCTATTATGACCACCTTCTTCCCCCAACACACCTCCGCCGGCCACGCGGCCCCTTCCCATCCCTCATCAAACCTCTTTACACGAAAAACACATCAAACAGGCCCAGCTATTGGTTTTCAAAACCCAAGGAAAAGCACACTTTAATTTATTTTCTCGCTCTCTCTGATATCTTTTAGATTGGACGTCAGTCTGCATGATTACCCTCGAATCAAGACTGGGCTGAACCAATGCAACAGCTCTGTGTTTCCTCTACAGTACAGTAAACACACGGGCAGCTGCTGCAGAGGTGACTCCTCACAATGAAGCCCCAGTCACGTCATATATCACCCGCTGCTTAGCACGGCACGATCACATTACTGTCATCCGCTATGCTCATCTGAGCTGATTACACAGTGTTCTTCTCCATATTAATCTATACTAATTAATACATTCATTAACATCTCAGTCTTTTACGTTTACATGTTTTTTGCCACCCAGTACACATATTTGAAGGTATAGTCAATAAAGTGTCAAAATTATCAGTTGTTCAAAATAAAGCAGATAAAATGTTTTAATGTTTTCAACATTGATAATAATAAGAAAAGTTTTTTTTGAGCACCAAATCAGCATATTATGATTTTTGAAGGATCATGTGACACTGAAGAATGATGCTGAAAATTAAGCTTTGCCATCACAGGAATAAACTACATTTTAAAATGTATTAAAACAGAAAACATTTATTATAAAGGTGCAGTGTGTAGTATTTATGAGGATCTATTGACAGAAATGCAATATAATATACTCAAAAAAACAAGCTGTTGAACAAACTTAATTCAATTAAGAAAAACTTTTCCATTAAATTGAATTGTTTTTCCAACAAAATCGAATTGGTTTGAAATTATTTGCTGTAATTAGTGATGTTAGTGACACCAAAGCTCCGAAGCGTGTGTCAAAGAAAAATGAAGCGATTTTCAGTGAAGCTTTGTATCGATGTTTGATTCGATGTGACCAATGACGTCCGAAGCTTCATTTCATGCACACCCACGTGACTGCTTGGTACTCTGATTCAAAAAGGTTTAAACATGCACGACATGGGTTGTTAGAACTGTTGCATTGCGCTAGTTTATTGTTGCAAGATTCTGTTGATTTTTGCAAGATTTGTCATGGTTCTGAAATGTGGGAACACTTTCATTTGAGTTCGCCCAATTAGGTTTATAATATATTATATATATATATATATATATATATATATATATATATATATATATATATATATATATATATATATATATATATATATATATATATATATATATATATATATATATATATATATATATTTGGGTGAATGGCCAGCCTACTTTTTTCCCCAACTTTGTTCATTTTCAAGTATTGTAAAATTGAGTAAAAATGGCAATTAAGTAAAAAACTAATGATGTGTGTTGTTTCAGCTTATTTTATTTAAATAAACTGAGCAAAAAGCTAGAATATTTTTTTGGAGTGTACATAACTATGTTTTCAGTGGTGTATAAAGACCTTACATAATGTACTCTTATGTTTTTATTACCTTAGAAAGAGCCATTTCTATATACATACACCGCGGGTCCCCTTACAGTGAAATCGCCATTTTGCGCCGACATGTTTTTACAGTATCCCTAAACCAGGGTTCCTCAAACACGGTCCTGGAGGGCCTGTGGATGCTGTCATGCTGTGGAGAATCAGATTAGGGTTGGAGATAAACTCTGCAGGACAGTGGTCCTCCAGGACCGAGTTTGAGTAACCCCTGCCCTAAATGGACAAACTGCTATACAGAGCGCTAGCTAGTCCTTGCTGTCTCAGAAGATAACATCTTTGTCCTGTGTCGGCCATCGTAGCTTCTCTATGTGCTTCGAAAGGGAAGGGTGAGCGGATGATTCACAACCTCACCGCTAGATGCCGCTAAAATTGACACACTGCACCTTTAAATTATAATATTTCATTTCTTTCTGTTCAAATAAATGCCTTGGTGGACCTAGGAGGCTATAAATAGCCTATATTTTCTGTCACACTTCAGTTGCACTCAAGGATGAGTAGCGGATCTAAGTGCAGCATGCAGTACACAGTTTTTATTTAACAAAGAACTCACAAACTAACACACACTAACATGTGTATTATATGTTTTCAGGGTGTTTCTTGACAAAGTGACACTGCCAACTACTGAACGGGGATCATTTTGACAACGTTGTCATCTGTTTTTAGTACAACACTGTCATGCAAACATACCCTGACTGAAACATAAAAATAAACACGTGCAAAACCCACCCACAAAGACAAGAAACACAGATGATCCCTTATATATATACTGTCTGGGTTCTGTTACTTCGGTTTTTTTATTCTTGGTTTGGAGACAGACCTCTGACAACTGCTATTTTCTTGTCTTGTCGTTGCGAGTACGCTTGGGCCCTATGCTCTTCTGCTTTCTTTCTTATCATGTTTTGTGTGAACACGTGGCTTATGGGTGTTCTCATTAGCTGCGTGTTGGTGTCTTTGTTTTTTGTTTTTTGAGCACATGGCTTTTGATAGGCTTATTCATGTCATATATGTACACTCACCTAAAGGATTATTAGGAACACCTGTTCAATTTCTCATTAATGCAATTATCTAATCAACCAATCACATGGCAGTTGCTTAAATGCATTTAGGGGTGTGGTCCTGGTCAAGACAATCTCCTGAACTCCAAACTGAATGTCAGAATGGGAAAGAAAGGTTATTTAAGCAATTTTGAGCATGGCATGGTTGTTGGTGCCAGACGGGCCGGTCTGAGTATTTCACAATCTGCTCAGTTACTGTGATTTTCACGCACAACCATTTCTAGGGTTTACAAAGAATGGTGTGAAAAGGGAAAAACATCCAATATGCGGTCCTGTGGGCGAAAATGCCTAGTTGATGCTAGCGGTCAGAGGAGAATGGACCGACTGATTCAAGCTGATAGATGAGCAACTTTGACTGAAATAACCACTCGTTACAACCGAGGTATGCAGCAAAGCATTTGTGAAGCCACAACACTCACAACCTTGAGGCGGATGGGCTACAACAGCAGAAGACCCCACCGGGTACCACTCATCTCCACTACAAATAGGAAAAAGAGGCTACAATTTGCACAAGCTCACCAAAATTGGACAGTTGAAGACTGGAAAAATGTTGCCTGGTCTGATGAGTCTCGATTTCTGTTGAGACATTCAGATGGTAGAGTCAGAATTTGGCATAAACAGAATGAGAACATGGATCCATCATGCCTTGTTACCACTGTGTAGGCTGCTGGTGGTGGTGTAATGGTGTGGGGGATGTTTTCTTGGCACACTTTAGGCCCTTAATTGGGCATCGTTTAAATGCCACGGCCTACCTGAGCATTGTTTCTGACCATGTCCATCCCTTTATGACCACCATGTACTCATCCTCTGATGGCTACGTCCAGAAGGATAATGCACCATGTCACAAAGCTCGAATCATTTCAAATTGTTTTCTGGAACATGACAATAAGTTCACTATACTAAAATGGCCCCCACAGTCACCAGATCTCAACCCAATAGAGCATCTTTGGGATGTGGTGGAACGGGAGCGTCGTGCCCTGGATGTGCATCCCACAAATCTCCATCAACTGCAAGATGCTATCTTATCAATATGGGCCAACATTTCTAAAGAATGCTTTCAGCACCTTGTTGAATCAATGCCATGTAGAATTAAGGCAGTTCTGAAGGCGAAAGGGGGTCAAACACAGTATTAGTATGGTGTTCCTAATAATCCTTTAGGTGAGTGTATGTATGAATGTATGTATGTACCCAGAGCTCCTGAAAAACCACAACAAATTCCTTGAGTGTTTGCGCACAATTGGCGAATAAAGCATATTCTGATTTCTGAATTGTGTTCGCTGGCCATGTGGTTGTGTTTTTGTCATGTTTGGTGTGAGCACATGGCTTATCATGTTGTTTCTTTGGGCCATGCGCTCTCCTGTCTATTTTAATGACTCCGCCCATCTTATTATCTGATTATTGGTTCATTTGCCTCACCTGTCCTCCCTCATTACCTGCCTTGTTTGCTTTCCTATTTATTCTCCTTGTGCTTGCGGTGCTGTGCCAAATCGTTGTCTTATGTTATTTGTGTTACCTGCTCCCTGTCTAGTCCTGCCAAGTCCAGCAAAATCCAAAGCAAAGTCTGGTTTACGGGGTAGTTTTTTAAAGGTCCCGTTCTTCGTGTTCTTTTGAAGCTTTGATTGTGTTTACAGTGTGCAATATAACATGTGTTCATGTTTCGCGTGTAAAAAAAAAACAGTATTTTTAACACAATTTACTTATCTGTATACAGCTGTTTTCACTCTCCTAAAAATGGCTAATGACTTCCTTTATTCTATGAAGTCCCTCCTTCAGAAATACGTAACGAGTTCTGATTGTGCCAGCGGTTCCCGTGTTGTGATTTGACCGCATCTTGGCAAACGTGGCACGGTTCCTGTGTTGTGATTCGACAGCAGCTTAGCGCACGTGGAAAGGTCACGCCTCTTAACGGAAGATAAATGCGCTTAATGATCTCTACAGCGTCCCTGGGAAAACCAAACAAAGGTGATTTGACTCCGGGATGAAAATAACAGCGTCTCGACGACATGGCGACAAACACACTCAAACGCAACACTTCCTTTTCTCCACGCGACACGTCCTCTTCTCCACGTGGGACAGCAACAAGACCACGCCCCCTTTTTTCACGTATTCTTGTGGGCGGAGGTTAGTCTGTTCTACTGACGTCATTTATGAGGGAAGTACCAGGATGTAGTCCAAGCCAGCCGTTCGCTGTAGGCTTTAAAAGGGAACTTCTGTTAAATAAAATATCTCGCTTGACATTGAACTTTGAGCTTTATAATTTTACAGGTATTATTTATGCTCTAACAGCAACATTACACACTAACTAAAGTTTGAACAATGGGATCACGAAGAACGGGATCTTTAATATAAAGCCCATTGTTCTTGCATCTTGAGTCCTTTCTTCATCCCTCAATCCCAACCCTGACATGTATAATGTTTTAATGCATGTTCCTGGTCTTTCTGAAACCTTTTTTTCCCCATGTTGACATCACCAAGCTCTCAAATGTTTCAATCTCTGGTTAGCCATCAAATATGTGACGTCTATAAGATCCATTCAATTCCCAATGACTATTATCAAGACATGTCCTTCATTTTTTTTCATGCTATATATCCTGTTTCACTTTGAAATGAGTCAGGTTATGAAAATAAAATAGGTTGCAAATGTAATTTATTGACTGTAAATGTCTCCCTCAAGGGCACAGAGATCACCCTGGAAACTGGAACACCCTGAGGAATCCACACCAACACAGGGAGAATATTCAAACACAAATATTGTAGGTTAAATCTCATGCTGTGGAGAATCAGAAACTTGTACTTGAGCTTGCTATCATGCCATGCAGGTTGCTCCAGGGGTATAATCTTTGTAATTAAGTTACAACTAAACTTATTATTATGTGTGTTGCAGTAAATGGCAACTTATTAACAACGCCTCAGGAAGAGAACTTGCCTTCTCCCATAGACTTTGACTAAGTAATTATGGGTTGTTCAAGACATTCCTTATCTGATGGTGTATTGTGAATATAATAAAACACACCAGGAAAACATAATACAGTAATTTCAATGTCTTTTTTTAAACTCTTCAACTGAGACGTAATACTGATTTCAGACCAAGTGGTGGGTGATAGTTGAACCATTGTTGCCTGTGACATCATGTGACCATAATAATATGACATTATACTATAACTTTTAAAAACAATGCAGTGAGTTGGGTTCAATTATTCTTTTCGATCAGTTCAAGTGCTCCGATGAACTTGTAACATATTGTATTTGATTATTTGATAACATAATCTTTAAATTAGGTACTGTCTGGGGTGATTTGGGGATTTCAGTCTTAGGGAGGCTGAGCCTCTTATCAGCACATGAGCTGTTGTGGCTCAGATGAGTTTTTCTTGCCTTAAGTGCAAGAGGTCACAAGTTTGAATCTTGCTTGACTTGACAATGTCCTAAAATAAACATTAAAATATATATATTTTTTGTATTAGATGTATATCAGTTACATGGTGGCGTATTTGGTTGCAATTTATTTTGTAATTTCACAGGAACGTAGAGTGTTGGAGTGGATTGAACCATCAAGGGATTGAACCATCGAGGGCCTTTAAAATGAGGATACCAAAAAGAAAGTTTGTTGAGAACCAGAATCTAAAAGGATATTGAGATATCTTTAATACTTCTTGAGTTACAGGCATGCGATGTCACTGTTGGCATATAATGCAACAAATATTGTGTCAGTAGATTTTACTAATATACCTACCAATCTCTGTGTAAAAATAAAATAATGATGCTGCCATCTTTCTAAAGTAATTTTTACACCCCTGTAAATTGTCTCCAAATCTCAGGTGAAAATGACCATTTTGACCCCCTCTACAAAATAGTGGATTACACAGTAAATATCTATGTGACAGTTAATATTTTGGCTTTCATCACTATTTATGTTTGTTTTTCTACAGAAAAAAAAAAAAAAAAAAACATTAACAAAATCAAACATTTGAGCCAGGGAAGTTTCTGAAATTTGGTTGATTTGACACGGGTTGACCCTCCAGTCACATGATCATTCAGAAATAATTTTAATATGCTTATTAGTGCTCAAGAAACATTTCTTAATATTGAAAATCAATTATGTTGCACTGCTTAATATCTTTGTGGAAACCAAACACATTTCGAACTTGAGGCATCTGTCATCAGTGATAGATGAGTCTTAACCTCTATCTCTTGGAAACTCGAGCATTGAATAACTTTTATATCATAAGTGAATGATTGTGTGTTCCAGTCAACCGTTTTGACAGATTTAATACTGGCTTAAAGATATAATGTTGTTTTATTTTTTATTTTTTTATAAATAAATGAGAAGCTGCTTGACCGGGGCATTGAAAGATCAGCTTAGACTGTCACATTACACTGTGAAGAGCAATGGCTGTTGTGATTAAGTGTGTGTTTATGCATGAGGAGAATCCTCTAACAGGATTACTGGATGGTGAGTCATTGTGTTGTAGGTCTATGGCTGGATATTTATAGCGCAATGCATTATAAAGAAGCCTGCCACAACCTAAAGGCTAAAAGATATGTCTTCAAAGGCCATGACTATGTGCGCAGCTGAAATTGTCTTGGCAGGCCTTTCGTTTCACCTCTGGTTCTGGCACACAAGCTCTCAACAAGACTGTAGGCCCTTCATAAGCAACCACATCCAGCTGTTTCTGAGATTCCTACACTCTACATCCATAAAAAAAGATGTAGAGTATGCAGGCCAGTATTTTGTTTAAAAAAAATTATACTTTTATTCAGCAAGGATACATTAAATTGATGAAAAGTCACAATGAACTTACATTATTACAAACGATTCTATTTTAAATCAATGCTGAACTTTTGAACATTCTATTCATAAAAAAAAATCACAGTTCACAAAAATATTAATCAAACTGTTTTCTACATTGGTAGTAATATGAATAGTATATGTATATACAGTGATCAGGCATAACTAATATTATACAGGCATGACTAATATTGTGTTGGTCCCCCTTTTGCTGCCAAAACAGCCCTGACCTGTCGAGGCATGGACTCCACTAGACCTCTGAAGGTGTGCTGTGGTATCGGCACCAAGATGTTGGCAGCAGATCCTTGCCCAAGTCCTGTAAGTTGCAAGGTGGAGCCTCCATGGATCGGACTTGTTTTTTCAGCACATCCCACAGATGCTCGATTGGACTGAGATCTGGGGAATTTGGAGGCTAAGTCAACACCTCAAACTCATTGTTGTGCTCCTCAAACCATTCCTGAACCATTTTTGCTTTGTGGCAGGGCGCATTATCCTGCTGAAAGAGGCCACCAGGGAATACCGTTTCCATGAAACTGCGATGCATTGTGTATTCTGACACCTTTCTATCAGAACCAGCATTAACTTCTTAAGCAATTTGAGCTACAGTAGCTTGTCTGTTACTACACAGGCCACCCTTCGCTCCCCACGTGAATCAATGAGCCTTGGCCGCCCATGACCTTGTCGCCGGTTCACCACTGTTCCTTCCTTGGACCATTTTTGATAGATACTGACCACTGCAGACCAGGAACAGCCCACAAGAACTGCAGTTTTGGAGATGCTCTGACCCAGTCGTCTAGCAATCACAATTTGGCCCTTGCCAAACTCATTCAAATCCTTACACTTGCCCATTTTTCCTGCTTCTAGCGCATCTGTTACATGTATGCCCTGTCTTGTGTGTTTTGAGTATGATTCTGTTTCTCCCCAGTTTAGGTATTAGTCATGTCAGTCACCTGTGTCTCGTCCATCACCTGCACCTCGTTATCCTCATTTGCTCTGTGTATTTAAACCCTCAGTTTGCCCTCAGTGTTTGTCGGTTCTCGTTTATGTTGTACGTGTCTGTCGTGATCCTGAGTTTTGATATTAAAGTTCCTGTTTCCTGTTCTCCTGGCTACCCTCGTCTCTGTGAGCTCATTGCCTGCACGTAAACTGTAACAGAAGAACCGACGAAACCGTTTTTTGTTTGTGGCGTTTTCCTCTTTTCTTTGAGTTTTTTCCCGTTTCCCATGGCCCTTCCCGCTGTTCGTCTGATCTGCCTGGAGCAGGGAGACCGTCCGCTGGAAGCGCATATATGGGACTTCTTGGACCTTGCGTGGCAGACGCACTTCCCAGACCGCTCGCTCTGTGTTTTTTACTATGCCGGCCTGAGCGAGCGGTCGAAGGCTTGCGTTCCAGCGGGCGGTCCCAAGGATGATTTCGCCGCATTCGTGGAGTGGGTACTGGTAGCCAACAACTCGCCACTCACCATCGGCCCCGCTGAGGAGGACAGCGGTACCAGTCCCGCTCCACCACTGCCAGAGACCAGCCAACCACCACCAGCGAGTGATGCAACGGAGAAGTTGCCCAAGCCCCCTGCAGACCATGGACACCGGCCACCCGTGAGTGACGAGCCCGTACCGAGGACTAGGACGGAGTGTGTCATCGCCACGGAGCCCGGACCACCAACAAGGTCTGACCAGGTGCGTGCCCAGCCCACAACACCGTCGCAGTGGATGAGTTGCAGGAAGTCACTGGCAGCTACATGGAAGAGCTGAGGGCAGTTTTTGAAGCGGACCTGATGGACTTTTATGGAGAGGTTTTTCCTGTACCCCCTGTATCTCCTGTGTTTTTTTCCGAGTCTCCAGCGTCCCCAGTATCTCCAGAGTTTCAGGAATTCCCGCCCAGCCTCCCTCTCCCACCTCCTCAGTTGGTCCATTCCTCAGTGCGCCCTTCGCTACTGCCCTTCTGCCCCTCTACTCCACCCACATGCTGTGTGGACACGCCGAGTGTCTTCAGGCCACCAGCTCTGTCCGGCACTGAGGTTCCCCTGTCTCCGCCTCCAGCCTCCGTGCCCCCTGCTCTGCCTCGGCCTGTCGACACTTCAGCGCCTCCCTGGCTCCTCCCTCCCTCGGCTCCACCGGACACCATCGGCCATACGGCTTCTCCGTGCTCCCTCGTCTCTCCGGCTTCGCCTTGGTCAGTTGTCGACCTGCCTTCACCTGTGGCTTCGTCTGGCTCCGCCTTCCCTTCAGCTCCACCTTTGTCCTCGGTCCCTCCAGTTCAGCCGCTGTCCTCTGGTTTACCGGTTCCACCTCGGGTGCTCGTCGCTGCGGTGCCACCTCGGTCTCCAGGACCATCAGCTTTGCGGGGGCTCATCGGCTCGTCGGCTTCATCCTTGACTCCTTCTCCGTTGGTTGTCCCCAGGGTGTCGTCTACCTCCCAGTCGTCTCCTCCATGGCTCCTCCCACCATCGACTCCGCCCTGGGGCCTCATCCTGGCTGGTTTCTGGCACACCACCTGGCTTCTCCTGCTCCAGGCTCCCCACTGGCGCCTCCCTCCTTCCACGCCCCCATGGACTTGTTCTTTCTGTTGGACTGTTTTTCTTTGTTTAGTGTTTGCCTGTCTGTTTCCACGCCCTCCTCCTGAGCCCCCACCCTCCCTCCTCAGATGTTCCCTTTACGGCACGAGGACGCGCCTTTCCGGGAGGGGGCGTTATGTTACATGTATGCCCTGTCTTGTGTGTTTTGAGTATGATTCTGTTTCTCCCCAGTTTAGGTATTAGTCATGTCAGTCACCTGTGTCTCGTCCATCACCTGCACCTCGTTATCCTCATTTGCTCTGTGTATTTAAACCCTCATTTTGCCCTCAGTGTTTGTCGGTTCTCGTTTATGTTGTACGTGTCTGTCGTGATCCTGAGTTTTGATATTAAAGTTCCTGTTCTCCTGGCTACCCTCGTCTCTGTGAGCTCATTGCCTGCACGTAAACTGTAACAGCATCAACTTTGAGGACAAAATGTTTACTTGCTGCCTAATATATCCCGCCCACTAACAGGTGCCGTGATGTGCAAGAGATGATCAGTGTTATTAATTCACCTGTCATATATATATAAAATAATACTGTATTTTTGGTCAAATAAATGCAGCCTTGGTGAGCATCAGAGACACTGGTAGCACTTTATTTTACAGTTCTGTTCCCCACACATACGTACTTATTATAATAATTACAATAACTGGGTAATAACTAGGTACCTCCCCTGAACCTGCCCCTAAACCTAACCTTAACCCATGTAGTTATCTTATATTACCCAATACTTTCTTAGGTAAGTACACTGTAAGTACATGTAAGTGCACATACTGTAAAATATGAGTTCTTTGGGTAGCTGAACAAGTTTATTTTCCCTAACAACCCAAAATACGTTTCTTTGGTGACATTGTCTAAAAACAAAATGACAGCGCTGCCGACGGCTTCATATTGATGGGTGTGCTCTTCTTCCAGGAGAAGTGCCCATACAAGGAATTCAGCCTTTTATGACGTCATACAGGGCCACACTTGAAAAAAAAACTTTCCGAAACTTATACTACCCCTGAAGATGTGTATTTGGCACAAAAATACTCCATCATACATCTAACTCGTTTTTTGATGAGAATCCAACTCTTTAACAGTGTAAATAAGTCAGAATGCATGAAATAACATTAGGCATCTCCTTTAAATTGACAAAGTAGTATGATTCAAGTTCCGTTGATTATATTATTTCAGATCTACAAGACCTTTCCAAACCGATCGAAATTAATTTGGTTTGAGTTCAATTGAATCGATTGCAGTGCATACATAAAAGCTTTTCAATACCATTTATGAATCAGTTCAATTACAGATTATTTGGTTGCTTGTAAATGTTGAGTTGAACTCTAGAACCGGATAAGTCAACAAATCAGTCTTTTGAGCCAGTTCATAAAAAGAGACTGAATGATTTTTTCACTAATTTGATTGATCCGGTTCTTAAGGTCCCTGTGTCAATGCTTAATTTGCAGCAGTTCTTGAGTAAACAGCTCACTGGTTGATTATCAGTGAATAATGACCAAAAGTTGGTATTTTCCTAACGTCAAGATACAAGTCAGAAGACTTGTAACATAGTGTACAAGTCAAATGTGTTTTTTTTTGTGTGTGTGTGTGTGTGTGTGTGTGTGTGTGTGTGTGTGTGTGTGTGTGTGTGTGTGTGTGTGTGTGTGTGTGTGTGTGTGTGTGTGTGTGTGTGTGTGTGTGTGTGTGTGTGTGTGTCATTTTTGGAGCTTTACAGTCATGTTAACAATGAATGCTCTTGGAAAAATACCTGCATGTTGATTCTTTAGAAATTCAGAATTTTTTTGTGCTCTATTGAAGAAAGAGAATCCTATCATTTTGTAACGGCATGGGTTTGAATAAATAATTACAAAATTGTCATTTTTATCCCGTTTAAGAATGTTTTATTAGCGCTTGGATGAGTTTCATGCCATCAGCATCCCCCTCAGTAACCAGTCTGTTTCCTTCACAGCAGTGTGTGAGCATTTCCATGCTGAAATATGACTGTTTTCCTGTGCACTCTCAATGACTGTGTGAATCATCCAGTCGTATTCATACCACCTGGAGTGGCGTCACATGCCATTTCCTTCTGCCTAATGGTTCATTTCTTAATACCCCAAACTATAGCAGTGAGAGTCTAATGTGCTTCACCCTGATGAATGAGGGCTTCTCTCTTTTCGGAGGATGGACTGTCTGTATGAAGCTCACTGTCGTGGCTTCGTAACATTTGTTTTGTGAGATTCTACTAATATAGACAGTGCATTTTATCAAAAGGTGTTGATGCCACATATTTGTTTTTGTCGACAGGAGAGTCATGATAGTGTGGGTTGTGTGCCACATTTCCCACAAGTCCAGGTGTTGGATGCACGTGATGGTGGAAACAATGCAGAGCCGTCACGCAGTCAGGAGATGGAGGGGAACTGCTGACTCGTGAATGTTTATTCTCGGGGTTAACGTGATGCATCGACAGCACCTTTCACTAATTCGACACACGTCACTGTAACACAGCACAGCTGCATGTCATCAGAAAAGTACTGAAAGTGTAACTCACAGGTATAACAAAAGGCTCCTGCTAAGAGTTTACAAAGGAAAGGTTCTAGAATGGTGCTTGATTCTAGAATCACAGAATGTTTGTTAATGTTAATGTTAATGTTTTAAATCCATCAACTTTATTTTCTAAATGATACACATGTAAAAAGACAAAGTGAAAATTCACTACTGTACAAAAGTTGTTTAAACTTCATTTTTGAAAGAAATCCCAGCGTTAAGGGAACCGTGGATGCAGTTACGGAGTTGTGCAAGTATGTTTGTTTGTTCCCAGCATTTCCGTGACAAATGTTTTATAAACAAGGCCCAGTTCGACACTGAATTTGCAGATTGTTTGAAACTGAAAGATGGAGCAGTCCCAGTGCTAAAAGATCCCGGTCATGTGTCGGAATCACAGGCGGTAAGTAAAACTGCATCAAATGTCTGTGTTTTGTTGTATGTGCATATAATGTCAACAAAACGGACGTATAGTGAATCGAAAGTTATCAAGGGATAATGCGATGATGTATTGTGCATGACTCTTTAGCTCTGACTGTTTTCAGAAAGAAACGGTCAGCGTATGTCTTTTATAAATATGATAAAACTAAAGAGATACGTAGGATGCAATGCTAATCTAAAAAGATTTACATGAAATTGGAAGAAACTGTGTGTTGTGTACCCTTTAAAAATACCTTTTACACATGTGCAGTGCCGTGACACGTATGTTTACATTTGTTTTACAACTTATGGGCATGTATATATTTATTTACATTTTACTAACTGGTCAGTGGATGAGCCAGAACATTTACTACATATTTGCTTAAAAAGAAAAATAATTAAAAAAAACTATTCTCATGAATATGTCATGTACTGACTGTAAGTAACTTTGCAGCTACATGTCAATTTATTCTACTAACCCGAACCCTTACACCTACCCCTAACCTAACAGTGTACTAAAGTCAACTAATAATGTAATGAGAGTTTGTTGACATGTAGTTGCAAAGTTACTTACTAGATTGTCTAAGGTGGACCATCAAAATATAGATAGTCCTATGTCATCAAGGCAAAAACAAAAATTGGACTCAAGTGTAAAAGAATATGTGAATTGGATCATCGTAAATCGGTTCATGTAAGCAAAACTTTCAGAATCTGATATCGGATTTGATAAATTCTGATTGATAGAAAATTATGGCATTTAAACATACAGCTCACTAGAGGGAAGATTATCAGGGAATAATAATATAAACTTCAGTCTGTTCCTCTTACAAAACTATCATGCTGCTTCAGAAATATAGCGAATGAGATGCTTTTTTGGAGCTTAACAACTGCCATTTTTTTCGAAAAGAGCCATATGAAGCTTCAAAAATTTGAATTTGGTCTTCCATGGAAAAAGTAACAGTGTGAATGTCATAAGGGTGAATAAATAAAGGCAGAATTGTATTTTTTGGCTGCACTGTTCCTTTAAACGATTTCCCTAAACCTTGTATGTGTCATATTAACTGGTGGTGGTGGTTCAGGTGCCATTTTTGACAACCAGCAATAATCCCATGTTGGTCTGATGCCTAAAGCCATGATATGCTCTCAGACAAGCAGCGAGTGGATTTATTTATTATTATTCTTAATGTTTTCAGAGAAATGCTGGCAGTAACTTTATTCTTAACTTGAGCGGGCTTTCAGAGTTTAAACGTTCAAATGTTTAAAAAATGTTTACACTGTTTGATAAGTTAAGTTTGAAAAACCAAATGATTTAATTAAAATGATAAACTTTCTCTCTGTCTTTGAAAAAAAAACTCAGATGTCACATGACAATTAAAAATTAACAGATCATTTCAAAGGCAGCGTGTGTATGTGAAGGTCTTTAATTCCACTTTTATGAGCGCTCCAAACACTTTCATTAATAATGAAGCCCTTCATGAGCTTCATGATATTCAAATCTATTTTTCATAAAGCGAATCGCCCACATTTCTGTCCTATAAATAAAAAAAAAGATGCTTAAATGAAATAAAAGTTTTTAAGCTCCTCAAACAAATTCCAGAATTTCAAAGACAGTAGGCCTACAAGTTTGAAGCCATTCTTCTGTAAAAGTAATGAGAAGTATTTATAATGAGTCCTCAAATGGCTCAAGCTCCTTAATCAAGTGGCCTGGAGTTTAAACGCTTGTTTAGAAATCCCATTAATCTTTTCGTTGTCAGAGCACAATGTCAGTGAGTTGTCAACACTTTGAGACGGAAATAATCAAAACAACCTTCGCATACAATTTTATTTAAATTGCTGTCTGTGTGGCTTGCACTGTTTACAGCAAAATGAGAATCACTGGAAAAAACTGTCAGACAAAAATTTATATCCCGTTTCAAGATGAGTGATGTGGATGCTGATTAAAAATATTTATCTGAGCATTTCTGAACACACCTTGACAACGTTTTTGAGTACAGACTCTTGGAAAAAACGTTCATTAGTCCTCAGATGATCGCCATTTAATCATTCTGGATATAATTGAAATCCTTTCTTAGCCTCAGACGTCACGCCCACGGACCATTGGCTGAACGTCTGATGCATATGGCACACTTATCTTAACACTTCAGGAGTTTTGAAGTAGTCATCTGATTGGTTGAAATCTACAGGATGTCCTCGAGACGTGTGTGTTGTGTTATTTAACGGTCCACCTGGAAACAAATGCCATGACTCCAAACTCCCTCGTGGAAGAACACTGTCGTGTTTACAACTGTGACAATGAGCACGTACCAGGATCAACTAAAGGCTGGATTTTCAAAAGTATGTGGAAATTGCGGCTCCATTGTTGCAGTAAACTTGCACATCATTCTTGAATTAATAATTTATAGATGCACGCCGGTCTGTTATTGCATCGACTTTACATTTTCACGCCCCTAAACATGCCGTGGAACAAAACAAACTGTGATTGGTTGAGTTACATCAGTCAAACCTTGACCAATAAAAGCTGCGATACACTAGTAAAAAAAAAAAAATCAGGTCTCCAATTGAAAATTTTCAGTTGGCCAAATTTAATTTCTGTGAATTGATGCAATTTAATTAACAGAAATTAAATTTGGCCAACTAAAATTTTTTTATGTGATCGGTTACTAGAACATTTTCAATTGGAGACCTGATTTTTTTTTTACAGTGTAGAGTCCAGACTTTCTGCCGCCAGTCTGAAGGTCTGGCTACGCGTGACTTTTTAAATCCAAACCACCATGGGTGATGACCTTTGACTCTCATTTTTAATAGATTTTATGTTTTTTGCAATGACTTGACCAACAAGGTGATTTTTAGTGGATGAATAGTTTTGGGCATCACAGTATTGTACATACACCCCACACCCTATAAAGATTGTTTAGTACGCATATGCAAAAAACTGTTTCACATCCTTGAAAGCAGTGCATGAAATAAATGTCTGTCTTCGTGATATATCTTGGTCTTCCAATAAATCTGATGCTGAAAGCATTGTAAATTTTCCATGTAAGCTGTGGTTTCTTGCTTTGCTCTGTCAATAACTATTTTCTATGACCAGTAAATAATGATTTTACATCATATCATGATGAATGAGATATTCTCAAGTGTTTACACTGCAGGCGCTCTCTTTGGACTCAGTACAAGTACAGTGCAATAGATTTTTGCAAAGATGTCAATAAGATTTAGTGGCATTCAGTTTGTACGCTCATATAATCAGATGATGTTGTTAACTATCGGTCTGTGCCAACCACAGGGTGTTGAAATTAATAATAGGTCAGATGATGCATCACAATTTGCAAATTGTAAATGTGTGTCTGTAGAGCTACTTTTCCCGAAGAAAGATGTTGCATGCTCTAAATCTATACGAAGGTTGCAGTCTGCCTTTGAAGGTTTAATGTCTGCAAGACTGCTGACCCCAGGCCTAGTAGCTCACATTTATTTTAAGTATCACACAGACTCTGGCCTTATATCCTCATCTTCCTCTGTCGTTCTCCTTTTAGAGCCTTGAACATTCATTCTTCCACTCATGCATTAAAGAGAGGTAGGCTGGAGCCAGTGCTTCAGGTTTATTCTCTTCTTATGTCTAGGGGGCAGTATTCTGTGTTAAAGAGTGGTTAAAGATCTGGACTGGTAACCAAAAAAAATGCAGAATTGAAGCCCAAAAGGGTTCAGGTTCCTCCAAGGAGATTACCCCTGTATTAACTGTACTAGTGGCTTTAAATAAAAGTGTAATCTAAATGACAAAGTAGTCATGTTCATGTTTAAACTGAGATGAGAATGTGATGCTTTATAGAGATTAGCAAACGCTGCAAAGTCTTTCTTATGCTTGTTGCGGAGGCTCCCGTAAAGCCTTGGTTATCTGTCTGTTGCTTTTCTGGTTTGCAATTTTAACGAAAAACTGGAAGAATTACAACATTACTTTAAATTCATCTGCTTGTTACCTATTATATAGAATATAAATCGCTGGATGGATTTAAATAGGCAAATGCTTAAGAGCTAATGATTGGATCATTATTGCAGTGATAATTATGTTTCTTGACCAAAAATGGACGTACCTCTTGATGGAAATAAATGTTATCAATTGGTGCATTCATTTTTGGTCCAGATCTTGTACCGACAATGCAAGAGTCAAGTCAAGTCAACTATATATATATATATATATATATATATATATATATATATATATATATATATATATATATATATATATATATATATATATATATATATATATATATATATATATATATATATAGTGCTTTTTACAATGCAGATTGTTTCAAAGCAGCTTCACAGTGTTAAACAGGAAAATAATGCAACAGAATTTGATTCGGCTGTACAACGGCTCTGGAGAAAACGGTGATGTCATCTAGCTCATTTCAATTATCATACAGAGACAATGCGGGCAGATCCGTAATTTAGTTGATGTATTTAATTTAGTTTAGTAATTACATTTATTTGGATATTTAGTTGAACATGTAATTACAAAGTGGCTTTAAATAAAAGTGCAAGAGTCAAGCACTCTGTAAAATCTCCTCTAGCGCATCACAAAGACTTTCCTCATGTGTGAAAATTATTTTTCATGCTCCCTCCAAATTCTTTTTTCATAATTTTAGCCTGATGAATCTTGGCATTGTCATCCTGGAATATGGCCATGATGTGTCTTCCTCGACGTTATCTCATGACCAATTTGAGGTGGCTAATTCGTACAATTTCGTACAACCTCACTCGTATGAATTTGTACGATTTGTCTATACTGCAGTGATGGGTAGGTTTTAGAGGCGGGGTTCGTACAACATCATACAAATTGATCAATTTGTCAAATTCGTCAGTACTTTTTAGCAAAAATCGTACAAATTTGTACGAGTGAGGTCATACAAATTCGTACAAATTAGCCACCTCGTAAAATACGTATGAATTGCCATGAGATCTGGCTGGTCTTCCTAAATAGTTGTCCATCAATTAGGAGTGTGTATTATTTTATTTAACTTCAATTGATCATGTGACCTTATGTTGTGTGGCCTCCCACCTGTATTATTATGGTGCAGTTTATTAAGCAAATTTTGATTGTTCAAATGCACTGATACTGTATATTAATATATCTGTTAATATTATGTCACTTGGTTACACTTTATGTCGATAGTCTACTTTATACACTGTCAACTAACATGAGGTTAGTAGTTAGTAGAATAAGTTATGTAGTTGCAAATTTACTTATCATCAGTAGAATGTCTACAGTTATTGGACTTCTGTGCTAGTTACAGTTTGTCCATAACGAACACCATGTTCAAGCATAAGGGTGTCCATCAGTGCACATGGCACCAGGACACCCTAGGTCGTAGGTCAATGATCGACTTCGTGGTCGTTTCATCTGACCTGCGGCCGTATGTCTTGGACACTCGGGTGAAGAGAGGGGCGGAGCTGTCAACTGATCACCACCTGGTGGTGAGTTGGATCCGATGGCGGGGGAGGAAGCTGGATAGACTCGGTAGACCCAAACGTACTGTGAGGGTCTGCTGGGAACGTTTGGCCGAGTCTCCTGTCAGAGAGATCTTCAACTCCTGCCTCCGGCAGAGCTTCGACCGGATCCCGAGGGAGGCTGGAGATATTGAGTCCGAGTGGACCATGTTCTCCACCTCCATTGTCAAAGCGGCTGCTCGGAGCTGTGGACGCAAGGTCTCCGGTGCCTGTCGAGGCGGCAATCCCCGAACCCGGTGGTGGACACCGGAAGTAAGGGATGCCGTCAAGCTGAAGAAGGAGTCCTATCGGGCCTGGCTGGCTTGTGGGACTCCTGAGGCAGCTGACAGGTACCGGCAGGCTAAACGGACTGCAGCCCGGGTGGTTGTGGAGGCAAAAACTCGGGCCTGGGAGGAGTTCGGTGAGGCCATGGAAAAGGACTATCGGCTGGCCTCGAAGAGATTCTGGCAAACCGTCCGGCGCCTCAGGAGGGGGAAGCAGTGCCCTACCAACGCTGTTTACAGTGGCGATGGGCGGCTGTTGACCTCGACTGGGGATGTTGTCGGGCGGTGGAAGGAATACTTTGAGGATCTCCTCAATCCCGCCGTCACGTCTTCCATTGAGGAAGCAGAGGCTGGGGGCTCAGAGGAGGACTCGTCCATCACCCAAGCTGAAGTCACCGAGGTGGTCAAGAAACTCCTCGGTGGCAAGGCACCGGGGGTGGATGAGATCCGCCCTGAGTACCTCAAGTCTCTGGATGTTGTGGGGCTGTCTTGGCTGACACGCCTCTGCAGCATCGCGTGGCGGTCGGGGACAGTGCCTCTGGGATGGCAGACCGGGGTGGTGGTCCCTCTTTTTAAAAAGGGGGACCGGAGGGTGTGCTCCAACTATAGGGGGATCACACTTCTCAGCCTCCCCGGGAAAGTCTATGCCAGGGTACTGGAGAGGAGAATTCGGCCGATAGTGGAACCTCGGATTCAGGAGGAACAGTGTGGTTTTCGTCCTGGTCGTGGAACACTGGACCAGCTCTATACCCTCTACAGGGTGCTGGAGGGTTCATGGGAGTTTGCCCAACCAGTCCACATTTGTTTTGTGGATTTGGAGAAGGCATTCGACTGTGTCCCTCGCGGCGTCCTGTGGAGGGTGCTGGGGGAATATGGGGTCCGGGGTCCTTTGTTGAGGGCTGTCCGGTCCCTGTATGACCGAAGCAGGAGTTTGGTCCGCATTGCCGGCAGTAAGTCAGACTTGTTCCCGGTGCATGTTGGACTCCGGCAGGGCTGCCCTTTGTCGCCGGTTCTGTTCATAATTTTTATGGACAGAATTTCTAGGCGCAGCCAAGGGCCGGAGGGTGTCAGGTTTGGGGACCACACGGTTTCGTCTCTGCTCTTTGCGGATGACGTTGTCGTGTTGGCCCCTTCTAACCAGGACCTTCAGCATGCACTGGGACGGTTTGCAGCCGAGTGTGAAGCGGCTGGGATGGGGATCAGCACCTCCAAATCCGAGGCCATGGTCCTCAGTCGGAAAAGGGTGGCTTGCCCACTTCAGGTTGGTGGAGAGTTCCTGCCCCAAGTGGAGGAGTTCAAGTATCTAGGGGTCTTGTTCACGAGTGAGGGGAGGATGGAACGGGAGATTGACAGACGGATCGGTGCAGCTTCTGCAGTAATGCGGTCGATGTACCGGTCTGTCGTGGTGAAGAAAGAGCTAAGCCGTAAGGCGAAGCTCTCGATTTACCGGTCAATCTACGTTCCTACTCTCACCTATGGTCATGAGCTTTGGGTCATGACCGAAAGGACAAGATCCCGGATACAGGCGGCCGAAATGAGCTTTCTCCGCAGGGTGGCTGGGCGCTCCCTTAGAGATAGGGTGAGAAGCTCAGTCACTCGGGAGGAACTCGGAGTAGAGCCGCTGCTCCTCCACATCGAGAGGGGACAGCTGAGGTGGCTCGGGCATCTGTTCCGGATGCCTCCTGAACGCCTTCCCGGGAAGGTGTTTCGGGCATGTCCAACCGGGAGGAGGCCCCGGGGAAGACCAAGGACACGCTGGAGGGACTATGTCTCCCGGCTGGCCTTGGAACGCCTCGGTGTCCCCCCGGAAGAGCTAGAGGAAGTGTCTAGGGAGAGGGAAGTCTGGGCATCTCTGCTTAGACTGCTGCCCCCGCGACCCGGCCCCGGATAAGCGGAAGAAGATGGATGGATGGATGGATCAGTAGAATGTCTATTGGCGCACCATCAAAATAAAGTGTTAGCAGATATTAAGCAGACAGTCTACTAATACTCTAATGAGAGTTTGTTGACATCTAGTTGCAAAGTTATCTATAGAATGTTTAAAGTGGACCATCAAAATAAAGTGTTACCTGTCATGTATTGAAATATACACATAGTACAGTATTCTGATTGTATTGTATATTTATACAGCCATCTATCGTCTGCTATGTGTATTTCTGACAACTATAGCCTTAAGTTTTTGTACTGTAAATTTAACATCTTAACCAAGGCTTTCATAATTGATTTAAAATTATGTTTATATAGTACTTACAGGTAAACGTGACAGTACAGCTATGCTTCCACTGTGGACTGCAATCAGCATTACAAACTAACAGAAAGTGAAATGATCCATAGATCTCTGTTAAATTTTAGCCATAATGTGTGGTTAGGGTCTACTTACTTTTAGAAGAGATGATTATGATTATGACACTTTTTGTTATGACTGGCAAACATAACTGCTTCCATGCCTAAACAGATTGGGCATTACTGAATGCTATGCACTATAAAGCTCAATTTGTTTACTTAGCTTTATGGCTAATGTGGCTCACATGCATCATTGGCTTAACAAACCATGGCTAATGTCTCTAAGGTGAGTGCTAGTGAAAATAGTTCCTCAATATCATATATTAAAATTCTACTCAATTCCCCCTGCCACACACACAATTATTTTGTAATTTTTTTAGCAAGTCACAGGCACACACACACGCACGAGCACACACACACACACACACACACACACACACACACACACACACACACGCATGCACAAACTGTTTTAGAAAGGCCCCAGGGCCTTGGTGGCAGGCAGATGTATCAGGCCAGGCACTTTTATATTCTGCCTGTACGTCAGTGTGTGCCGGGGTGCATCCATGTGTTACAGATAGGGTGTCCAGCGGATAAAGTGCTGCGGTGACAGCCCAACAATAAACAAGACCCCCTCTGCACCTACCCACCCACACTCCTCCAGTTTTCCTCTTGCCCTAAGAGAGAAATAACCAGAGACAGGAGCGAACAGCACAGATCATATCATGAATATATTTAAAATCTATTCCTCTGCCTGTCGTTTTCTTATTTACATGGTTGGAGAAGATATTTTGTCCTGTTGCGATACTTCAGTGATTTTGTATGTATCAGTTTCAGTCTGTAGAAAAGGAATTATGTACTCATACTGTTTGTAAGTAAATACAGATTGTTATAAACTTCCCTCTGGCTCTCAGGCTTAGGCACTTTCTCTTCTCCATAAATCTTGTGTCCTGCAAATTCCTTTTCTGTTTGACCATAAAGCTTAACGGATTATCCAAGTAGAACATATTCCTGGATCAACGTCCTTATTAGACCTGGAATAACATTATCAACCAACAAGGACAGGGACAGGGACAAGGGTTGGACTTAGTCTCGCGTAGCCAGACCTGATTGCAGAAGGTTATGAAGGTATTTTTGGTGCAAAACAACTGAACACGCGTGAGAGTGGAATTTGTAGCTGTAGATCATATCCACACATGTGTACCAATACATTTGAAGTCACAGAGAAAAATATTTTAGGAGTTGTAAACTTGTAGACTTTTTTTCTCACTTACAAACACAACGCAACAGTTACACCTTCACACATTCTTCACTGCAGGTGCACAAATCCTGTTCTACGAATCACACGTAAAGAAACTCATACACTCACATTTTTGCTACAGTTGCTGCAGTAAATATGGTGCAAAATGCATTCACACACCCGTATCAAAAATGTGAAGTCACAGACAAATTTTGCACATCCGCAAATTAATATGTGAATCCATGCAATGAGAGTTGCACACTTGTAGAATATTTGGTCACAAATGTATTTCTTTTCTTGGATTTTTTTCTAACACAATCACAAGTCCAATCACTACAACTGCTTGAATCTGCTGCTACGAGTCTCAAACGCAGTTTCTTCGCCTTCAAATGACAAGTTCCGCGCGCTCTCACTTTTGCACCATATACTATGCGAAATGTGGAGCAAAAGAGATTTGTGCATCTGTGAGGCAGCGGTTCAGAGAGCAGAGAATTTCGGCAAATCAGAAGAGCTCTTTTAAACCGGTGGCGCGCGACCGAGAACGGGAAAAATACATGAGCAATCTCTCCCTAGCAGGCGAAGTCAAGTAACGGTATGTTTTTTTCTCTCTCACCCTGCAATCACTCACCGTTATACATTTGTTTAAGTAGTTTTAATATGTGCACTGGTCGGCTAAGTTGGTGATCATTGCTTCTTGAGCTAGTCTTTCTTGTTTCACGAAATGAAATCTACTGTTAAGTTTGCCATCCAATCGTCTCATAATTAAAGATACTCTCATATTAAACAATGTATTCCTTATATTCTCTTCAGCTTTACCTTCTAGAAAAATGACAGAACAGGGTGGGTCTTCACAGGTCAGTATCATATCAAGTAACTTATGTACCCATTGTAAGACTACCATGTGTACCATGTTTTTCTTTTTTTTTGGTTTGGTTTGTTTTTGGTGGATGACAACATTTATAGAAATACCATGTAGGCTTTATAAAATGTTAATTAACCTGCTCTGTGACTTACTGCAGCTTCCAACTGGGCAAATAATATCCCTTTACTTTACTATGGTATTTCTATTATGTTATCATCCTCCAAAAAAAGAAAAACATGGTAAACATGGTAGTCTTTGGGTGAATAAGTTACTTGATACGATACTGACTTGTGAAGACCCTGTTCTGTCATTTTTCTAGAAGGTAAAGCTGAGAAAATAAGGAATACATTACTTAATATGAGAGAATATTTAATTATGAGATGATTGGATAGCAAACTTAACAGTACAGATAGGCTAGTGTTAGCGTAACTTACATTTTGTGAAACAAGAAAGGCTAACCCAACTAAGAAACAATGATTACCATCTTAGTTGACCAGTGCACATATTAAAACTACTTAGACAAATGTATAACGGTGAGTGATTGCAGGGGGAGAGAGAGAAAAAAAAACATACCTTTCCAGGGCTAAATTTTTATCAAAAGTTTGGAGTGAGATTGTATCTGTTAGGGGAGGAGCCACTCACATATTTGCAGCAGCAATTTTACCTATTGTTCATAAATGACCAGCACAAATAGAAGATGCCGCTCGTTGACTGAAGTGCCTGTTCTTTGGCCTGATGCCCTTTACTTTTTGCATGCCTGTTCATATCTGTCACACCTTGATGGGCACATGAGCTTTCCTGTCTGCAGTAGTAGGAGCTGGTGGTGCCTATGGCGATGAATGGCCATGTGGTTGACCATTCACTTTTAAAAGTACACCTATTGTCAGAATAAGTCTCGGAGCCAGATGCAAGTTCACAAAGTTTAATTAGAGGAGTAAAGAGAGGATCAGATGAAGCACAAAAGTCACAGTCCACGGCACAGAGACCACACGCGGCGTCCCACGAAGTAATCCACTCTGGTCGGTGACCGGGAAGAAATCCTCACACGGCAGGAGACTGACGATAACCTCAGAACACTGGACAGAAGGGAAAACAACGCCCGACAGAAAAGGACGCTCACCGGAACCTGGACGATACTGGATCTCGCCTAAAAACAAAGCGCACCAGTAATACCAGGAAAACAGAACACAGTTCACTCGAGGTCAAGTTCACGATCTCCACAGGCGTGTGAACTCTGGGCTAAGACGAGCCTCGAGATGCCTACGACCGAACCTGAGGAACTGGAGAGGAACAGCAAGATGAACCGACTGGACTAGGACAGCATGACTGAGACCAACCAAGACAATGAGCACTCGACGAGAGACAGGACAGAGTGCTATAAAAAGAGAACAGCTGATGAGACACGACAGGTGAACAATTACTGAAACGAGCGGGAGGAGCCAGTGAACCCATGAGGAACCACCACCAACAGGTAAGACAACATACACACACACATGATCACCCAGGAGTCCTGACACCTATAGGTGGCTGCTCCACTTAATGCTTTCTTCTTCCCTGTTTTGTCATTACCTCTTCCACTGTCTCCTCCTCTGATCTGGCATTCTTTTTAAGGGGCTGACCCTTTGGAGCCCAGAATGAAATAAAACTCTTTCTTTTTCCCTGATATCTTTAATCAGACAAATGCAGTGATTAAATGTATGCATCACCAGGATATAAAACATTACTGAAACGTGGCAATCTGCTTTAAGTCTTAACACAGCTGAAAAGAGTATTAGTTCATGATAATTTGAAATAAAATAAACTACATATCCAGTACTTTCCTTATTTTCAGGAAGCCTAAGCTAAAGCTTCTGGTTACAAAAGCAGCTGGAGAGTTTTTGACTACATCAATTATAATTGGGGGGTTGAAGTGCCACAGATGTAATATAAATCTTAGTGAAAAACCTATTCCCTTATCTTATATTATATTATAAATGTATATATTATAAATCTATTACAAAGTTAATCAACATGTAACATAATAAATAGGCTACAGTATGTGAGATCTACTAAAGGTGGTCATGAGTAGTTTATTTAAACGCTTATTTTTATGTTGGTGCAGGAGGATGTTTTCTCAGACTCAGTGTTGAGATAGGAACGGCTCACATCTTATCACACATATTTTGGAGCGTTTATGGAGTTTATGGTTTATCGCGCGCCATGCATGCACAATTAAATGAACGAACCGGGCTTCAGTCATGTTGCGCAGATAATTGGTCCGTTCCGTTCGTACGGGAACTTGGTGCTTATAAAAGCTCACAACGCGCGATGTATAATTCATATCCTGATTCATGTTTCCATTAACCATGTTAATGTAGGTGTTTGTAGGCTACTTGCTTGAATTGTATATTAATTGTACTATTGTGCATTAATTATACTATATATATCCATTAATTATAGCCTACTATGTTTTACTATATAGAGGAACAAGTTGACTTCGTCTGCTAGCAGATTGCTCATGTATTTTTCCCGTTCTCGGTCGCGCGCCACCGGTTTAAAAGAGCTCTTCTGATTGGCCGAAATTCTCTGCTCTCTGAACCGCTGCCTCACAGATGCACAAATCTCTTTTGCTCCACATTTCGCGTAGTATATGGTGCAAAAGTGAGAGCGCGCGGAACTTGTCATTTGAAGGCGAAGAAACTGCGTTTGAGACTCGTAGCAGCAGATTCAAGCAGTTGTAGTGATTGGACTTGTGATTGTGTTAGAAAAAAATCCAAGAAAAGAAATACATTTGTGACCAAATATTCTACAAGTGTGCAACTCTCATTGCATGGATTCACATATTAATTTGCAGATGTGCAAAATTTGTCTGTGACTTCACATTTTTGATACGGGTGTGTGAATGCGTTTTGCGCCATATTTACTGCAGCAACTGTAGCAAAAATGTGAGTGCATGAGTTTCTTTGCGTGTGATTCGTAGAACAGGATTTTTGCACCTGCAGTGAAGAATGTGTGAAGGTGTAACTGTTGCGTTGTGTTTGTAAGTGAGAAAAAAAGTCTACAAGTTTACAACTCCTAAAATATTTTTCTCTGTGACTTCAAATGTATTGGTACACATGTGTGGATATGATCTACAGCTACAAATTCCACTCTCACATGTGTTCAGTTGTTTTGCACCAAAAATACCTTCATAGAAGGTCTCTCTGAAATGTAAAAATGTAAAGTCTGTGTCCCTGCAATAACTGCATCTATAAATTATTAATTCAAGAACGTTACCCTTAAGTATTTGATCTGCACCGTCCATATCTGTTTTTAAATATAGGCTAAAAACGTACCTTTTTGAACAAGCATATAGCCAATAATATATTGAATTGTATTATGTGACTATTGTGTTGATACTATGTGATTTTGTACATTGTTGTAAAGCACACTGGTCAACTGGTGTTGTGTTTATTTGTGCTATAGAAATAAACGTGACAATGACATTGACAAGAACGTTGTGCAAGTTTACTGCAACAATGGAGACGCGAACCTCAGATACTTTTGAAAATACAGATCAATTAGTTGATCCTGGTAAGCGTTCATTGCCACAGTTGTAAACACGACAGCGTTCTTCTTCCACGAGTGAGTTTGGCGTCACAGCATTTGTTTCTAGGCGGAACGTCAAAGAACACAACACACTCGTCTCGCAGACATCCTGTTCAACAAGACAACGAAATTCAGATGACGACAAAACTCCTGAAGTGTGCCATATGCATCAGACGTTCAGCCAACGGTCCGTGGGTGTGACGTCTGAGGCTGAGACTAGGTTGGACTAAACAATATTCACATCAACCAAATATTTCTCTCTAATAATTTTTAATAATAATAATTTTGTAATAATTATACCCTCTATACCCTCTACAGGGTGCTGGAGGGTTCATGGGAGTTTGCCCAACCAGTCCACATTTGTTTTGTGGATTTGGAGAAGGCATTCGACTGTGTCCCTCGCGGCATCCTGTGGAGGGTGCTGGGGGAATATGGGGTCCTTTGCTGGGGTCCGGGGTCCTTTGCTGAGGGCTGTCCGGTCCCTGTATGACCGAAGCAGGAGTTTGGTCCGCATTGCCGGCAGTAAGTCAGACTTGTTCCCGGTGCATGTTGGACTCTGGCAGGGCTGCCCTTTGTCGCCGGTTCTGTTCATAATTTTTATGGACAGAATTTCTAGGCGCAGCCAAGGGCCGGAGGGTGTCAGGTTTGGGGACCACACAGTTACGTCTCTGCTCTTTGCAGATTACGTTGTCGTGTTGGCCCCTTCTAACCAGGACCATCAGCATGCACTGGGACGGTTTGCAGCCGAGTGTGAAGCGGCTGGGATGGGGATCAGCACCTCCAAATCCGAGCCCATGGTCCTCAGTCGGAAAAGGGTGGAGGAGTTCAAGTATCTAGGGGTCTTGTTCACGAGTGAGGGGAGGATGGAACGGGAGATTGACAAACGGATCGGTGCAGCTTCTGCAGTAATGCGGTCGATGTACCGGTCTGTCGTGGTGAAGAAAGAGCTAAGCCGTAAGGCGAAGCTCTCGATTTACCGGTCAATCTACGTTCCTACTCTCACCTATGGTCATGAGCTTTGGGTCATGACCGAAAGGACAAGATCCCGGATACAGGCGGCCGAAATGAGCTTTCTCCGCAGGGTGGCTGGGCGCTCCCTTAGAGATAGGGTGAGAAGCTCAGTCACTCGGGAGGAACTCGGAGTAGAGCCGCTGCTCCTCCACATCGAGAGCGGGAAGGTGTTTCGGGCATGTCCAACCGGGAGGAGGCCCCGGGGAAGACCAAGGACACGCTGGAGGGACTATGTCATTCACGGCGCGTGTCCAGTCTGATGCGTTTTCAGTTCATGCCTATGGAAGCTTAAATTTCATAGGAATTCATTGAGAACACTCGCTTTGCTCCGAATCGCTCCGTTATGAATGCCCGAGCGGCCGTGCACATTTACATTCTGTGAGTGAGATCCCACCCCTATGGGCGGGTTGAAAACATGCGGAATTAGCTCCTTCCACTGCCTGTGGTCTCTAGCCACTGACCAAAAAAGCCTCCGATGACTCAAAATGACGATATTTGCGTCATCTGAGGCTTTTTTCCAGACGTAAAATAAATAAATCTCGTCTCAGGGGGATATGAGGGGGGGAAGCAAGGTCCTTTGAATATTCTTCCGGGTTTCTACTGATACAAAGCTTAATGCTAATCGCTGAAGTAACCCTTTAAGATCATGGTAAAAAAAAAGATGTACCAAGCCAGTACATTATTAGAGCAAGGAGACCTGAGAAGAGCCTTTCTGCAGCAACACTCAGGAGAAGATCTACAGACCAGCATACATCACCAGCACCCTCCACCTCGAGAGCCGCAGCTGATACTTCCCCCCTCTGTTTCTCCATGTCAGGATTGACATTCAAGGTGTTTGTATGACTTAATGGCTGTTGTTCTCAGAATCAAGCCTCCAGGGGCATTGATGTGTGCTGTTAACCTGAGGCCTGTCAGTGCCAGAACATGTGAACACACTTATAGTCAACTGTAACGTCACCAAGGGGTCACTGGCTCATGAATCGTTAACAGGACAGTGATATCCAGGTGTGACCATGTGTGAAAGTGAAAAGGTGTCCACTGCAGGGCTCAATTTCTATTGACAATTACAAGGTTTGCTGTTAAAAAGTAATATGCTCCATTCATCTCACTGGTGTTTGATTGTCAGTTACATTTGACTGGTGTGGAACAAGGAACTGGTTGTCATTATACTTGTAAAACCTGCTGTCTGGCATTTTAAGGCATCATATTTCATTACCTGTATTTATTTATAAAGCACAAATAAACACAACAATAGTTGACCACTGTGCTGTACAAGGTCTGATGTATGTATAATGCATAATATAGGAAGAAAGAGAGAAAAAAAAAAACATAATGAAGATGTGTAACTAAGGCTGTTCCAGAAGGTAGATTAGAAGATACCTTATTTTGAAATTCTAATGCAGTAATGCATATATGCAGTCCTAGAATACAAGACATTTACAGTATTTTATTCAATAACAAAAAAGATACGTTGCTTCTTGCAGGTTTCACAACACTCTCAAAATTAAATGTTTTTGAAAATAAGCACATTTGAAAATAACGTACCACCTACACTAAACCTGACCCTAATCCAATAGTGTTAAAGTGCCCTTATTATTGTCACAGTTGGGAATGGCAGAAAAGGAGCGAGGACTCAAGTGCAGGAAGAAGGATGGTATTTATTTAAATAATAATATAAACAGAAACAAACAAAAACAACCCACGAGGGGGCAAATTAAACTACAACTTACGAACACAAAGAGCAGGGAACCATAAGGAAAAACAGAAGTACATAACGGGTAACAGAAGACAACGATCCAACACAAGACTGCAAACACAAGGAGACTAAGGCCTCATCCACACGGAGTCCACACTCTTAATTTTGTTTTGGATGTCTCCTATAACAGGTTTACATGCATCAAACGTCAAAAAGGCTGAATCTGAAATTGCCCCCAATACCCTTAAATAGGGCACTATTTGAGGGGACAGCTATTTGTAGTGGTGTCCGAAACCATAGTGGATGTTATCGAGTGCACTCATTCTATCCCACAATGCACAGCAGTAACGAGTATATGCGGCTGTCCGAATTCGCTCACTTGTTTTCATTCACTCCTTCAAGTGAACTATATTAGTGAACTAAAGTAGGGAATAGTGATTGAGGGTTTAGGGGGCGATTTCAGATTTAGCCTCAGTCTCCCTAAGTCCCTCCTTTCCCCAAGCTGATTGGACAGATGGCCCAGTCTGTTGTGATTGGTCTACCACGTACAGCGCATGTTTCGTAAACTAATTACCATAACTGAAATCCATAAAGCTCAGCGATTGTACATACTGTAAAGACAGTAACAATGATTTACGATATCAATCCAAGAGCAAGACCAATGATGAAACATAGGAAGAACTAGTTAATCAAACCAAACCTCCATCGCAAGGACGTCTTGAGAAGGATGTTTCTCAGTGATCCGCTACTCATTTTGAGGTACAGTAGATGTTGCAACTGTAATTCCTCACCATCAGCATTAACAAGTGTATGTCTATCAACAAACCAATGTGTATATGTCTAATTTATTGCAGTGCACATGCAGGAACTGTATCAATAGCAGTGCACGCGTTAGCCAAGCACTTACATGAATGACTAATGTAACACAAACGTTTGTAAAACAAATCTAGCTTCATCCTTTATTTTTACTCAAAATAGTAAGAACGGCAGACAATCTGCATTAATAGACACAGTTATAGGTAATAGTGGCCCACAGCTGCTTAGCAGAAATATTTCAGTAAGACAGAAATAACATGGGTTAGCCGGAAACGTACACAATATAAAACACAAAACTACGTATTTTGAACACCCGGTAGAAAATATAAGCATCAATAATTAATTATACTTGCATGTCGTGATTCTGAGGAGCAAATAAACTGGGTACTGACCCGTCTTTCAAGAGCAAGCGTTTTGCGAATCCTGCGTTGGATTTGAGAAGCAGTCGTCAGTAAAATGACGTGTTTGAGGGCGGGTCAAGTTGTTTGCAGGCGGACAACGTACAACATAGGCGGGCATTATGCAAATGTATTTCCGTCACACAGTGGGATTTGAATTACAAATGACTCGTATAGGTGATTCAGTGTCGATTCTTTCTTTTGGTAGGCAATAACTTTATTTATTGTGCACTTTCGACTTTACAACTTTGCAGAACTTTCACATTCACAAACAGCTATATTACACATTGCATGAACGGGAATATTCGAAAAAAACATAATAGGGGCACTTTAACAAAAGCAAACGTCAGTTTACAAATCATGCACTATGGTAAAATTGTAATAACATATCTTTTAATGTGTTATAACTTGTAGTATTGCAAGAAACTGTGTGAATATAAGTCTTTTTTAATCAATAATCTGCCCAGGTAATCAAAATATATGATATTAATATTATATCATCAACATCTTCATGATGGATTGCCAATTAAGTATCTTCTTTTTGGAGAACATATTTGGAATTAGAGTGACCTTTTCACTATCCACTCCAGAAAAAAAATGATACTAGAAAACAACATAAAACCATCCATATTAAGTAGCGATTTAGCACCGTCTGTCTTCCCTTGCAACTACTTCTTCTGTCAGTACTCTACCAGTCCTCTAGAGAGCATTTTACCTCATGTCTCAGCACCTTCTGCCATCCAGGTGCTACAGTCGGCTGGTTATTGACAGAGAAAAAGACCACAAGCGCTCATAAACCTTTTAATACCCATCTGCAAAGGTCAGTTGTCTGACACTATCGAACTGACCCAAGGAGAGGAAAACATGAAATAAGAGGATGAAAAATAAATTCTCTTCCATCTTTGAAGTCTGGATTGTGCAAAGCTTAAGGATTCAACGCTTTAAGCTAAACCTTGAGCAGTAAGCCATATTGAAACGGTCATGGGGTGGGGGGGGGGGGATGGGGGGACAGCAGCATGGGGAATCAACAGCATGTCTAGCTTTACATTTACATTTATGCATTTGGCAGACACTTTTATCCAAAGCGACTTACAGTGCCCTTATTACAGGGACAATCCCCCTGGAGCAACATGGAGTAAAGTGCCTTGCTCAAGGACACACTGGTGGTGACTGCTGGGATCGAACCAGCAACCTTCTGCATATAAGTTCAATGGTTTAACCCACTGGACCACCATCTCACACCTTTGTAAAGGGTTCCCCCATATTAGGAACATTCTGTTCTAGTCCTGTCACATCCGTCACCACTAACAGGAGGCTTCGGATGCCTGTGGAGGAGGCCTGTGTGTTTTACTAAATGAAGATGCAAATCCGTTCAGCAATGTGATCACAGTAGTGACTGTAGGAATTTGTATGTAAAGGGTGGTTCTTGTATATACATATGTTTTCATAGAAACTGAAATGACCATTATTTACAATGCCGACAGCATCTAAATAACTAGCAACTGGAGACTTTTCGTTTTGGGTTCATAGACAGTTTAAGGCATGGAATTAATAGGATGCTTTTATTGTATTTATTCAATGCAATTTTTAAAAATGTATTCACTTCCATCATGTTTATTTAAAGGGGTAAGTTATAAGAATATCCTGTAAGTTTTGGAGCTGAAAACTTACTTGTTACTGTCACATGTCTGTTGTTTTCATCTTGTTTTTAGTTCAGTCCTTGTGACCCTAGTTTTCCCCAGTCTGTCTAATTAGTTATTTATATCACCTGTGTCTTGTTAATTACCTCATTTGCCCTGTGTATTTGGTCTTCAGTTCTCCCTCAGTGTTTGTCCGTCATCGTCCATGTATACCCTACTGGTGGTTTTTGAGTATTTCCTGAGATTTTTGTTATTAAAGTTTCTGTTCCAAGTTCTTCATCGCCTTTGTAAGTTTTGATCAACACTAGTTTGTGACAGAACGACAGACCGATACAGTTTTTGTGGCTGTTTCCCCTTTCTTTTTTTTTCTTTTCCCCCTGCCTATCATGGACCTACCCGCTATACAGCTACTCTGCCTTGAGCAGAAAGACCGTTCACTGGAAGCACATACACGGGACTTCCTGGACCTTGCGTGGCTGATGCACTACCCAGACCACTCTCTCTGTGTTTTCTACCATGCCAGCCTAAGCGAGCGGTCGAAGGCATGCATTCCAGCAAGCGGTCCCAAGGAGGATTTCGCCATCTTTGTGGAGTGGGTACTTGTAAACAACAATTTGCCATTTACCATCGGCCCTGCTGAGGAGGACAGCATTACCAGTCCCACTCCACCCCTGCCAGAAACCAGCCATCCACCACCGACCGCGACCAACATGAGGGAGTTGCCTGTGCCCACCGCAGACCATGGAGTCATCGCCCCAGAGCCCGGACCACAGCGAGAGTCTGACCAGGTGCAAGAGCCGACAACATTGTGTGTCGTGGAGGGGGTACTCATGGAGCTAGAGGGCTGGGAAAGGAGCCTCGCCCACCACCCCGCCACCGTGGAAGAAATTAGGAGGCGGATATCTGGCGGATATCTCAAGGAACTACTTGACCTTTTTGAGATGAATTTGATTGACTGGTATTCTGAAGTTTCTCCAGCACCCCCTGTCTATCCAGCCTCCCAAGTTTCTCCAGAGTCTTCAGAACTCCCACCCATCCTCCCTCTCCCACCTCCTCAGTCAAACAGTTCCTCAGCCCTGCCTACACTGCTGTCCTTCAGCCCCTCTGCTCTGCCCACATGCGTTGCCACCAGTCTCTTCACCCGGCACTCCACCGCGGCCCATCGACACCTCGGCTATGCCATGGCTCCACCGGAAACCTTCGGCCATACGGCTTCTCCGGGCTCCCTCGTCTCTCCGGCTCCACCTTCGGCTTCGTCTGGCTCCGCCTTCCCCTCAGCGCCGCCTTTGTCCTCAGTCCACCGGCTCAGCCTCTGTCCTACTGTCATCCGGCTTCACCTTCCACCTTCCACCTTCCATCAAGTCATCTACACCATGGCTCCTCCCGCCTCTGACTCCGCCCTGGGGTCCCGTCTTGGCTGGTCTCTGGTACTACACCTGGGTTCTCCTGCTCCTGGCTCCTCACTGGCTCCTCCCACCATCCACTCCTCCATGGGCAGTTTTTCTTTCCTTTGGACTGTGTTTTTTATTTTTATTTCCACACCCTCCTCCAGAGCCCCCTCCCACCCTCCTCAGTTGGACTGTTTACGGCGCGAGGATGCGCCTACCGGGAGGGGGAGCTGATGTCACATGTCTGTTGATTTCATTGTGTTTTTAGTTCAGTCCCTGTGACCTACCAGTCTGTCTAATTTGTTATTTCTATCACCTGTCTTGTTAATTACCTCATTTGCCCTGTGTATTTAGTCTTCAGTTCTCCCTCAGTGTTTGTCCGTCATCGTCCATGTATACTGGTGGTTTTTGAGTGTTTCCTGAGATTTTTGTCATTAAAGTTCCTATTCCAAGTTCTTCATTGCCTTCGTGAGTTTTGATCAACACTAGTGAGTGACAGTTAGTCAAATAAAAGCTATTATTGACAGCTGGCTCATCAAACGAGAGATCTACGAATTTGCTTCCCTGTGACGTCAGAGAGCAGCGAAACGGCACCTCAACAGAAGAAGACCAACGCCTAATTCTGTAGCTAAACCGGATCGAACTACAAAGCAATAAACATGCCGTTGAAGATTACAAAATAGTGTGCAGAGCCTGGTCGTGGAAGAACACAGTCGCTGCATAAGCTTTCTTCCAATTCCAATATTAGGAATGCAGTTGAACTTTATTTTTAATGAAGATCCAGCTCACGTGGGCAAGACATTGCGTGTTTGTTTGCTTCATTTAACCACAGATTCTTTTGTAAACAAGAGACTGGATTTGCATACAGAATGAGATTAAAAAACGATGCTGTGACTTTTATATTGGATCCGACAGGAATGGTGCAACAACTTATGTGAGTAAAAAATGTTTTTTATATGTGATAGTATTGCATTGTTACAGATAATTTGATATCTACTGATTATGTGTACGTGTCTAACTCAACATAATTAACAATACCTTACCACGGCTGGAGTATTCTTTGTATTTGAGGTGTTGTTGGTTCATTGTCCTGCAAATCGGGATAAGACTCAGGGTCAAACATGTATGGGCCAGGGCTCGCAAAATCGCTAGCCCAATAATGTGTTTTCCAGTCGGGCTACCAAAATGTATCACCGGCCTGCCACGACGGGCTATCTTAAATGGTAAAATAAAATTCCTTTCTTGATGTGCGTTATTCACTCTCTGTTATTTGAAGAGAAAATACAATTGCAGAAGGTTTGAACATGCTGATTTGTCTGCAGTGAAGTTTTGCTGATGCACGTACTTGGCTTGTGTGTGTGTGTGTGTGTGTGTGTGTGTGTGTGTGTGTGTGTGTGTGTGTGTGTGTGTGTGTGTGTGTGTGTGTGTGTGTGTGTGCTAGTGATGCGCGGTTTGCGGTTATATCCACCAATCGGGCGGGCCAAGTTATAAAAAATAAAATTCAAATTCATTGCGAGTGGACCCAAATTTGAGTCAAATATGGACTCTCAAAAAAGAGTTTAATAGACTTTAAGAGGTTTCTTTAGTGATGGATTCTTTAATGAATGAATAATAAAGTTCAAAAGAACAACATTTATTTGAAACAGAAATCTTCTGTAACATACATGTATTATATAATAATATTATACAAACTTTTGATCAATTTAATGCATCCTTCCTGAATAAAAGTAAGACTAAAAGTATTATTAATAAAATAAAATCTTATATATTGTAAGTTTCAGTGTTTCCAAATGTACAAACCTGCTACTAAAAATAGTTTATGGTGAGGAATTTTTAAGCAATAATACAGTTTTATGTGGAGAACAGAGCGAAATATTTAAATTCAATATTTTTCTCTGTCAGGAATCTCATTCACAATTCCAATTTTGGGTTACCACAGAATAAAAAGTCATATGGGTTTGTAATGGAAATTATGATAAAAAATATGCACTTACCATTTCCTTTAGCTCATCTATTTATAGTTCAGGTTTTACTGCTAGTTTGAGAACAGATACTGAACGTAATTCAACTCCAGACCCTTTGGTTCACATTCACTCAGTAAAATGCTACTGCACAGGAAAGACATATCCTCCTGAAACCTGGCTGTTTTGCTTGTACAGAAGGCATATTTTGTCAAGTATCTACTTAAGCAGACTGTATAAGACACTTACAAACTGCGTAACACCTCTAAAGCAAGTAGCAGTAGCCTTTTACATGTACCACTAGAGATAGTGTCTTTTTTTGAATAACACTAGCTGACCAGGGATGTTGGGTACACGCTTTAGCTCTCACTCTTTCACAAACGCACACACATGCACACACTCGCCAGAGGGTTGTCAGCTAGCTCTTCTCCATCAGCTGCGATCCTGTGTGGGATGTGTCAGGAATGACACATTGGCATGCTGGAACACCTGTCTCTCCCCTGACACTGCTGCTGTTTTCCTTCAAGGGAGGCACAAGACAGCAGCAGAATATAACTGGTATCGGTCTTGTCAGAGTCTGCGGTTGTGAGCCTAAAGGGTGGGGAGACCACCCACTGTCACACGTTCCTGAACACCTCACTGGTCCTGATGTGACACATGCCAACGAACTGCCCTTCGATTACTCTTGAACTCTGGATCAGGTGTGAAAATGAGGTATTAAGCAGATGTGCATCTCTTTATGTCACTGGGATTTGGGTTGTAATGTCAGGCACCACTAGCCTGGTCTTACCAGACTCTCGTACATTTCATTTGTACATAGAGTCTGGCCACTCTCCATTGACAAGCGTTTACTTCCTTGAAGGCGGGTACTCTGTTGAAGTTTAAAACTATTGGATCTGCCAAGAGTCACTCTGGATCTGCCTAACCAATCCCTAACGTTTGGTCGTGACGTATGTCACGCGCCGTTCGCATTTGATTCTCACATTAACTGTGCACTCCACCTCAGTGTCAGTGATAAAATCTTGTGCATTCGGATTGTTATTTATTCACGGTGGAGAGGAGAGTTTTGTGATCAGAACGCTGCTCTCGTGGTGCATATCTCGTGCAATCATAACATGATTGTATATGCTGTAAATAAAATGTCATTTGCTTGGTATGATAAGAATAAATGCTGCCATAAATAACAGCCCAATTCAAATGTTTACGTGCTTTTCTTCCCTTTATTTTTTGAGTGGTGATGAAATATTTTGCTCTTGTAAACACTTGCCAGCATATATATTCTATATATTCGATATATTCTTGAAAACTCAGAGATGTTTATTCGGTGAGCAATTACATTACCACACAACCTTGGTGTTTGTCAAAAGCAGTCGATAATTCAGCCTGGGTTTTTTTTTTTCTTTTTTTTCCCCTCTCTCGTCCTTCGCCGGTGTCGCTCGTCCTTATATGCCTCCGTGCTCCCTCATCAGAGGACTCGAGACCGGTGTGTCTCATTCTCAATCACGCACACCGTTCTTGCTCGCTCCTCCCATGTCTTGCTTGCTCGTCCACCTCGCCACACTCCGGCTTTAACTTCTGGACATTCGTCAGCGGTGCCAGTGCCACACACTCGCATCTTTCACCACCGCCATTACTGAACTACAACTCAAACTAGCGCACAACTTCAACGTCATCGCTGTCAGCCACTCCCTCTGTTCGCTGATTGGACCGGTAAAAATTGTTCGGGAGAAAACCTAAGCATATACAGCAGTACCAGACGTAGTACTGAAGGAAAATGAAAATTAAGCGGAAGTACGTAGGAGGGCGGAGCCAGGCTAAGGCACCACAATAATGTTAATAAAATTGTCTTTTCCTTTTTTCTTAAAGAGGCCATATTATGACCTTTTACAAGGTACTGATTACTTGGGTTTTCATGCTTGAATCTTCAAAAAAAAACATTTTGTTATAAGCTATATTTGACATTGTTGCAGCACCTCTTTTCCCAGTTTCTCTGCAACGCTCTGTTTAGCTTCGGCCTCTATGAAGCCCCTCTATTTGAAAAGTGCAATGTGCTCTGATTGGTTGGCTGGACCAGTGTTTTGTGATTGGTCAACCATGTTGAGAGTGTTTTGGAAGTGTCAAGCTTCTTATATAACCCATGAGCTTCAACACATCCCTTAATTTTGCATATGTCTTTTTGCTGAAATGATTTAGATGAAGAATATTGTGATGTGTATGTTCCCGGAACTCAATCAAAACATTTCAGGGAATTCAGAAACTTCAGTGCTTACTGATAAAGAATAACTCTTGAAAAATGTATGTGTATTCTCATGTGATCTCCTACATTGTGTTTTACTTATTAAATACTTCAAATTAGAACTTCCTCATGTGTGTTGACATAGAACATACTATTAATTCAAATATTAAAATGAAAACTTATATCCACCAAATCAAAGTCATGTAGTCACATGGCAACACCCCCCCCCCCCCCAATTCCTCCACAAGACAAACTGTAATGATATTTATGATTTTTTGTTTTTGTACAAAAATCATACATTTATGATACACGATTATAATGTATGATGCACATTTTAGACTAGAATTTTAAAATATCCTTTTCTTTATTATGGGCAGTATAGTTGTGTCCCAAATCATACACTATACACTATGCACTTATACACTATGTGTCACAGTTATAATTTAGTTTGTTATTTTCAGTCACATGTGTTCCTTTGTGCAGTTTCCCACCTCTCTTTAATCTGCACAGGTGTTAATCATCATTACCCTTATAATTTGCTTTGTATTTAATGCTGTGTTCCAGGCAGGGTTTTGAGCCCTCAAGTTACAACTTCAAACCACGACTCACGACTTTGTGGCGTTCCAGGCAAAGTCACGCCAAACTGCCTGAGAGCAAGGAATTGTAGTGGCTAGATGTAAACAAAGCATGGCGGACCGTACGGGGCTAACGCTCATTTACAATCATTTCTATCGCCAAAGGTGCTTACTTGCTTATTTGAGGGAAATGGAGGAGAATAAACACAGCATCTGTAGGGGCTTTGTTGTTTCGTTGGCTATGTGATGTCAGAGCTCGTAACTGGTAGTACATCGATCTAGTACGAGTTCACGGGTGGGAAGTCACGGGTCGGAAAAACACCGGTTCCGTGTTCCGGGTTGCCTGGAACACGGCATAAGTTGCAATCTTTTCAGTTCCCAGTTGTCCGGTCACGTCTACATTAGAGATTGTGTTTTGTTTGCCTGCTTGTTTGGATTGCTTTTTAAGTATTAATAAAGACCTTTGAAACTTGATCATCATCTTGTTCTTCCTTCAACCTTGTGTGACACTATACTTATGCACTATGTACTCAACCGTATAGTGTATGAACTTGAGGTTATTTTGTCATTTAACATTGGAGACTGATAGCCCTGCCCATGTAATTAAAGCTGGGACAATTGAGCTATAGTGCATGAAGTGGCCAGCATTTCATACTTCCTTTTTTTCAGTTAAATACGTGCATTATCCAGTTATTTAAAGTACACTTTTTTTCTTTTTAGAAAAAAATATTAAATACTTGCACTAGTTATACTACAAAACAGCATAGAATTGTGCATAAGTATTCGAATTAGGATGCACCTTATGACTCTTTACACTCTATACATTGACTCTTTAGCCAAGACCTTAGAGAATATTGAGAATATTGATATTGATGGAATTCAAATCCATTCAAATTCTTTGGATGAAATCAATAATAAAAACAAACAATTTCCCACTGAATATTGTGTTTCACTCTAAAATATGTCACATTAAGGAAGTAAAATGTTCTGTGAACATAATTTCAGCAGCTCTGTAAGAATGCAGGATTGAATGAGATGTGAGAGACAGATATAATAGAGAACAGAAGGACATACACATTAACAGGACCTCTATCTGACCCTTGAAGCTGATGCAAATGTACTCAAATTATATGCTAAAGGACTGTCCAATCTTCCTTTAATGAAGTCTATGCAGTCTAGGTGTCTATACAGTTTTCTCCCATCAGCTGTAACAGGGGAATCTGCAATTAGAAATAGTGTAGGCCATCATAGCGCCTTTGCTGCCACCTCAGTAGGCCCGTCACCATGGAAACCCCAACCTGGCAGGTCTGAAATGATTCTTACTGTGGCGGAAGCATATGGAGAGATGGAAAAAAGTACCGTGAAAAGAGACGAGAGTGTGAAGTAAAGGAAAATTAAGACTGAACAATGGACAGAGAGCGAGAGAGAGAGAGAGAGAGAGAGAGAGAGAGAGAGAGAGAGAGAGAGAGAGAGAGAGAGAGAGAGAGAGAGAGAGAGAGAGAGAGAGAGAGAGAGAGCGAGAGCGAGAGAGAGAGATGGAAATAAAGAAACTGTCAACAAAAAATGATAAGTTTAGGTGGACAGACTGAGATAAAAAGGGAACAAGAGAGAAAGAGAAACAGGAGGAGATAAGAAGTGGGCAGCACAAAGAAAGGACAGTGCATGTGTAGAACAAAGGTAGTCTAGCAGTGGACAAAAGCAGAGATATGTCACCGGGTGTGTGTGTGGGTGTGTAGAGCGAGCGGCCGGCCGTACCCTTGGGGCCTGGAGCAGCTAATCCAATCTGCTGACACACTGCTGCGTAACCGCTCGCGTTATTGAGCTACCCTTAGAGACACCTGCTCATCAGGACACACACACTCTGACTGTGTGAGACATTTTGTATGTGTCCTCAATGATACCGCTCAACGCTTGCTGAACTAAAGCATTAGATAATGCATAATACTGCTTTTTTTTTGCTTTTCTGTAGACTGAATGTTAATGACTTTCTGGTATAACTCTTAAAGCTTGTATATATGACAAATTATAATGATATTACATAATTTAGAATATTTGGCTGTTGTATCATGTCTCGCTTCTTTTTTCATAGCCTCAGGATGATGAGAGATTCTTGCATTATACATTAATCAGGGATATATATAATCAGCAAATCAGATATGGACTGATATAAGTGATTTTTCCCATTCAATTTTGGATATTTTATTATATATATTTTATTTTATTTGTTCAACCAATATCTGATTGTGGATGAGTTCAAGATGAGTTAAAACCATATCCTGTGATAATGTCAAAGTGTTTGATATTACGTTAAAGATTGAACTCTTTCAACGCACTCACCATAGAAACAAAATATGTTGGTAACATATTGGTTTACAATAAGGCCCCATTTATTAACATTAGTAAATGCATGAACAATTAACTAACATAGACATCATATACCGTTTCCCCAGGCAACTGATTTTCTATATATGTTTGTTAGTCTCTCATATCATTCCACTCTTTTCTCACATATTAAAATGGATTAAAATCAATGTTTCATGTCCATTTATTTATGTATTTGGTAAGTAGCCATGTAATAAGTGGGATAATGTATAGACAGTCAGGCATTATGAATTACTTATAAATTATATTACTTTGCACCTTTATAACACTGCACATTCAATTGTGTATATAAGCTTCAAATAGAAATATAAAGATACTCCATAATATGTTTGAGATGATACATGAAGCAGATGAAGACATTATATTTGAATAAAACACATTGAGGCCAGGTTTACTAACAGGTTGCGCCAGGGTAAACCATCTTTTGCCATTAAAAAAATACTGTAAGGATTTATTTTCAGGGTTATACTATCAGGGTTATTGTTATGGCTGACCTTATTGCACATGCATTTGTGGGAGTTTCCCTTTCAGAATCAAAATGTATGGGGAGGAAAGTATTTAAATGAATCATGCAATGTGATTTACTAAGCTTTGCTCTAGTCAATTTACTGGTATTTGCGCCATTATTTTACACCCCAAAAAGCATGTGTTAAACCAGATGCTAATTTGCTCTGCTCTTGGTAGTTTGCGTTAGTTATTATGGAAATGATCAGGCTGTGTCTGTGTTCTTTAATTTGCGCGTCGTCACTAGATCACGCACTGAACTTTCTACTCCCATCTGGGCTTTTTTGGAATTGTGCTCTCACGCTAATTTGCCCTGTTTAGTAAATCTGGCCCTAAATTCCCAACAAAACTGATAACTGCTTCTCTGAAATACAACAATGAGCACTGTGGTAGAGTTTCCCCTACACACCTGACTTAAGTTTACCTGGGGCATCTACAGTCAACCCCTAAGCATCTGCAGTCAACACTTATTTATACTCTAGCACGTCTACAGACAACAACCCACTTCGAGTCGGGCGACATCTCACACTTTTTTAACACTATCACTCAGGAATAAGATCTCTAGTGCTCCACTAAACACTGTCACTTGAGGAGAGAAATAAGATCTCTAGTGTCTAGCCTGCTGCACGCAGCAATAATCAAACTCCAGACAATGCCTTTGAATATGCTTTAATCACGGCTAGAGGACCTCAGACCAATTTCAGAGAGAATCCCGCTAGCAAAAGGAATACAAACGTTTTTATAGAATAGGAGAATGGCAAAGGTGACATGATTCATTACATAATTTTTCTACAATATGATTGGTTCTTCATGTAATTCAGCAAACCCTTCTGTCTCAAAGTCTTCTGTCTCAAAAACTTGTTACTCAAAGTCATGAGTTTATTTATTTAGACATCTGTCTAGTGTAATTTCCCATTTTGTTATATTCAGACATGATTCAGACACACTTTGGTCCAAGAGTGTTGGGGACATTTAGTTTTCAAAAGCATATAAATATAAATTCTGCAATTCTGCAATGATTACTCAAAAATGTCCTTAACAACACACACACACACACACACACACACACACACACACACACACACACACACACACACACACACACACACACACACACACACACACACACACACACACACACACACACACACACACACACACACACACACACACACACACTCACACACACACACACACACACACAGGGGTGTTTTTGTGAAATGTGGGGACATTCCATAGGCGTAATGGTTTTTATACCGTACAAACCGTATTTTCTATCCCCCTACACTGCCCCTATCCCTAAACTTAACCCTCACAGGAGACTGTGCAGTTTACTTTCTGTGAAAAAAACCTCATTCTGTGTGAAATATAAGCATTTTGAAAAGTGAGGACATGGGGAACGTCCTCATATTTCACCCTCTTTTTGTAATACCCATGTCATTATACACATTTGTGTCCTGATATTTCACAAAAACATGCCCACACACACATACATACACACACACACACACACACACACACACACACACACACACACACACACACACACACAGGGCTTTCGTGTTTTATGGGGACATTAATGATTCTTATACTGTACAAACTGCATATTCTATCCTCTAACCATAACCATACCCTTAAACCCCATCACAGAAAACTTTTTCAAAATCACAATCACTTGTTCATTGATAATTTATAACCTGTTTTCTTCATGCATTTCGGATATTGCCATCTTTGTGGGGACATTTTGTTTGGATAACAAAGAGTTTACCAAGACCACACACACACACACACAAACACACATTGGTTTTGAGGAAAGAGGAATTGTTCCCCTCTGGGCCAAGGACACACTTTTTAGTATGCATTCCTCTCACAAGCACAATATCTAATAGATCTAATATTTGACGCCGCGAGTGCGTGTACATGACGGTGTGTGCTTGTACGGGCATATAGATGGCCATGCGTTTGTTTTATGTGGGTGAGGAAGGAGATAAAACCCCCCACAGACGCTGACGTTTGGGATCTAGACGACATAAATCAACACTCCAGCCAACCCCGTGAGACTGTATTTCATGCTCAAGGAGTCCAGTGTCCAAACTGATCCAAGACTCCCATTAATCTCTATTAGACAGCGGCTCTGCCTGGCCTGGAGCCCAGTGGGCAGCTCAGGAGACCCATTCAAGCCCAGACGAGACCTCTGCCTCGGGCACACGCATAGGACCGTGCCCTTCTCTAAATCCTGGCTCATGCCCCACCTTGAGCCAAAACAAGCACATAAATCCGATCATATATGACGCCTCTTTCAATAACAACCTGCAAACACATTTGTACTTACTCATATTATAAAAACGATGTTGCCAATATAGCATGTAAGCAATCATACTCATTAAAAAAAAAATCCAGTGACCTTGCCTTTGACTGTGTGATATAGGTCACGTCATATATGTCACGATCTACTGTGAAAACATGTGCCAGATCTTAAATCAAGAAGAAATTTACATTTCAAATATCTTTGCATGAGCATTGGGGAGACCTTATGTGAGATAGACCACAGATGGCACTTTGGCATGGTGACATGTTGAGTATATCACTGCACAGCAACTAACTATTAACCTTAGCACTTGCCAGTCTTACATGTCAGGGACTATATGTTGTACTGGAAGGATAAATAAAACAATGTTTTAATTAAAATGTGTGTCCTTGTATTATTATTATTATTATTATTATTAGTATTATTATTATTATTATCATCATCATCATCATCATCATCATCATCATCATCATCATCATCATCATCATCATCATCATCATCATTATTATTATTATTATTATTATTATTATTATCATTATTATTATTATTATTACTATTGTGAAATAACAATGCCAAAATCAAAGAAAGTAAGAACTTATTCCTTGAATGAAATGCAAGTCTACTCAATGTAAAAAAAAGTGTAAATAAAATGAAAGTATAAGGTTAATTTTAAAGTTTATAATAATTAAAGTTTCAAAAGTTTCAAAAATCCAATTTATGCTTGGTTTCAGTTCAGAAAATTATGCCATTGGATGTGTTCAAATGTTCAAATGTTTCAGATGTGAATTAAATTTGACATCACTAACACCAAACAGCACTGGGTTCTGCATGTGACATGGCTGATAACAAAAAGCAAATTTGAAAATATGCAACTACATGCAAAGTGCTATAGCATAGGGAAAGATTATCAGTGAACAGTGAATGAAATGTCTTGTTTTCACATATATATATATAGAATATAGTATATATATATATTATATAGAATATATATATATATATAGTGTATATACATTTTTTTTGTTTTTTGTTTTCAAAACTTTAGAGCAGAAAAAAACACTCTTCAGGCTTCTCCTCTCTATATCCAGACGCATGCAGTCTCTCTGTTCTCAGCTCATTAACAGTTTTTCTCCTTCACTCACAACAGCTGTGCCTTCACCACCAAGGAATCTGGTAACTGTAGACGACCATCTTGGGCCATCTTGGGCAGCCATCTGGGTTTGTATTCCTCATGCTGTAACCACCTAGATGGCACATACCTGCTCTCTATGACACCCTCTCATGATGCCACAGTTATGGATATATTTTAAAATCTATATTTTAATATATTTTCTTCAGTGTGACACAATCCTTCAGAAATCATTCTAATATGCTGATCGAATGCTCAGGAAACATTTATTATTATTATTATTATTATTATTATTATTATTATTATTATTATTATTATTATTATTATTATTATTAATGTTGAAAACCTGAAGGGACATGGTGATGGGAAAAATATGTGATTGGAGGAAAAAATATATTTTAATTATTTTGTTCTCTAATAAAAGTTCTGCATTCCCCCGAGAAATTTAGCATTCGCTCGCAAATTACTTTTATTTATTTTTTCAGAATTCTTTAGTGAATATAAATTATTTTCAATAGAAAATTAATAGAAAGAAGAACATTTACTTTAAATATAATTTTATGGTAGCATTATAAATGCAGATAGGTTGGAATATGAATGAGTAAATTATATATAAATATTTCAGTTTTGGGTGAACAATTCCTTCTCTCGTATGTGGTTGCTATAATGAAGCGCACAACGAAAGAGATAGAGAACAAAAACAGTCTTTAACCCCCTCGAGTCGGTGGTCGCGCCGGCGTGATCGGCTTGCTAGTCAGTGAAGCGCTATAACGTTACTTCAGCTACATCGTTTTGAGACGCGTTGAGCAATAATCCTGGAATAATGAACCTCATAAAAAGCTGTTCATTTCTGAGAGCAACGGATTCAGGGCTGATTGTAAGGTAGGCTTTATTCTGTTATGTTTATTCTGTTAGCATCTGTGAATATAAATGAAATAAACAAGGAATATGCAGGAGATTGCAGGAGAATAAATAACACAACCACGTTAACTTAGATGATACCGGACACTAAACAGAAAGAGCTCAAGGCTTAAATACTCAGGGAACGTAATCAATGAGAATAGAAAGGTGTGTGGAAACTAATTAACAGCCAGGGAAACAAATTGGGAACTCTGGCAAACAGGAACAGAGCGAAAACTAAACCAAAACACAACAGAACAGAATATAAGTTACAATATGATGACCAGCTATTGTATAGCTCTATCCACTGTCTGAAATGGCAAGGGTTGTTAACTCTGTAAATTCTTTGAATTAGTATAACTAACTTTGCCACACTGTGACAAGCATTTGTGCTCAAGGAAGCACTCCTAATCCCATCAGCTGATTAACACATCTTATAATTACACAGCTGCCTCTGGAGTGGGCTGAATGTCCTCAATGATGGCAGAGCAGGAAGTCAAGCTGAAGAGGACTGGAAGAGGGATGAATGGAGGTGTGCATAGGTATATGTGCACTCTTTTGGTCCCTCTCTCTTGACAAGGACGCATTTAAAGGCAAAACCAATTGTTGGATGTTTTTATCCAAGGTAAGACATTGTTTCTACATGTGGCTGCTCTGTTAACACAAGACCTCATACTTTTTGCAGCAAAAGACAGCACAATAGAGCGACAAGCTTGTCCTTGATGGGAATCCCCTGGCAGTTGTCGTAACTATGATTTGCAGATAGCGGTGAGCATCAGAAAAAAATACTCAAGAGACAGCAAGTGACCTGGTGAGCGTTTCTGTTTATTTCGCTTCCAGTATGCTTGTGTGCCTCAGGGGATTAGGAGATGCTGTCTCATTAGCCGTAAAGCCCACTTAAATACTTCCAGGTGCTGTGGAACTCAAAAGAGAGATTCCACCAGGGTGAAACATGCTACCCGGGTTATAAAGGCTGGAATAAGCACAATGAAGAAGACAAAAAACAACAATACATAGCACCCAGCACACCAGCATAGCCTCCCATTTTTGGGAATTTAAAAATATAAGTAAGGCAAGTAAAGTAAGTTTATTTTGATGGTCCCATGTGAACATTATGTTGACTATAAGTAACTTTGCAACTACAGATCAACTAACTCGCATTAGAGTATAAGTAAACTCTCTACTTACTATCTGCCAACTCTTTATTGTGACGGTCCTCCAATAGACATTCTACTGACTATAAGTAACTTTGCAAGTACATGTCAACTTATTCTAACCCTACCAGTCTAATACTCTATTAACACTCTAATGAGAGTTAGTAGACATGTAGGTGCAATGTTACTTATAGTCAACAGAATGTGTTAAAGGGGCCATCAAAATAAAACCGGTAGTTTATTTATGAAGTGCAATTAAAAACTATTTGTAGTTGACCAATGTGCTGTACAATTCATAAATGCAAAGAGAAAACACACACAACACAGTAATTTTATACAACACATACATATAGCTAATAGGGGTGTAATGGTTCTCGGTAAAAAATCAAACCGTACTGTTCTCCACCCACGGTTCAGCAATCACTTGCACCACGGTTCATCTCAAAACTGATGACGCATCTATAATATAACAACGCGATAAACAGACAGACTGAGTTCGGCTAATGTATGTTTCTGTCACATTCTGGCTTTCCAATACATTACTACAGCAATTACTGATCAAAAAGCTAGACAAAACAGTCAGTCGAACATGACCCAGTCATTTACGCCGTCATCACCCAGGTGTTGATAGTGCGCAAGTGAGACCCGAACACCACACGTTGCTATTTGCGTTTGATTTAAACTCATTTAAGCCTTGTCAATTTAAACATTCAAGTGTCAGACAGCGTGCAAATATCGAGTTATCCTTCAAGTCTGGCGCTTGAATGGACAAATTCACACAAAAATTGTCAAAATGCCCGTCTTGGCGAGTATCCTAGTGAACATAGTAGGTTATATCTGTGTAAAGTGTAAACAGCGAGAAAGACGTGTTCATGTGTAACAGTATGTACTGGATCTGTGTTTTATATCTTAAAGGGAAAGAAGCCTATTCCTGCTATCTGTGTTTTAATGTTAATCAAACAACAAAGAAATCACTCACTGCTCTCGACTGAATAGCTTTTGTAACTTCAATAATGATCAGTCTTTATTCAATTTATACAGTGAAGATTATTATATGCAATGTTATTTTATATTTGATTACTTTACTTAATTTCTGAAAACTACTGTTAGACCTGAAAAACCTGATTTTATATGCATCTTTTCTTTATTGTATGTATTTGTGCTGTTGCTTGTAGTTTGATTATTTGTTCTTATTTTCTGTATTTTTATTTCACAGTTGTCCCAATTTCCATGAACATAGCATACACCGAACCATAACTAAACTGTGACCCTAAAACCGTGATTAAAAACCGCAGCGTTACATCCCTATTAGCTACTTGCATAAAAAACATCAAGCTACTAACATATCAGCAAGTAGGGTCAGACAAAAAAGCCAGAGAAAAAAAGATGAGTTTTTAAGATTTACCAGACGGCTCAGACGAGTCGATTTTTCTAGATTAAGGCCCCGTCCACACGGACACACGTTTAGCTGTATACGTTAAAATTGTGTACCATACCAGCGCTTCGTCCACATGGATCCGGCGTTTTGGGAGCATGAAACCGATATTTTTTTAAACCGGGTCCCAGAGTGGATCAATCTGAAAACGACACCCTTGCGTTTTCGTATCTACAATCAATCCGTATATTTGGTGAAACGGTGATGTCATCACACCACGTCCCGCACGGGAAAGACTAGAAAGGGATACAACTACGGGCACTGGGCATGCGCACATCAATATTGCATCATTTAATTAATGTATTTGCATTATTGTAAGGGTAGGTTTAGGGTTGGGGTAGGTGTAGGCGTTAATAACAACACATTTGGTAAGTAGCAAATGTATTTATTCTTATTTTATTGTGTGATTTTGCCTCACTTCCTACCATTGCTGTACTCCTTCTAGCCACAACTCTTCTTCTCCATTTTTAGTGTATTTCTGTCGCAGAATTACAGCGCCACATACTGCCCTGGCATGTGTACTACATCGTTTTGAGTCGTTTTCACTGCTCTCGTGTGTACACAGATATTTCTTGAAATGAGGGGAAAAAAAAGATTGGATAGGGAAAGCTCTGGCTTCGCGTGGACGGGGCCTTAGAGGAATGTTTGGCACATTTTAGCTGGCCAGGCAGGGAGACTTGTGGCTATACCAGATTAAACCAGTTAAGACGAGCAAACTGTCTTAGGTCTTAACGTATGCACAGACTAGATTTAGAGGGGTTTTGAGCACTTGTTAGATGGCCAGGCTGAGAGACTATTGTAGCTTGACCAGATTAAACCAGCTAAGACCAGCAAACTGTTTTAGGCCTCCCCATCTGCTGGATTTAGAGGGGTTTGGGACACTTTTTAGCAGGCCAAGCAGGGAGACTACCGTAGCTAGACCATATTAAAACCATATACCACTGGTTTCAGACATAAATATGAGCCAAGTTTTGATGCAGATGAATAACACCTGTGTCTGATTGCAGTAATTGGTGTGGAGAGACTGCATATAAGCCGCAGCGGGGAGAGAGATGGGAGACAGAGATCTGGACCAGGACTGCCTGTTGCTGCCTGCTGTTGCACAGAGAAACAAAGCTGAAACCGAGTGAAACTTTGACTACAGTGTTTTTGAGTCTTTATTGAGTTGAACGCCCTCGTGCTTATAACATATAGCTTTGAACTCGTCCTGAATAATAAAGAGTGCAGTCCCAGTCAAGCCGACCCCGCCTTCTTCCTTTCCTCACCCATACACATCGAACCTCATCACACTTATATATAATATACATTTTATATATATATACACTGATCAGGCATAACATTATGACAGGTGTAGTGAATAACACATTATCTCTACATCACACCACCTGTTAGTGGGTGGGATATATTAGGCAGCAAGTAAACATTTTGTCCACAATGTGTTAGAAGCAGGAAAAATGAGCGTAAGGATTAGAGAGAGTATGACAAAGGCCAAATTGTGATGGCTAGATGACTGGGTCAGAGCATCTCCAAAACTGCAGCTTTTGTGCGGAGTTCCGAGTCTGCAGTGGTCAGTATCTATCAAAAGTGGTCCAAGAAAGGAACAGTGGTGAACCGGCGACAAGGTCATGGGTGGCCAAGGCTCATTAATGTACGTGGGGAGCTGGCCCGTGTGGACCGATCAAATAGACGAACGTCTGTAACTCAAATTGCTCAAGAAGTTAATGCTGGTTCTGATAGAAAGGTGTCAGAATACACAGTGCATCACAGTTTTTTGTGTATGGGGCTTCTATTTTACACTTGACTGCATTGATTTTAATTTATGAATATTTATCTCACCTGTTAGACATCAGACTGACTGGAAAGACATTTTATAGGCCTATTATATTGCTGGTAGGCCTACTTTAAAAAAGTTTATTTTATCATTTGACTAATTTCATGTCTTTTGTCATTATATTATAGTTTGTCTTGCACAATAATAAGATATTAATCCATGCCTGTATATTATAGGCCCACCGTTTATGATATGAATGAACCCACACCAATGTTTTTTTCAGGGGGCCTAGAATTCTCTAGCTACGGCCCTGACGTGAGCATCAGAACTGGACCACGGAGCAATGAAAGAAGGTGGCCTGGTATGATGAATCATGTTTTATTTTACATCACGGGTGGCCGGGTGCGTGTGCGTCACTTACCTGGGGAACACATGGCACCAGGATGCACTATGGGAAGAAGGCAAGCCGGCAGAGGCAGTGTGATGCCATCCATGTGGATATTACTTTGACACGTACCACCCACCTAAGCATTGTTGCAGACCATGTACACCCTTTCATGGAAACGGTATTCCCTGGTGGCTGTGGCCTCTTTCAGCAGGATAATGCGCCCTGCCATAAAGCAAAAATGGTTCAGGAATGGTTTGAGGAGCACAACAACGAGTTTGAGATGTTGACTTGGCCTCCAAATTCCCCAAATCGCAATCCAATTGAGCATCTGTGGGATGTGCTGTACAAACAAATCTGATCCATGGAGGCCGCACCTCGCAACTTTCAGGACTTAAAGGATCTGCTGCTAAAATATTGGTGCCAGAAACCACAGCACACCTTCAGGGGTCTAGTGCATGCCTCGACGGGTCAGGGCTGTTTTGGCAGCAAAAGGGGGACGGTCCCAAAATATTAGGAAGGTGGTCATAATGTTATGCCTGGTATGTGTATAGGGTATATACATATAGCAAATATTTCTTAAATATACATGTACACTCACCTAAAGGATTATTAGGAACACATGTTCAATTTCTCATTAATGCAATTATCTAATCAACCAATCACATGGCAGTTGCTTCAATGCATTTAGGGGTGTGGTCCTGGTCAAGAAAATCTCCTGAACTCCAAACTGAATTTCAGAATGGGAAAGAAAGGTGATTTAAGCAATTTTGAGCGTGGCATGGTTGTTGGTGCCAGACGGGCCGGTCTGAGTATTTCACAATCTGCTCAGTTACTGGGATTTTCACGCACAACCATTTCTAGGGTTTACAAAGAATGGTGTGAAAAGGGAAAAACATCCAGTATGCGGCAGTCCTGTGGGCGAAAATGCCTTGTTGATGCTAGAGGTCAGAGGAGAATGGACCGACTGATTCAAGCTGATAGAAGAGCAACTTTGACTGAAATAACCACTCGTTACAACCGAGGTATGCAGCAAAACATTTGTGAAGCCACAACACGCACAACCTTGAGGCGGATGGGCTACAACAGCAGAAGACCCCACCGGGTACCACTCGTCTCCACAACAAATAGGAAAAAGAGGCTACAATTTGCACAAGCCTGGTCTGATGAGTCTTGATTTCTGTTGAGACATTCAGATGGTAGAGTCAGAATTTAGCGTAAACAGAATGAGAACATGGATCCATCATGCCTTGTTACCACTGTGCAGGCTGGTGGTGGTGTGATGGTGTGGGGGATGTTTTCTTGGCACACTTTAGGCCCCTTATTGGCCAATTGGGCATTGTTTAAATGCCACGGCCTACCTGAGCATTGTTTCTGACCATGTCCATCCCTTTATGACCACCATGTACCCACCCTCTGATGGCTACTTCCAGCAGGATAATGCACCATGTCACAAAGCTCGAATCATTTCAAATTGGATTCTTGAACATGACAATGAGTTCACTGTACTAAAATGGCCCCCACAGTCACCAGATCTCAACCCAATAGAGCATCTTTGGGATGTGGTGGAATGGGAGCTTCGTGCCCTGGATGTGCATCCCACAAATCTCCATCAACTGCAAGATGCTATCCTATCAATATGGGCCAACATTTCTAAAGAATGCTTTCAGCACCTTGTTGAATCAATGCCACAAAGAATTAAGGCAGTTCTGAAGGTGAAAGGGGGTCAACAACAGTATTAATATGGTGTTCCTAATAATCCTTTAGGTGAGTGTATGTGTGTATTAAAATATAGCCTACATAATAATTATACACAGTACACATTATGTAAACATAAACGTTTATTTTGGATGCTATTAATCACAATTCATCGATTTGACAGCACTAAAATTAACACAAACATAAATGTATAAGATATAGCAAAGATGCTGCGTGAAAATGCTATTTTTTTATATGTGATTGTGGTTATTTTATTGGCAGTGCATCAGATGAACAAACATGGCATTGCACCCTTTGAAACCTAATGAATAGCCCTCACTAAAATGTATAAGAATTGCTAGAATGAAAGAAGAGAGACAGCCTTTAGAACAGATGGATGATTGCCAGCTACTAAGAGGATTGCAAAGTATTTCATTGATAGACTAAAAACAGTTCTTATGCAGATTAAAGAAAAAATCTTCATAAATAACTTCATACTGTATTACAACAATGACGAGACCTAGAAACCTGATCCAGCCATAGGACTCGTTAAATCCTTAGAATCCTTCACAGCTGACAATCATCCAACGATTCCGGTGAAAATCCACATCAAAATTCATAGTGCTCACTCTATCTCACTTCATTTGATTATTAATTAATCAAAGCATTAATGAGATGGTAGGGAAACAACCAGGGACTGGATATTAGAGGCACGGCTGCTCTATAAGGAGAGTGAGATTACTGTAGGAAAATAGGTTACCAGACACTCCTGCTCCATCTGTGCTGAATTTGTTGTGGATATATCTAAAGTTAATTTCCCAGAGGTCTTTGCGTCTGCCTGTGTATAAGACATCCATAAGCCAACAATAGGGAGGCTGAGATGTGATGAGGTTATGTTGGCACCTTGGCACACTGGGAGCCACAGAAGCCTCCTCTGAAATTTGTACTAGTGTGGCAATCTTCACCGCCTGTCTGAACGTATACATCATACCCTGTGAAAGTCAAGCTCTCCTTGCTACCATCATAATTCTTCTTCTCCCCCTCCCCTTCCCTCTCACATCCTCACCCTTCTATGTCTCTATTGCTCTTTCTGTCTGTTTGAGCTGTATCACTCCTTTATTTTTCCAGTTTCAAAGTATATCCCATGTACCTGCATATATAACCTGATCAGATGACAAAGGATACGGTACACACTTCTTTATTGTTGAAGTAACTGTCAAGAAAAGCATTGTAGTTTCATAATACTTTCCTGCAACGTGATCAATAAAACAGCTTTGTTACTGGAAAACAGAAAAAAGACATGAAAATAGCCACTATGCCATCTCGCTACTGAAAATTGGTAGTTCGACTCATCCATCAAAGGATTTAGAAGACATGCTTTAGAGGCATAGGTTACCCAAAAATAAGCATTCTGTCATCATTTACTAACCTTCATATTGTTGCAATACAGTTGACTTAGTATGGAGAAAATACTATGGAAATCAATGGCTATTGTTTAGTTACACACATTCTTCAAAATATATTCTTCTGTATTCATTTAATTGGAAATGAGCAGCATGAACATTCATCAAAATGTCTTCTTTTGTGTTCTTCAGGTTTAGAGCAATGTAAGGGTGAGTGAATGATGACATCCCTCATTCCCTATTTTTTCATCTCGCTTGTGTATCCTCAGTTTCAAAAATGCCTTTGAACAGATGGAGGTGTCGTAACATTTGATAGTACACGAGTTGGGGTGCCCCCACCCCTAATTTGCATGTTCCAGACAGAGGTGCTGTCTGTTTGGATGATGGAGGATGAAAGTATGGCATGATTAGTGGGTTGATCCTCAGAGGTGAAGGACATGGAAAAGCTCAGGTTTGATGAGAACACAATGGGCCATCTTCCCATACTGTAGGTTGGCCCATGACAGCAGTGAATAATTTATTGACAGGTAATCGCTGGTCAAAAATGTAATCATGGGAGCATTATGGAACTCGATGGGGTGCATAAGGGGACCTCAATAGAGGCTGATTTCTATTCATGACGAGTGGTCATCTGATTTTGCAAAACCACAGAACGGTATTTTTCACATTGGAAATGTATTCATCATGCTGGTTTTAGGATGCCAATTGTTGCTTTGGGTGTACCGTATCTCCAGCTTCCTAACAGTGTCATTAAAATATCTCTGCCTGGCAGAAGATACATATTTGGTCTTTGTTAGGGTAACTTCCAAGTGAAGGTGCTCATTTAAATGGTTCAAAATCTGTTAAAAGCCAATCAACACTGGAAGTCTGACATGAATATTAGGCATTCACAATCGTTTGACATTCATAATGTGTACATCCTCTATATCATAAACCATATTTTTTATGGCTTTTTAACTTTTTCAAGTCATCGATGGCCATTTCTGCTCAGTCTGCTCAGTCTGGATGTAAAGGATGCTCATACACTCTCAGAAAAAAAAGGTACACAAGCTGTCACTGTGGCGGTACCTTTTCAAAAGGTACACTTTTGTTCCTTTTAGGTACTAATATGTACACTTTAGGTATGTACACTTTAGGTACTATTATGTACATTTAAGTTACCAATATGCACCATTTATGTACAAAAGTGTAAAGGTACTGCCCCAGTGACATTTGTACTTTTTTTTCTGAGAGTGTATATTCATTTGACACTCTTCACCAAAATGACTCTTCTGATATCATGTCCAGAGCTCTGAGGTTCAGTATTCCTCTGAGGGACAGCAGGTACTTCAGTTAGCAACAGCAAACGAGCTTCCATATTATGGACTTAGTTTCATCACAACGAGCAAAGGAAACAAACACTATTGTATCATTGCTGCTTGGCACTAGACAAAATAAGAAATCGGATAGCTTATAGTTCATGCCCTGAATTTCCTGAGAAGTATTACAATAGTAAGTAACAAGTGACTATGTCATCTTAAAATAAAGTGTTATTAAAATCACAAATGATTTTGCTGTATATTTCAACTATCTCAGGTCAGAGTTTTATGGGGTTTTTGAATAACTGGGAGTTTGAGAGTTGATGAAAAGCTAATAATTAAATCATAAAAACATCAAAATAAAACACTTTTTAATTATGAATAACTGTATTTGTTTACCTGCATGTCATATGACCATTATCCAATATATCAGAGAAGCGTCAACATGTGAAGTGTTAAGTAGCTGAAATATTAACTTAAAATATCAAGGGTACATTAAAGGGTTAGTTCACCCAAAAATGAAAAGTCTGTCATTAATTACTTACCCTCATGTCGTTCGACACCCGCAAGACCTCCGTTCATCTTCGGAACACAAATTAAGATATTTTAGTTGAAATCCAATGGCTCAGAAAGGCCTCCATTGGCACAATGCACTTTACACTCTCAAGACCCATAAAAGGTACTAAAGGTGTCGTTACAAAGTCCATCTCACTACAGTGGTTCTACAATAACTTTATAAAGCAACAAAAATATTTTTGGTGCGCAAAAAACCCCCTAAATAACAACTTATATAGTGATGACCGATTTCAAAACACAGCATCATGAAGCTTTGAAGCATTTGAAATGTATTCATCATGCTGGTTTTAGGATGCCAATTGTTGCTTTGGGTGTACCGTATCTCTCCTGTTTGGTCTCCTGTAGCTCTGTACAGCCATGCTTGTGTTTGAATCTCTATTTTGATATATTTTCTTTGTTCTACTGCTAAATATATCTTACTCATCACCATACATTGTTTAAATATTGCCTATCACGTTAAATTTGACATCGCTAGCTTTTAATCTAAATCACCATCACACGTTAGCATTTCGCTAGCCTGTTAGCTTGTCATCTCTGCACCCGGGTCTCCTGCTCTCTGAGTTCATTAGTTGGATTAGTAAATAGTGTCCAGCAAACAATTGTGGTAAGTTGGATTAATCAACAAACACAGTAAGTCATGTCATCTTCTCCTGTCACTGTCACTTGCACTGCATGCTGCATGTTCAGTATAGGCTTCTCCGCTGGTGAACAGGACTTCACATGTGATAAATGAGTTAGGCTGACGGAGAAGATTTCAGAATTAGAAACATGCATCCATACTTTATCTGAGAGTAGTGAGGATGTAACAGCTTTAGATACTGATTTGGATGCAAATAGCTTAGTGAACTCTGTACATTCTTCGGTTCTGGCTGCAGGGTCCCCGCAGCAGGGAAATTGGGTGACAGTGAGACGACATAGTCGCGGACCAAAAAACTGCTTTTCCGTTCCGGTTAGAACATCAAACAGGTTCTCCCCTCTCAGTGAAGCACCCACTGAATATCCTGTTGAAAGTGCCCTAGTCATTGGTGATTCTATTACACGGAACGTGAAAATAGAGACACCAGCCACCATAGTCACATGTTTACCGGGAGCCAGAGCGCCTGACATCAAAGCAAATATAAAAGTGCTGGCTAAAGCTAATCGTAAATTCTCTAAGATTATTATTCACGTCGGCACTAATGATGTTCGACTTCGCCAGTCAGAGATCACCAAAATTAACATTAAAGAGGTGTGTGAACTCGCTAGTACGATGTCAGAGGCTGTTTATTGTTCTGGACTGTTAAAAGGAGTGATGAGATAGTTAGTAGACTATCATCACTCAATGGCTGGTTGTCTAAGTGGTGTCCGCAAAATAACATAGGTTTCATAGACAATTGGAAAAGTTTTTGGGGCAGACCTTAACTGTTGAAGAAGGATGGCATCCATCCCTCCTGGGGTGGTTCCGCTCTTCTCTCTAGTAATTTGGCACATAGTCTTAGAGCTAAACCGTGACTCACTAAGGCCCAGGTCAGGAAGCAGACAAACTGGCTAAACCGACCGTCTGCTAGCTGTCTCACGTCACCGGAGTCAGATAAATCCCAGCACATAGAGACTCTTTCACCTAGATATTATCATATAGAGACTGTGTCTGTTCCCCGAATTAGTAAATACAAAAAAACATCAAAACCATTCAACAGTAAAAATTTAATTGATGTCCAACAAATAAACAACAGATATAATACAGATGAACAATTTATAAAGCTTGGGTTGCTGAATATTCAATCCCTTTCCCCAAAAGCGCTTATTGTAAATTATATCATTACAGATAATAATCTAGATTTTTGCTTTGTTTGACAGAAACCTGGCTAAAACCTGACGACTACATTACTTTAAATTAGTCCACCCCCAAGATTATTGTTATAAACATGAGCCGCGTCTGAAAGGTAAAGGGGGAGGGGTTGCTGTAATTTATAATAATATCTTCAGTATTACTCAGAAGTCTAGTTTCAAATATAATTCCTTCAAAGTTTTGGTGCTTTATGTAACTTTATGTAGTGTACATGATAAAACCCGTTTAACATTTGTGTTAGCTACTGTATACAGGCCACCAGGGCATAATACAGACTTTATCAAAGAATTTGCTGATTTTCTATCAGAGTTAGTACTGGCCGTAGATAAAGTACTAATTGTTGGTGATTTTGGGATTAGCATTTAAAGACATTCTAAACTCTATTGGAGTTAGGCAACACGTGTCAGGACCCACTCATCACCATAATCATACTTTAGACCTAATATTGTCACAATATTATATTTTGTGATATTGGAATAAATGTTGATACCGTTGAAATTCTGCAGCAGAGCGATGACATCTCTGATCATTACCAAGTAGCATGTATACTTAATTTAGCTAAGGTTGCAAAGCCGCCCCCTCGCTTAAAAAATGGCAGGACAATCACTGCTGCTACTAAAGATTGCTTTTAAAATAAACTTCCTCATCAGTATCATCTCCTCAGCATCCCAGATAGCTTAGAAGAACTCGATGTTGCAACAGAAACTATTGACTCTCTTTTCCAGTACTTTAGACACAGTTGCTCCCCTGCGCTTAAAGAAGATTAAAGAAAATAGTCCAACGGCGTGGTACAACGAGCACACCCGGGCCCTTAAAACAGCAGCCAGAAAAACAAAACTAGAGGTCTTTCGTAATTCGTGGAAAGAGCACATGATCTCATACAGAAAGGCCATAAAACTGCTATATCTGCTTATTTCTCAACTCTCTTGGAAGAAAACAAACACAACCCTAGGTATTTATTCGATACAGTAGCTAAATTATCCAAAAATAAAGCTTCAATTTCTGATGTTGGTAAACAGCACAGCAGTAATGACTTTATGAACTTCTTTACATGTACGATTGATAATATTAGGAAGACAATTTTAACCATGCAGCTGTCTACTACAGTTTCACGTCAGACAGAGCATTGAAGTTGTCACTGAGGAAAAATTACACTCATTCACTGCTATAGGAGAAGAAGAATTGGCTAAACTCGTTAAATCATCAAAATCAACAACATGTATGCTTGACCCTGTACCGACTAGGCTATTAAAAGAGATGCTACCAGAGGTCATAGATCCTCTTCTTAATATCATTAATTCATCTTTGTCATTAGGATATGTACCGAAAACTTTTAAGTTGGCTATTATTAAACCACTTATTAAAAAAACGCAACTTGATCCTTGTCACAGGGTGTTTTGGTGTTGGTTCATGTTCATTGTTCTTGGTTCTGTTTTCAGTTTATCATGTTCATGGTTAAGTTTGAGTTTGTCACGTTCACAGTCTTGTTATGCACTTCCTGGTCTTGTCATGTGATTCCCATGCCCTCATGTGTTGTCATGTCATTGGTTCATTGTCTCATCACTGTTCACAGGTGTCACTTGTCTTGTCATTAGTCTGTGTGTATTTAAGCCCTCATGTTTGCCATGTGTCTTTGTCTGTTATTAATGTTGTAACCTGTTGGTGGTGAGGTTTCGTGTCAAGTCTGTTTAGTTTAGTCTAGTTGGTCACAGCCAAGTTTTGTTTGTTGTTTTGCCAAGTTTTGATTTATGTTAAGATTTATGTTTGGATAAATAAAGAACTGCACATGGGTTCAGCAACTTGCCTCCAGTGGATACCGTGTTACAGAATAACAGACCAACAAAATGGACCCAGCAGTTGCCCTGCTTTGTCTACGCCAGGGGGATCGATCCATAGAGAACTATGTGGAGGAATTTTGTGGGCTCTGTCACGTAGTGGATTTTAATGATGCTGCCCTTAAGGGGATGTTTCTTAATGGACTCAACGACTTTGTAAGCTACTTGATGCCCGAAAGCAACTCCCCGGGGACTCTAGCAGAATATATTGACTTTGCTCTTCTGCTGGCTGGGTCTTCTTTTACGGTGGGGACTGTGGAGGAGGGGCCCCAAAACCCCACAGTACCCACCACAACCCAGCCAGAGTCATCTGCTCCAGCCCACGTCCAGGCTCCAGCCCACGGCCCCGTCCAGGCTCCAGCCCACGGCCCCGTCCAGGCTCCAGCTCACGGCCCCATCCAGGCTCCAGCCCACGGCCCTGCTGTCCCGCCCAAGAAATTTTTTAGGGGGGGCAAGGGGTACATGGAGGCCACGAAGGCCACGCCTCTGTGGCCCCCTGAACTGCCGTTGCCGCCATGGCCTGGTGAACTGCCGTTGCAGCCAGGTCCTCCCACGCCTGAGGGTCCAGGTCCTCCCACGCCTGAGGGTCCAGGTCCTCCCACGCCTGAGGGTCCAGGTCCACCCACGCCACAGGGTCCAGGTCCGCCCACACTCCCAGGCCCGTCCAGGTCATGTCTGGGTCCGGTGCCCCTGCACGGGCCTGGCCCACCATCCCTCCCCCAAGACTTTTTGTTGAGACTCTCTGTTAGGCCATTGGTGTTATGGTATTGTTTGGGCGTCAGGGGCCGCCCATAGAGGGGGGGATCTGTCACAGGGTGTTTTGGTGTTGGTTCATGTTCATTGTTCTGTTTTCAGTTTATCATGTTCATGGTTAAGTTTGAGTTTGTCATGTTCACAGTCTTGTCATGCACTTCCTGGTCTTGTCATGTGATTCCCATGCCCTCATGTGTTGTCATGTCATTGGTTCATTGTCTCATCACTGTTCACAGGTGTCTCTTGTCATTAGTCTGTGTGTATTTAAGCCCTCATGTTTGCCATGTGTCTTTGTCTGTTATTAACGTTGTAACCCGTTGGTGGCGAGGTTTCTTGTCAAGTCTGTTTTGTTTAGTCTAGTTGGTCACAGCCAAGTTTTGTTTGTTTTGATTTATGTTTGGATAAATAAAGAACTGCACATGGGTTCAGCAACTTGCCTCCAGTGGATACCGTGTTACAATCCTACAGAATTAGTCAATTATAGGCCAATCTCAAATCTACCCTTTTCTGTCAAAAATACTTGAAAAGGCAGTGTCTTCACAATTCTGTTCCTTTTTAGAAAGAAATGGTATCTGTGAGGATTTCCAGTCAGGATTTAGACCGTATCATAGCACTGAGACGGCTCTCATCAGTTACAAATGATTTACTCTTATCATTCGATCGTGGCTGTATCTCTCTATTAGTGTTACTCGATCTTAGCGCTGCATTTGATACTATCGACCACAACATTCTTTTGAATAGACTCGAAAATGATGTAGGCATTAGTGGAATTGCCTTGTCATGGTTTAAATCATACCTATGTGACCGTTATCAGTTTGTAACAGTAAATGAAGAGATGTCACACCGATCACAAGTTCAGTATGGAGTACCGCTGCTCTTCACCCTGTACATGCTACCACTAGGGATATCATTAGGAAGCATGGAGTTAGTTTTAATTGTTATGCTGACGATACTCAGCTCTATATTGCTTCGCCCTGACGAAACGTACCAATTCACAAGATTAACGGAATGCATAGCTGATATAAAACGTTGGATGACCAGTAATTTCCTGCAACTCAATTCAGAAAAAAACAGAATTTTTAATTATTGGACAAAAAAGCTCCACAAGTATTAACCTAGAATACTGTCTAACACTTGATGGCTGCTCTGTCAAGTCCTCGTCGTCAGTGAGGAACCTGGGTGTGCTCTTTGATACCAATCTTTAATTTGAAAGCCACGTTTCTAGCATCTGTAAAACTGCATTCTACCATCTTAAAAATATATCTAAATTACAGCACATGCTCTCAATGCAAAATGCTGAACAGTTAGTTAATGCGTTGATGACCACAAGGTTAGATTAATGCTGTAAGTGTAAGTTGTAATGCTCTACCAGGTGGTTGCCCTGCTCGCTTAATAAATAAACTCCAGCTGGTCCAAAACGCAGCAGCTCGAGTTCTTACTAGAACCAGGAAGTATGACCATATTAGCCCAGTTCTGTCAACACTGCACTGACTGCCTATTAAACATCGCATACATTTTAAAATCTTGCTTATTACTTACAAAGCACTAAATGGTTTAGCTCCCCAATACTTGAGCGAGCTCTTAACACATTATACTCCATCACGTCTACTGCGGTCTCAAAATTCTGGCCAGTTGATAATACAGAGAATATCGAAATCAACTGCAGGCGGTCGATCCTTTTCCTTTTTAGCTCCTGTAGTAAAGTTTGTTCGTACGGGAAGAAGGAGGCGGGAACTGGCGAACATTCAAAAACTTTTAATAAACAAACACAAAATAAAATGGCGGCGGCAGCCCCTCGCGGCCGACTGCCGCCTACATACAAACACAACTGAACATAAAATGAAAATAAAGGCTGCAGCCCTTCACGGACGACTGCAGCGTACACGTAACAAAACGTAAATAAAACACAACACAAAATCCAGGCCTGGTCCTCTCTCGTCCCTCACTGTCGTCGCTCCTCCTTTATACTCCCTCACTCCTCCACGAGACCCGAGATCGCTGCAGCGCGCAGCTGGCGCTCATCCTCCCTGATGAGCACCGCCTCGTCCCGCCCTCACGGTCCCTCGACCTTGCTGAAATCTGGAACAGTCTTCCTAGCATTGTACGGGAAGCAGACACTCTGTCAGTTTAAATCTAGACTAAAAACACATCTCTTTTCTGTGGCATACACATAAAACACTTTTTCAATGAATTGATTGTTAGGCTGCATTAACTAGGTCAGCCGGAACCGGGAACACTTCCCATAACACCGGATGTACTCGTTACATCATCAGAAGAATGGCATCTACGCTAATGATAGTCTCTCTGTTTTATCCCGAGGTTTACTGCAGTCAGCCTGATCCGGGCCGTATCCAGATCAGATGGTGGACCTGTGCCCAGAGAAGACCAACGCATGACCCTGAAGTGTCTGCAGAGACTGTGTCAATTAGACTCCCCTGAAATTGCATCATCGACACGGCATCCTCAATAAACCCGTCTCCGGCGTGATGACTCCGATTGTTTGAATATTACAATTTAATAATTCTTAAATCGATATGTCATCCTCAATAAACCCGTCTCCAGCGTGTTGCCTCAGATCCTTCGAATATTCCGATCTATTATGAGCTCTTACCTGTAAAGTTGCCAGAATAATAATCATACGCTGTTTGTTAATTGGCCAGAGGAGAACTGGCACCCCGACTGAGCCTGGTTTCTCCCAAGGTTTATTTTTCTCCATTAGGTCACCTGATGGGTTTTGGTTTCCTTGCCACTGTTGCCTCTGGCTTGGCGTGCTCAGTTGGGGACACTACATTTTTCTACATTTTTCAACTAAATATCCAAATAAATCTAATTATTAAACTAAATTAACCATATAAACTAAATTACTAATCTAATTACTGATCTAAAGCCCACACTGTCACTGTATGATAATTTAAATGAACTGATGACATCACCTTTTTCTCCAGAATGGCTATACAGCTGAATAAAATTATGTTGCATTATTTTCCTGTTTAACACTGTAAAGCTGCTTTGAAACAATCTGCATTGTTAAAAGCTCTATATAAATAAGTTTGACTTGACTTGACTTGACTTGAAGCGTTATGAATCAGTGAGTTGAATCCTGATTCGGATCGCGTGCCAAACCGCCAAACTGCTGAAATCACGTGACTTTGGGGATTCAAACCACTGAATTGACTCACTGATTCATAACGCTTCGAAGCTTCATGATGCTGTGTTTTGAAATCGGTCATCACTATATAAGTCGTTATTTAGGGTTTTTTTGCGCACAAAAATTATTCTCATCACTTTATAAAGTTATTGTAGAACCACTGTAGATGGACTTTGTAACGACGTCTTTAGTATCTTTTATGGGTCTTGAGAGTGTAAAGTACATTGTGCCAATGGAGGCCTTTCTGAGTCATTGGATTTCAACTAAAATATCTTAAGTTGTGTTCCGAAGATGAACGGAGGTCTTATGGGTGTGGAACGACATGAGGGTAAGTAATTAATGACAGAATTTTCATTTTTGGGTGAACTAACCCTTTAAAATAAATAGTTCAAGACAAAAGGTTTCGGCTAACAATAAGAGGATATTTTGGGGAAAAATTCGGAAAAAAGTCCCCCCCTCCTCCCTCTCCATACAATAAAATCTGATGTGCTTTGTGTTTAAGACAAAAAAGTAAAGATTTGGAATGATATTAGGGTGTGTAAATACTGACAATGTTTGTTTTTGGCTGAACTATCGCTTTAACACAACAAAATCCTTAATAAATACTTAAATCCAGCCACCCACAAACACGTCTGTGCAGCATTCTGGGAGAGATACCCTATAATTGAGGTCAGTCCCCCTGTCCATGCTTTGATCCCTGATCATAAAGCTTGTGAATCAGTTATACCTGTCAAAAGCCTTGAAACCTTTATGGCTCAATAATGATCTCTTCACATAATCCTCTCAAATTATTACCAATCAAGACGCAGCAAGCTCCATCCCATCCACTCAGCCTAATGGAAGGACATGCCTACAATGCTAGGAAATGAGTTTTTTTTATTAATCTGTGTAACAGTGACCCATACACACACAAATATTAATAGTATCTAATCAAATTTGAGTGACAATCATCAGTTGAGTAATTCAGCCTTGGATTGCAGAGGGTATTGTTTGTGTGTGTGTGTGTGTGTGTGTGTGTGGTGAGGAAACATGTTTATAAGTCATACAATTTTTTTTGTTTGTTTTTTTAAATGTAGAAATGCATTTTTGTGTGTGAGAGAGAGAGAGAGAGAGAGAGAGAGAGAGAGAGAGAGAGAGAGAGAGAGAGAGAATACACTGTAAAATGTTTTTTTTTCATAGTTGTAAATAAAACAAAGAATATTGGAGTATGTTTTAAAGGAAAATCAATTTCAGTCATTTACTATTTCAGTTTAATTAAATTTTAATTTGATGTGTTAAGTAGCAGTCTCTGCTAGTAAATTGTGAAAGTTGCCTCTAAACAGAACACCACATGCTTCTCTCTGAGCAGTTTAAATGAGAAATACAATGTAATTTACATCTTTACTTCAGCTCTAAAGGGGAGAAAATGCCACACATACAGATTCCCCTCTGCATCAGTCCTGCCAAAATGTAAAGATGTCACTCATTTGTAATTTTTTCTCTCAGGTTCAGCTCGTCTCTCACTCTTTAGACTAACACGTGTCTTTTCTCCATCCCACTTGCAATATAACAAACCAATACAGCTTATTGTTTTATTTTTTTTTTTAATTCAAAACAACTCCACCTTGCTCCTCACTTGTCTTTCCATGGGTCTTCCCTCTACCTACACACACACACACACACACACACACACACACACACACACACACACACACACACACACACACACTCATAGGTGCAGCTTTCTGTAGTGTGAGTCAAGAATAAAGGTGTAACACCAGCCCACCCAGCCTTCAGTGACTGTGTCTCTAGCAACACTGTGTCTGTGGGAGGCCTGATCCAGGAATGGATAACTGGTAGGTGAGGAAAGGAATCTCTGTGAGGATCCTCTTTTTTTTCTTTTTAGTTATTTACAGCATCCACTTTCAAACAACTCCTCCTAATATCTCTAGGGCTGCATTTAAACCCATACGGAAATGCAATATATGTACGCATATGAAATATACATATATTAAATATATCCACATAGAAAGTGAAAACATATATGTACATATATATCTGCCCATATATAAAACCTATTAGAAAATGGAACAATTTCATATATTGACATATAAAACTAGCCCATATATTTTATGTATGTATGATACAGTATTTTATATATATGTCACATATATAATTATCAATATACATGACATATATTTCTTTGTATATATGTTCAATATACAAACTACACATATATGCATAGCATATTGCTTGCATACATGTTACATATATGTCCCTAATATAGGTTTTATATAGTCTTATTATATATTTTACATTTAAAATGAAATATATATATAAAATATATTTTTGATAAATGTATATGGAATATATAAATGACAGATATATATATATATATATATATATATATATATATATAAACATTGTGTGCACATATATTTTGAACATATATTTTGTTATGTTCTTATATTGTGTATATTAATTGCTAAATATTTTGAATTAATGATGTAAACTAAACAAATGTAAAAAAACATGCTTTCATTAATTTCATACATTTTTTAAATATAGGTTATGGATGTGTACTTACACACTTGCAATGCAATACATATGACATGCCTAATCCTTAAATGTTAAACGGTGCAGTTAGCAAAAAATAAGTAAAACAGTAAAACATTTAAAACAGTTTTAATTTAAAAAGAAAAATTAAGCTGCGCAAAATTAAAAACACTTGTTTAATGAAATGTGGATTGTGTAGACTTGTTAAAAGTTCAAGCTGTACAAATAAGATAAACAAGGAATGAATAAAAAAGGAAACCATACACTGTAAAAAAAAAAAAAAAAAAATCATAAAAAGAAGGTAAATGACTGGCAGCTACGGCTGACAAACAAAAACCATAAAATGAAAGTAAAATATCTTAATTCAAATAAAGTGCAAAAACAATAATTTTACAGAAATTTACATTAAAAGTTTTAGTGAAAAACACTGTTATTTTACAGATTTTTTTCCTTTTTTTTTTTATTAAGATATTTTACTTTAATTTTACGGTTTTTGTTTGGCTGCCAGTCATTTACCATTTTTTTAACAGTGTAAAACTGTTATTTTACTGATTTTTCCTAGATTATTATGATCAAACACCTTCAATAAAGTGACAGTACTAAAAATATACAGTACTGTTATTTTACAGATTACAATAAAAAAACATTCAATAAAGTGTTAAAGTTACAGTTTTATTTTGGAAGACAAAATAAAGTCTGTAAAACAATACACAGGGCTCCAGACAAAAAAAATAATTAAGGAGCCATTGGCTCCTATAGGGTAAAAAACCAGGCGCCAAATAATTTTTTAAAGAGCCACTTTACAATGAACATAAATTTTTTTAATCACTTACTAATGGAGACGTAATTAGCTGTATGGGCAACTGTCAGTGCTTGTTCTTTGATTTCATCTGCAATGCATCCTACAAACTCAGCACATGCTGTGTCGCTGTCATACGTTTTGCTCACATCGAGTCCGTTTTTCTTCATAAGCAAAATCTGAGAGGTGAATTTAGTGAACGGCAGCTCTTCACATGCTATCATATAGGCTGCGTTAAACTTCATTTTTAGCTCCGTCCATTCTTTTTCGTCACGCAGTTCGCATGCACGAGAAACTGCACGTGCTAATGGTGTAGTCTGTGGAGCACTCTTTGCGATAACGTGATCACGAGCATTTTTATGCTTGTTACTATCGGCGTGTTTTCTCACAGTCTCTTTTTTGAAATGGTTGGTTCCTGTAATGAAGTCCATTTTCCCCGCTATTTCTTTACCCGCTCTTGAACAAAAGTCACAAAACATTTTCTGTGACTCGCGATCATACCTTAGCCATGAAAATTCTTGAATCCAAGACGTTTTGAAATGTCTTTCGACAACAACACGGCAGTGTTAATTTTGACAGCATATTTTGATTTAGTTTTAGTCATAGTCTTTTGACTAAAATATGCCATTTAGTTTTAGTCATATTTTGGTCACCTGAATTTTTTTTAGTTTTAGTCTAGTTTTAGTCGACTAAATATCATAAGATTTTAGTCGACTAAATATAAGATTTTAGTCGACTAAATCTACAGTAGATTTAGTCTACTAAAATATAACGAGTTTAGTTAAATTGTAATACATTAAGCATTTAAGTATTACATAACCGACTGTCACTTGAACTGACATTTTGACATCATTTTGTTTTTAACATAAAAAATTCACAAAAGAGCTCAATTCACTTTTTTGTTTGTTTTTAAAAACATCTATATAGTTTGTATCTAAAACAGAAAAATGTTGTATTTCTGTTTTAGTTAGTAGCCTATATCATGTTAAGCTAAAGATTCAAATAACTTTTTTTATTTTTATTTCAGTTAACATTTATTTAATTTTAAGTAACAAAGATTTTTTTAAATGGTTTTAGTTAACTATTATAACCCTGATACTTTATTTAATATGAGTTAAATACTGGTCTTTCCTCCTGACTATGAATTAAATGGGAATGAAACTAAATACAGTTTATTGTGCAAGCAAAAACGAATATATAATGCGTGACTTTTAGTTATAAACCAGCTGGAAATACACCAGGACTCTTATTTTGAAATGTCTGAGCCTCTATTGTAGTTGTTGGAGCTCATTCAAGTTCAAATGAGGAGATAAAATATGCTACAATCGTCTAAAACGTATTACTATATAAACATCGTAAAGTAAACATTGTCATTATTCATCAGCATTAGTTCATAAACAATATCCTGGCATAAATGTGTGTTATTCATTGATTGTGAGCCGCTCTGGAGCGCTGGATTGGGGATGCGTGACGCCCGTTTCACACATACTCCGTCTGCAGTGCGTATGCGGTGCGTATTTTTTTCCGTACCCATGTTAACGGATTACAGCTTTCACACTGCGCGCGGATGCTGTCCGTCAGTCCGTTCCAGGTGCGGTGCGTCTGCAGCAGTCCGGCGATCGTTTCCGTACCGAGTCTATTTTTTGCTGTGCTGCACTGCGGAATTAAAGTGACAGCACATTGTTCGCTTTAAAATAAACATGTACTGACACGAAAATCTAGTAATTTTACCACAGATGTATGTAATTTAAAATATACTCTGTTTCAAAGTCAACACATGGCTTTTTTTCTCGGGTAAAGCAAGGAAACAACACCTTACCTGGCATTTAGGTTAAAAATTGAAATAATGGAGAGCACGTAACGTTACGTTCCTGGAGGTGGAAAAACAAAGGTCTTTATGACCTGCTTTTAAAAGGGTTTAAAAACGAAAGAAAAGACGAGAGTCGGCTGTTTCTATTGTAAGTTTCTAATTTAAAATGTTTATAGGCTATAAGTTATATTTCAATGTTTTGCCACTTGTGTGAGCTAAAGTATAGGCTATATAAAGTTATATAGGCTATATAAATATAAAGTAATGAATTGAATAAAACGTTGTTTAAATGTACTACGTTAAAACGTGACATCTATGAAAGTGTAAACAAAGAGAATCGCAATTCTGACAAGCCATGTTCAGTAACAACTTTTGGATTTGAAATAAAAATAATAATGAATAAATGCTGTGTTTGTGGTATACAACCGCGGATCAGTTGCGCGCTGCAAACGCAGCATATATGAAAGAACAACAGCGCGTGCTGCTCCTGCACCGCATACGCACCGCAACACGCACCGCATACGCACTGCAGACGGAGTATGTGTGAAACGGGCGTGAGCCGTGTTCTCCAGCGGTTAGATCAGCACGTCCAAATCAAATGTGCGCGGACATCAGTTCTGACTGGATCTCTTCCCTAATCGTCCCTCCCTAACATTTTCGTCACGTTTTTATTTGTTGACGAAAATGACAGTTGATTTTCGTTATAGTTTTTGTCATCTAACACTAGTTTTTATTTAGTTATCGTCTCGTTTTCGTCAGTGAAAAAAGGTCGTTGACGAAAATTATTCGTCAACGAAATTAACACTGCTACACGGTGCGCATTGACTGACATGGAAAGATCCTCTGTGTCTCTGTCCTCACTCGCGGGTGTGCTGGCACAGCTGCTGGAGCCTGCTTTTTTAGAAGCAGGTGTGTCATCACCGTTGGTGCTTGATGAGGATTGTTTGAAAAAGTCCGATATTTTTCGTTTTGACATGGTGTTTATAGCGCGGAAAGATGAGGCTCGATTTACCCGTTCCCAATCACATTTGGCGCTCTATCACAGTGAAACTTTCACGTGCAGCATCTCATTTTACTACGTCAACACAACAATTGATGTGATAGGCTACTCTTCACAGAACACGCACATTTTATAATCATGATATGTAAATTTGTATGGTCGCCAGTGGCGATCTCTGCAAAAATATCACTGGCAAATTAATATTTTTAGTCACAAATGCGACCGTTTTAGGCGCAGTCTGGAGCCCTGATACAATACATAATACATTTCAAATACAGATAACAGTGGAACAGTTTCATCAAAATTTTTAAGTTGAATAAAATTTCAAACTGAAAAAAATACAGAACTGATACATTTACAAGATTGTCACTGATTCACTATTGATTCTAAAACTTGATTATTCAGATGTAAATTTATGTAAACAAATTCTTCAGAGCCCCCAGGAGGAATTGAAAAACTAAAAATTGCATTTATCTTATAAGTTAAGGTTACTAATATCATGATGAGGTTATGATTTCACCTCATAACAAAATAACAAATTGTGCCATTTACTGTTAGCTTTGTATTTTCCAAATAAATTATATATTGTTTTCCTCTATATTCAACTGAGCCCCGAAGGCTCCATATAGCTCTGATAATATATATATATGGACAAACATTTACCTTTTAATTCAGAATCCAAGCTATATAGTGTAATAAGAAATATAATTCAAAACATACAACAGGTCCATGATTCTGCTCCAGAAGGGACAGACACAGCAGATAAAGAGCAATCCTCTTCCAAATCTCCAATAATCATCTGGATCTGTAAAAGAAAGAAAGAAAAAGACATTGATTCACTAAAAAGTCCTTAAAAAGGGAGGATTTTGTTTTTGGTGCTTTCCTTTAAACAACATTTGACATTGAGATATTCTGGCTATATGAACACAGAGTCCGCTCAGCTTTGAGATGGTTATTGCTGATTATTGTCCATAACATTTGGTCTAATCTAATGTAACTTGGTTACCAACATTATTCAAAATATTTCGTTTCACAGAAGAAAGTCATACAAGTTTGATAAGACATGAGGGTGAGTTAACGATGAGGGAGTTTTGATTTGGAGTGAGCTATGCTTTTAAACTCAAGGTACGTTTGAACCAGAGTTGTGTCTTGGTGCTGAGTTGCCTGTGTTCACATTTCCACACACATAAGGCTACTGAACAGTATTAATGTTGGAGATGACATGAATACTCACTTCCTCTGAAGATCATGTGGCAGATTTCCATTCCCAAAACTTCTGGATCATGAGGGGGGAAGAAACATACACACACACACAAATGAATATTAATTTGTTTGATAAAACATTAATATTAATTATCAACTTACTGACAGAGACATGGACGTGCAAAATGTACTCTCCCAGGGCTGCGTTTCCCAAAACCATCGTAAGCCTAAATTGATTGTAGCACCTATTGGTGCCAATTGTTCTACGATCAACTTAAGCTTACGATGGTTTTGGGAAACGCAGCCCAGGTCCATACAAAAACAGTAGATCCAAAATCCTGGTTTGCCTATAATTCTTCAGAGTCCAAGAATGGCGGATTCCTGTACTCTCTGTTGAACATAACAGTGTTCTCAGATTACTCATTCCAAAGCTCCTTTACTTTTTATGACAAGCTTGATCTTAAAACTAGCTTAAAACTTGATCTTAAAACTACCAGTAGGGATGGGCATTAAGACCATATTATTCTACATACATGACATTTTATTTCACAATAATGATATCACAATATAGTTATTTTATAGCTATTTTATTAAGAAATACTACTGCTTAGTCTTCACTGTATGATATTCTATGCATTCTTAAAAACGCAGAAGGCCTTCTCTAGTCTTGTTGTTTGATTCAAATTATGAGACGGCAGTTTATTAATCTGCTGCCCCTTTAAGAACAGATGCACAATGACACGCATCCGGGTTTCCCCACGTTAACTTGAACTGTTTAACTCTAACATTACTTCAAACATAACTGACTGTTTAAATCAAGTGAAATACCTCACATGACAGGGATTTTGAGATAATTGTATGCATTTCACCGAAAGGATAATTGATTTCAGGATCGCTGTCTGAGAGAGGCGGCTTAACATTACTCTTTATTCTCTATTCATACATTTTTGTACATTCATACAAAATGTCAATAACTGTAAGTAACGTTAGTACAGTGCTACGCGGATATATTTCCATTCCGCGATATAAAAACGTAACAGAATTGTAAAATCTCTCACTATATTCATCATAGCGCCCAGAACTAGCTTAACAGTATTACAACATAACAAAACACAGAAACAGAATATGTAAATTATTCGCGATTAGCATATCACTTCAATGCACTATATATTGATGTGACAGTAGAACAAATATAACGGGATTTATTTACCTTCTGCCGTCTGTTGTCCGCCATTGGTAACTTAAATGTCTGTTCATATTCATGTTTTCCGTTCTCAGTCGACATCCCACAATCAAAATTATCCAAAATAAGATTTTAACAGATGTAAAATGATCCATGTAATGCCATTAATGGACCGACAAAGCAGTCCTGTTGCAGATTAGAAGCCGCACCCGCGACCGCGAGCACTCCAACGTCAACGGGTGTATTTTCAAACCTGATCGTTCGTTAGAAGGAGCACACAGCTGCCTGTCATTGGCCAGATTTCTAGATGACGTTCAGATTGACAAATCACGCTCAAGTGAACACGGAAAGACAGCAAATAACCTTGTAACTATAGAAATAACTTGTTTTAAACTAAAGTTAGCAAATGTGTATATTTATATTTATTTGCTGTTATATTTAATTCATTGGTCAAGTGGTGTTTTGTGGTGTGGGCAGAGGCTTGAAAGTTTCAACCTGGAGAGCAGTGCAGATTTGTACTCTTTAAAAAACTGATTATTGTTATATATTTAATTTGCAATATAGTTTGTTATATTTGTATCTAGAATTACAGTTTGAATGTAAAATACACCTACACTGTAAAAAAAAAAAAAAAAAAAGTCAAATGACTGGCAGCTACGGCTGCCAAACAAAAACATAAAATTAAAGTAAAATATCTTAATTTAAATGAGGAGAAATCTGTAAAATAACAGTTTTCTCTCAAACTTTTAATGTAAATTTACGTAAAGTTTTTGCACTTTATTTGAATTAAGATATTTTACTTTAATTTTACGGTTTTTGTTTGGCAGCCGTAGCTGCCAGTCATTTACCATTTTTTTTAACGATTTTATTTTTACAGTGAAACTAATAAGATTTACTTTAAAATGAGAAAGAATCATGTTAAATTGTTAGTATGGACATAAACCATTAATATAATGACCTAATATTTTATTACAGATTAGTTCTGTAATTTTACATACATTTGTATGTAATTTAAGAAAACAGAAAAATACTGTATAAATAATACAGTAATTTCCCTGTATAAAAAATGAGAATGACTGTGATTTGTCATTAATGATAAAATAATGGTCAAGTTGTTAATTTACAGATATTTTTTGTAATTTTACATGAATTTGTATGTAATTTAGGAAAACAGAAAAATACTGTATAAATAATACAGTCATTTTCCTGTATAAAAATTAAAATTACTGTAATTTGTCATTAATGATATAATCCTTAAAATAACAGTCAAGATGTTTATTTACAGATATTGTTTGTAATTTTACATAGTTTTAAACATAATTCCAAATTACAGGAAAATACTGTAAACAATTTAGTTATTTTCCGTAAAATTAGGATTTTTTTTTTACAGTGTAGGCATATAAAATGTATGTATGTTGTTTAAATAAATGGGCATATATAAATTAAACATATCGGTGACATATATGGTCATAACATACAATATTATATAAACAATAGTCATATATATCGTATTAATATATGTCACTATACTAATTTAATATGGAAAATTTATATATGTTATAAACTTATATCAACATATATCTAGAGATATGTATATATGTGATAGCAATATATTGTCTTATATTTAGCATATATGACGGCGTCATTTGCGATATAGGGACATATATGTCATATATTACATTTCCGTATGGGAATTGAGGGAGGCTGGGAAGCTCACATTTAGCCTACAACGTGCTAGCAGGTTTTATTATAGGTAATGCTAATTATTAATGAAGCTGCCACAGAAAAAGGTCTACTTGTCAATGCTTTGAATTAAGTTAATCAAGTCACAAACTAAAAGGAATTGACCAAGAACAACAACAAAAATACTCACAAAGAGGGAGTTTAGTGCTTTGGTGGGACTGTGAGTGGTAGATACTGAGAGGAAATTCCTCTATCAGTGATTCACATACTGTACAGCTTTGTCTCTGAGGGGCCTTTGCTTTAGGCTACAACTGCTAAAGATGAATTGTACTTTCACTGTAAAAATCATGTTAATGACTCTCTGTATGACATTGTCTAAGACCTGAAACACCTGAGAGGTTGCTTTCCTGATCCACTCTGTGGATTTTTTTCCCCCTTTCATGTCTTACATGATGAGAGGAGGAGTAGCACTCGGTTGTCATTGACTCAGACATATGTTCTGTCCCATGTTACAGACTGAGGCAGTGAAGAAGAGGAGGGAGCAACACAAGGCAGAGACATAACAAATGAGATAGTGGAAGTAGAACAGACAGCAGAGAGAGTGTAATTTCTCCTCCAGCTCACTTCACAGTTCAGTTCTCTGTCGAACCCAGAGAGGCTTCTGCCAGGACCAGCCCCCGTTTTTGTAGCTCTGCTTGCAGACAGACCCCAGAGAACACAGGTATAAAAAGAAATGATCCACATTTCAGGGCATTATTGCACGAGAGCTTTTTCCACAGCCACAATGTTTTTGATATTTTGTTAAAAACTAAATTCTGCTCATTCAGGCTGTAGTTTAGCAGACAGATCATGCTAGAGCTCTCACTTTTATTGTAATTTATTTGAATGACTTTTAACCAGCTGCTCTCAAGGTGATTTCTTTAGTGGATGTATGACGTCAGTTCCCCTCAAGTTCACACAGGTGTCCTTGAAGAGTAACCGCAGGTGTGGTTCATCACATTAATATGAACATGATCCACTAATATTCGACAACCAGAAGGTGATTGTGCTTCTTTCTTTCAAAAAAGTCACCTGGTTTGATCTTTTATTATAAGGAAATGACATTCAGCCAAGTAAAGCAATTGTGGCATAACATTTCATTTCAACAGTCCACTTTAAACAGTCTACCAACCATAAGTTAATTTGTATTTACATATCAATTACCTGTCATTAGACTGTCTGCTTAATATCTACTTTAACACTTTATTGTGATGGTCCCCAACAGAACTAGGGGTGTCCCTGACTAAGCATTTATATAGTCGATATCAGAATTGTCGAGTCTTGCCTATGGTCGACTAATAGACACATTGCATGTGTGTGTGTGTGTGTTTGGGTATGTTTCAGAGTATGTTGAGTCTGAGTCAAGACTGAGACCAGAGAGGGTTGAGTCCGAGTCGAGACCGAGACTAGAGAAAATCCACAAATAACATTAGAACTCAATTTGATTAACTTTTTAGTTACGGGGGGCGTGCACAAGAGTGACTGCCGAAAAATTGCTGCCTTTTTAATGCAAAAGTGTGAATGTGCAGGAGCGAGAGAGGGCGAGCGGCCTTCTGTCAGACAAATTTGGGTTGAGATGCTAAGTGTGGAGACTGTCAACAGTCATTGTATCTGTATTCATTTTATTATTTAATTAAACAAGATTTGGTTTTCTCTGTGACACTTTTGTCCTACTTTGTAAACAGTAAATATATTGAAATAACACAGTTGAGACAAATAATGTAGCAATGTGACTTTCTGAAAAGTGGGATCATTACAGGTGGATGGCAGGTGGACACAAAACATAAAATAAAAGTGAGCGGGCGGGTCGCGGGTGTGGGAGAGAACCTGGCAGAAGTCAGCATTAGTCTCAAGTCATACACAGTTGCACATAAGAAAATCACCAATCATTGGACGTGTCAATCAAACATCAATTTAAAGAAATCTTAACATACAGTAATAATCATGAAATATTTTTAATGGGACTCGAGTGAACACAGGAATAAGTCCAATTCCTAATATATTCGAGTACGAGTCAATACCAAGTCACAATGCACACGATAAGACCAAGACCATTAAAATATGGTCTCGAGACCGAGTTCAAGACAGAGTCCGAGTCTCGAGTAGCTTCTACAGCACTGGTTCACACAGAAGTCCTGGGAAATTTGGCTTTAGCAGTAAATACACAAATATGCTGTTCACACAACAAAGTCATTCTGGCTTTTTACCGGTAAGAGACCGTTCACACATCAGAACCAAAATACAGGTAAATTCTGTGATGTCAGTCATCTTTAAGCGATGCGCCACTGTCTTCATTTGCCTACATGAGAAGCAGCGCTTTAGTTTCACTATTTGTTCACTTTGACAACATATTGTGACGTCTGAGTGAAAGGCATAAGGGGGTGATCAAACAGAAGGCGTTTTTGCTCTTAAAAACACGAGATGGGCATAATAGTAGCTATTCAACTGCAGAGCACAACTCTGAGATTGGTAGTCGAATCAGGCTCCTCCTATCGAAGCATTGAATATTCGAATATCGAATATTTAGGGGTTACCCTTACATTATACTGACTATAAAGTAACTGCAAGTACATGTCAACATATTCTACTAACCATAACGGTCTACTAAAACTCTAATGGGAGTTAGTTGACATGTAGTTGCAAATTCATAAGAGTTAGTTGACACGTAGTTACAAAATTATAGTTAGCAGATTTCCTAAGGTGGACTATCGAAATTAAATGTAACCTAAATCTAATTACAATTGTAGTGCTTACTTACTTACTAAAGTCCCCCGTCATGATATGCTGCTGGTAATAGGTGGAATGAATGCTAAGGTTGGAGCTGACAACAACTGTGATAGAGTAATGGGAAGCCATGGTTGTGGGGAAATAAATGACAATGGCAGCAGACTCGTTGACATGATTTTAGTAGGGGGGAAAATAACTTGGTAACCTTTTCAGAGTGTAAGGTTATATTAAATTTTACAACTTTGTTGCCATGACACAATGCCTAAAACTCTAAAATGACCATAAGAATTCCAACAACTTTACATCTAAAAAAATGCACAAACATTTTAACAGAATAATCAATGTAAGTGCTTTCATAAAATTGTAATCTTCCATTTACTTCCACTGTCTCATCGTAATCTTGAAAAGCATTGATGAGTCCAAATTATTTTTATGGTAATCAACGTTATGCTACAGATGTCGGTTGAGCTTAACCTGAAATGTTTCTTTAAGTGTGCCTGAAATGTCGGAATACTTTATGGGTGTTCTTTTATATAAAAAGCCTTTCAAATGCTGTAAAATAAGAAATAAGCAGCAAGGTTCCCCCTTTTCCTTTGGTATCATTGTTATGCAATTACAATAGCCACAACAATCAATAATCCACATGTATACACAACTATAATTGCTCCATCCCATGTTTTTTAATGCTCTCTACCCGTCCTCCACATTTTTCAAAGCAGAGCACTTTACTTAGGTTTATTAGCAAGTCCTCTTGTCTTCTCTGAAGATGGATAGTATTGCTTATCATCCTTTTTGTTGGGCGTTTGTCTTGGTTACGTGCACCCCTTGGTTAGTGTGCTACTAATGACCTTGAGATGGGCCCCGCACAGCTATACATCAGTACAATAGGACCTCCCTCCAAGCGGCTAGCCAGCTAACGTTGTAGGGATTTATCACACCCTACTAACATGCGCTAAGCCATGCAGCAGTGATTCATTTAGCTGCCAGATTGACCTCAGGTATGCCGCCTGCCCACCTGCCACCATCTTAAAACAAACAATGACTGCTTCACACGTGTCTTCATTCTAAACCCCATCCCCACTATCTCGTTGCGATGGAGTCACAAGAGCTCGCTTCCAGTAGATATTGACTGCTCTTTGCGAGGTGTGAGGTAATTGAGAATATAACACATTAAATTGGATGGTGTTGTGGCTAGACTCTCCATCTGCAAAACAAATAATTGCAGGTCAGCTGGAGGACAGTAGGAGTCGAATGCGTAGTACACTAACCATTAATCACACTTACCCTGAGTCCTCTACTGGCTGAGCCTTTAAATGGGATACATGCGCAAAAATCCACACAGCACCGCACCACGAAAAGAACAAGGATAAAATAAAATGCTAAAACTAGGGCAGAAGTTGTGCAGATGAAATTAACATTAATGCTCAAATGGTTGCACTTTGGGGGACCTGAATTAGATTCCCAGCTCATGGTCCATCCCATCTCGCTTTTACTTCGCTTCCTGTTCACTCTCCAACTATCAAATCTTTTGGCAAAAGTTGCAAAAAAATTGGTAAATGTGTAAATGAATGTCTACCAAGAAACACTTTTCACTATTATTTGATTTTCAATTGATGAATAACTGCTGCCATTATCAATAAATAATATTATCTACACATGTAGTGATGTGCCCAAAGTTAAATACCTTATTCAGAAAGGCACAAATAAGGACTTCAAGCAAGATTTGTAATGAACATTTTGTCAAGACAGGCCAACATCAAACATTTTCAGGACAAACTTTGATGTTGGCCTGAGAAAGTCTGGCCAAATGATTGAAGGAGTTTTGAATTGAATTTTGAAGGTTTTAAGACCTGCAGTTTATCAAACAAACAAACAAACAGACAGATATTCTGGATGGTTGCTCGGGTGTTGCTATGTGGTTGTTATGGTACTTTGGTTGATTGCTTGGGTGTTGCTATGCAGTTTCTAGGGTGTTCTGGATGGTTGCTAGTTTAACCCTTAAACGCATACCTCAGGTCTTTAGTGACCCATCATTCACTTGAACTAGAAATCCTTGAAAACTTGAAATAGCACTGCGATTTACTGCAGAGCAACTACTGAACACAATCAAATATTATTGTCACTGACACTTGATGGTGAATCTGATGAAGAAGCTGTCAGCGATCAAAATATCGATTTTGAAGATGTTGAAAATGAGAATATGTTTGAGATTGCGAATATGAGCCAGATCCTGAATGTACTGGGAAATGAGCTCTGACGAGGACAGTGATGATGGTATAAAACATCTGCTCAAACTGAACCCTTCCAAGCTCCAAAAGGTAACAAAATATGCTTTATTTTATTCTCTTGTAATTGTTACTCTAATATCAGGAGAGTTTTATTCGCGACAGGTAGAGATCCATCCATGTTAGACATAGACCTGGGTCGCAAAAGACCCAAATATGTAATAATAATTGGCAAAACATTCATGTATTTAAGGGATAAATTGGATGGTTGTGTTACAGTCTACTTTTAGCATGTTGAATCTGCGGCTAAACCCGTCGGTGAGGGAGGTCACTCTGAACAGATGTTCAGACCTTTACACATGAAGAAAAATGGAAGTGACAAAGCAAACAAACGACAAAGCCAAGAGGGCACACGCAAAAAGGTTTTTCTCATTTTTTATCTTCATTTCATCTGTGATCATTTTCTTTGAATCCATCTGTGGTGAGCAAGATGTGAAAATAGTAAATAAGTGCTGCTTTGTTTATGGGTTGATATCCACAGTCCTCTTCTGATTTCCCTTTTTAAATGACGATTACAGTCCACTGGGACCTTCTGGTATAGACAGGTTTGTCCTCTCATGCAGGTGCTAGTTAGCCATTGGCTGTAGTTTTTTGCGGTGTGTTTAAGCTCAAATGTATGGCTCAGATGCACACCAACCAAGAAGTGCACATAACAAAGACAAACGCCCAACAAAACGGATGATAAGCCATGCTATCCATCTTCAGAGTAGACAAGAGTAGTTGATAAGGGCAGGAGGTCACTAGGAAGCTGGGTTGCTACTAGTATGTCTCACAAACCGAAAATCTCTGACTCTTCTGTTCAGACAGGGGAGCCCCAAATTTAGTATTGTTATTTTCTTTCTTATGCATGGTATTTTTATTTTGTATATTGGGATTATTCCATCAATATTTTAATACCTTTTCTATGTAAATCACTTTGAATTACCATTGTGTATGAAATGTGCTATATAACTAAACTTGCCTTGCACAGACTGTAAATAAATAAAACAATTATATACAGCCGGCTTGTGCAAAATTCTGAATTTCAGAATTGGCCTCCATTCAATTCATGAATTGGAATTTGAATTCAATTGACTCGACCCCACAGAAAGTTGAATTTGAATTTGAATTGGAATGACAGGAAGTGGAATTAAATTCATGTCAATTCTGTAACGATTATGGTCGCAGACATTGAATGAATCTTCCAAATGATTCATTAGATTAGCATCCCTTTCACAAAGCCCTGATTCAGCTCCAGACCCCAGGAAATCGATCATTTATCAAGAGGCTCCATTCTGCCTAAGGCTACCACTTCTATATATCCCAATTACGTGATTTCCTATGGACTTTTGATCAAAACTTCACAAAGAGGACAAAGACTCGTTGTGATCGCAAGACAAAGGAACAAACAGATCTTTGTCTTTTCAATGACCGGTAACTGAACTCCCAGCGACACAGTTTAAAACTCAAGCAAACTCCTAGAAAATGTTACATACTAGATTGCATAAGATCACATGATTATTGGACTTTCACTCAAATAGCCTTCGACATAGTTTGTTAGCATGTTTACAACTGATACACGTGACTATTATGCATGTAGATCATTCCCAAATTCATGCAATTATGTAACTATTGAATGAGTGGATCAAAAGACACCGTGTTTGATACCCTTGTGCTTGTATGGATATGATAAAACAGATGAGCTGAATGAAACCTTTATAGAATTAATCATGTCCTTATAGTAAGAAATTAGGTCTAACTTTACTCTCTGCTTAAGAGCAGGAAATTAAAGGAACGAATCTTATGGGAGGGGGGAGACCCAGTCACCCCTGAACCCTAATTGGCCAGAATCCATCCAGGGGATGGGCAAGTTTTTGAGTTTAACCTCTCTCACAGACGAAGAGTTGTGTTCAGTGTTGTTCGCGAGACATTCACCGCTGGGTGTTCATGCGTGTTCGCGCGGTGTTCACGGGTGTTCACGTTCTGTAAATTGTTCAGTCAAGAGCTGTTCGCAGTGCGATTCCAGAATCCGCCAAGGCGACGATCGGACGATCGTGGCAGACCATCAAAGAAAATGGGTTAACAGATTTCATTCAGGCCATCTGCTCTTCTCTCACTTTCCTTTCTTTTACTTAAAGTTTATTTTCTTTCCGTTAAGTCTCGGGTTCTGTTAAGTTTCGCGGCAAAGTTACTCAACTAGTCTCCAACAGCGACTTCAAGCAACGCCCGCAAGACTTCCATCCCGCCAACACGCCACGTGATTGGCTTCCCAAGACGTCGATCAAACACACGACCAGACCTTCAGCGAATCAAAGACCCGAGGGAACCCCTCTCCAGCCAGGAGGAAAAGGGAATCCCCCTTGCCAGATGACACGCGAGACACAAACGCAAGTAATACCTCTAGATTTCAAGCTGAAATGGTGCATTAGATTAAATGTAATAACCCCGCCTAAGAAACGATAGGAGGATAAATTACTGATCAATGGTTTCTTCAGGTCATGTGTCATAAATGTATATTGCTTGGGATTTCATAATTTCTCTCTCTTAAACTTATTCTTTCCTCACTTTCTTCCTTTCTGCAACGTATGAATGTGCGAGTGCGTGTGTTTATGTTAGATATTAGTTTGATGTGTTAGAGTAATCAATAAAGTTTCATTTGTAGTCAAAGATAACTGTTCTTGTGTTATGTGCTTATGAATTTAATGTCTTGAACTGCCGATCTAAGTTACCTGGCTGTTAAATAGTGTTTCACTATTGTACGGATATTAATATCCGCTGCAGAGTTGATATTTGCGGCCCGTTCAAATGAACGCTGGAAGAGTCATTTGCACGGCTGTAAAATAGACTCGCAAAATTCCCTATGAATTCATTAATTCATACATTTGAGCTACATAGACTTGTTTCCCTTTAACAGACTCCCCTTTAAGTTCTTACACATCGGTGGACGAATAAGTTAAGGTGTAAACATTAATTCTGAATTATTTATAAATTATAGCGTAATTCGAGTCTCTTTTATTTTAATTCAAATTCCCCGTTGAGTTATTATTTTATCTGACTCATTGTCGCTACAATTCAAAGAAATTCCACACAGTCATACAACAGAAAGAATGTGTTGAATCACACATACATTCAGTGTAAGGAACTTTGGAAATGTAATTGCTTACTGTTATAAGTTACCCGATATACATTTGGTTTGGATTACTTTATTTGGATTACTTTATCAATGCAAAGCAATTTCCTTTTAATTTGATTAGTAACCATTTGAATTACACATTTTACCTCAGTAATACAACTAAATATAATTACATTAATTTTGAAATTTAATAACATAATTTCATTACACGCATTCCCCCCAAATGTTGTTTAATTAGTTTTGTTCCAATGTTATTTTTTATTTCAAAGTATTCAAATAACACAAAAGTTGTTGTAAATGCAGTTATCATTCATTCCAATGCAAAACTCACAGAGAAACACTGTTGCATCTAATTCTCAATGGCTCCTCAAATGTTCCATCATGTTCCACAAAGTTACAATTACTATAAATCAAACTTAATTGTTTGTTCTGTGAGCTTTTAACATTCATTTCTAGGGGAAAACATTTCCTGTTAAAGTAATCTGTACAAGTAGTTCAAACTAATATCATTTATAGAATATGTAATGCAATCATATCTGACATATACTGTAAAGCTTCATTATTAAACACTTGACTTAAAATATGTTTATGAATTTCTTTGAATTTTCAACTTCCTTTAATTCAAATTCGAATTGTAATTCTAGATCCAGTTCCCTTTTGAGGGAACTCTCACTGCGTCGGAACGACATTTTGGGGATACTCCCTAAGCATTAGCGAATCTGAAGTCCGTATAGAAACTAGCCCCGGCGCATTGAAACGGCAGTTATTGCTCTTCAGCATTGCGCTCTGTGTTCAAGTCTGTCTATTTATTGTTGTCTGTCCCAGAGAGTGTGTGTGTGAAAGTAAAAAGAAAAGAGAAAAGAAAATATGAGTGAGAGAGATTACAGGCAGTGTGTGCATCCTTGCCCACGCTTTATATCTGGCTCGGATGCACACCTGCTTTGTGTGCATTGTTTGGGCGTGGAGCATTCTCGGGCGGCTCTCGAGGGAGCCACCTGTCAGTATTGTGAGCTGCTCCCGCTCAGACTGCTTTGCTCTCGGCTGGCCGTATTTGATGAGGGCGGCCAGCCTCGTGAACCTCATGGTTCTGGACCCGCGATTGCTGAGGCAGCATGGCGTCGCAGATCATGGGGTTCACAACGGGACTTGTCAGAGGGTTTTGGGACTGCTGTGGCACTTTCCCAATCCTCCTCTGACAGTTCCGATGATCTTCCTCCCCGTGTGGAAGCCCGCGCTGCGGCTTCTTCCCCCAGGGTGGAGGATCCGATGCTGATCCTCTCTGGTTCTGAGGAGCCGAATGAGGGTGGCATCGGGGCGGGTGGAGAAGCAGGAAGTATGTCCTCGCTTTATCCACCCGCCCAAGAGGAGCTGGTCGAGGTGTTGACTCGTGCGGTGGCCAAATTGAACATCGATTGGCCACAGGAGGTGCCGGAAGTCCAGCCACCAAGTAGGCTGGACGACCGGTTCCTTTCTCGCCGGGTTCAAGCACCTCGCCGGGGCTTGCCATTCTTCCCGGAACTACACACCGAGGTGTGTAGATCCTGGAAGAAACCCTTCTCCTCGCAGGTTTCCAATCCCCCAGTGTTGGATTATTCTAATGTTCTGGGGGCTCGCGAGGCAGGGTATGCCTCGGGTGGAGGAGGCTCTAGCGAGTTATCTTTCGCCCGAATCTGCATCGTCCCTCAAAGCCCCGGTATTGCCCACCAAGCCCTGTCGGGATACCTCATCCTTGGTGGGCAAGGCCTATATGGCGGCTGGGCGGGCTGGTAGTTCCCTGCATACCCTTTCCATCTTGCAGGCCTACCAGGCCGACCTCCTCAAGGAGCTCGATGAGGGTGAGGGTCCCTCTCCGGAGGACGTTTTGGAGCTGAGGAAGGCTGCGGATTTGTCTCTCCGCATCACCAAGGAGACAGCCCGTGCTGTCGGCCGTTCTATGGCATCCTTGGTGACTGTGGAGAGGCATTTATGGCTGAACTTATCGGGGATGAAGGAGAAGGACAAGTCCTTTCTCCTAGACTCCCCGTTTTCGCCTTCGGGTCTATTTGGTGATGCGGTTGAGGCCGTTGTCGCCAAATACCAGGAGGCGAAAGGTCAGTCAGCGGCCTTCCGTCAGTTCGTCCCTCGCCGCTCAGAGCCGGGGAAGGCGGCCCCTAGGGGGCAGCCTCAGCCGTCCACTAGCTCCTCACACCGTCAGCTGCAGAGGGAGAGCGTCGCCTCTAGAGCCCCTCCTCTGGGAGCTTGGCAACAGAGACGGCGTTCTCTCCAGCAGACTCACCAGCAGCCTTCCGATGTGGAATCCCGCCGTCTATGACGCTTCGGGCCACATCGATTCGCACACAGAGAATCGTTCCCAACTACTTCCTGCCGGTCATCCCCTTCAGGGGGTTGGGGACGAGGCTCGTGTAACACCAAGGCCAGTGGGAATCCTTTCCGTATGATCAGGGTAACGCGCAGATGCCTTCGTTCCCTAGTTATATGGAAGAAACTTTGGTTTCTGTCCCAGGGGCCGGTGTTGGGAGCGTCCTGTTGCCGGGGAACCGTTTCAACAGACGCCTCCCTCACCGGTTGGGGCGCGGAAAAGGAAAGGGTGGAGAAGTATCTCCCTACGGCGCCTGGCGCTAGGATACTCAAGTCCTAGTTGTGCCCGGTCGCCGGCTTCACACTAGGGCAGGCGCTACCCTCGGTGTGGGCTAGTGGGTACTCGTTCCCTAAAATGTCGTTCCGACGCAGTGAGAGTTCCCTCGAAAGGGAACGGCTCGGGTTACGTCTGTAAGCCTTGTTCCCTGAGAAGGGAACGAGCACTGCGTCGCGTCACCACACCTCGGCACACCTGGAGCGCATGCTTCAGAGCAATAGCTGCCGTTTCAATACGCCAGCTCCCCTTTTATACTTATACACGCCAATCAGATTGGGCTAGTTTCTATACGGACTTCAGATTCGCTAATGCTTAGGGAGTATCCCCAAAATGTCGTTCCAACGCAGTGCTCGTTCCCTTCTCAGGGAACAAGGGTTACAGACGTAACCCGAGCCGTTTTTTTACATCAATTCAAATTCAAAAATTTAATTGGAATTTCGGAGTCATTCTCAATTCAGTTCTGAATTGTGCACAAGCCTGATATACAGTACATGGATTATAAGGCATATGGAAACTCTAAGGGGAGTATTTCTAACTAATGCTTGATTTAAGCATCATGGTCTATCCAAATACAGAAAAAGATTATTTTGTCATTACAAAAGATACAAATACATATACACAAACTGCACTTTAAAAAAAGCCATTTATCTCTTGCTTTCTGCAGGCAGTAATATACCATGCCAGGCAAATAGCACTGAGTTTTATGAATAAAGGCACCATGTGTAATCAGTCTAATTCATACAGAAAGGGGGTGTGTTTGAGCTCAAAAGAATGACAATGACTTAATTTATTGTGCTGTACAGAATTAATTAAGGGTGCTTAGCAAACAGATGAAATAACGCCCACAAATGTGATGCAACTATTTTTGAATTTGCCTCTGTCTCTCGCACTTTCCATCCCGTGGGTCTGATGTAATCAGTACCTGACGCCGGTGACTCGTGTAATACACTTGGCAGGTCTGTAACTGAACACAGTAATGGCAGCTCTACGCCTGACAAGACAGGAAACCTATCAAGCGACTTTATTGATCACCTGCGAATGGAGCCACAAGGGAACAAGGAGAGAGGTGGAAACGCTTGAAAGAGGATGGCATGAGATAAGAAAGATGGATAAAGACTTGACAGGAAGAAATAAGAGACGAGGCAGAGAGAGTGAAAGAGTTGCGGTGTCTTGATTAGCTGCCGCACGCTTTCTTATCTGAACTATTTTTTGTATTGTTGTCTCACACAATAGTGTAGTTCTTATTTCAGTCCAATATCTAGTAGACCTGCTTTTAAATGCCAGGGAGAAAATTCACACCTGCGTTTGATGCTAAGAAAACAAGGTTTTTTGGAGGGTATTTATAGGTGAAACACAAAATGTTATTGCATTGTGTTTGGACATTTAAGTCACACTTAAACATTTATGAATGTCATTAGCTTTCCATCCAAAGTCTCGAATTTAACTTGTGTGCAAAATTGGAATATTGCATAAAACATTTGCAAATAAAGAACTGTTTTCCTACAGTGAGTCAAAGAGAACAAAATCGTGACTTCCTGATAAACTGCCGCCAAATATCATTAAGTGGGTCTTTTTTCATATAATAAATTACTTTTGCTTCAGAGTGCGCAGACAAAACACAATAAATGCATGTTATCTTGATTTTCAAGGCAGATGCCTGATGTTTGGGAAGGGAACATAGCCGTGTAAGACAGTTCTGGGAGGTAATTATACCAAACCATTTTGACGGATTTTGCTAAGGCATTTCAAATGACCAAAGCAACATTTTAGATTCTGTGCAATCAAATTGTGCCTCTAGTTAGCCGAGTTATCAACTCACATAAGACCTATTCAAATGGGATTCGTTTTAAAAGGGTAGATGAAGTAATGTCATTTTACCACAGGATGTCTGTAATATTAATGACCAATTCACACATGATAAGAAATCTCAGTAAAACTACCAGAATTGGGAGGGTGTAACATCTGAGGGGTTGAAATCCAGATAAAAGTGAAAAACTGCAAGGAGGAAAACCCGAGGCAAACAAACTGGTAGTCCCGCAAGTCTTTATAGATGGTCTGCATAAGAACTCTTCACATAGGCCTACATGCAAAAGAGTATAAACAAGAAAAAGAAAACACTCTGATAACACTACAAATCAAAGTGGAAAACATTATCACATTAGTATAGTGTAACAGCCATATACATACTGTATATACATAGATGCATCATTAGTGGCCGTTTCGATTGGCAACTATATGTAAGCCGTCCGCCATTTTGGAGCGGTCTGTAAACATTCAAAAGCAAGTTGACTGAGCATCTGCAACCCTAGTTAGACACATATGAATATCTATATATGAAATAGACTTCAGGAGATGATTTTGCTAAACTAACACAATATAAGACGAAGGCGTAAGCTGGCATGAAATTAAAAATGTACCACAGTAAAGTAAAAGCATCATACCATAGTAAAAACATGTAATATTGAGTTAATACATATAAAAACACAAACCAACACATTCTCACCTGTAAAAGGTTATCCTTTTCTTCAGGAATTTAAATCTCGGCGGTTTCACAACCAGAAGCTGCGCAATGTTGTGGCATCATTCATTCTAACAGTGACAACACGCTGACCGCTGCAAGATGGCGGGCACACAGACGTGTCTTGAGCCATCGAATGTGGCATCTGCGTATTAATCTATGGTAACAGCAGTCAGCAGTAGAGCGGCCATCTCTCGCTTCACTCAAGCATTCTCTCTCTATTTGTGCGTGCGCACTCACATAAGAATGTCTCAGTTACGTATGTAACCCTCGTTCTCAGAGGAGGGAACGGAGACGTAACGTTAGTGACTAACGAATGGGGGTTTTGCTTAGAAGCCAATTACTTTCGAGGAATTTAAATGTGCCCAATGGCAGTGCCAATGCCATGGGCATGCCGAATGTGCATGCGTAACTCTGCCCCACATCGTGGGTATATAAGGAAATACGCTGGCAACATCGCATTATGTTACTGCTGCGGAGCCAAGACTGAACGTGTTCCAGCAGCGGAGGTGGCAAAGGGACATTACGTCTCCGTTCCCTCCTCAGGGAACGAGGGTTACATACGTAACCGAGACGTTCCCTTTCGTTCAGTCACTACGACGTAACGTTAGTGACTAACGAATGGGGGTCCCAATACAGTGATGCCACTCGGCTGTCTTCCAGTGCCCTGCGTAAGTGTGAGTATCCTGTCGTAAGACTAGTATGGACGAAGGACTCCCACTTATCACAGGATTACCACGGTACACTGGAAAGCATATTCCAGTGGAGATATGCCAGAATGCCTACCCGTAGGGAGGACTTAGAGAGTACACATATGACCCACTATAGGCTGCATATGGGAAACTCTGGGGTACCAGCCGAAGGTGTATTTTTAACCCCTGGGGTGGCAGGGACTTGCAAAGGGAAAGACACCTGCTCACTGAGGAGGCTTACGGCGGAAATACACGTGTGGGGGTCGCCGGAGGGGAACCATGCACACAGGGCACCTGGCCGGACATGAGGGTCTGGGCTCGAAAGGGCAGACTTACTGATGTCGGCGTCGACAGTGCTGGAGGAACTCAGGGCTTCCGGGAAGCTCACCTGAGGAGAATATCGCACGTATCCAGTCCGTGGAGTGGAATGGCGAGCAAGCGAAGACACCTGAGCCTGGTCCATTACCGAGTACATAGTCGGACACTGGCTCCACTTGGAGATTGTAGAATCTGGCGAATGTGTTCGGTGTCGCCCAGCCTGCAGCTCTGCAGATGTCTGTTAGCAAGGCGCCAAGCGCTAGAGCCCAAGAGGAGGCCCTCACCCCAAGGGGACATGGTCGACCTTGCTGCTGGTAAGCCAAAACAATGGTGTCCACTATCCAGTGAGACAACCTCTGCAATGGGAAGAGTTGTGGGAGGCAAACAGATCTACCTGTGCGTCGCCGAACTGTTCCCAAATCAGCTGGACCGTCTGGGGATGGAGTCTCCATTCTCCAGGAAGTGGCTGAGACCGTGAGAGCTTGTCGGCTGCACGGTTCAGTTCTCCCGGGATATGGACGGCACGAAGGGACCTCAGGTGCTTCTGACTCCATAGAACGTGATGGCGGGCGAGTTGAGACATACGGCGGGAGCGTAGACCGCCCTGGTGGTTGATGTACGCTACTGTGGCCGTGTTGTCTGACCGGACTAGTACGTGTTGACTCTTCAGCAACACTCAGAAGCGGTGCAGGGTGAATCGTACTGCCAGCAACTCGAGGCAATTGACATGCAGGTGGCGCTGGGGTCCTGTCCAGGAGCCCGCGGCAGCATGTCCATTGCACATGGCACCCCAACCCGTGGCAGAGGCATCTGTTGATACAACAACATGCCTGGAAACTCGTTCTAAGGGCACACCTGCCCGTAGAAAGCTGAGGTTCGACCACGGGGTGAGTGTCTGAAGGCAGGCCTGAGTGACTAGGACCCTAGCATGCCAGACTGCCACGCCCATCTCGGGACTCGATCGCGAAGCCAGTGCTGAAGCGGTCTCATATGTAGCAATCCGAGCGGCGTCACCGCGGCTGCAGATGCCATATGCCCCAGGAGCCTCTGAAATAGTTTCAGTGGAACCGTACTCTTGCTCTCGATTTGACGAAGGCAAGTCAGCAGAGACTGCACGCGCTGGCTTGTAGGCTGCGCGCACATGGCGACCGAGTCGATATTAATACAGAGAAAAGAGATCCTCTGCACGGGGCAAAGTTTGCTCTTCTCCCAGTTGACCCGAAGGCCCAGACGGGCTAAGTGCTGGAGCACTAGGTCTCTGTGTTCGCCAATCTGCGCTCGAGAGTCACTCATTATGAGCCAGTCATCAAGGTAGTTCAGGATGCGAACCCCGTGCTGCTGGAGAGGCGCAAGGGCTGCCTCGACAACCTTCGTGAAGATGCGAGCTAGCCCGAATGGGAGGACCACGTACTGATATGCCCGCCCCTCGAAAGCAAACCGTAGGAACGGTCTGTGTAGAGGTAGGATGGAGACATGGAACTAGGCGTCCTTCAGGTCGATCGCTGCAAACCAATCGTCCGGACGAACGCATTCAAAAAGGCGTTTCGCTGTCAACATCTAGAACGGAAGCCTGTGAAGGTATAGGTTTAAGATGTGCAGATCCAGGATTGGTTGTAACCCACCGGTTTTCTTGGGTACAATGAAGTAGGGGCTGTAGAACCCAGACTTCATCTTGGCTGGAGGGACAGGCTCGATCGCACCCTTCGCCAGTAGGGTGGCAATCTCCGCACTCATGACAGGGGCATTGGCCCGGACCATAGTGCAGCGGACTCCATAGAATCAGGGAGGAGCCTGCACAAACAGAATCGCGTAGCCGCGCCTGATGGTCTTCGCGACCCAGCGGGACAGTCCCGGAAGCTAAAGCCAGGCTCCCAGGAACTGCACCAGCGGGGTCATTCGGACCACAGATGTACCCAGGGTGGGGCAGTGAGGCAGCGTTACCGGCCCGGACATGGGAGGCGTTTGGGCGTCCCGGTATGGGGGCACAGTTAACGGCTGCGTCCTGACAGAGGAGACCAGGGAAGGACGCGCGTTCCACTGGGGTCTGCTCTGAAAGGAGGCTGGCGACAGAGAGGAACGAGAGCGGCGTGGCCGGCACACACTGCCCAGTCTCTGGTGGCTCAGGGATGGGAATGTCAATTCTTTCAATTCTTTCCAGGCCCTCCACCGGGGAAGAAGTGGCCCTGCTGCCATCTCCTGGAAAGAATTTCCCATCCCTGAGCCATCCGTCTCAGGAGCGCTGCTTGGCCTGGCATTTAGCGGGACGCGGGACGGGCTGAGCGGACTGGGGTGCCTTCCTACGGCATCCTCCACGACCCGGCCCGGGTGAAGGCTGCTGCTGGGGCCGGGCGGGGCAGGAGCCTTAAGAGGGCGCCCTCGGCGGCGAGCAGGCTGAGGCGACTGTGCCGGCGGCTGGGTGGAGGCAGCAGCTGGCCGCCGGTGCAGTATATGTTTGATGGCCTTAGTCTGCTTCTGGGTGGATGAAAACTGTTGGGCGAAGCTTTAAACCGTGTCGCCGAAGAGGCCAGCCTGGGATATGGGGGCATCGAGGAAGCGTGTTCACTCGCTGAATCACATATCAGCCAGGTTTAGCCACAGATGTCACTCCTGGACCATAGTTGTGGACATCAACTGACCCAGGGAGCGTACGGTCACCTTCGTCGCCCGGAGGGCGAGGTCGGTGGCGGCATGCAGCTCATCCACGAGCCCTGGATCAGCTACACCTTTGTGCATGTCCCTGAGCAACCTGGCCTGGTAGACCTGAAGGATTGCCATGGCATGCAAAGAGGCGGCAGCCTGCACCGCAGCTCTGTACGATTTCAACACCAGGGTTGATGTGAATCGACAGGCTTTGGAGGGGTGCTTAGGATCACCACGCCAGGTCGAAGTGCTCTGAGGACACAGTTGCACCGCAACAGAACGTTCGACTGTGTACCCATTGACCGCGGCCCCATCGAGAGTGGAGAAGGCAGAGGAGGCCGCCGAACGGTCGCGGGAAGACAACGGGGACTTCCAGGACAGCGCAACCTCCTCATGCAGCTAAGGAAAGAAAGGTATTGGGGGCGGGGACTGATGGGTGTCAGCGCGCGGCGCCCCCAAAAACCAATCATCGAGCCGTGAGTGCTCAGGACAGGGGGACAGGGTGGAGGGTTCCACTCTATCCCAAGACTCGCGGCTGCCCGAGACAGCAAGGCTGTCAGCTCCGGGTCCGACTCGGGCAATGCTGGTGCGCCCGAAGGCGGTAGCACAGCCGAGTCATCATCCTCGGAGGACTTACCTTGTGATGCGGCGACTGACATCGCATCATCCTCCGGAGCGCCAAACGAGATGTGCGGGGGGGCCGGAGCCGGCCGCGCGATCTCCGCCTGAACGCTCGCGGGTTGCGGAGCGCTAGAGGGGGGTGTGGCCCGAGGCATGAGCGTCGGAGCTTTGTTCCACACCGTCACCCTCAGGTGACCCTGGCCACCAGCCAAAGTACCGCCTCTCGCGGAGACGGTAGATTGGGGTGTGACAGACAAAGATCATCTCTCTTTACGAAGATCATCCACGATCACCACCACGATGGTCATGTTCCCGCAGTGGGAACATGACGCATCCACAAACGCTGCCTGAGCATGCTGAACGCCCAAGCATACCAGGCAGTGATTGTGCCCATTGGAAGATGAAAGCAACCGGCCGCACCCAGAAGTACACGGACGAGACATCCACGTGCCACGCGCAAGCTCTTTTGTGAGAGGAAGCTTCGCAGAGACCCCGAAGCGCCCAGGGAACACACACCAGCTGTCTAGCAGACCACTGTGCAGATCAGCAGGCAGGAAGTATGTGATCGCTGGAACGCGCCGTTGACACCAACGCCTCTGGAAAGCTGCTCGTCTCGAAGGCTGACAAAGACTCAGTTAGCAGGCTTGAAGGAGTGAAGAGATACTCTTGGCTCCAAAGCAGAAACATAATGCGATGTTGCCAGCGTACTTCCTTATATACCCACGATGTGGGGCGGAGTTACTCATTGGCACTGCCATTGGGTGCTGTTAAATTCCTTGGAGGTAATTGGCTTCTAAGCAAACCCCCATTCGTTAGTCACTAACGTTACGTCGTAGTGACTGAACGAAAGGGAACAGTGTGCATACAATAACGTACGCCACAGAAGAAGTCATCTTAAAGGCATTTTAAAATGGTGACCATTACAAGGGGTAACTCGATTTATGTACCGTTGTTTAACTTGTCGTCATGAGCATTTTACTTTGCTTTCTGATATCACGTGCGCAGACACACAAGGTCCGTTCAAACGATTTCTTTATTAAAATAATTAAATTATGATTAGATTCTGTTGGTAATAGGCACTTAAAGCTAAAATATTTGTTGTGCCTCTAACATGTGCTTTTGACCTTCTTTTTGATCTGAATGGTATGTGGAAAACTGCTCGGGTTACGACTGTAACCCTTGTTCCCTGAGTAGGGAACGAGCACTGCGTCTGGTTAGACACTTTGGGGATACTCCCTAAGCACTAGCGAATCTGAAGTCCGTATAGAAACTAGTCCAATCTGATTGGTCGTGCGTGATGACGTCATCGTGACGGCGTACCCGGAAGTATAAAGGGCGAGCCGGCGCATTGAAACGGCAGCTATTGCTCTGAAGCATGCGCTCCAGGCGTGCCGAGGTGTGGAAACGAGACGCAGTGCTCGTTCCCTACTCAAGGAACAAGGGTTACAGTCGTAACCCGAGCAGTTCCCTTTCGAGGGAACTCCCACTGCGTCTGGTTAGACACTTCGGGGAACGAGTACCCACTAGCCCACACCGAGGGTAGCGCCTGTCCTAGTGTGAAACCGGAGACCGGGCACAACTAGGCCTGGATACCCTAGCGCCAGCACCGTAGGGAGAAACTTCTCCACTCCTTTCCTTCCGTGCCCCAGCCGATGAAGGGAGGCGTCTGTTGAAACGGTTTCCCGGCAACAAGACGCTCCCAACACTGGCCCTTGGGACCTTACCGAGGGTAGTGCCTGCCCTAGTGTGAAGCCGGAGACCGGGCACAACTAGGACTAGGGAAACCCAAGCGCCTTTGGCGCCCCAGCCAATGAGGGAGACGTCTGTTGAAACGGTTTCCCGGCAACAAGACGCTCCCAACACTGACCCCTGGGACCTACCGAGGGTAGTGCCTGCCCTAGTGTGAAGCCGGAGACCGGGCACAACTAGGACTGGGGAACCCAAGCGCCTCCTGCGCCCCAGCCAATGAGGGAGACGTCTGTTGAAACGGTTTCCCGGCAACAGGACGCTCCCAACACTGACCCCTGGGACAGAAACCAAGGTTTCTTCCATATAACTAGGGAACGAAGGCATATGCGCGTTACCCTGGTCATACGAAAAAAGATTCCCTCTGGGGGAACCCCTCGGTTTCCAACCACCACTGTCAAGGTCTCACGTGCAGCAGGTCAAAAGGTCTCCCTTGGACGCTGCTGTACTGAGCCCCAGCACTCAAAAGTGCTTCACAGTGAGGTCTCTTATCCGCCGTCACATGAGGCGGGGGATGTAATGCCTGAAGAACCAAGGAACTGACCAATCCTAAGTTCCCCGGTTCATCCGACTCCAATGGTCCGAAGGGGGCCTCAGCCAGCCTTCGAAAACCACTGCCAGATCCCAGGTTGGGAATTTCTGGAACGAGCCACAGGCCGCATCTTCCCAGCCCCACAGGTTAGCTGTACAACAGGGGGTGTCTACCCGAGCCCATCACCCAAAGGAGTGTGGAAAGCCATATGGCAGCCACGGACACCCTGAGTGTGGACGGGGTTGGACCCGCAGAGAAGCGATCTTGGAGGAATTCCAGCACTGAAGCCACCGGCCAGTTAACTGGGTCCACCTCACGCTCCCTGCACCAAGTGGCTCACCACTTGGAGCTGTACAGTCTCCTCGAAGATGGAGCCCTGGAACTGAGTAAGGTCTCTATCACCTCTGCCGACAGGCCAGTCTCTAGGTACCTGACCCCCTCAAGGGCCAGACCCAAAGACTCCAAATCTCAGGCCGGGGGTGAAATATTGAGCCCCCTGCCTGAGATAAGAGATCCCTCCTCAGAGGGATCTGCCATGGAGGACCTGCCAGCAGCGCTATGATGTCCGAGAACCAAACTCGCGTCGGCCAACGGGGTGCTACTAAAAGTAGGCTGACCCCCTGTTGGCGGACCCTCTCCAGAACTCCCGGGAGCAGAGCAATCGGGGGGAATGCGTACAGACGCAGCCTCGGCCACGTCTGAACCATGGCATCCAACCCCAGTGGGGCTGGATGCGTGAGGGAAAACCACAGTGGACAGTGGGACGTCTCGCGAGACGCAAACAGGTCCACTTCCACTGGGCCGAACCTCTCACATATGGCCTCCACCACCTCTGGGTGGAGTCGCCACTCCCCGGGCCTCAGCCCCTGCCTCGACAGGATGTCTGCTCCCTGATTTTGTACCCCCAGGACATACATTGCCCTGATGGACAACAGTCTCCCTTGGGACCACAGGAGAATTCGATGCGCCAGTCTACAAAGAGGGCGCGACCTCAAACCCCCCTGATGATTCAGGTACGCTACAACAGACGTATTGTCTGTTCGTACCAGGACATGATGGCCGCAGAGGTCCGGGAAAAATCTCCTCAAAGCTTTGTAGACCGCCATCATCTCCAGGCAATTTATGTGCCAGGAGGAATGACGGCCCTCCCACGGGCCCCTCGCAAAGCGGCCCTCCATGACCGCGCCCCAACCAGTGAGGGAGGCGTCTGTTGAAACGGATTTCCGGCAACAGGACGCTCCCAACACTGGCCCCTGGGACAGAAACCAAGGTTTCTTCCATATGACTAGGGAACGAAGGCATCTGCGCGTTACCCTGATCATACGGAAAGGATTCCCTCTGGGGGAAAACCCCTTGGTTTTCAGCCACCACTGGAGGGGTCTCATGTGCAGCAGGCCAAAAGGTATAACGTTGGATGCTGCTGCCATGTGCCCCAGCACTCTCTGAAAGTGCTTCACAGTGATGCTGTGGCCTAGCCTTATTCGTGAGACCATCGCCAGTATGGTCTCGACTCGCGCGGGAGACAATTGTGCCCGCATCGTAGTCGAATCCCATACTATCCCTAGCAACGTAGTCCTCCGGGACGGCGTCAACACGCTCTTTGCTGTGTTGAGTCTCAGCCCCAAACGCTTTATATGGGCCAGAACGACATCTCGATGCCGAACTGCCATATCGTACGACTGGGCCAATATGAGCCAGTCGTCGATATAATTCAGTACACGGATGCCCTGGAGTCTCAATGGAGCCAGAGCTGCATCCATGCACTTTGTGAATGTGCGTGGGGAAAGAGCTAGACCGAAGGGAAGCACTCGATATTGGTACGCCTCGCCCCCGAAAGCGAACCTCAAGAACTTCCTATGACATGGGAGAATGGAGATATGGAAGTATGCGTCCTTTAGATCTATCGTGACGAACCAGTCCTCGAACCGGATCTGACTCACGATGGTAGGAATCGTGAGCATTTTGAATCTGAACCTCCTCAGAGACCGATTCAAATACCTCAGATCAATAATCGGACGCAACCCTCCATCCTTTTTAGGAACAATAAAGTACCGGCTGTAGAACCCGGACTCCCTCTCCGGCGGAGGAACACGCTCTATGGCTTCCTTTGCCAGCAAGGATATTACTTCTAGTTCCATTACCCGAACCCGCTCTGGTACCACTGCGGTCCAGTTCAAACCCCTGAAACTTGGAGGAGGCTGACCGAACTGCAGTCTGTAACCATTCTCTACAGTACGCAGGACCCATGTAGAAATATTCGGAAGGCATTTCCATGCGCTGAGATAATCTACTAAGGGAACCAGCCTCTCGAGGCTGGCGTCGGGTGTTACACGAGCCTCGTTCCCAACCCCCTGAAGCGGATGACCGGCAGGAAGTAGCTGGGAACGATTCTCTGTGTGCGGACGCGTGAGCTGCCCAGCCGCAGGTCTTTCTAGAGGCGGCTGGAGCAGCCTGCGTTCGCGGGAAATCGATGTGGCCCGAAGCGTCATAGACGGCGGGATTCCACATCGATTTCCCCAGAGCGCCCCAGAAGAAGCAACCTCGATTGCCCTTCTGCGGGGGGGACCGCTCTTAGAAGCCCTGCCGCAGCTAGGGCTTCTTCCCAGCAGCCCTCCGCGCCCTGAGTACGTTTCTCAAATCGCCTCTGGGAGCAGAAGACTGCTGGTGAGTCTGCTGGAGCGTGCGCCGCCTCTGTTGCCAGGCTCCAGGAGGAGGGGCTCTAGAGGCGACGCTCTCCCTCTGCAGCTGACGGTGCGAGGAGCTTGTGGACGGCTGAGGCTGCCCCCTAGGGGCCGGCCTCTCCGGCTCCGAGCGGCGAGGGACGAACTGTCGGAAGGCCGCTGACTGACTCTTCGCCTCCCGGTGTTTAGCGACCACGGCCTCAACCGCGTCCCCAAACAAACCGGAAGGCGAAATCGGGGAGTCTAAGAGAAAGGACTTGTCCTTCTCCTTCATCCCCGATAAGTTCAGCCACAGGTGCCTCTCCACAGTCACCAAGGATGCCATTGAACGGCCGACAGCACGAGCTGTCTCCTTGGTGACGCGGAGAGACAAATCCGCAGCCTTCCGGAGTTCCAAAATATCCTCCGGAGAGGGTCCCTCGCCCTCGTCGAGCTCCTTTAGGAGATCGGCCTGGTAGGCCTGCAGTATGGAAAGGGTGTGCAGGGACCCGCCAGCCCGACCAGCCGCCATATAGGCCTTGCCCACCAATGATGAGGTGTCCCGACAGGGCTTGGTGGGCAATGCCGGGGCTTTGAGGGACGATGCGGACTCGGGAGAAAGATAACTCGCGAGAGCTTCCTCCACCCGAGGCATCGCCCCATACCCTGCCTCGCGAGCCCCCAGGACATTAGAATAGTCCAAAACAGGGGGGTTAGAAACTCGCGAGGAGAAGGGTTTCTTCCACGATCTACCCACCTCGGTGTGCAGATCCGGGAAGAACGGTAAGCCCCGGCGAGGTGTTTGCACCCGGCGAGGAAGGAACCGGTCGTCCAGCCTACTAGTTGGCTGAACATCCGGCGCCTCCTGTGGCCAACTGATGTTTAGTTTGGCCACCGCACGGGTCAAAACCTCGACCAGCTCCTCTTGGGCAGGTGGAAGAAGCACTAATAAACTTCCTGCTTCTCCACCTGCCGCGATGCCACCCTCATCCGGCTCCTCAGAACCAGAGAGGATCAGCATCGGATCCTCCACCCTGGGGGAAGAAGCCGCAGCGCAGGCTTCCACACGGGGAGGAAGATCATCGGCACTGTCAGAGGAGGATTGGGAAAGTGCCGCAGCAGTCCCAAAACCCTCTGACAAGTCCCGCTGTGAACCCCATGATCTGCGACGCCGCGCTGCCTCGACAGCCGCGGGTCCAGAACCACGAGGTTCACGAGGCTGGCCGCCCTCATCAAAAACGGCCAGCCGAGAACGAAGCAGTCTGAGCGGGAGCAGCTCACAGTGTTGACAGGCGGCTCCCTCGAGAGCCGCCCGAGCATGCTCCACACCCAAACACTGCACACAAAGCAAGTGTGCATCCGAGCCAGAGATGTAACGTGGACACGGATGCACACACTGCCTGTAGTTCTCACTCATTCTCTTTCTTTCTTTTTAAATTACTTGCTAAAAAGAACCTTCTCACACACACACTTCTTGGACAGACAACAGTAAATAGACAGACTTGTCACACAGAGCGCTATGCTGAAGAGCAATAACTGCCGTTTCAATGCGCCGGCTCGCCCTTTATACTTCCGGGTACGCCGTCACGATGACGTCATCATGCACGACCAATCAGATTGGACTAGTTTCTATACGGACTTCAGATTCGCTAGTGCTTAGGGAGTATCCCCAAAGTGTCTAACCAGACGCAGTGGGAGTTCCCTCGAAAGGGAACACTTGAGGTTTGCCATCTTGTCTCACCACCTAGAATGCAACTTACTTCTTCAAGCACTGCCGTACTTGAAAAATGTGGATTTTAAATAGGAAATGACAGAATATTTATGTACATATTTACAGCTGGTCTATTCGCACAGGATTAGCATTACCCAAGGTAATTTTTCAGGAACTTTTTACAGAAAGTAAAATGATGTAGAGGGTAATGATTACTGAGATGGCACATTTGGAAGGGATTAAAAATCACTGAGAAGCTCTGGTAATAATTACTTTACCCCACCTCTCCATGTAAAACGAATAATTTCCGAATAGGGCTATAATATAATAGGCAAAGTCACATTAGTTTTTTTGTTGTGCATCGAGGGATTTTTTCTTAAAATGTCTTTCCATTGTAGTTTATATGTGCATGTCTTCTTATCATATAAAACAGGGTTCCTCAAATTCAGTTCAAATTCAACTGAACATAACCATTACACAGTCAAACTAAGGGGCTTTATATTAATTTAAAAATATGTAAAGTATGTATCTTTTTCACAAAAAGAAATGCTAATTGTTGTTGACATGATAAACATCAAGCTTACTGAAAGTTTACAATCGCATCAGTCTAATGCAGGGGTTTTCAAACTGGGGTCTGGGGACCCCCAGGGGTCCTCCAGAAGGTTCTAAGGAAAATTTCAGAGAAAAAAAGACCAGGCAAAAATTGACCATTTTCAATTTCCATTTCATTTCTTAATGTTTCTCTCCTTTCTTTCCATATACATACTTTCCAGAATTGTATATGTTTGCATTGTATCCATCTAGTAAGTTTTCCTCTATAAGTTTCACTATAGTCCTCTTTATCTCGATCACTGGGGTTGTGTAAAACATGACAACAAGACAAAACATGATTGTAAACATGACCAACTTAAAACATGAAACATGAACATGAACCAACACCAAACACCTGTGACAGATCCCCTCCTCTATGTGCGGCCCCTGACGCCCAAACATAATCAAAACACAAAAAGGTCTTAAATTCAAAGTCTTGGGGGGTGGTCTTGGGGGAGGGATGGTGGGCCAGGCCCGTGCAGGGGCACCGAACGGAAACCCAGGCGCAGCAAGGACAGGCCTGGGAGCATGGGTGGACCTGGACCCTGTGGCGTGGGCGGACCTGGACCCTGTGGCGTGGGCGGACCTGGACCCTGTGGCAGGGGCGGACCTGGACCCTGTGGCGGGGGCGGACATGGACCCTGTGGCGGGGGCGGACCTGGACCCTGTGGCGGGGGCGGACATGGACCCTGTGGCGGGGGCGGACCTGGACCCTGTGGCGCGGGCGGACCTGGACCCTGTGGCGCAGTAGGACCTGGATCCTGTGGCGAGGGAGGACCTGGATCCTGTGGTGAGGGAGGACCTGGACCCTCAGGCATGGGAGGACCTGGACCCTCAGGCGTGGACGGCCATGGCGGATCAGGAGCCGTGGACGGCCATGGCGGTAACAGCAGTTCAAGGGGCCATGGCGGTAACGGCAGTTCAAGGGGCCATGGCGGTAATGGCAGTTCAAGGGGCCATAGTGGTAACGGCTGTTCAAGGGGCCATGGCGGTAACGGTGGTTCAGGGGGCCACAGAGGCGTGGCCTTCGTGGCCTCCATGTACCCCTTGCCCCCCCCCAAAAAAATTTATTGGGCAGGACTGCAGGCTCGTGGGCTGGAGCGGGCTCGTGGGCTGGAGTGGGCTCGTGGGCTGGAGCATGGATGTGGGCTGGAGCATGGACGTGGGCTGGGCTCACTCCCTCATAAAAGGTTCATCATATTTGCGCGTCCTTGACATCATAAAGTTTGAAAACCCCTGGTTATGGTCTATTAATGTGGTTTCTGTTTAAATCCTTAGCATACAATTCAAAACTGTTTTGAAATGCTAGGGCACATTCTGTGCTCTATACTAAAAAAAACATTTTAAAAACATTTTTACTGAATTTAAATCTCTAGCACTTATGTAGCTCTCCAAATTTACACTTTTTAAATGGTAGAAGTGTAAAAATATTAAATATTATTAAAGAATATTATAAAAGGACCCACTTTAAATTAGGTGGTCTCCACTACTATGTACTAACATTTTACTCGTTTTAATACAATGCACTTATTGTGTACATACATGTTTTTACATTGTACTTACATTTAAAAAAATCCCTGCATGTAATTACATCTGTAATTAATTTCTGTAGTTACATTTATAATTACACTGTTGACACTTCCCTTACACCTAACCCTATACCCTAAAACCTACCCATACCACCAAACCTGCCCCTAACTTTACCCATATTCCACCTCAATCAGCAAAAGTGTGTGCAATACAATATTAACACAATAAGTACATTGTACTTATTTTTTTTATGTAAGTACATAGTAGTCAAGGTCACCTTATATAAAGTGGAGCCAGAAAAATATTAAAGAGAAGGCTAATTTATCTAAAATAACAAAACAGTGTGCATTTCATGTTCATAGATGAGGTCCCAAATTAAATTTATCGTTAATGAAAACAAAATTAAATATTTGTTTATGAAAATGCCCTGAGAAATGATTAAATATCCCTTTAACTTTGTTAACTGAAACTATGAAACCCTGAAAAACAGTCATACAGTAAAAACTAATGAAAAATTGACCAATCAAACTGTAAAACTATAAAAGCCCTGCTCATGAATCGCAAAAGGCACAGATTTGTGGTATGCCAAAGATGATGCAATCGCTGGGTTTTGCTTAAATATCCAGTTCAAATGTGAATTTTTCATGATCAAAGGATTCATGTTGAGGTGCAGCTATTATAATGTTCGCACAGTCTCTCTGGTGTAATTTTTAATGTTGTTTGTTATGTTTGGGCTCTGCCTCCACACATTCAACAGAGGGAGCATTAATCTATAAAGAGGAACCATCCCTGATTTAACACCCGTCTTCTTCCTGTTTCCAAACATTTGAAAATGGCTCCCTGCTCTGTCCCAGCATGGCTTTCTTTTGGCAGAGAAGAAAAGGAAAGACAAAATATAGCCTTTTCTCTCCTGCTCGCTTTTCACCTGAGAGAAGTCACTTTGTCCTCGTCTGCTGCTCGATGCGAAAATAATCTAGACACTATTGTGCTGAAATAGGCCTGGCATTTGCTAAAATGGGTCCCACTGTTTACAAATTGCAAATCGTTATTAACTATTGAGCAGTGACCGCTCTCGTTCATTCACCTGCAGTGAGGGGAATTTTACATGGCTGAGGATCTCAACATACAGGAATGCACATACAGTGGCAAGAAAAAGTATGTGAACCGCTTGCAGAATCTGTGCAAATGGGAATAATTTTAACTAAATAAGAGGGATCATACAAAATGCATGTTATTTTTTATTTAGTACTGTCCTGAATAAGATATTTAACTTTTTTTTTTGTTTTTACATATAGTCCACAAGACAAAAAAATAGCAGAATTTATTAAAATGACCCCGATCAAAAGTTTATGAACCATTGATTCTCAGTAATGTGTGTCGTTACCTGGATGATCCACGGCTGTTTTTTTTGTTTTGTGATAGTTGTTCATGAGTCCCTTGTTTGTCCTGAGCAGTTAAACTGCCCAACGTTCTTCAGAAAAATCCTCCAGGTCCCGCACATTCTTCAGTTTTCCAGCATCTTTTACATATTTGAACCCTCTCCAATGACTGTACGATTTTAAGATCCATCTTTTCACACAGGACATTTGAGGGACTTAAACACAACTATTAAAAAAGGTTCAAACATTCACTGATGGTCCAGAAGGAAACACAATGCATTAAGAGCAGGGGGGTGAAAAACCCATTGAATTTGAAAATCAAGGTAAACTGTCTTCATTTGTCTTCCGGGACATGTAAGTATCTTCTGTTGCTTCTGAAGGGCAGTACTAAATGAAAAAAGATATATATTTAAACAAAATGAGAATTTTGTTTTTGAGAATTTTACGCCCCATAAAGTCATAAAGGGGCGTACAACTCCATATACACTATATTCCAAGAATTTTCAGTGAATAACAACATAAAGTTTGTTTGTGTGTGTGTGTGTGTGTGTGTGTGTGTGTGTGTGTGTGTGTGTGTGTGTGTGTGTGTGTGTGTGTGTGTGTGTGTGTGTGTGTGTGTGTGTGTGTGTGTGTGTGTGTGTGTGTGTGTGTGTGTGTGTGTGTGTGTGTGTGTGTGTGTGTGTGTGTGTGTGTGTGTGTGTGTGTACAAATTGATCTGTTACTTTACTCATTGTCTCTGAACTCAGGGGACGTCCATCCGAGTTAGCCTCCCTCTGCCACAAATCAATACATTCCCCCTAACAGAGGCACACACCTACTCACATTTACACACACATGCACGGTTCCTGTTAACATCACCACATGGTGGACAGACACTTTTTCCAGGGAAAAATTCCATGAAGACAGCCATGCTTAGCAACCATAAAAAAAACTCAATATGAAAGATAATAATATGAAAGGTTATGTGAACTACAAAACAATAGGCTTATAACTAACTTGGACTATCAAATATTTATACATTATAGATTTAATATAATAGATTTATACCTCCAGCCTAAACCAATGCACAGAGGTAATAAAAATAGCAGCAAGGTCACCTTTTTTTAAAAGAAGCACTGTGCTATAAAACGTGTATACGGGCAGTTGTTACATTTAGGTGCTATTTCAAATAGATCTGAGTCTTGAACATTTTACACAAGTACAAAATATTCTACCTTTTACAACAAATGTTCTGATAATCAAAATTTTCAAGGCTACTTGCCTCCCTTTTTTACACTTAAAACGCTTAAACGCCTGATTTATGTGATGTTTCTTCTAGTAATAAACATTAGATAAACATTAACATTAATGAGCACAATGTACAAAACAATGGGTACAAGGCTAATTATCAAGTTAACAGATTACGTGAAAATTATGTAATTTTAGTATGATTTTTATTGGATACTGATGAGAAGATCAAACAAAACCTTTGTGGTGGGACAAACTAAAAGAATATTCTAAATTTAAAACCTAACCTTCAAATCCTGCATGCTAGGTTAATTTTATGTTAGATAATAGTCCGTTTTTGTTTCTTGCAATTATGCATAATTTACTGTTAATATGTAACTTATTAAACTTACATCACCTTAAAATAAAGTGTTACCAAACAAAACAAAGTGTTCTATATTTTTGGACTAGCATTGGTGTAACCTAATATAGTCAGGTTGATTGAATCATAATATTAATCTTTTGACTTAAATTTGGGGGACATTAAGGTGAATTTAAGTACATTTACACATGAAATACATTGGCAGGTTCTTTTCGTTTTTTCCTTTCTTTTTTTCCCCAGTGTGCCACTGCCAGGAATATTTTTCTGTATCACTGAATAGGCTCTTTACCAAGTTCTGTCTCAATACTGTGTGCACAAACCATGTCGCAAGGATTACCCTGATTGTGTCTGTGGCTTTCAAAAGAACATGAAGAGGGTCAGTGGGGAATTTCACCCTCTCTGCTGTATACTAAAATATGGAAAGTCAGGCTGGCAGAGGAGAAATGGTCTTGAAGAGACCTTCTCTTTAAGCGCAGGTCTGCCAGGACTCTGGCCCCAGCGGTATTCAAAGCCAGGCGCTGGAAGACAGGGTGCCTATTGAAGCCAGAATTCAGTTGTGCAACGGGAACTAAAATGTCACCCATGGGCAGTTGACTCAAAAGTTGAATGCTGAAAAAAACAGGGAGGGAGGGAATAAAAAAGGAAAGGGGAAAAAACAAGTAAATGTAGACCTGTTTTTTCTTGCTCCTGTCTCCCTAGCCTTTTCTTTTATATTTACTTTCATTAATTCTACTGTTTATGGTGACCAGGAGGTGATTGCTCACAAAATCACCCCTTCACTCTTTTTGAAATAGTCTCTCCGCAAACAAAGGCAGAGGCAGGAATAAACAAGTTTTCAGACATAAATATTTTAGCATTTAATTAGAAAGTGGTGACATACAAACAGCGCCGAAAGAGCTGAGCACGTACAAAGTCAAATGCAAATTAGTCTTAGAAAAAAAAAACATGGTAAAGAAAATTTCATTCTCCCAAAGACATCCTGGGCAATTGAATTCAGCGAAAAAAAGCTAAACGCTGAGAAAACATGCAAATGGAAAATAAAGTTACAATCTGATCTTTGCATTACAAACATTTTCTAGGTCTGTTCAAGGAAACTTTAGGAAGATTTGATACAAGCTATCATTTGATAGATATTGGAGAATAAATTGCATAGAAATGTACGTGTTGTAATCAACGCTTTGTGGAATGACATAATACTTTCTTTAACATGTCAAAAGACTTTGATGTGTTTTCCGCCTGTCAATCATTTTTCATGTTCGCAAGGCCGAATATATGGGAAGCATAAGTTACTGTGTAGTTATTGTTAAGTAAAACTAAAACTATTAACCTGTTAACTGTCACCCAACCTTTTTGAGCATATATCTGAACTTAAATAGATGTAGGCCTAATTCATAAATTCTTTGTAATACAAACCTAAGGCTGAAAAATAATAATAGAAGTTTTCATTTACTGTTAAGCAAATGTACTTAAAGCTGCAGTCCGTTGCTGTTTTAACCAGCAATGAAAATAGAAGTGTAATGATGGGAGTAATAATTGGCAACATTTTCATAATAATATCTAATATTTCATAGGAGTTAAGTTGAGTTAATTAGCTGATTAGAGTGTGGCACCAGGTGTCTTCAATATTGAACCTTTTCACAATATTCTAATTTTCTGAGATACTGAATTTGGGATTTTCCTTAGTTGTCTGTTGGTCAAATTAAAAGAAATAAACATTTGAAATATATCAGTCTGTGAATGAATATAATATGCAAGTTTCACTTTTTGAATGGAATTAGTGAAATAAATCAACTTTTTGATGATATTCTAATTATATGACCAGCACCTGTATATATATTTCACGAGTTCACACTTACATCAAATTAAATAGTGTAAAGATTATGTGTATTTGGCGTGCTGTCCGGGGGAGGGCTCCAGGCTCGTAATTTTCGGAGTAACCCCTGAGTGATAAAGATAATCTAGAACTAGACAGTATTTTATTATGGTTTGTGTTGATGTCTAATGAGAGTTTATAAAAATCAAAGTGAGGAGATGGGGTGGTGGAGGGATGTCACATATCATCGCTTAACGCATGCTATTAGTTTAAAGTCCTTAACGCATTAAAATAATTTAACGCAAATTAATTACAGAAGTACGTGAAGCTACGTCATTAATGTAATTTTCGTCACACAGTTAGATGATGTTAGAAGTCGGGAGTTTATCACAATCACACTGAGCCTGTTTGATTTGTCGTGTACATTAGTGATGTCCGGTTCGCGAACAAAATGTTCTTTTGAACCAGATCTTTTTTGTGAACCGGTCGAACCAGTTTACCAAATTGGATTGAACCGTTCCAAACAGTTTGCATCTCTAGTAAGTACTAATCCACAAATTTCTAAAGCTATTAACTTTTTTGACGTTTCTGACTCTCCCTCTGACTCGAAATAAACCAACATCCCGGAGTTATTCAGTTACTCTAACAATACACTGACTTAACCTGTTAAGAGAGAGATGATGATGATGATGATGATGATGAGCACGATCAGCTGATATACTGAGCATGCATGCAGCCTAGTAAGGGACGTTGTTGTCCAAAAGTGCAAAAGCAAAGTGGTTGATTTAGGAGGGGTTTTTTTGGTGTCTCCGTGTGGTTCTGTTCGGTATCGAAGCTTGACTCGTCTACATTTAAATTTTACATAAAATGTCTAAAATGAAAACAACCTCGTTGTTGCTCTGTACACATACTATACACTGTGAATTCTGTAAAGTTTATTTCTTTTATTTTTTCATGGAGGCCTGAAGAGTAGCCAGGGGATCTATATCACAGCACCGTGCTGAAATAACCTGAGGTGGAGCCAACAAGCTGGCGGGGATCAGGGGCAAGGGCGGAGTCGAGGAGCTATGCGACACCAGTGGGGCAGGTAAGATCGGGGAATTTGATGGAATCAGCTGAGATGATGGTGACAATAGGGTGGGATCGGGTCATCCATGATAGAGAGTGTAGTTGGCTGGAGATGGACAAACTCCATGATGAAATTGATGAGCCAGCACTCCTCAACTGGCTTATCTGAGAACTGTCTCACCGGACCTGAAACCTCACTGGATCTGGCATTCGGCTCCAGCCTCGGGGCGGGTGTGGCGACCTGGCTTGAATTCTGTGCATGGAGGGGCCTCAAGCTATTGCAAAGACACTTGAGCGAGTTGTGTTTAACCAGCTCTCTACGTTTCTTGAACAGAACAACCTCCTGGACATCAACCAATCCGGCTTCAAAAGTGGCCACTCAACTGAGACTGCCCTGCTCTTGGTTATGGAGGCACTGAGACAGGCAAGGGCGGCTTCCAAATCCTCTGTACTTATCTTACTGGATTTGTCTGCTGCTTTTGACACAGTTAACCACCAGATCCTCCTGTCAACTCTCATGAAAATGGGCATCTCAGGAACTGCTCTCCAGTGGCTCAGGTCCTGCAGGGTGTCATGGAGAGGTGAAGTGTCTAAGTCACATCAGCTAGCCACTGGAGTCCCACAGGGCTCAGTACTTGGGCCACTTCTCTTCTCCATCTACATGTCATCACTGGGATCTGTCATTCAGAAACATGGCGTTTCCTATCACTGCTATGCCGACGACACTCAACTCTACTTCTCATTTCAACCAGATGATCCCACGGTTGGTGCTCGTATCGCTGCCTGCCTAACAGACATTTCTGCCTGGATGAAGGAACATCACCTGCAACTCAACCTTGCAAAGACAGAACTGCTTGTGGTCTCAGCCAACCCAGCACTTCATCATAATCTCTCCATTCAGCTAGGATCATCAACCATAACTCCGTCCAGGACAGCCAGGAACCTTGGAGTTGTGATTGATGATCAGCTAAAATTCACTGACCACATCACTGCAACATCCCGGTCCTGCAGATTTGCATTATACAACATTAGGAAGATTAGACCCTTCCTATCAGAGCAGACCACACAACTCTTGGTCCAAGCTCTTGTTCTCTCCAGACTGGACTACTGCAATGCTCTTCTAGCGGGCCTTCCGGCATGCACTATCAAACCCTTGCAACTGATCCAGAATGCAGCGGCGAGGGTGGTCTTTAACGAGCCGAAGAGAGCGCACGGCACACCTCTCTTCATCAATCTCCACTGGCTGCCAATAGCCGCTCGCATCAAATTCAAGGCGCTGGTGCTCGCCTTCAAAGCAACCACTGGCTCTGCACCAATATACCTAAACTCGCTTGTTCAGACTTACACACCTTCCACGAGCTTACGTTCTGCCAGTGAACGACGCCTTGTGGTGCCATACCAGAGAGGCATGAAATCACTCTCACGGACCTTTTCCTAGACCGCCCCCACCTGGTGGAATGACCTGCCTATCTCAATTCGAGCAGCGAGTCTGTAGTCATTTTCAAAAAACAGCTAAAGACACGTCTCTTCCAGCAGCACCTGACCAATCAAGAATAGCACTTAACATTCTATTCATTTTTCTGTCTGTCTAATTTATTTATAAAAAAAAAAAAAAAAAAAAAAAAGTCCTGTGTGTTCTGTGTTAGATTAACTGAGACTTGTTACAGCACTTGCATACTGTAGCCTTTGACTGTTCTAGTTGCTTCTATTGCTCTCATTTGTAAGTCGCTTTGGATAAAAGCGTCTGCTAAATGACTAAATGTAAATGTAAGCTCGTGGTCCACGGGGGGCGCTGGTTCAGGCTCAGACTCTGTGGCGGGCATGGGCACCATCACTGGATCCCTTGCGGGAGGTCTCTCTATCTTTCCAGGACACTCCTTCCTGGGACAAATTGTTTTCTATGGAGCAGGACTCCAGATAGTCCTGAGGAGTCGGAGTTAACACACCGTTGTCCTCAACGACTCCCAAGGTGAGGGAGAATCTGCACACTCGATGAACAGACTGTGATCCTCACCCAACAGCAGCATCTGGCCAAGTATATCGTCCATCCTGCTCCAGAAATGCTGTTTCAGAGATTCATCACCCAAGCGCACCTCGTGATAGGGTTCTGGGTAATCCTCCACATAATCCTCCAGCGACCAGTCGTTTTGTGAAACCTCATAGTCCTCATCCATTTTGTCGGTCGGTTCTTGTGTCCAACTGATGTGGTAGTTAACAGAATCATGACGATGAAGATCAAATACTAACTTTCAATGTTAGCTTCAATGAACACAAAGAGAATACATAGACAAAGGCATAGAGCAACATAATATTAACTACTCACATACAGACGATAACTGACAATGAACTGACACATTTACATAAATATACACAGCTGAACGTAATCAGTAACCAAGGAGAATAACTAGGAGGTAATTAAGACTAAACTAAACTGAAGCACAAGAAACAAATATATAGGAATGAAAGTAACACAAAATACAACATAATCCCGACAGGAAGTTAAAGCATTAAAATGAAAATATTAACATTATTAGTAGAAGTCAATTGTTAGCTTGTCGTAATACTATTTTGACAGTGTTGTGTGTTAAACAATTGTTAAACCTGGCAGAATAATGGCTAACCGGTAAAATAATGTTAGCAGATTTAGAATATGAAAACATTTCCAAACTGTTAAAACAGAATACAATCAAGATTGAAAGACCTAGTTTTAGCGTCTCCTTTCAAGGCCTTTGTTTCATCAGCTTTGACTATAACCTTGACTACATGCCGGCCTGAATTTCAATGAGTAAGAAAAAATCATAGTATGTGTTATGCCGAGAATGTTGAGTACTTTCAAAATCAAAGTTATTTCGATATTCCACCTGTATTCCCTCATGAGAGGGTCATATGAGAATACTTGCATACCTTCTCTGCGTGAACTAATATATCACCCTTTCTGTCACACACACGCCTCTCTTTGTCAGGAAGAGCACTCGGACGCTCCGGTAGACCATTTTTCCCCCTGAGCGGAGACAGCGTGAGGCAGTTTGTCCTCAACAGTAACCTGGAAAGACTCTCTGTGGGAGAGAAAAGAAAGTGCACATTTCAGGTAATGGCTGTGAGCAGAGAGAAAAAAGAAACAGAAATGGAGGAGGGGGAAATGGGGGAAAGGAAGTGAGAGAGGAGTGCTAATCTAGGCAGAGGGAAAGCAATTTCATAGGCAGTGTTTGGAATGATGTTTTTCACAGCACTGAATCCATTTTAGAAACATCTGCAACATGAGAGTTGACATTTCTGCTGATTGGCATTTAACAAGTGCTTAAAGCGCTCTTGGTTTTCTTTTCACTCTTGTTCCATTTCCTGCTGCACAGGCTAGTTAGTGAGACTAAAAGCAGAGAGAGAGAGAGAGAGAGAGAGAGAGAGAGAGAGAGAGAGAGAGAGAGAGAGAGAGAGAGAGAGAGAGAGAGAGAGAGAGAGAGAGAGGGGTGGTGTCTCAGAGGTCAGTTTCCCATCTTAAAGTGATAGTTTACGTAAAAATGAATTATTCATGTCATTGCAAACTTTCGGCTGTGGTAAACAAAATGAGAAATTTTCCATGAAATTACAATGACTAGGTACTGGAGCATTCAAGCACCAAAAGGGAAACAAAAACTAGCCCATGAATGACTTGAGGCATATTCCATGTTTTTGTGTGAGAAACAGACTGAAATTTAATTAGAGAATGTCCAATCTGGGCATGAATCATTCACACCAGATCAACCGATTCACTGAAAAGATCGGACTCAAAAGAACAATTCGTTCATCACTCAAAAAAATGATACGTTGGATTTAATTATTTTTTCTTAATTTTTACGTAGTTGGGTTATGTTGAATTTAATTAACATTGTTTATTTCAGTAAACTTAAGTTTTTTACATAAGGTTAATTCAATGCAAATTAGTTAAATCAGGTTAACATTCTTAATTAATTCTTTAATCTAGTTAAATTGATTATTTTTATTTAGTGAAATACTATTTTTACAACATTTACAAAACCTTTTACAAGGTCCTATTGGCTAGCCAGAAGATGGTTTTGTTACATTCATTACATGCCCAAAGTAGTTGTTTTTTATTATTAAAACAACTTTAATTGTCAAGATGAATTGCTTAAATAAAGTGAACAGCATCATAAAATAATTTTTTGAGTGATCATACACAGCTTCTTCTCTCATAAATTGTCATGATATTTTGAAGGATGTCAACAATTTTTGGATGAACTCCTATTCCTTATTTTATGAAGATGGTGAATCACCAATGGGACCAAACAATTTTGAACAATTTATCATACTACTAACATTCCATCCAATTGAATTTTAATAATCCTTACATATTTTAAATGTTTAATTGTTCAATTATTTAATTAAATTATGTAAGGATTATTCAATTTAATGGAATTTTACTAATTGAAATGTGTAAATCTTAAAAAAAGGCTTTCCCTTTCAGTCGGTCACGTTCGACGTACGTCGGAACTGACCGACGAATTGGGATCTGATCTCAGAGACCAATCTACTTCGAGTGTGTTAAAAACGAGCCATTGGAGATTGGCATGCGATTCACGCATTCCACGCACCGCCCCGCAGCGTGGGTATAAATAAGGAAGTGGAATGCTTGATCATTGCTTTTTTACTTTGGAGCCGAACAGTGAATGTTTCTTGTTTCTACGAAGAGTGTAAACGACGAGTCTCATGATAGGAATGACTGCTGCTTCCATTGCGGGTGTGACGGCACGTCTCAGCGGGTGGCCGCTTCAACGGAGATCAAAGAGTTGGTTCGCTGGGCGTTTCCGTTTTTGAGTGCACACACAGGCTTGCACCTTTGTACTGTGTGGTGCCGCGGTCATCTCCCTGAGTGCTTCAGCACATAAAAAGAGCAGTTTTACTTTCTAAAAGAGCAACACGGTTTGACCCTGCATCTTTTTCAAGATGTCATTCAAACCGTGTGTTTCTGGATGCGGTTGTTTCTTGTCCTCATTTGACGGCCACGATCTCTCTCACATATAAACATGTGAGATTGCGTTCGTGGGTTATCCATGCTCTCTCAGGACACGTCGACGCGTTGTTCATGTCAAGCCTTTCTCGTAAGGGCTTGAGCGTTCAGCGTGCCGTGTGCCGTCGGGCGCCGGCTGACAGCGGGGGTTGCCACGGCAACCCAGCGCGTCACTCGGCGCTAGAGATGCGCGGTCAAGACTATGAAACCTCAAATGGAGTTGAGTCCCTTTGCCTATTCCCTGATCTAGTTTCTTTTCTTGCAAAAGCCAGAAAAGGGCTACTTCGGCTAATAAGCCTTGGTGACCTGAGGATTACAGTGGTGCTTCCCCACCGGGTACATCTCCCTGGGCCCCCACTCCTCTATCGCATCACAAGCATGCTGAGACTGTGTTTGTTGGTGGTTCATGTTCTCTCATGAGGACATGACCTCGTCTTGCTTTTTCATAGGGCTTGAGCGTTCAGCGCACCGTGTACCGTCGAGTTTGACGGCCACGTTCACTGTCTCACATGCCTGCTGGTAGCCTACAGATGGGATTCCTGGTCCTTTTAAAAAACAAGGGGACCTAGTGTTTCATTTGGGGCTCTGGCAGAGGACAGATGTCAATTGCTGCATCGGAGAGAGGGCTGTTATGCGCTGGAAATGATGATGCTGAGTTTACCACTATAATAGTATGTGCTCTTGCTGAATCAGAGTTGACAGCCATGCTTTCCCAGGTGGCTGAGGCGTAGTGCAATGCGTAAATCGTCTTGCCTACCCCCGTGCCTTTTTCCCCGGATGGGCATTGGAAAAAGCAGTATGGAACTATTTGGTGTCAAAATATGGAACACCAAAAGGGCCAAAATCTGTATACATTTTTCCCTCTCTCACTACCCTCTGTCCTGCATGCACGAGGGTAGTCCTGACCCAGGGGTTATGCAGGAACTGCGTGCGTGCTCCCTGGGTCAGGCGATGTCCACACTAGTGGTCCAGGAACCTGGGGCTAAACCTGGCAGATATGCATGAGTCCGACTAAGTTTGGTTCCTCAACGCCCCTGTCTGTCAGGCTGGCCTCTTCGGCGACGCCGTCGAGAACTCTGCCCAGCAGTTCTCGATGGCCCAAAAGCAGACAGAGGCGGTTTAAAAAAATAATAAAAAAAAAACATCCTAATTCGCAGCGCCTCTGCCTGCTTGTCGCCGAGGGCACCCCCCCTGTGTCCGCCTCCGCCCCTGCAAAACCCAGGCAGCAGCCTCCATCTGGGAAGCTGGGTGCCGGACTTAAGGGAGGCGCCCAACCCGCTCAGGGCTTTGCTAGTCTACAAGCAAGCGTAAGGGCAAGCGGCCCTGAGATGGGCAGCCCAGGGAGAACAGGAGCTGCTCCGAGGGAGCCAGACTGTCCGCACCCCCGCCCCCTTCATGTCTCTATCCTTCCTCGACACAGACCGTTCCTACGCTTTGCGTTCGAGGGGAAGGCATATCAATACAAAGTCCTGCCCTTTGGGCTGTCCCTGTCGCCTCGCGTCTTCACGAAAGGCGCAGAGGTAGCCATTGTTCCGCTCAGAGAACGTGGCATTCGCAACTAACTATACTATATATTCAACTATCTCAACGACTGGCTCATTCTCGCCCAGTCTCGGGAGCAGTTGTGCGAACACAGGGACATGGTGCTCAGTCACCTCAGCCTGTTGGGCCTTCGGGTCAACCGAGAGAAGAGCAAACTCTGTCCCACACAGAGGATCTCTTATCTCGGTATGGAGCTGGATTCGGTCAGCCATACTGCGCACCTCACGGAAGAGCGGGTCCGGTCGGTGTTGAACTGCTTGAATTCATTCAAAGGCAGGACAGTGGTCCCACTGAAATTTTTTCAGAGGCTCCTGGGGCATATGGCATCTGCAGCCACGGTAACGCCGCTCGGATTGCTTCATATGAGACCACTTCAACACTGGCTCCATGGTCGAGTCCCGAGGTGGGCGTGGCAGAGCGGCCAGTACTGGGTCCCAGTGACTCCTTACTGCCGCCCAATTTTCAGCCCGTGGTCCGACGCTCCATTTCTCCGGGCCGGGGTGCCACTAGAACAAGTGTCCAGGCATGCTGTGCTCTTCACGGATGCCTCCTCCATGGGCTGGGGGGCCACGTACAACGGGCATGCAGTTTCAGGTCTGTGGACGGGACCTCAATTGCATTGGCATTTCAATTGCCTCGAGTTGTTAGCAGTACACTTGGCACTTCGGGTTGCGAGCACACTCAACAAGGAGTGTTGCTTCCTCCTGGGTGCTGGCTCAAGGAGCCGCGCTGACAGATATATGTAGAGCTGTGGGCTGGGCGACACCTAACACGTTCGCTAGATTCAATAGCCTCCGTGTAGAGCCGGTATCTTCCCGCATCCTCGCCCCCAGGGGCCAGTAGCGCTAAGTGCCCATTCTAAGTGTTGGCTTGCAACGCCACTCCCGCCCTCTGTGCCGGATACGTGCATCTATTGTCTCCATTGTGTTCCCCGGAAACGGCTAACCCTGTCGAGCTCCTCTGTCACCCCTGCGGTGCCAGACGTTGTGGCCGTCTGACGCCAGGCCTGCACCCGTATGCTTGTGTAACGTGTGTGTGTAGGCTGGGTTCCATATGTAGCAGTTCCCTCATGGCAACCCCATATGTGTATTCTTCCACGGTACCTGCTATCCTACTTGGCTAGCCCCGTGTCTTTCCCTTGACAAAGCCCGCTCTGTCGTCTCTGGGCGTGTTCTTTCCCCCCTGGAACCACCCCAGAGACTGCCGTATGTTGCACTACCCTGCCAGGTTAGTCCTTATGTGTATTCCGCCACCAATCCTTCCACTGAAGGACGTGGCTCCGCAGCGTACCATCTCCCGAGACGGGCACGCTTTCCCAGCGTTATCCAATAGTCACACTGGGTGGGTCTTGCAGAAACAGCAGTAACTGACCTCCCTGCTTGGAGCCCTGACTTCCGTACCATCTAAGACGGTCCAGTGCGCTCAAGCTGGACGCTGGAAGGGCCACGAGGGTTACATACGTAACTGAGACGTTTTTGGGTGTATGAGCTCCAACTGAAAAAAGAATATCTTCAATTTTTAAGATCATTTTCACTGCTATTCATATTAGATAGCACATGTTCAAATATTTCACTGTTAAATTGTAGGAATATCAATGCTATTTTCGACCTAATTGGTATATGCTGCATCTGTGGCACACTCTCAATTACTCCAGACAATTTCGACTCATCTCCCAGGGTGTGTAAATGAACAGGAAATGTTTATATAGTAAATACTCCTATTGATTATAAGCAAACATTTAAACAATCAGCTTGAAACTGGTGTGATAGATATGTTTTTCTATAATTTAGCTTATGTTACAGTAAACATATTGTGGTTGCTTGTGCATATAACAAGGAGGAATATAGTATGTTGTAACTGCATTTGCATGACCACACCCCTTTTTGAAAATCTCACGCTCAGAAATGATGTCAGTAATTCCTCCACCTAATAGTCGCACATCAAAAAGGACAATGTAAACTTTACAGATCAAGTGAAGAGCTTCACATTTCTAATTTGAACACCTCCAGTCTGCTTGTCTGCTAGAAGCTTCCATTAGTGTATTTACTGTAAAAGCATTTCCTGTTTTTTAATTTGTCATCAGATAAATCTGTCTGTGCCATCCCTTTTTCCAGTTCTAATGTCTGTCTGAGGCTTTCAGAGAGTGACTGACATTTCCACTTTTTGTTGAGTCCGTGTGTGTGTCAGTGTCAGTTAAGTCAGACACGTTCCACCCCGTGATGGCTGATAGTGTTTGACAGACACAGAGGGGTCAACCCAAGGGCAAAATCAATAACACAACTTTTCAATTCCTCCCAGACAAAGTATTAATTTAACAACAGAGCTTTTGAAGTAAAGATGATAGCCACTGGATATACACACTGAGCAATCCATTCAAAACTATTCAGTTAAAAATAAATACAACAGCGATTTGTCAGGAATCCTGGGTGATCATGTGTGTGTATGTATTTTCTTACCTGTTGGTGGTGGTTCCTCACGTGTTCACTGGTTCCTCCCACTCGTTTCACTAATTGTTCACCTGTCGTGTCTCATCAGTTAATTCCCTTTTTATAGCACCTTGTCCTGTCTCTCGTTGCGTGCTCATTGTTTTTGGTTGGTCTCAGTCTCTGTCCTGTCCAGTTGGAGGTCCTGGTTTCTGTCTCTCTTCAGTTCCTCACGGGTTCGGTCGCAGGCATCCGGAGGCTTGTCTTCGCCCGGAATTCACACGCTTGCGGTATTTGTGAACTTGTCCTTGAGAGAACTCTACCCTGCTTTGTCAGTGTGACTGGTACGCTTAGTTTTTAGGCGAGATCCAGTCTGATCCTGAGTTCGACGAGCTGTCTTTCTACCAGACGCTGCCTCGTCTTCTGTCCAGTGCATGGAGTATTTCGTCAGTCATTCAAAGTGAGGATTTCTCTCCGGTTATCCGCCAGAGTGGATTACGTCGTGGGACGCCGCGTGTGGACTCAATTATGTGGAGTGTGATTTGCCTTGCCTAGACTTCTCATTGTTCTCCTAATATATATTGAACTTGCATTTGACTCCGAGACTCTTTCTGACAAATGAGCACGCCAATGATGGAGTCAGCGAGTTCGGATTCGGTGTATGCCGCACTTCATCAACAGACAGTGGTCATTGAACAGCATTCATCTCTGTTGAGTGTAGCTGCCAGAGATTTCCGTACCCTCTCAGAACAATTTGCGGAGCTCAGTACCCGGGTGGACCAGCTTGTTTCCCCGGTCGGAGGGCGTTTCCCTTCTGCACCTGTTGAGAATGCACCTGCAGACCGTGAGCCACACGCGGCGACACCTCCATGTTTCGACGGCGACCCCAACACCTGCCGGGCCTTCTTGCAGCAGTGTTCCCTTGTTTTCGCTCTTCAGCCACGGCTTTTTGCTGCTTCAACGTCAAGGGTGGCATATGCATTGACACTTCTCACCGGAAGGGCGAGACAGTGGGGAATGGCCGTATGGGGGGCCAAGGCTCCGTGCACGACTTCATTTGAGGCTCTCGAGACGGAGATGCTGAATTTATTTGATCGGTCGCTTCGTGGGGATATGGCAGCCGCCGAGCTGGTAAGGCTACTGCAACGAACCTCTTCCGTCACGGATTATGCCATAGCGTTTAAGACGCTATCCGTCACCAGCGGCTGGAATGACGCTGCACTACGGGCTCAATTCCTCGAGGGTCTTAATCCTGCCATTCAGGACGAGATTGCTGCACGGGATCCTCCAACATCTCTAGAGACGGCGATCGACCTGGCGTTGAGAGTCGAGACTCGCCACCGTCAACGAGACATCCGCCGGTCGTTTCGTCATCTCGCCATCTCTGAGCCGGACGAATTCACCGCACCTTCTCTCCAGACGGAGGAGCCTATGCAACGGGGCAAGCTCCGTCTTACCGCCACTGAAAGACATCGTCGTCTGTCCCGTGGGTTATGTTTGTATTGCGGTAAGGCGGGGCATATCGCCGCTGCGTGTCCGGTAAAAGGGTACTGCCCACCGATGACTTCGGGAGTTTCGGTGGGCGTGTCATCTGTAAAGTCTCCCGTAGGCTGCACCACACTTCCTGTAACCATTAATTATAAACAGTCTTTTCAGTCACAGGCGTTGCTGGATTCTGGTGCGGAGGCAAGTTTTCTGGATGCCGGGTTGGCCGAATCGTGGGCTATTCCTTTTATTCCTCTCTCTTCATCTCTCTCCGCCTGGACTTTAAAGGGACAGCAGATGGCTGTTATCACCCATCGCACACCCCCTGTGAGTTTGTTCGTCTCTGGCAATCATCGTGAGGAGATCGAATTTTTGTTATTAGAACAATCTCAATCGCCGGTCATCTTAGGGCATGACTGGCTGACCAAACATAATCCTCACGTTGATTGGCAGAACGGTGTTGTGTTATCTTGGAAGTCTTCGTGTCATGTTTCATGTCTCGGTCCTGCTTCTTCTCCTGTTGTGTGTTCTACTTTTCAGGTTCCGGATGTTGATCTCTCGGGAGTTCCGGCGGAGTACTCTGATCTGTATCGGGTGTTCAGTAGGGCCCGGGCGGCTTCCCTGCCTCCTCACCGGTCGTATGATTGCGAGATCAAACTTCTCTCAGACACTTCTCCGCCTAAGGGTCGCATATTTTCCCTATCTAAACCAGAGAGAGAGGCTATGGATAAGTACATTAATTAATCTCTTAATGCCGGTCTCATTCGCCGCTCCTCGTCTCCAGCTGGCGCTGGATTTTTCTTTGTCAAAAAGAAGGACGGGTCTCTTCGTCCGTGCATTGATTATAGAGGGCTGAATGACATTACTGTTAAGAATAAGTACCCCTTGCCTTTAATGTCATCAGCGTTCGAGTTATTACAGGGAGCACACGTGTTTACCAAGTTAGATCTGCGCAACGCTTATCACTTGGTACGTATCAAAGAGGGCGATGAGTGGAAGACAGCTTTTAATACACCATCAGGGCACTGGGAATACTGCGTTCTTCCGTTCGGCCTTTGTAACGCACCGGCTGTCTTCCAAACCATGGTCAATGAAGTGCTGGGTGACATGATTAACAAATTTGTCTTCGTGTATCTGGATGACATTCTCATCTTTTCTCCCTCAATGCAGATACACACCCAGCATGTTCGCCAGGTTTTACAACGGTTGTTAGAGAATCAGCTCTTTGTTAAGGCGGAGAAGTGCGAGTTCCACAAGGAGTCGGTTTCGTTTCTGGGTTTCGTCATAGCCGAGGGAGAGATTCGTCCCGATCCCGCTAAAGTGAAAGGGGTCGCCGAATGGCCAGTGCCCGACACTCGTAAAGAGCTTCAGCGATTTCTGGGTTTCGCCAACTTTTATCGGCGTTTCATCAGAAACTTTGGTCAGATCGCTAAACCTCTTACCGCTCTTACTTCCTCTAAAGTGTGTTTCCGTTGGAATACTGAAGCTCAGGAGGCCTTTGATGAATTAAAGTCCCGTTTCATCTCTGCGCCTGTTCTTTCTATTCCCGATGCGGCTAAACAATTTATAGTGGAGGTGGATGCATCTGATGTCGGGGTAGGCGCCGTTTTATCTCAGCGATCCTCTGTTGACGGGAAAGTGCATCCGTGCGCTTTTTTCTCTCATCGGTTAAACCCAGCGGAGCGAAATTACGACATAGGTAATCGGGAGCTGCTGGCGGTTAGACTCGCTCTGGGTGAGTGGCGTCACTGGTTGGAGGGAACCTCGGAACCCTTTCTGGTCTGGACGGATCATAAGAATTTGGAATATATCCGTTCAGCCAGAAGATTAACATCTAGACAGGCTCGCTGGGCACTTTTCTTTGAGCGTTTTAACTTCACCCTCTCGTACCGGCCGGGGTCCAAGAACACTAAACCTGACGCTCTCTCCCGCCTGTTCGAGGGTTCCGGGTCGGAGCGGACCGAAACCATTCTCCCGGAGGGGAGGGTGGTCGGTGCCCTCGTGTGGGGAATCGAACAGCGGGTGAGAGAGGCCGGCCGAGAGGGGGAAGTTCCGGAGGGGTGTCCGGCGGGTCGTCTATGGGTTCCTGAGCGTTTACGTTCCGATGTCATCCGGTGGGGTCACGAATCCAAGTTTGTCGGCCATCCAGGAATTTGGAGAACGTTGGCTGCCATCCGTCAACGTTTTTGGTGGTCTTCTATGACTTCGGACGTCAGACAGTTCGTATTAGCCTGTTCAGTCTGTGCTTGTAATAAAGCATCTAATCAACCTCCCGCTGGTCTGCTTAAATCTTTGCCCGTCCCCTCCCGCCCCTGGTCTCATATAGCCCTTGATTTTGTCACCGGCTTACCGGCGTCGAATGGTAACACTGTCGTATTGACTGTGGTGGATCGTTTTTCTAAAGCGGTTCATTTTATTCCCCTACCGAAACTTCCTTCTGCCAAGGAGATGGCTCAGGTTTTGATTGATCACGTCTTTCGGTTACACGGTATTCCGACTGATGTAGTTTCAGATAGGGGTCCTCAGTTCATCTCTCGTTTTTGGCAGGAGTTTTGTAGACAGATCGGCGCTACAGCCAGCCTGTCTTCTGGTTATCATCCGCAGACCAATGGGCAATGCGAACGGGCTAATCAGGATCTCGGTCGAACGCTTCGCTGTCTGTTGTCTAAATATCCGAATTCTTGGTGCCAACAGCTTCCTTGGGTCGAGTACTCTCATAATTCTCTTCCCGTCGCATCCACTAATTTGTCTCCGTTCGAATTATCTGTCGGATATCAACCTCCCCTTTTCCCATCACAGGAGCCCGACGCAGTGGTTCCGTCTGCTTTAGCTTTCGTGCGCAGGTGCAGACGCACTTGGAGGAAAGCTAAATCACTCTTATTACAGAACTCCAGACGAACCAAAGCTGCGGCTGACCGTCACCGGCGACCTCCACCCCGTTATGTGTGTGGACAAAAGGTATGGCTTTCCACCAAGGATCTGCCTCTCCGTGAGCCTTCTCGTAAGCTGGCTCCTCGTTTCATTGGGCCATACAGTATATCCTCTGATCGAGGATCTCCGTCGGCGACAGGGTGAGTCTCCTCCATGCCCGTCCGGTGCCGGTCATGGGGGGGGGGATACTGTCAGGAATCCTGGGTGATCATGTGTGTGTATGTATTTTCTTACCTGTTGGTGGTGGTTCCTCACGTGTTCACTGGTTCCTCCCACTCGTTTCACTAATTGTTCACCTGTCGTGTCTCATCAGTTAATTCCCTTTTTATAGCACCTTGTCCTGTCTCTCGTTGCGTGCTCATTGTTTTTGGTTGGTCTCAGTCTCTGTCCTGTCCAGTTGGAGGTCCTGGTTTCTGTCTCTCTTCAGTTCCTCACGGGTTCGGTCGCAGGCATCCGGAGGCTTGTCTTCGCCCGGAATTCACACGCTTGCGGTATTTGTGAACTTGTCCTTGAGAGAACTCTACCCTGCTTTGTCAGTGTGACTGGTACGCTTCGTTTTTAGGCGAGATCCAGTCTGATCCTGAGTTCGACGAGCTGTCTTTCTACCAGACACTGCCTCGTCTTCTGTCCAGTGCATGGAGTATTTCGTCAGTCATTCAAAGTGAGGATTTCTCTCCGGTTATCCGCCAGAGTGGATTACGTCGTGGGACGCCGCGTGTGGACTCAATTATGTGGAGTGTGATTTGCCTTGCCTAGACTTCTCATTGTTCTCCTAATATATATTGAACTTGCATTTGACTCCGAGACTCTTTCTGACACGATTACAGCTCATTAATTACACCTAACAGACTTTCTACTGATTATATTTAATTACCAGTACACAGATTATGTTATTTTAAGAACAATAGATTGAAGTTTTTAGATATGAAACTGTTCTTTGAAATCTTATGAAACCTGTTAATTTAAGGGGAGGCATGACAAGATGTTTATTTCAATTATTTCAATTCAGGATCCCCAGTGGATATCATCAAATTCTTTGATCTAAATCTCAGAAATACCAAACTGAGTATGTATTTCAAAAAGCAGATGGTGATGCAGATTGAATGAGTCAACGGATAACCTCTCCATTCCTCCTTTAGTTCCCATGCCAAAAGGATGCCTGTGGGCTGCAGGTTATTCTGGAGAGAAATAATAAAAAAATAAATTTTATTGCCTTAATTCACATAATCATTTGATTGCCTCATATGCTTAGCCTGAGGCTACTTTGTGTGTTAAATAGAGCCAGTTTAACTAGTATATGAGTATTTGGCACAGAGGCCAGAGCTTTAAGAGCATCAAATGTCCATCTATCAACATCAACAATATTTATTTATTTAACCCTGTTGCCATGGCACTACATTTTACAATAGACTATGTGACCTATTGTGAAGAACTACCACATTCTTTCTATTTATTAATCGGTAACTTAAGTTATGTGTTGTAACGGTGGATACATTTGGCAAAGATAGACACATTTATTTCTGTCATGACAGCTCTCTGAGTGATTGGCATGGTAACGAATATTACAATGTTAATTTGTTTTGTCTTGGAGGAATAGATCTGCTACGTTGCTGCTGTTAGACATAAACCTTCTTAGTATTCCTCAATTAATTCATTATAAAGAATATAACAAGAAAAAAAAAAATCATGTTTTCCCTTTCATTTTTTCTGTTGTCAAAATTGTATAGGGTCGCTAGTGACCCGAGGTGTGTAAGAGTGTAAGTATATTTTATTCTGCACAAAAATAATTGAATCTTTGATGACTGAATATGTGAAATTCACATTTATTCCTCAATGTGTCAAGGTCTGTTATGCAATGATGATGTGACGTTTAACTTATTGTTACAGCAGGCAGAAGAAAAAAAAAATACACAAAAGAAGTAGGCTATCATCAGCACAATTTGAAAGGGTTCAGTGATTTACTACAGAGCAAGTACAGAACACAATCAAATATTAGTGTCACTATCACTTGATGGTGGATCTGGTGTAGAAGCTGTCAGCGATCAAAATATTATTTTTTAAGATGTTGAAAACGATAGTTTTGAGAATATGTTTGAGATCATGAATATGAGCCAAATGCTGAATGTACTCACTTAAAAATGTTGGGTTAAAAATAAACCAACAAGTAAGCCAACTGTGGGTTAGTATAGCACCTTCCCAACTGTGTGTTATTTTAACCCAATGTTTTAATAAATAAAATACACATTTTCAAATATAGATTGTTTATTTGTAAGAAACAATACATACATTTTAAAATATACATTTTAAATGTCAAACTAAATATTGGGGAGTCTAGCATTTAATGTAAATATACATAAATGTGTACATATTAAATTCAAAATACACAGCACAAATACATTAAAAACCTATTCAAAAATGTACAAACAGTACACATTCAAATCAAAACATATATTTGAAACCTACACACAAATGTACATAGAGTAAACATACATAAAATGTGTACATACAACACAAAAATGAATACTACATTTAAAACTACACAAAAGTGTACAGAAATATTACATTCAAAACGGCTCGGGTTACGTCTGTAACCCTTGTTCCCTGAGAAGGGAACGAGCACTGCGTCGGAACGACACTTCGGGGATACTCCCTAAGCACTAGCGAATCTGAAGTCCGTATAGCCACTAAACCAATCTGATTGGCGTGCGTGATGACGTCATCGTGACGGCGTACCCGGAAGTATAAAGCGGGAGCCGGCGCACTGAAACGGCAGCTATTGCTCTGAAGCATGCGCTCCAGGCGTGCCGAGGTGTGGTGACGCGACGCAGTGCTCGTTCCCTTCTCAGGGAACAAGGGTTACAGACGTAACCCGAGCCGTTCCCTTTCGAGGGAACTCCCACTGCGTCGGAACGACACTTCGGGGAACGAGTACCCACTAGCCCACACCGAGGGTAGCGCCTGCCCTAGTGTGAAACCGGAGACCGGGCACAACTAGGCCTTGCATACCCTAGCGCCAGCACCGTAGGGAGATACTTCTCCACTCCTTTTCCTTCCGTGCCCCAGCCGATGAAGGGAGGCGTCTGTTGAAACGGTTTCCCGGCAACAAGACGCTCCCAACACTGACCCTTGGGACCTTACCGAGGGTAGTGCCTGCCCTAGTGTGAAGCCGGAGACCGGGCACAACTAGGACTGGGGAACCCAAGCGCCATCTGCGCCCCAGCCAATGAGGGAGACGTCTGTTGAAACGGTTTCCCGGCAACAGGACGCTCCCAACACTGACTCCTGGGACAGAAACCAAGGTTTCTTCCATATAACTAGGGAACGAAGGCATATGCGCGTTACCCTGATCATACGAAAGATATTCCCTCTGGGGGAAACCTCTTGGTTTCCAACCACCACTGTCAAGGTCTCACATGCAGCAGGTCAAAAGGTCTCACCTTGGACGCTGCTGTACTGAGCCCCAGCACTCAAAAGTGCTCCACAGTGAAGGTATCTTACTCCGCCGTCACGTGAGGCGGGGGATGTAATGCCTGAAGAACCAGGGAACTGCCAAGTTCCCTGGTTCATCCGACTCCAATGGTCCGAAGGGGGCCTCAGCCAGCCTTCGAGAACCACTGCCAGATCCCAGGTTGGGAGCTCTGGAACGAGCCACAGGCCGCATCCACCGAACCCCACAGGGGAACTGTACAACCAGATGGTGTCTACCCAAGCCCATCACCCGAAAGGAGTGTGGAAAGCCTTATGGCAGCCACGGGCACCCTGAGTGTGGACGGGGTTGGACCCACAGAGAAGCAATCTCGGAGGAACTCCAGCACTGAAGCCACCGGCCAGTCAACTGGGACCACCTCACGCTCCCTGCACCAAGTGGCTCACCACTTGGGGCTGTACAGTCTCCTGAAAGATGGAGCCCTAGAACTGAGTAAGGTCTCTATCACCTCTGCGGACAAGCCAATATCTAGGTACCTGACCCCCTCAAGGGCCAGACCCAAAGGTTCCAAACCTCCGGCCGGGGGTGAAATATAGTGCCCCCTGCCTGAGATAGGAGATCCCTCCTCAGAGGAATCTGCCATGGAGGACCTGCCAGTAAAGCTATGATATCCGAGAACCAAACTCGCGTCGGCCAACGGGGTGCTACTAAAAGTAGGCTGACCCCCTGCTGGCGGACTCTGTCCAGGACTCCCGGGAGCAGAGCAATCGGGGGAAAAGCATACAGACGCAGCCTCGGCCACGTCTGAACCATGGCATCCAACCCCAGCGGGGCTGGATGCGTGATGGAACACCACAGTGGACAGTGGGACGTCCCTCGAGACGCCACCACCCCTGGGTGGAGTCGCTATTCCCCGGGCCTCAGCCCCTGCCTCGACAGGATGTCTGCTCTTCTACAGTACGCAGGACCCATGTAGAAATATTCGGAAGGCATTCCATGCGCCGAGATAATCTACTGAGGGAACCAGCCTCTCAAGGCTGGCCTCGGGTGTTACACGAGTCTCCTCCCCAACCCCCTGAAGCGGATGACCGGCAGGAGTGGTTGGGAACGATTCTCTATGTGCGGACGCGTTAGCCGCCCAGCCGCAAGTCCCTCCGGAGGCGGCTGGAGCAGCATGCGTTCGCGGGAAATCGATGGGGCCCGAAGCGTCATAGACGGCGGGATTACCTCGATTTCCCCGGAGCGCCGCAGAGGAAGCAACCTCGGTTGCCCCTCTACGGGGGGAACCGCTCTCGGAAGTCCAGCCAAAGCTAGGACTTCCCCCCAAAGCGGCCGTCCATGACCGCGCCCCAGCCAGTGAGGAAGGCGTCTGTTGAAGTGGATTCCCGGCAACAAGACGCTCCCAACACTGGCCCTTGGGACCTTACCGAGGGTAGTGCCTGCCCTAGTGTGAAGCCGGAGACCGGGCACAACTAGGACTAGGGAAACCCAAGCGCCTTCGGCGCCCCAGCCAATGAGGGAGACGTCTGTTGAAATGGTTTCCCGGCAACAGGACGCTCCAACACTGACCCTTGGGACCTACCGAGGATCGTGCCTGCCCAACGTAACGTAACTCTCGAGGCTGGCTTCGGGTGTTACACGAGCGTCGTCCCCAACCCCCTGAAGCGGATGACCGGCAGGAAGTGGTTGGGAACGATTCTCTATGTGCGGACGCGTTAGCTGCCCAGCCGCAAGTCCTTCCGGAGGCGGCTGGAGCAGCATGCGTTCACGGGAAATCGATGGGGCCCGAAGCGTCATAGACGGCGGGATTACCTCGATTTCCCCGGAGCGCCGCAGAGGAAGCAACCTCGGTTGCTCCCCCGCGGGGGGGACTGCTCTTGGAAGTCCAGCCGAAGCTAGGACTTCTTCCCAGCAGCCTCCCTCCCTGGAGTACGTTCCTCAGATCGCCTCCAGGAGTGAAAGACCGCTGCTGGGACTGCTGGGACTGCTGGTGAGAACGCCGCCTCTGTTGCCAGGCTCCTGGAGGAGGGGCTCTAGAGGCGACGCTCTCCTTCTGCACCTGCCGGTGCGAGGAGCTGGTAGACGGCTGAGGCTGCCCCCTAGGGGCCGCTTTCCCAGGCTCTGAGTGGCGAGGGAGGCACTGACGGAAGGCCGCCACATCCTCCGAAGAGGGACCGTCGCCCTCATCGAGCTCTTTAGGGCTTCCTCCACGACCTACACACCTCGATGTGTAGGTCCGCTGGAAGAAAGGTAAACCCCGGCGAGGTGTTTGGACCCGGCGAGAAAGAAACCGGTCGTCCAGCCTACTAGGTGGCTGAATTTCCGGCACTTCCTGTGGCCAATTGATCTTCAATTTGGCCACCACACGAGTCAAAAACCTCAATTAGCTCCTCTTGGGCGAGTGGATGAAGCGATGAAACACTTCCTGCTTCTCCACCTGCCCTGATGCACCACTCATCTGGCTCCTCGGAACCGGAGAGAATAAGCATCAGATCCTCAACCCCGGGGGAAGAAGCCGCAGCACGGGCTTCCACACGGGGAGGAAGATCTTTAGAACTGTCAGACAAGGATTGGGAAAGTGCCGCAGCAGTCCCAGATCCCGCTGATAAGTCCTTATGTGAAACCCATAGTCTGTGACACCGAGACGCCTCAGCGATCGCGGGTCCAGCTTTTAAGCATCAGATCCTCAACCCCGTTGGAAGAAGCCGCAGCGCGGGCTTCCACACGGGGAGGAAGATCTTTAGAACTGTCAGACAAGGATTGGGAAAGTGCCGCAGCAGTCCCAGATCCCGCTGACAAGTCCTTCTGTGAACCCCATGGTCTGTGACACCGAGACGCCTCAGCGATCGCGGGTCCAGAACCCTGGGGCTCACAAAGCTGGCCGGTTTCATCGAACACGGCCAGCCGAGAGTGGAGCAGTCTGAGTGTGAGCAGCTTTTCCACTGACAGGCAGTTCCCTCGAGAACTGCACGAGCATGCTCAACACCCAGACACTGCACACAAAGCAGGTGTGCATCTGAGCCCGAATAAAGCAGGGACACAGATGCACACACTGCTTAAACTCTCTCACATTCTTTTCCATTCTTTCTTTTCATTCACACACTTTTGCAACTGTGACAAACAACAGTAAATAGACAGACAATTTCAACAGAGAGCGCTATGCTGAAGAGCAATAACTGCCGTTTCAGTGCGCCGGCTCCCGCTTTATACTTCCGGGTACGCCGTCACGATGACGTCATCACGCACGCCAATCAGATTGGTTTAGTGGCTATACGGACTTCAGATTCGCTAGTGCTTAGGGAGTATCCCCGAAGTGTTGTTCCGACGCAGTGGGAGTTCCCTCGAAAGGGAACCTATACAACAGAATACACAAATTCATAATATTAAATCCTTACAGAAATAAACTACTTTATTAAAAAAAATTCACTGTACACTGCATTGATGTGTTGTAAACATACCTTAAGTAGCAAAACAAATACAAATGATGATGATCAAAGTTCTTAATGAGGCAGCAATGTGTTGAAGGAACTCCTCTGGATATATTCAGGTTTGCATGCTGCAAAAACTCCCAAATGGGGGCAGAGGTCTTTGGATAGTTTGTCATAGATGTATAAAGAAATCCGAAACATACATCCAGTGTTTGAAATAAGGTCTTCTGTTCAACTTCCTCCACACTGAAAATGAAAAAACCTGCGAGTCCTCTTTGTCCCCAAGAATTGTCATGTGGATCCTGGCTTGTCTCACTGTTAAGCTAATGCACCACGTTAGTTTCAACCTTAAAAGAATAAAAAGACATTAAAGTAATCCATTTAACTCCAGTAGTTCAACCTCAATTTTATGAAGTGACGTGAGTATATTCTATCCCTTAACCATAATTTACCACTTTATTTACAAAATATTAATCGCAATGCATGTTCACGAGAGCACCTTGACGCATGTGTTTTGTGTTGATGAGAAAGCAGATGTTGTGTGATGTTTTTTTTTTGTTGCACAAAGCACTCGTGTTGCTTCATAAAATTGAGGCTAAACCACTTGAGTCACATGGATTACTTTAATGATGTCTGTTCTGGGCCTTGAAAGTGGTAGTTGCGTAGGCCGTCAATGGAGGAACAGAAAGCTCTCAGAACTTAAATTGTGTTCCGAAGAACAACGAAAGTCTTACAGTTTTGGAACGACATGAGGGTAATTAATGGGATAGGGTCATTTTCATTTTTGGGTGAACTATGATTTACCCACCCTTAAGTCATCCTAGGTGTATATGGCATTCTTCAGACAAACACAATCAGAGTTATAAAAAAAAAATGTCCTGGCTCTTCCAAGCTTTATAATGGCAGTGAATGGCAGCCCAAAATTTGAAGCCCAAAAAAGTGCATCCATCCATTATAAAAGTGATCCACACGGCCCCCGGGGTCAATAAGAACCCAATGAAGTGAATCAATGGGTTTGTGTAAGACAAATATATTATATTTAACATGTTATAAAGTAAAATATCTAGCTTCCAGTGGACCGCCTTCCGTATTCAACTTCCGAAAAAAACATAACTGACGTGACGATGGCATTGGGCGTAGAGCAAGCATTTTGAACCCGCCCCATTTGAACTTTATCAAAGCTAATTTGATAGTGTTGCTTTTACTTACTTTTACTTAATGTCATTTAAGCTTCTCTTCATTTCAGCATATGTTGGACACACCATTTTTTCCACTTGTGAGGTATGGCAATGATGGCAGGAAGGGTTTTAAAGGGAATTTCTCCATGATCACCTTTTGAAAGAGTTTACAGAAAAAGAAAAAACAGTTTTCACCTATACCACGTGTATGGACCTAATTTCATAATCACTTAGACGCAACCAAAACAATTTTTCCAAAATAAGACATGCCTTCCCTATAATGAACATCATTAAACTCACCATTCCAGGATAGTGTTGAAGTCTGGGATGTTCTCTACTCATATCTTCAATAGTTTTTGTTCCAGGTGATCAAATCCATGCACAGATTGTTGAGGTGTTGTACGTCTCAATGAACTCCTCGATTTGGCTGTGAGGGCTTCTTAAGTTCTTTTGCCATTAAATCAGTCAGTCATCAGACAACTCATACTCTATTGAAATGAAAACATACTGTATGAAAAAAAGGGAAGACAGCTGAAAAAATAAACAAACAAACATACATAAGTAATAAACAGGTTGTTTCCCAAACAGCCTGGTTCTGTAGTAGCCCCAGCACTGCACATTTGGCCTATCTAATCTTATTCAACTTACCAGCTTGTTAGTAGAGAGACTCCAAAACCGGAAATGTGTGTCAGATAAGGGAGACGTCCAAATTGTGTACTATTGTGGATACTCCAGGACTAGAGTCAAGAACCACTGTCATCAAGCAGCGTAAACCTTTCATCCACTCCTTCCTCTGCATTAGAATGAAGCAGGAAAAAAGAAACATTTTCAGAAAAAGTAGACTAGTCTTTAAAAATAATTGTGTCCAACTTATTTCAATAGCTTACTCACCTTTAATTAAATGGCAGAGGTTCAATTGTTGTAGTCTTTGCTTCACAAATTAATCCATTTGTCTAAAACACATTTAGTACATTTAAAATAAAAGGCAAAAACTGTAATAGCTTTGTAAGAAAAAATACTATAATTGGATGCTTTAACTACTCTTGTAATACATTTAATAGTAACATGCATGACTATATTCATATGACAACATTCATTATGAATATACAACACATTTCTGCCAAAATACCAGTTTCAGTTTGCGTTACTACAGTAAAACTAGGTAATTTGTGGGTTGGAAAACATTCTAACTGTCGTTAATTAGCCTAATTGTTCATTGGTGTTAGGGAATATCTGCACTCATTCATCTCACAGATATTTCGGCAAATTCAAAGTTCAAGCGCGTCTCCCTGGATCTCACAGCGCTGTTGTGCTGTCGTGTGACCGGGTCTGAGCTCGCGCTGCACCGGCCGAGCTGATAATGTTCCACACATCATATAGCGATTTCAGACTAGGCCTAACGTTGCTTACTTTATCACCATAGTAAGTTTCTAAACAGTTTAGCTAGAATAATGTTTTAATTACTTTATTGCTGTCAGCGCGCTAACTGGGATAGCTAGGGTTTATTTCCAATCGAGAGCATTCAAACTGATTAAAGTGAACTTATATAAATATAATATAAAATTCAGTTTTAGACTATATTCAACGTTTCAGTACACAATACATAATGTTATAAGAATTGTATACATAGAAAACGATATGACTTACCTTTCAAATCATAATCAGGCTGCAGCAGCTTCTTCTATTGACTGTCACTGGCCATTTCGCCGTTAAAATTTGAACCATTGCTGCGGAAACCGTAACCCAATGGCCGGGTTATTAGTAAAAATAACCCAACGATGTTAAAATGACCCAACATCTTTGAAAATAACCCAACATATTGACCCAATATATGTAACCCAATGGTTGGGTTAAAAAAATAACCCAACGTTTTTTACTGTGTACTGGGAAATGAGCCCTGACAATGACAGTATGATGGTATAAAACATCTGCTCAAACTGAACCCTTCAAAGCTTCAAAATGTAACAAAATATGCTATATTTTATCCTTCTGTAACTGTTACTCTAATATCAGGAGAGTTTTATATTACCACGGGAGAGATCTATCCGTGTTAGATATAGAGCCGGGTCACTGAAGACCCGAATATATAATAATGATTGGCGAACATTCATGCATTTAAGGGTTAAGATATGCCTGTGCAAGTTGCTTTCAGTTAAAACAGCTCAAACATGCATTTTAGTCCAGGACTAGGCTTAAGTCCAAACCGAGCCGAGCCGTACCAGTCGAAAAGCACCATTAATAAATCGAAAAAGTGTGTTAGTTGCAGCAAAAACGATGCGACATGGCATGGCACGGGAGCACCACAGTGGTGATTCACATGCACGTAATTTGCACGGGGGTTACGGGGATCATGGCCCCCTCAAAAATCAGATCCAGCTAATATAACCCCCCCAATATCATCACATCATTCAGATTAAAATAAATATGAAATATTCTGAATGAATACTTTTGTTTGTTTTCTTTATTAATTTAATTTGCCAGCAAGAAAGATAGTATCATATTTTAAATAATCTGTATGTAATGTAATGTAGTTTGTTCACTATTTTGCGCAGTCGCTGAGATGAATGGTTGGAGAAAGTTGACAGAAAGATGAAAAGGACACTGAAAGGCAGCCAGACAACGATTTTTCATTGTTGGTCGACACCAGCCAAAAAAAAAGAAAAATCCTGACCAAACGGAGGTAGCCTACCCCCTATTGCTAAGTTAGCTGTTAAGTTAGTTCAGCGTTTCTCAAAGTGTGGGGTGCGGGCGCGGCCCACTGGTGGGGTGGGAATAGAGACATGACAAGTGGGGCGCGACAAACAGGTTGTGTGCCCATCTTTTTAATTATTTTATTTATTGACCATACACTCAAAACAAAACAAAGACACATTTAAATGTTTAGCCTTACTTAACCTTTTCACACGTAAGTTTAAAAGCTTTTCAAGGCGACCGAGGTTGATCACCTGCAGTATCACTTTATGGTTCCCATGGAGACGCATCATTCATTGCTTGTCACACCGCAGCCACAATAGCGCTGAATGACTGATGATCTGCTTTTATTTCCTTTTTTATTCAAAATTTCACAAATTTGTTAGCTATAAGGATATATCTGATATTCCGATTGTCAAATATGTGCAAGTGGATGTGTTTTGTTGTTCAAACACCTTTATAACGATTGCGTTAGTTGAGCTGTATGCGCAACATATTTTAGGTAAATGTATTGTGTAATGTATTGAGAGTTGAATTGTGCATAATACATTTGCCAATACAGTGATGCAATTGATTAATCTTTAAGTTCTTGTTTTTTTTTTTCATAAGATATTGAACACACACAAAAAATCAATTAAGTGGAAGCTGCCACTGCTGGCTAGTGCTTAAACACTTAATTTAACTACTGTGTCATTATGGCATAAATAGTGAACAGCTGCATTTACGTTAAGTAGCCTAAAACCTAGTTTAACCCCCCCAATGGTAGACCCAAAGTTACGCCCTTGGTGATTCAGCACCTAAAACGAAAACATCTTGGAGTCCTTGATGAGGAGGAAGGGAGTTCAACAACAGGGTAACATTACTACACTACAAAAGTCACTACAAAATCCCACTTTTGTTCCGTTTCGAAGTGAGGAGCGTGACGTCCCTCCAGTAGCTCTTCTGGTGCTTGTTTACTCGTTATCCAGCTTGACAAGCATGACAAGTTAGCGTTAGCTTGTTAATAACAGTAGTAAAGCAGGGGTGGTAGTTTGCAAGACTAAAGACACGCTTTTATTCACTTGCCTTTTTTGGCCCATTCATTTTTCAATCTGTTGCCATGTTAATTTCGTTGACAAATAATTTGTCAATATTTTAATCAACAACATTTTTCACAGACAAAAACGAGACGAAAATCAAAACCAGCTTTGAATGACAAAAACTATGACTAATATCTATTGTCATTTTAGGTCAGCATTCGGTCTTAAAGTGACAGCAGTCCATTAACCTGCTTCCATTTGTGCTCTTAATATTAATCAAACATCAAAAGACAGAGAAAATCACCTCTTTAGTTTTAATAAGGATTCATTATATTTATTATACATTAATTATTTAATTCATATTAATCTATAAGAAATGTTGTATGCAAGTTGTTATAAAGAATGCATATCATGCATTGAAAATAAGACATTGTGTTCTTCTTTAGGAGGAGTAGTTTTATTTAATTGTTACATAATATTTTTTAAATGTCACAGCAGTTAAATCTTTGTCTGTATTGCATGTTTAAACTTCAATATCATTCATATTAATAGGTTAATACAGTAGATGTTTTCTCCAGGAGTATATAATGGGTTTGGACATTTTAGAGAAATTCTTAATGCATTACAATTTAACTAAACCCCTTAAATTTGGTTTCTGAGTGTGTGCGTATGAATGTAGTGTAGTGAACAAGTTCTAACATCCTGTTAAGTTTTCTGATTAGTATTTTTCTTTATAATTTTATATATATATATATATATATATATATATATATATATATATATATATATATATATATATATATATATATATATATATATATATATATATATATATATATATATATATATATTTATTGTAGGAACCTGTGCACGTTCTGAAGATTGTTTGCACTGTGAATTTGCACTGTCAGTTCTGTTTTTGAATAAAGGATTGGAAATTAATGCTTTTTTAAATCCGATTCATCGATTAATCGGAAAAATATTTGACAGATTAAACGATTATTAAAATAATCGTTAGTTGCAGCCCTAGTCATTTTCATATCTGATATTCTGATAGTGCTTCTAATTTAACCTACATTTTTAACCTACATAGTTTTAAAAAATACGATATATTTTTGTAGAAATTAAATTACGTTTTCAACATCTGAAGCTGAAGTAAAACCATGTTTTATAAAATGTTCGATGCCTTTTAAGGATTTATTTTTGGGGGGACAGCCGAATCATAGAGATAGACATAAGAGATAGTCATGCTCGTTATCTGAACTCTCCGTTTGCAGTGACATTTACTGAAATGTCTAAAACGCATTTAAAAGAGTCTCCATTTCACTCCCAGTAAGAACAGATAAGAGAGAGACAGCAAGGTGACTTTCAGCTTTAGGAGTGACAGATAACCCATTAAAACCTGGTGAAAGAGAGATATAGAGGTAGTGAGAGAAGCACAGAGAGAAATAATGCTAATAGGTTAGTGTCACGCAGAAAAAATGTCCAGTTTCAGATCACATGGACTTAAAGCTTGTGAATGGCAAAATGTCTTAGATATACTGCTGCCTATGGTCTTGCCCATCAGACAAATGTCAGAAATGGTTTTCAAGCACTGTAGTATTTTTTTTCTGTTGGATTTCATCATTGTCAGTTTGGCTGTATTGAGTTAATCAGACAGACAGGCTACCCCCTCCGGTGCCAGACGAGGTCAGGACAAAAACTGCAGTTCACAGCTGTGAATTAACTCATCACACTGGAGAAAGAACTGAGGGGAAAATAACTATTCTCACTTAAACAGTGTCGATTGTCAATTAATATACAGCACACAAAAAGTAAATCCACTATCCCACTGAAAACACCAGCACAAAATGTAATGCTGTTCCAGACTGGTTAGTGCTTTTCAACAATCATATGGTTTGTATTTTGTTTAGATTAAAAATAACTGCAAGTGCTCTTTTATAGCGGTTCATTTGAATAAGTGTAAACGCTGCCATCTAATCTGTCTTGGTCCACAAACAAATACATTTGACTGAAATGTGAACGCAACATGGACCAAAAACAGGACATGATGTCACAAGAGACGACCCTAAAAAGAATGCATGAGCATACCTGTTTTTTCTTCATCATAGGAGCAATGTTGCCCATTACAGTTACAGGAAACGAAACAGCCGTCTCCTTGCAGCAGATCTTCATTTGTGTGTGTAATGGAGGAATTCCTACCGCTGTTTTGACTCCTTCATTTTATTAGCACTTTGTGAGTTCTCAGCTGGTAAAAATACCATCATATACACTGAACTAAAGGATTATTAGGAACACCTGTTCAATTTCTCATTAATGCAATTATCTAATCAACCAATCACATGGCAGTTGCTTCAATGCATTCAGGGGTGTGGTCCTGGTCAAGACAATCTCCTGAACTCCAAACTGAATGTCAGAATGGGAAAGAAAGGTGATTTAAGCAATTTTGAGCGTGGCATGGTTGTTGGTGCCAGACGGGCCGGTCTGAGTATTTCACAATCTGCTCAGTTACTGGGATTTTCACGCACAACCATTTCTAGGGTTTACAAAGAATGGTGTGAAAAGAGAAAAACATCCAGTATGCGGCAGTCCTGTGGGCGAAAATGCCTTGTTGATTCTAGAGGTCAGAGGAGAATGGGTTGACTGATTCAACTTTGACTGAAATAACCACTCGTTACAACCGAGGTATGCAGCAAAGCATTTGTGAAGCCACAACACGCACAACCTTGAGGCGGATGGGCTACAACAGCAGAAGAGCCCACCGGGTACCACTTATTTCCACTACAAATAGGAAAAAGAGGCTACAATTTGCACAAGCTCACCAAAATTGAACAGTTGAAGGCTGGAAAAATGTTGCCTGGTCTGATGAGTCTCGATTTCTGTTGAGACATTCAGATGGTAGAGTTTGGCGTAAACAGAATGAGAACATGGATCCATCATGTCTTGTTACCACTGTGCAGGCTGGTAGTGGTGGTGGTGTAATGGTGTGGGGGATGTTTTCTTGGCACACTTTAGTCCCCTTAGTGCCAATTGGGCATTGTTTAAATGCCACGGCATACCTGAGCATTGTTTCTGACCATGTCCATCCCTTTATAACCACCAAAGACCACACTTCTGATGGCTACTTCCAGCAGGATAATGCACCATGTCACAAAGCTCGAATCATTTCAAATTGGTTTCTTGAACATGACAACGAGTTCACTGTACTAAAATGGCCCCCACAGTCACCAGATCTCAACCCAATAGAGCATCTTTGGGATGTGGTGGAACGGGAACTTCGTGCCCTGGATGTGCATCCCACAAATCTCCATCAACTGCAAGATGTTATCCTATCAATATGGGCCAACATTTCTAAAGAATGCTTTCAGCACCTTGTTGAATCAATGCCATGTAGAATTAAGGCAGTTCTGAAGGTGAAAGGGGGTCAAACACATTATTAGTATGGTGTTCCTAATAATCCTTTAGGTGAGTGTATATGCACATAAAATGAGCTTATTTAGCCTGACACGGAGCATTGTTTTCAATGTTTTTTGTTTTGTTCTGTGTCTTTAGGTTCAGTGTTAAAATGACAGTGCAAAGTCTAAGCAAACCAGGACCAAATGTATCATTTTCTTTTTTTTGGTCCGGAACAACAGAACCAGCCCAGCAAGCAATTTTGCTTTAAAAGACGTCTAATAACCGTCCAAACACAGTCCTGACGTCTAGGCAAAAATAAGGCAAAATTTGGGCTGTCAGTGAAAATTTAAAGGTCCCATGGCATGAAATTTTCATTTTATGAGGTATTTCAACATTAATATGAGTTCCCCTAGCCTGAATATTGTCCCCAAGTGGATAGAAATGTTGATCGGTGTAAACCCGAGTTCTGGCTGTCTCTCTCTGCCTTTGAGAAAATGACAGGCCAGACGAGCCAATCCTGAAGTCTCCTGTTTTGACGTCCAAGCAGGAGCGGTTACCTCCCTTTCCTCCGCCCAGATAATCTGGCACGCCAATGCAAACGCTCGAGAGATCATTAACGTTACTTGTGAACGAGTGAATGCTGGCAGTTTCTCAGTGTTTGGATGTACAAATGAAAACAGAAGTCTTTCTTCAGTTCCTTCTGATCTGCAATCAGTGATCTCTTATGTGTAGCTAATTATTTATTATTCGTGCACACGCAGCGGCTTCTCTCTCTCCAGACAGAACGGTGTTTTTGTGTTTTCTATCTTGTGAGTCAGTGTTTTTGTACGTCCTCGTCGCGTCTACCGGTTCTAAAATGTGCATACAGTCATGAGTTTCTGCTCAACATCGGCCTCACACACGCCGAAGCTCGGGCTGCACTGGCCGTTGGCCTTCAACATCCCCGACCCCCAGTACTGCATCTGGCCCACAGCGGAGGCACCAAACGCGGCGTGAGATTAAGCAGACGGGGGGTAAGCATATCTGGGCTAGGCTAGCCATCTTTCCCCACAATAAACTGGATTACATTCGATTACTGTTGTTGTGTCTTTGTTTGCGCTGTGTAACGTTACTCAATGCACGTCACTGACACTATTCATATGATTGTAACATATCTAGAAATAATGCTATACTCAACACTTACTAACTCGTTCATCTCGCTGTAATGGTACATTGCATGTGTTACAAAGTTGGTAGAATAATGATGAATACGGACTCGGCGTGACTGGGACTCGTGTTTATTCAGAACTCTCAGATACAAACACAATAAACTCGCGCTGACTGACAGCGCTCTCATAACTCAGAAGTTACTATAAATAACTTTGTTAGCAATCGCTCCGTCTCCATGATGTCCGGTTCGCGAACGAATCATTCTTTTGAATCGGTTCTTTTTAGTGAACCGAACCAGTTCACCAAATCGGACTGAATCGTTCTAAACGGTTCGCGTCTCGAGTCAGCGCTGATCCATCATTTACTAAAGTTACTAACTTTCTGACATGAGTGACAGCCCCTCCGACTAGAAATAAATTAATAACCTGAAGTATGCTAGTAACTACAACAGTTCACCCTGAACTGAGACTGAGAACTGATGAGAAGTGAACTCAGGTCCATCCGTCTCTGGCAGGCTCGTGCCTCGTTAAACCACGCCCCCTCCGCTCATTTAAAATGCAAAGATGTCAGCCAATCACAACAGTGGGCGTTTTTACTGAAGTCTCACAGCAGACACGCCTCTTGAAGCAGGGCATTCAGCCACAGGGCAAACAGCAGTATTGAAAAAATGCCTTTTATTTCTAAATTATGACATTTTATGATGTAAAAATCATACTAACAATATAAGTACACCTCAGGAAACATTATAAAATAATAGAAAAATGCCATGCCATGGGACCTTTAATAAACATCTAACCATAGCCTAGGAATAGAGTAGTCATCTAGAACATGAACATGTCAAAGAAATGGAACCACACACCTTGTAATCACTGTTGCATTTGCTTACATGATGGAACGTCCTACATCTCAAGTTATTTTGGCAAAAACGACATGTAACCAAATTCAGGGTTATTTTGGCTAGAAGTGGATTACTCATAGGCTATGTTCACACTGTCAGTCCAAATTAGATTTTCTTTGTGTTTCCGATTGGAATCTGATCTAAAATTATTGATGTCCACACTGTATCGCAACTGTTCATATCCGATATGTGTGCCCATGCAGCTCTTTCATTTTCCGGAATATTTGCATTGCTTTCTATTGCATTGACGTTTCGTTTGGAAGGCATAAGCCAAAAACAGCAACAACAGCCGCAACATAGAGGGGTTTGCAATACAGATGTTTTTTTCTATTCACAACATGACATTGTGCAACCACAGCGCGCGGGACTACTGCGTCTTCTAAGGCAGTGGTAGAGGAGGCTGGTATGAGTTTTATTCCATGCTGTCGTTTCCGCCGGTTTCAAAACATGTCTCCGTTATATGTCTCCATCATTTTTTGCTCGACACAACCTTGTTTCTGCAGCATCTTTCAACATGTTTTTTATAACAATGTCTGAATTTTATACTATACGTGGTGTGAAAAAGTCACATAAACCACATGAAACCCGATCAGAGCGGTCAGACTGATTTCCAGAAATGCTGATTTTAGCTGCTCACACTTGCTAAATCTGATCAGATTTCGATTGAATATGCACAAAAATCAGATTTGGACTGACAGTCTGAGTGTAGCCATAGTGGACTATATCAGGTCTATAGTTAACTGAGATGGGGAAATGATGGCTATTGCTTGCTGGTAAGGGAACCGAATTACAAGAAAATTTTAAACCATAGTCCACTTTAAAGGGATAGTTCACCCAAAATTGAAAATTCTGTCATAATTTACTCACCCTCAAGTTGTTCTAAACCTGTATGGATTTCATGTTCTGCTGAACACAGAGGAAGATATTTGGAAGAATGTTTGTAACCAAGCAGATCTCGGCAGCCATTGACTCGAGATCTGCTTGGTTACAAACAGCAGAAGAAAGAAATTTATACAGGTTTGGAACAACATGATCTGACTAAACGATGACAGAATTTTTATTTTTTGGTGAACTATCCCTTTAAGTCTGAGAAATGTGTGTGACACTAAACAGCACTGAGAAATTATATCACAATAAGTATAAAAGCAGAGGTCTAAAAACATTGCATCAAATACCCAAGGGAGGAGAGAATTCAATCTAGTGCACACACATAATAGCAGAGCCACAGGTAAGTGCATAAAGACTTGTCTTCAGGGACAGAAGATCATTTAAACGGAACCAGCAAAAGGCACTGCCGGGGCAATTAGATGAGGGTATATACTAGAGGTCTTTTCTCAGACAAGACAGTGCTTTATAAATAATAATAATAATAATAATAGACAGTCCAAACAAATACAAGAATCAGCCTACTGCAAGAAATAAAATACAAGAACCTTCCATTGCTCAAAAAACAGACAGTTATACCGCAATTGGTTGAGCCAATTGAGGTTGTTTTAGGCTGGATAGGATCCTCAACAAAGTAATGATGAACAGGCCATGTCCCAAATTACTATTTTGCAGTCTCTATATGGTAAATGGACTGCATTTATATAGCGCTTTTAACAGACCAATGGCCATCCAAAGCGCTTTACACATTACCTCACATTCACCCATTCACACACAGACGGCGATGTCTGCCATGCAAGGGGCCATCCAGCTCATCAGGAGCAGCTGGGGTTAAGTGTCTTGCTCATGGACACCTCGACACTTGGTGGAACCGGGGATCGAACCACCAACCTTCTGGTTTGTAGACAACCTACATGAACCACTGAGCCACTGCCACCCCACAGTGCATTTTATTTATTTCCTTTTTTATTTATTTCCTTTTATATGCCCTAAATGCACATTTGTTGAGACCTCACTGGCGACCTAACAGCCCATGAAGTAAAGAGCTGATAATACCATTTTGGGTAGCCACAAATCAGACTTTATAAATGGCTTACTTATAGTTGTCTGTATATTAAAGAGTTTTACCGTTTTCGAATCCATTCAGCCAATCTTCGGGTCTGGGGGTAGCAGTTTTAGCATAGCTTAGCATAGATAATTGAATCTGATTAGACTGTTAACAGTCATTTTCTGTCGATCTTACACGATGTAACTACAGAAGAGTCAAGTTTTAAATAGGAAAAATATTGAAACTCTTTGTCATTTTTTTGACCGAGATGCTAACAGTCTAATCAGATTCAATGATCTATACTAAGCTATGCTAAAACTGCTACCGCCAGACCTGTAGATCGGCTGAATGGATTCAAAAACGGTAAAACTCAACTGTTTAATTATAGGGGAGTTGGAAAATGAGCCTATTTTCAAAAATAGTGGATTGTTCCTTTAAGTTTGTAAGAAATTGTATGATTTATTAATTGTCAGAGAGAAGTGCCATGGATGTCAAAAAAAGGTGTAATTTTATAATTGTCATACTGGAGGCTCTGAATCAGGAAACATGACAGTTCTGTAAAAGCTCTAGACAGAAGAGCCAGACCTCCAAACTGCCAGACTGAAAAAGAGAAAAATTGGCCTTACCAGATGACTCTTTCATTCCATTCTCTCCCTCTTGCTCCAAGAAATATTGCCTTTTGTGATTTTTTCTTCCCTACTTTTCTGATTGTGCCATTTCTACAAGAAACCTGAGGTCAGATTCACAAAACATTTCTCCTCAGAATGTTTTGTGTTGCTCAAAGTACTTCAGAGGAATGTTCTTATTTTTTCTTCAGAAAAAAAAGGAAATAATAAAAAAAAATCAAGCAAACAGACAAACTATTATTATGGTTAGGAGGATAGCTACACAATGAAATCCCAAAAGAAAAATGTATGTTATGGTTTGCTTCAAATAGGAAGCAGTATAACATTATATACTAGCCACAATTAATAAATACTATACCATATTTTACTTTTATAATCTAGCAATAGATTATAGTCGTTAAACTCTTGTTATGTAATGTCTCACACATTTTTCTACTGGAAAAATATTTGCTGCTTGCTATATAAAATGGTTAATACTGTAGATGAAAATGGTGAAATATTTTGCAGTGCTTAAAGGGTTACTTCAGCGATTTAGCATTAAGCCTTGTATCAGTAGAAACCCGGTAGTATATTCAAATGATCGTGCCCCTTTAATGTCTGGAAAAAAGCCTCCGATGATGCAAATATCTTCATTTTGCATCATTGGAGGCTTTTTTGGCCAGATGCTAGAGGCTACAGCCTGTAGTAGGAGCTAGTTCCTAGGTGGGATCTCACTCACAGAATGTAAGACACAGACGGCCGCACGGGCATTCATAACGGGGCGATGCAGAGCAAAGCAAGTGTTCCCTTTCAAGGGAACTCAAGCTGCGTCACCGCTACGGGAACGCCTCTGCGTGATTGCGTCGTGAAGCACGTATGTAATCAGTCCAATAGAGAGACGGAACGTCATGGGCGGGTGACGTCATAGACCTGGAACTATAAAGCATACCGGCAAACACACGCCTACAGCTTCTGTTGTCTTCAACAAGCTCGCTATGTAACATTGTCCTTGTCAGCTCTATGTTTGTGTCAGGGTTCAGACTTTTTTGTTTTCATATAGCAAGTTTGCAACACATACTGACACATAAAAGTGAGACACGAGTACGAACAGCAGTACAGAAAGTGTGTTCCTCCCTGCTCTAGATACATTATGAATGGGGATACACACTTTTGGTTGCTTGAATTGCGGGTTCATGAAAACATAACAACAAAACGGTACAATGACAAACTCACTTAAATAGGCGCATTTCGCTTTGAAACCAAATCTTCAGCGATCATCTAGTCTGTCAGCTCCTCACTCTCTGATGATTGAAATCTGACTCCTGCTGCGTTTGTGCTGCGACACTCGTTGCTGTGACACCTGCGGCTCGTGCTGTATTGAGCAGACACGTTCAGTTTTCAATTGCAGTGTCTGTTCTCTAACTGAACAAAATTATTTTATTACTATAAAAATCAAAACAACAGTGGGGTGGTGCCGCGGTGGTCAAGAGAGGTAACTGGTAGGCATGGCTTGGGAGTGGCCTCGTAGGGCAGCGAAGCAAGTGCGTTCTGGGAGTTGTTGTCTTTCATCCATATGAGCCAAAAATAACTTTTCTGGCTTTTCTCAGTCTAGAAGGCACCAACTTAAAAAATAATGTCACATTTCTACTACATAAATGAACCAATTTAAAATACACATTCATCTTTCCAGTGCTGAAGTACCCCTTTAAGTTTTCATTTGGAATCTCTATGATGCCTGGCATTTTATTCTTAGGAAAAAAACTAAGAAGTTTTTGTCTTTAAAAGAGTTTTTTTTATTTTTTCCTTGTCAAGAGTTGCGCTCATGGAGTCTGATTAGGAAAGTGAGCCTCCATCCAGATGAAGCAGAATGACATGGGGTCTATGCGCTTGAACATCCCATGAGTCTCCGAGCAGGGACAATGGGACAGTAGACCTGCTAATACCAGATAAGCCCATCCAAGGGCAGGTCCACTAAACTCCCTTACTGCTGACAAACACAAACGTGAAACCCATCAACAATGCTCCTTCATCACATTTATCTCTTCCTCTCCTCCCTCCCTCTGCCTTCTCATTTAGCTCAACATGCTTTTTTCCTTCTATCTTTCAATTACTCCTTTAGAAGTAATCCCAAATGCTATTGAGCCTTTCTTCACTTGTGAACCTCAAGTCTGGCTCTTGACTTGTCAATGAAAAGATTGACATTGAAGTTGCATTGTGCGACTGATTTCAGCTTGAGCCAAAATGATACTCATAAAGGGCATGACCTTTGACCTGAAATTTATGGAAGGGTAACAGAGCAGAGGGAAGATGCCAGATCCGAGTTCCTTTTATCCGTCCTCCAGAGCAGAACATCCCAGTTCATCTGTAAGGATTACAAGGAGCTTTATGAACACACAGCGGGCCTGTTCTCGACTCTTTCTCTGTCTCACTCTCCCTATCATCATTCAATGCTCATTCCTTTCATCTAATCCACACACACAGGCCCTTTTACTAGGATTTGTTTCCTAAGCCACATAAATGGCACATATGAGCTTTTCACATACCAGCCCCTTCACTTCTACATTTCAACTATGTCCTGGATGTTCCTTTTGTCGCCTGGAGGAATTTTGTCATATGCAAGTTTAAGTGTCCATACAAATCATCTAGTCCAGTCCAGTCCAGTCCATAAACTTTTAGAACCTGCAAATAACATGAACTGATAATCACCAAAATCATTTTTTGTGATTAAACAAAACAAAAAAGCAAAGCAAAAAAGGCATTTACATATGTTTTTTGACCTTTAAAGTGCCCCTATTATGCAATATTAAAAGGTTCCTAATTTTGTTTTGTCGGTCTCCAACAACAGGTTTACATGCATCAAAGGTCAAAAAAACACTTTTTTTCATAATATACACTGCACATCACCTAAATTCTCAAAGAGTCGAAAAAAAGTTAGTCTGAAGATTCATTCTCTCTAAACCCCTCCTTTCTGCGAACCTACACTGCTCTGATTGATCAGACAGCCCAGTCTGTGATTTCAAGAGTTGTGATTGCTTGACCAAAGACATTAGCATATCTGAATTTCGTCTCCGGAGGCTTGCTCAGCACTTTTATACACAGTGATATGAATAATAACAATGGCTTCGTTTTTTCCGCATCAATCTAATCCTTTGGAAGTGCATCAAAGTGGATGTGTTCTGGCAGCAGAAAACAGCGTCTTCTCGACATGAACAACACCAACCAAACTTTTCCAGGCCTCAGCTACAATAGTGTTTGAGGGCGGATGTTGTTCGCAGGCAGCCAATGAAGGCCATAGGCTGGCATAATGCAAACGTTACATAGATACAGGAAGTGAGACAGGAATTGCTGACGACTCCTTTCCGGCAGTTCAGAATCAATTCTTTCTTTTATAGACAATAACTTTATTTGTCATGCACTTTAAGAAAATACTATTGAAATGAGTACAAATCACTTAACATGTTGATCAGACAGACCCTTTCTGTCTAAATAGGAGGATTTGACCAGAATAAGCTGCAAAACTGACTACAATTCATGCTGATACAGTATATGACAGTCTATAAGGGTTTTTGTGTGTGTGTGTGTGTGTGTGTGTGTGTGTGTGTGTGTGTGTGTGTGTGTGTGTGTGTGTGTGTGTGTGTGTGTGTGTGTGTGTGTGTGTGTGTGTGTGTGTGTGTGTGTGTGTGTGTGTGTGTGTGTGTGTGTGTGTGTGTGTGTGTGTGTGTGTGTCAATGACTGTGTAGGGAGAATGTGTGTCTGTGGGCTTTATGTTTGTGCTAATGGTTTTGGCCATGAGCCGTGAAGGTGCTGCGGTAAGGCCAGCCAGCGGGGAAAGATCAATGCAGCCACACGGATAACGAGCCCTGCTGCCAAGAGAAACACACAAACCTGAGACCACATAGCAAACCCATCACAAAGCATTTCTCTGTCCCTGAGTCAACAAAGCTTTATTGGCATGACTGTAAAGATTTTCAATACAGCCAAAGCATGTAATATAGTACATAGGTGTAGAAAATATACTCAGGTGCTATAGGGTACAACAGGGCTAAAGGCACACCTGCTTTGTGCTTTTTACTACTCCTAATAGTGTATGAAACACAGAAAAAATATATGTTTTTGTTGAACATTTAAAATAAATCATAAAAGTGGTTATTTTATTTAAAAATGTTTAAATGCTATTTTATTTAAAAATGTATGGGGAGTCGAGGGGGGCCTTTTACCCCACACATGGGGTAAAAGGCTCACCAGCATGGGGCAAAAGGCACACAGTATTGATACAAATACTTTCACTAAAATAATGTTTTTTAATAATGTCTAAGTTAATACTTGTTCAAAACAATCACTTAAGTTTGAACTATTTTCTGTTTATTTTGATTAATAAAATAATGAATCAATTTTGATAAATAAATATGCTGTCATTAAAATATGTTAATATAGAAATATATAGAAATATAGAAATATAAATATAGAAACAATATAATTTAAAAAAGTAAAGATTCTGAAAGCGTTGAAGGAGATCCCATAAGAATTTAATATAGATTTACAGTAGTAACAATAAATTATATTTTATTATATGATATGATTAATATCACATTTTTAAATATGATGGTTTCATTATAAATATGGTGATTATCTTTAAGGTGGACCCCGAATTAATATATGATACTTACAATCTGAATCTAACCATGTCATGTCAACAAATGGAAAAGTTAGCCAGATGCTTATTATCATGTTAAATATGGTGCCTTTTGCCCCAACAGCAGAGGTGCCTTTTACCCCAAATACCATACTTTTACCTATTCTTCCATTATTGAAAAACTGTTGGTTTAATTACCTTGAACAAAACTGACAAACATTAACAAGACATTTGTTTCAAAATATATTCAATAATTGTAGCAATTCTTATTCGCTACTTAAATCTACAACATTTTTAAAAACATCAAATATTAGATCAAATGAGCGCATAATCAACTTTGCGCTGCTGCCTGTGCGTCAAAGATCAGACAAATTTCCACATGCATCTTGAAAAGTGAATGTTCTGGAAAGTTCAGAGCCAAGTTTTTGTGCCATCTAATGGTTTAGAGACAAATAAAATCAAAGGAGCCTTTTACCCCGTGGAGCCTTTAGCCCCGTTGTACCCTACCTTAGTAGTAATAAGTGGCTCTGTTCTGAATCACTGAGCTATAGTGACAGCATGTATAGACACACTCTGTTCCAAAAGTTTAGTTTATGATTTTAATAAAGCATGCCTGTTGAAAAGACTTGCTTAGACTAGCATATCCATGCAGGACTTTGCTGGTTTATGCTGGTCTGGTGACAAACTAAGGTGACCAACTATGGTGCCTTCTAGGGTATCTCTTTAAGGCAGCATAACATACATCCTTTACAACGACAGCAACCCCTTTGTGCTAAATCTAATGCATTCAGTTACAACAAGTATAAATAGAAAACCTCAACCCAATTAAAAATGTACTGGTTAACCCAATATTTGTGTTTGTTGTTTATTTATATGCTTATTGGAGTATCATATTGTTAGGTTAGCAACTTGCCAATGCCTAACTATCTCACATGAACTTCATGGATAGTTCATGGAGTTGCTGCTTATGAGTGTTCCAGATCAGTCACTTATCAGGTTGCTTTTCAGTTAGGATGCTGGCTTAGAATGCTGCCTATGTAGGGCAAAGAGTCTCACTAGGTTTTGGAGCCGAGCCAGTGTGTCACTTTCACTCAGTGGAGAAAGCGAGAAACTTTTAAACTGATAAGTTGTACTGTATTTGTTCCAGAAGAGAGTTCCCACTGCCCAGAGATCACAGATTTTTTTTTTTTTCAGAAACTAGACTGTTGTTACTAAGTCTGTACATTCTCAAACTTAGATGCAAACCCTGACTGAAACAAAGTCAGACATTCATAAGCACATTCTACCTAATAACTTTATCTTTGTAGGTTCTTGTTTCATTTTAATTTTACCTCACTTTTGATGTTTAGACTATTTTCCCAATACTCAACTTTTAATGCTGTAGTTTTTGTGACAGTCTGTATTTATGTTTAATTTGTGAGTTGCTGGTAAGACAGGGATAGAGTGTTCCATAACCATCTGGCACTGACTTTCTTCGGGATTTAGATGTTTTATTTGCAGTTTCATGCATTGATTTCAAATATTTCAAGAAGTTCCAGAACACTTCCTTCGACATAATCTCTGCTCACTTTTTGGATGTATGAGAAATACATGGTTAAAATAACCCCACATTGTAGCATTTAAATTGATCAAAAGTGACAGTACATTTAAAATGTAACAAAAGTTCCCTTTCGAGGGAACTCTCACTGCGTCGGAACGACACTTTGGGGATACTCCCTAAGCACTAGCGAATCTGAAGTCCGTATAGAAACTAAACCAATCTGATTGGCGTGCGTGATGACGTCACTGTGACGGCATACCCGGAAGTATAAAAGGAACAATAAATAATTTACACAATGTGAGTGTAGTTCTCACAGCTTTAAACAATGTACACTAAACATACATTAAACAATTACATTAAGCTATAATAATAATATACAATGTACAGTATACAATATTAATCACAATAGAGATCCAATGTACAATAGATGCTATATGATAAATAAATGTGTATATAATGTGTGTGTATCTACAGTGGGTTGTGCTGAGTGATATTCTGTCCAGTGTGTGTTATGATCCTGATGGATCAAGAGTTAAGGAGTCTAATTGTTTGTGGGAAGAAGCTGTTCTGGAGTCGGCTGGTGTGTGTTCTGATGCTGCGGTACCGCATGCCTGATGGCAGCAGTGAGAGCAGCCCATGGCTCGGGTGGCTAGAGTCTCTGATGATCCTCTGAGCTCTCTTCACACACCGCCTGGCATAAATGTCCTAGAGGGAAGCTCACCTCCGATGATGCAGCTGGCCGTGCGCACTACCCTTTGCAGGGCTTTGCGGCTGCGGGCGGTACTGTTGCCGTACCAGGTGGTGATGCAGCCAGTCAGCAGGCTCTCTATGGTGCTGCTGTAGAAGCGTGTGAGGATGTGGCGGTTCATTCCAAACCTCCTCAGCCGTCGCAGGAAGAAAAGGCGCTGATGAGCCTTCTTCACAACGGCCTCGGTGTGGACAGACCATGAGAGTTCCTCTGTGATGTGGACACCGAGGAACTTGAAGCTGCTGACTCTCTCCACCGGTGCTCCATTGATGGTGATGGGGCGGTGTTCTCGCTCATTCCTCCTGAAGTCGACCACCAGCTCCTTGGTCTTGCTGACGTTGAGGGAGAGGTTGTGCTCCTGACACCATCGTGTCAGAGTATGCACCTCCTCTCTGTAGGCCGTTTCATCATTGTCAGTGATGAGACCTACCATCGTCGTATCGTCAGCAAACTTGATGATGGTATTGGAGCTGTCGGTTGCCACACAGTCATGTGTGTACAAGGAGTACAGGAGTGGGCTGAGAACACAGCCCTGAGGGGCTCCAGTGTTGAGAGTCAGTGATGAGGAGATGTTACTGCCCATTCTGACCACCTGGCGTCTGTTTGACAGGAAGTCCAGGATCCAGCTGCATAACAAGCTGTTTAAGCCTAGAGCCCGGAGTTTCATGTCAAGTATGGAGGGTACAATGGTGTTGAATGCTGAGCTGTAGTCTACAAACAGCATTCTCACATATGTGTTCCTCTTTTCCAGGTGGGAGAGAGCAGTGTGTATTGTTGATGAAATGGCATCATCAGTGGAGCGGTTTTTGCGGTATGCAAACTGCAGTGGGTCCAGTGAGGGAGGGAGAACAGAGCAGATGTGGTTTCTGATTAGTCTCTCAAAGCATTTGCTGTTCACCCGCCGGAAGGATCGGGTTACATCCGCTACAGATACAGAGAGTGAACTAACCTCTGCATCTTCAGCCACGAGCTCTCTCTCCGCGAGGGCGGTGTTAGTTCCCTCAAAGCGAGCATAAAAGGTGTTGAGCTCGTCCGGGAGAGAGGCAGCGGTATTCACGGTGGAGTTTGTGTTCCCTTTATAGTCCATGATGGTGTTAATTCCCCGCCACATGCTTCTGGAGTCGGTGGTGTTGAACTGTCCTTCAATCTTGTCCCTGTACTGGCGTTTTGCTGCTCTGATGGTTTTCCGGAGGGCATAACTTGCTTGTTTATGCTCCTCCGCATTAGCGGAGTTAAAAGTGGAGGTCCGCGCATTGAGTGCTGCGCGAACATCCCCATTTAACCACGGCTTCTGGTTTGGGTACAGCCGAATTGTTTTGGTCGGAACAACGTCTTATACGCACTTCCTGATGAAACACGTTACGCTATCAGCGTAGACCTCGATGTCGTCATCAGAGGCCGACCAGAACATCTCCCAGTCCGCGTGATCAAAACAGTCTTGTAGCATAGAGTCTGATTGGTCTGACCAGCACTGGATGGTTCTGAGGGCGGGTGCTTCCTATTTCAGTCTCTGCCTGTAAGCGGGCAGAAGGAGAATGGAAGAGTGGTCCGATTGACAAATGGTGAGCGCGGGAGGGACTTGTAGCCATCCCGGAAGGGAGAGTAACAGTGATCCAAGACACTGTTCCCTCGCGTGTTGAAGTTAACATGTTGGTGGTATTTAGGTGCAATGCGCTTGAAGTTGGCTTTGTTAAAGTCCCCAGTCACAATAAACGCAGCCTCAGGATGAGCGGTTTCCTGTTCACTCACTGTCCTATACAGTTCCTTTAGTGCCCGGTCTGTGTCGGCTTGTGGGGGAATATACACAGCTGTGATGATGACCGCTGTGAATTCCCTCGGTAGCCAGAATGGTCGACACAGAACCATGAGAAGTTCCAGATCAGGAGAACAGAAAGACTTGATAGAATGTACGTTCCTCTGATCACACCAGGATCTGTTGATCATAAAACATACACCCCCACCTTTGCTTTTGCCTGAGAGATCTTTTTCTCTGTCCATTCGGTGCACGGAGAACCCTGTGGTTTCGATGGCCGAATCTGGAATCTCAGCAGACATCCAAGTTTCTGTAAGGCAGATAATGCAGCAGTCCCTCGTCTCTCGTTGGAAAGAGATCCGTGCTCTCAGCTCGCAGAGTTTGTTGTCCAGAGACTGAACATTAGCCAGTAAAATACTGGGAAGCGGGGGTCGGTTTGCGCGGCGTCTTACTCTGATGAGCACGCTGGCTCTGCTTCCCCTTCTCCGGCTGCGTTTCCACGGTGGGACCGCCCACACAAAGGGCTCCGCTGCCGGGTTTGTAAACAGCTGGTCGTCACTGAAGAATTTAAAGTCCGGTTTTCGGTGTGCGATTGCCGAACCAATGTCCAAAAGTGTCTGTCTGTCGTACGCAGTAAGGCAGACAACATCCAAGACAAAAAACACAAAAACTATAAACAGAACAAACAAAAAATTGCAATGTAGTAACGGAGCTCGCGACGCAGCAGCCATCCTCGGCGCCATCTTGAGTCAGTTCTGCTTTGTGTGCAGTGTCTGGGTGTTGAGCATGCTCAGGTGGCTCTCGAGGGAGCTGCCTGTCAGCATTGTGAGCTGCTCACACTCAGACTGCTCCGCTCTCGGCTGGCCGTGTTCGATGAGGCCGGCCAGCCTCGTGAGCCCCATGGTTCTGGACCCGCAGTTGCTGAGGCGTCTCGGTGTCACAGATCATGGGGTTCAAAGAAGGACTTGTCAGCAGGATTTGGGACTGCTGCGGCACTTTCCCAATCCTTGTCTGACAGTTCTAAGGATCTTCCTCCCCGTTTGGAAGTCCGCGCTGCGGCTTCTTCCCCCGGGGTTGAGGATCCGATGCTTATTCTCTCCGGTTCCGAGGAGCCGGATGAGTTTGGCATCGGGGCGGGTGGAGAAGCAGAAAGTGTTTCATTGCTTCATCCACTCGCCCAAGAGGAGCTAATTGAGGTTTTGACTCGTGCGGTGGCCAAATTGAATATCAATTGGCCACAGGAAGTGCCGGAAATTCAACCACCCAGTAGGCTGGACGACCGGTTTCTTTCTCGCCGGGTCCAAACACCTTGCCGGGGTTTACCATTCTTGGAGGAAGCCCTATTCCTCGCGTGTTCCTCCAGTATTGGATTATTCCAATGTTCTGGGGGCGCGCGAGGCGGGCTATGGGACGATGCCTCGGGTGGAAGAGGCTCTCACAAGCTATCTTTCGCCTGATTCTGCATCGTCCCTTAAGTCCCCGGCGCTGCCCACCAAACCCTGCCGGGACACCTCATCGTTGGTGGGCAAAGCTTATATGGCGGCTGGGCGGGCTGGTAGTTCCCTGCACACATTATCTATTCTAGAGCATTTACATTACATTTACATGTAAAGGGGTAGTGTGGCGAGCAGCGAGGCCGAGGGACCGTGAGGGCGGGACGAGGCGGCGCTCATCAGGGAGGATGAGTGCCAGCTGCACGCCGCAGCGGTCTCGGCTCTCGCGGAGGAGTGAGGGACTATAAAGGAGGAGCGACGACAGTGAGGGACGAGAGAGGACCAGGCCTGGATTTTATGTTGAGTTTTATTTATGTTCTGTTATGTGTATGCTGCAGTCGTCCGTGAGGGGCTGCAGATTTTTATTTTCATTGTGTGTTTGTTTGTATGTAGGTGACAGTCGTCCGCGAGGGGCTGTCGCCGCCATTTTATTTTGTGTTTGTTTGATTAAAAGTTCTTTTGATTGTCCACCGGTTCCCGCCTCCTTCTTCCCACACAAAGGTTTACTACAGGTAGTATCACACAGTTTATGTCAATCTCATGTCAATCTTGAGTACCTATAGAGTAGTATCGCATCCTTCATATCTCCGAAAAGTCTTTAGTTTTATCATATTTATAAAAGACAGATACGCTGTACCAAGTCTTTCAAAATAAAACGTATCGTGTGGGCGTGAAATTCAGTGTGACGTGGGCTTTCTTCGGCTCGTTGAAAACCACCCTTGCAGCTGCATTCTGGATCAGCTGCAAGGGTTTGATAGTGCATGCATGAAAGGCCCACTAAGAGAGCAATGCAATAACTTGGACCAGGAGTTGTGTGGCCTGTTTTCGCAAGGTTGAGTTGAAGGTGATGGTCCTTCATCCAGCCAGAAATGTCTGTTAGGCAGGCTGCAATACGAACAGCAACTGTTGGATCATCTGGTTGAAATGAGAAGCAGAGTTGAGTGTCATCAGCAAAGCATTAATAGGAAAAGCCATGTTTCTGAATGACAGATCCTAATGATGACACGTAGATGGAGAAGAGAAGTGGTCCAAGCACTGAGCCCTGGGGAACCCCAGTAGCTAGATGTTGTGACTTAGACATGACACCCTGAAGGACCTACCTGAGAGTTAAGAATTGAACCACTGGAGTGCAACTCCTGAGATGCCCATCTTAATGGATGTTGACAGGAGTATCTGATAGTTAATTGTGTTAAAAGCAGCAGACAGAGCCAGCAAGATGATTACTGTGGAAGCTGCTCTTGCCAGTCTCAGTGCTTCAGTAACCGAGAGCAGGGCAGTCTCTTTTGAAGCCGGATTGGTTGTTGTCCAGGAGGTTGTTCTGTGCAAGAAATATAGAGAGTAGGTTGAACACAACTCGCTCAAGTGTCTTTGTAATGAATGGAAGAAGGGACATTGGTCTGTAATATTCTAAAAGTACTGGATTTAGAGAGGGTTTCTTAAGCAGTGGGGTTACCCAAGCCTGCTTAAAAGCTGTGGGAAAGGTACCTGTGTGAAAAGAGGTGTTGATGATGTGAGTAAGTGCATGTACAACTGAAGAAGAAGACCATGCCTTGCTACCAAAACTTTTTACAAAGGTGACCAAACGCGAGAAAACGAGACTTCGACAATGCGACTAGAGCAAGTGAACACAGTAAACAGCAAATGAAAAAAAGAAACAAAAACACTTACAGTTACTGCCTCCTCCTGTTGCTAGATTGCTTCTCTCCTTAGCAATGCATATTACTACTAATAATACATATTTGATATATTTATGGTAGGAAATTTACAAAATATCCTAGTGATTTTTGGCATAAAAGAAAAATCAATAATTTTGACCAATACAATGTATTGTTGGCTATTGCCACAAATATACCCGTGTGCCTTATATTTTTGTGGTCCAGGGTCACATATTAGAATGATTTCTGCAGGATCATGTGACACTGAATGAGTAATGATGCTGAAAATTCAGATTTGACATTACAGGAATAAATTACATTTTAAAATATATTAAAATACAAAAAGAGTTATATATTATAATAATATTTCACAATATTACTTTACTATATTTTTTGATCAAGCAAATGCAGCCTTCGTGAGCATAAAGAACTTATTTCAAAGAAATTAGTAAGAAAAGTAACCACAAACGTTTTGTGACGAGGCGGGAGACTCTGTGGAATCCATATGCAGCTTTATTTAGAAACAATCAGAATAATACAGGCAGGAGTCAAATACCAGCAAAGACAGTGTCCAGGGCAAAGGCAGATCATAAACAGGGACAGGCAAAAGGTTGGGACAGGCAGCAGACAAGGCAGAGTAATCCAGTAAACAGGTGGAGGAGTTCAGGGCAGGCAGAAAACACTCTCGAGGGTAGCAAACAGTCCATGGTCAAAAACACAGGAAAACCAATAAACAGGGAAAACCGCTCAGTAGTGTTAGCCGGGGCAAAACAAGACTTCGCAATGAGTGTTTGTGTGCAACGACTTAAATAGTCCGGGTAATGGGAAACAGGTGTGTGTGTGTGTGTGTGTGTGTGTGTGTGTGTGTGTGTGTGTGTGTGTGTGTGTGTGTGTGTGTGTGATAAGCTCGAGTGAAGGATGATGAGAAATGTAGTCCAGCAATATTAGTATTCAGGTGAGGGAGCCCTCTGGTGGTGATCGGAGGGAGCCACAGAGGCCAAGTTTGTGACAGAGCCCCCTCCCTGGGAGCAGCTCCTGAAGCGAGGAGGCGGACGAGGGCAAGGGGCAGGTTTCTCCGGGTGGTTCCTATGGAACTAATTGATGAGCGATGGGTCCAGTATGTCATCTGCATTGACCCAGGACCGTTCTTCCGGACCATACCCTTCCCAGTCGACGAGGTATTGTAGAAATCTGCCCCGGCGTCTGGAATCCACAAGTTTGTGTACGTGGTAAGCCTCCTCGCCTTCCACGACTAAGGGAGGAGGTCTCTGGTCATTAGCCTCGTCTAGGTTCTCCACTCCTCTTGGACCACCTGTGGGCTTGAGCAAAGAGACATGGAAAGTGGATGAGATACGGTATTCCTGGGGTAATGCTAATCAATAAGAAACTGGGGTTGTTTGCCTAATGATTCTGAATGGACCCACGTACCTTGGACTGAGCTTTTTACAGGGCAATCGAAGACAAAGGTCCAGACCCATTGACCCGGGTGGTAATCTGGATGTGAGCAATGATGGAGGTCAGCCTGTTCCTTCTGTCACCTTACTGCCCTCTGGAGGTGAACGTGAGCCCTGTTCCAGACTGCCTCACTCCGTTGAAGCCAATGATCCACAGCTGGAAGATCCGAGGGATCTCCTGACCATGAAAACAACAGGGGCTGGTATCCGAGTATGCACCGGAAGAGTGTGAGCCCCGTTAATGGTTTTTAGAGCGAGTTTTGTGCGTACTCAGCCCAGAACAGATACCGGCTCCAGTCAGTCTGATTGTGGTGACAATAGGAACGAAGATAGCGGGTGAGCTCTTGGTTGAGGCGCTCTACTTGACCATTGGCCTGAGGATGATAGCCAGACGTCAGACTGACATTAACATTGAGTCTCAGATGAAGAAGGATGACCAAAGTAGTGACGTGAATTGGGGTCCACGATCGGAAACAATATCTTTGGGGAGTCCGTAGAACCGGAATACATAGTTGCAGAGATGTTCAGCAGTCTCCAGAGCGGTGGGTAGTTTAGGCAAGGGAATGAAGCAGCAGGCCTTGGAGAAGCGATTAACAACAGTGAGAATTGTGGTCTGGCCCTGAGAGTTGGGGAGATCAGTGACAAAGTCTATGGCGATATGAGACCAGGGACGCTGTGGAATGGGTAGTGGATTCAATAGACCTGCAGGTACTTGACGTGATGACTTGGATGTCTGACATATGGCACAGTTTTGGATGAAGGTGATGACATCAGACTGTAATGAAGACCACCAAAAGCGGTTACTGATGAGGTTAATGGTGGCTGCAATGCCTGGATGACCCGAACTGGGTGCTGTGTGGATGTGTTGAATAACCCTCGAGCGAAGGGATGTGGGAACATAGGTGCGATCGTTGGGACAGTCTGGGGGAGACGGCACGGCATGTTGGGCATCAGTAATCTCTGTCATAATGTCCCATTGAACTGGAGCGAGTATGATGGTGGGAGACAATATGGGTTTGTGAGTGGGTGGAGCCAACTTGGATTCAAACTGACGGGACAGGGCATCGGCTTTGGTGTTCTTGGAGCCGAATCTGTGGGTAATGGTGAATTGGAATCTGGTGAAAAACAGGGCCCATCTGGTCTGCTGGGGGTTGAGACATTTGGCAGAGCGGAGGTACTCCAGATTCAGGTGGTCAGTTAGGACTATGAATGGGTGTCTGCATCCCTCCAACCAGTGTCTCCATTGTTCCAAGGCGGCTTTCATGGCCAGTAGCTCACAATCTCCCACATCATAGTTCTGTTCGGTGGGTGTGAGTTTGCGTGAATAGTAAGCACAGGGAAACAGTTTCGGTGGATTGCCCTGACGTTGGAAGAGAATTGCTCCGATACCTGTGTTGGAAGCATCCACCTCGACCAGAAATTCTCGTTCGGGATCTGGATGATGCAGAATGGGAGCCATTGTGAACATCTCCTTCAGCTTACGGAAGGCTTCCCAGGATGTGGTTGACCAGACCAATTTGGCGTTCCCCTTCCTGGGCATAGAGGTGAGAGGCGATGCAGTTATGCTGAAGTTCCTGATGAAACGTCTGTAGAAGTTTGCGAAACCTAAGAAGCGTTGCAGTTCTTTTAGAGTGGTGGGTAATGGCCATGTTAGTACTGCTTGGACCTTACTGTCATCCATAGCGACCCCTTCAGGACTGATTATGTACCCTAGGAAGGACGTGACGGTCTGATGAAACTCACACTTTTCAACCTTGGCGTAGACTTGGTTATCAATGAATCTTTGGAGGACTGAGCGGACATGACGGACATGATTGGGGTAGGTGTCTGAATAAATGAGAATGTCGTCAATGTACACGATGACCCACTCGTTGAGCATATCCTGGAAGACATCATTGCTGAAAGCCTGGAAGACGGAAGGACTATTGACCAGCCCAAACGGCATGACCCGGTATTCATAGTGCCCCGTAGTGGTAGAGAAAGCGGTCTTCCATTCATCTCCCTCTCGAATGCGGATCAAATTGTAAGCACTTCGAAGGTCTAGCTTGGTAAAATATTTGGCTGTACGAAGTTGTTCTAAGGCAGCAGGGACCAATGGTAGTGGATAACGAAACTTTACCATGATCTCGTTGAGGCCCCGGTAGTCAATGCAGGGCCTTTGACCTCCATCTTTTTTCTTTACAAAGAAGAAACCAGCAGATGTGGGAGAGACGTAGAGGGCTGAATGAATCCTTTGGCCAGTTCCTCCTCTATGTAATTTCTCATAGTTTCCGATTCAGGTTGTGACAGAGGGAAAATGCAACCCCTAGGGTGTGTACTACCTTGAATGAGGTCAATGGCACAGTCACTGGAGCAATGCGGAGGAAGCGGAGCTGACTTGGATTTACTGAAACCTTCGGTGAGATCATGATATTCGACTGATAGGTAGCAGGTGTATGGTTGGATGAATTTGACAGACAAGGGGTCTGGAGAAAATTACGATGACAATGGTTGGACCAATGATTGATTTGGTTGTCTGCCCATGAAATCTGGGGGTTATGGTGCAGTAGCTATGGTAGTCCGAGAATAATGGGGTTCTGGGATGGTTTGATAATGAAGAAGCGAATGAGTTCAGTGTGCAGAGCCCCAATTTGAAGAGACACATTATCAGTGGTGTAGTGAACCTGTCCAGTCCCCAGGGGGCGTCCGTCTAGCGCTGCCACTAACAAAACAGAATAGCAAGGAATTAGCATAATGTTCTGTGTCTTAGCAAAATCACTATCCATGAAATTACCGGCTGCCCCAGAGTCTATCATGGCTTGAACATTCACTGGCTTATTCTTTACTTTGAGTCTGGCTGGGATTGCAATATTGAGAGAGGTAGGTGGGGAACTCACCGCAGCGCTGTTTCTACTTGTGGGTCGTGTGGGGCATGAAGCTCTCAGATGGCTGGGTTGACCACAATAAAGGCACAGATGGTGCTGAATACGTCTGTCTCTCTCCTCAGAAGACAGGTGAGTGGTGCCAACTTGCATGGTTTCGGAGTCAGTCATAGGTGAACGTCGTGATGACGTCGTGAGTGATTTAAATTGTCGAGGTGGATTGCCAGATCAATGAAACCATTCAGAGTTTTCCCCTCATCACGACAAGCCAGTTCAGACTGAAGGTCCATGTTCAAACACTTGCGAAACAGCAGTTTAAGCGTGTCCTCCACCCATGTCATCTGCACGGCCAGAGTGCGAAATGTGAGAGCGTATTCCGCCACCGTTTGTCTCCCTTGGCGAAGCGCCAACAGCAATTCACCAGCCTCCTTTCCTCCCTCGGCGTGTTCAAAAATCTTGCGGAAACGCTGCAAGAACTCATTAAGTGAAACAAAGGTGGTCTGACCGTTATTCCATACTGTTGTTGCCCACTCTAGTGCTTTTCCTGTTGCAGGGAGTATATAAAAGCAATGTGACTCTCATCTGTGGTGTAGAGAGCGGGTTGCTGAGATATAAACAGGGAACATTGCAATAGAAACACCCTGCATCTTGCCGGTGAGCCATCATATTTCTCTGGGAAAGCTAGACACGGGTTTGTTGTGGTGGGTGTTGGTGACGCTGTGGCAGGTGTGGGTAATGGTGGACTTACTTCAGCGTTGGAGAGTCGCATGCTTTGTAGTGTCTTCACCAGCTCCTCAGTCACAGCGGTGAGACGGGTAAGTTGTTGTTGGTGAACCGCTAACATGTTGGCTTGGGTAGAAACCTCTGTTGACAGCTGATAGAAAGCCGCTGGATCTTGGTGTGGCAAAGTCTTCTGTGACGAGGCGGGAGACTCAGTGGAATCCATATGCAGCTTTATTTAGAAACAATCGGAATAATGCAGGCAGGGGTCAAATACCAGCAAAGACAGTGTCCAGGGCAAAGGCAGATCATAAACAGGGACAGGCAAAAGGGGACAGGCAGCAGACAAAGCAGAGTAATCCAGTAAACAATAAACAGGGAAACCCGCTCAGTAGTGTTAGCCGGGGCAAAACCAGACTTCGCAAGGAGTGTTTGTGTGCAACTGCTTAAATAGTCCGGGTAATGGGAAACAGGTGTGTGTGTTTGAGAAGCTTGAGTGAAGGATGATGGGAAATGTAGTCCAGCAAGATTAGTATTCAGCTGAGGGAGCCCTCTGGTGGCGATCGGAGGGAGCCACAGAAGCCAAGTTTGTGACACTTCTGAACAGAAGTGTATTTTGGCTTTTTTTTGTTGCCATATTTGTTACAAGCTATATTTAAACCTGTGTCATGAGTATTACTACCCAATATGTTGGAGAACTGTCTGATTCTGCATTTACTCAATTATATGACGGAGTAATAATCTTCAACTATACAACTATATCTAATAGACTCTATAAGGGGGCCCTATCAAACACACTGCGCAATGCAACGCAAGTGTTTTTTGCTAGTTTCAGCTTGACGCATTTATCAATTTCATGTCCAGCACCACGTTTTTTAAATAGCAAATGCACTTTTTGCCATGGGCGTGCTGGTCTGAAAACTAGGTGTGTTCAGGCGCATTGTTGGTGTGTTGCTATTTTGAGACAACTGAAAACGACTACGCCAATGACCAACAAAAAACGGGTCTGAAGTAAATATCGCAGTATTTTTTGTTATTTAAAGGGCGCGTTAGTAATATGCGTACATAATACATTCTGCTTATTACACACAAATATTAAATATTAAAAATAAAAGGATTCCTCCCTGGAGAAGCGCTCAGTCTTTCCGCTCGCAATTTCGGCCATGTAAATAGCAAATCCGCCATGGTGCAAGAGCAACTGGCTTTAAAAGGGAATGGGAGATGAGACTCTGATTGGTTTATTGCACGTTACACCCAAAACACACCCATGACTCATTAAGAGACTAGGTATACAATCCTTTTGAACCATGTGCCTGACGCGCCAACCATTTTTTCCATCGTTAAACTTATCGAGTTACATTGGTATGCCTGAAATCTATTCTCCTCTCAAAGTGGTTTAAGTGGTCATGTTTTTTTGTAATCCGCACACAGATAATGAACACACACGTATGTTAGCCTCACACAGATTCAATCGGCAGGAGAGTGCCATACTTCCGCCCACACTTCTCCATGGTCTATCTGCTATTGTTTGGCAGAAATGTCTTTCTGTGAGCAAAAGCTTGCCTCCCCACAAAGCGTCAGATAAAGAGAGTGGGCTTGAAAGGCCAGCGCCTCTGGAGCACAGCTCAGGCTGAGACAGAGGACATGATGTCCCGCTGAGAGATGACCACTGCCCTGAATTCACACCAACCTTGCAGGCAGAGGAGAAAGATCCACACCGACCCCTGGCTGAGTCTTTTGTGGTCAATATAGGTCACACCACTGTTTCCACGCACACAGAGTTCCTGTCTCCCGTGGCACAGACTTATACACACACATTTACATTCAAACCTTTACGCAAATGTGTTCTTTCTGTGTCTACTTGAGATGTCTTTGTTAATAATGGGCAGCGGGGTTCGGAGTGGCATGTGTCCCTCTTTTCCCAGTGTTGATAAATAGAGGTTCACAAAGCAGACGAGAGCAAAGGAACAACCCCCAAACTCAGGCGAATAATACAGCTTTATATTTAGACCCTTCTAGCTGACAGCTGATCCAATTCCCCACACACAGCTCTGACATTTAACAAAACCGCTGCCAAAACAAATCACAAATCCAGATTTGCTAAAGGTGGACTTATAGTTTACTGCTGTTTACACAACAAATACATTCATGTCAGATAGGTACACCATGCAAATGTATGCAGTCAGTCAGTCAGTCATACTACAACGCCAGATAACGAAACTAGAACAACAGATAGACAGACAGACCATCATTAATCCATACCAGAATGACAGACAGACAGATATAACTGTAGATAGATAGATTGAATGACAGACAGCAGTGTTAATTTCGTTGACGAATAATTTTCGTCATAATTTTCGTCAACAACCTTTTTTCACTGACGAAAACGAGACAATAACTAAATAAAAACTAGTGATGTATGACAAAAACTATAACGAAAATCAACTGTCATTTTCGTCAACAAATAAAAACGAGACGAAAATGTTAGGGAGGGACGATTAGGGAAGAGATCCAGTCAGAACTGATATCCTGTGTAACAGATGCGCACATTTGATTTGAACGTGCTGATCTAACCGCTGGAGAACACGGCTCTGTTGCATGTTCTACAGGCTCACTCACACATCCCCAATACAGGGCTCCAGAGCGGCTCACAATCAATGAATAGCGCACATTTATGCCAGGCAATTGCTTATGAACGAATGCTGAAGAATAATGACAATGTTTACTTTACGATGTTTATATAGTAATGTGTTTTAGACGGTTGTAGCAATACATATTTTATCTCCTCATCTCTGAACTTGAATGAGCTCCTGCAACTGCAATAGTAAGGCAGGATTTCAAAATAAGAGTCTCAGTGTATTTCCAGCTGGTTTATAATTAAAAGTCACGCATTATATATTAGTTTTTGCTTACACAATAAACTGTATTTAATTGAATTCCCATTTAATTCATAGTCAGGAGGAAAGACCAGTATTTGACACATATTCAATAAAGTATCAGGGTTATAAATATTAACTAAAACCATTTAAAATTTGTTACTTGAAATTAAATAAATGTTAACTGAAATTAAAAAAATAAATAAACAAACTTATTTTAAGCTTTAGCTTAACATGATATACTAACTTAAACAGAAATACAACGTTATAAAAACTATATAGATGTTTTTAAAAACAAACAAAAAAGTGAATTGAGCTCTTTCGTGTATTTTTAATGTCAAAAACAAAATTATGTCAAAATGTCAGTTCAAGTGGCAGTCGGTTATGTAATGCTTAAATGCTTAATGTATTACAATTTAACTAAACTCATTAGATTTTAGGAGACTAAATCTACAGTAGATTTAGTCGACTAAAATCTTATGATATTTAGTTGACTAAAATCTAATGATATTTAGTCGACTAAAACTAGACTAAAACTAAAAACAATTCAGGTGACTAAAATATGACTAAAACTAAATGGCATTTTAGTCAAAAGACTATGACTAAAACAATCAAAATATGCTGTCAAAATTAACACTGATAGACAGACATCCACATCTGAACAATAGACAGAAGGACAGATAGACAGAACTACAGACACACTAAAACATGTATGTAGTATCCATCCATATATATATTAGATAGATAGATAGATAGATAGATAGATAGATAGATAGATAGATAGATAGATAGATAGATAGATAGATAGATAGATAGATAGATAGATAGATAGATAGATAGATAGATAGATAGATAGATAGATAGATAGATAGATAGATAGATAGATAGATAGATAGATAGATAGATAGATAGATAGATAGATAGATAGATAGATAGATAGATAGATAGATAGATAGATAGATAGATAGATCTGAATAGTGGTACAGATATACCATGAGTCTCTTCTAAAAGATTCCTATATGAGACTTGTTTCCCCCAAAGGAATTTTAAGTGAAATATCAGGAAACAAAGTTGATACTTAAATGAGCAACCACCCAACGATCAAATTCTCCTCTGGGAAAATATTTTAGTGCATTCCATTCCATCTTTTGTTCCCATTTCTTTTGAACTGTCCTCTCATTTCCACTTCTTTTCCTCTTGGTATTCTGGTCAGTTGGCAGAGAAGAGAAAAATATCATTCAGGATGCAAATGAAGGCACTAGATCATGGCCAGGGGCACAAATGGCAAATTAACAGCACTCTAATTAGACTCATTAATGAAAGCTATGGGGTGTAGGCTGGAACGCTTTCATCCTTAACATCCCACTCCACTTTCTGTCTTTATCCTAAAGAATCTAGACACAATATGAATAATTCCATAAATCCCATAAATCAGTCTGGATGGAGAAGGTTTGGGAATGTTACTGAGCTTTCATAAACACATCACATGTCTTAATGAATCATTATACTGTCTTTTATTCCTGGTAATAGCTCATTTTCCCCTGCATGTCCACATACACCCACGTGCTATACAGAGAAGAAAAATGGTTTATTGCATTCAGTGCAGGTGATGTGGGTAGAATAAGATTTCAATAGGCATTGTTAAATGGCCTAAATGACATTGTAGAAAGATGAATTCATCAAAATAGCTCATCACCATTTTTCTACATGCCTCTGCTTTGTCTTACTGGCTGTCTCATACCCATTGATGGTGTTTTCTTGAGATATTGTGGACCAGGAGCAAATCACTAATGATTCTGTCATCAGTAACATGTTTGAATGAGGAGGCAAGTTGTTTTTGTAATGCTGAACAAGGTCGCGTTCCAAACTGGATTGACCAATTCATTATACAGTATATATATCACACAAAGTATAAGACTAGAAAAACTGTAAAAAACTGCCTGTTTTTGTGGTTGAGTGGCTAGAAGGAAGAGACGTACGAGGAAGACCAATGTTACATCATGCCTAAGGTTTGCTGGAAGATATATGACAACATCTGAAACCTCTTAGAAGAAACGTTTGTACTCTGATGAGACTAAAGTTGTTGGAGCCAAATACATTTGTGAGGAGAACCAATAACGGGAACAACACGAAGGGAAACACTTTCTGAATGTGTGGTGTATGTGTGCTCACATGAGGTGTACTGTGAGGCTGAATTTAATTAGATTTTTGCACACTGCTCTTGCACGGTCTGCTTGACAGAGAAAATAAAAAGTATTGATCACAAAGAAATTACAGTTCTGGGCTTAAAAGTATTTCCTACAAAAAGATGCTGTGCATATGTACTTTGCGTTTAACGTTCACAGACATTTTCACACAGAAATCATGATTCATCATAAGTTTGTACTTTTTTATAAATTTATGATAATATATATATATATATATATATATATATATATATATACACACTCACCTAAAGGATTATTAGGAACACTATACTAATACTGTGTTTGACCCCCTTTCGCCTTCAGAACTGCCTTAATTCTATGTGCCATTGATTCAACAAGGTGCTGAAAGCATTCTTTAGAAATGTTGGCCCATATTGATAGGATAGCATCTTGCAGTTGATGGAGATTTGTGGGATGCACATCCAGGGCACGAAGCTCCCGTTTCACCACATCCCAAAGATGCTTGGGTTGAGATCTGGTGACTGTGGGGGCCATTTTAGTACAGTGAACTCATTGTCATGTTCAAGAAACCAATATGAAATGATTCGAGCTTTGTGACATGGTGCATTATCCTGCTGGAAGTAGCCATCAGAGGATGGGTACATGGTGGTCATAAAGGGATGGACATGGTCAGAAACAATGCTCAGGTAGGCCGTGGCATTTAAACGATGCCCAATTGGCACTAAGGGGCCTAAAGTGTGCCAAGAAAACATCCCCCACCACCAATGATCAGAGCGTGCACGCACCAACTGGCTGGAGTTTTCACGGACATTTTTAACCTGTCCCTCTCCCTGTCTGTGGTCCCCACATTCTTTAAAACGTCCACCATTGTTCCTGTACCTAAGCAATCAAAAACCACCTGCTTAAACGACTGGCGTCCTGTTGCTCTGACCCTCATCATCAGCAAATGCTTTGAGAGACTAGTCAGAAACCACATCTGCTCTGTTCTCCTCCCCTCACTGGACCCACTGCAGTTTGCATACCGCACAAACCGCTCCACTGATGATGCCATTTCATCAACAATACACACTGCTCTCTCCCACCTGGAAAAGAGGAACACGTATGTGAGAATGCTGTTTGTAGACTACAGCTCAGCATTCAACACCATTGTGCCCTCCATACTTGACATGAAACTCCGGGCTCTAGGCTTAAACAGCTTGTAATGCAGCTGGATCCTGGACTTCCTGTCAAACAGACGCCAGGTGGTCAGAATGGGCAGTAACATCTCCTCATCACTGACTCTCAACACTGGAGCCCCTCAGGGCTGTGTTTTCAGCCCACTCCTGTACTCCTTGTACACACATGACTGTGTGGCAACCCACAGCTCCAACACCATCATCAAGTTTGCTGACGATACGACAGTGGTAGGTCTCATCACTGACAATGATGAAATGGCCTACAGAGAGGAGGTGCACACTCTGACACGGTGGTGTCAGGAGCACAACCTCTCCCTCAACGTCAGCAAGACCAAGGAGCTAGTGGTCGACTTCAGGAGGAATGAGAGAGAACACCGCCCCATCACCATCAATGGAGCACCGGTGGAGAGAGTCAGCAGCTTCAAGTTCCTCGGTGTCCACATCACAGAGGAACTCTCATGGTCCGTCCACACTGAGGCCGTTGTGAAGAAGGCTCATCAGCGCCTTTTCTTCCTGCGACGGCTGAGGAGGTTTGGAATGAACCGCCACATCCTCACACGCTTCTACACCTGCCCCATAGAGAGTCTGCTGACTGGCTGCATCACCACCTGGTACGGCAACAGTACCGCCCGCAACCGCAAGGCCCTGCAAAGGGTAGTGCGCACGGCCAGCTGCATCATCGGAGGTGAGCTTCCCTCCCTCCAGGACATTTACGCCAGGCGGTGTGTGAAGAGAGCTCAGAGGATCATCAGAGACTCTAGCCACCCGAGCCATGGGCTGCTCTCACTGCTGCCATCAGGCAGATGGTACCGCAGCATCAGAACACGCACCAGCCGACTCCAGAACAGCTTCTTCCCACAAGCAATCAGACTACTTAACTCTTGATCCATCAGGATCATAACACACACTGGACAGAATATCACTCAGCACAAACCACTGGAGATACACACACATTATATACACATTTATTTATCATACAGCATCTATTGCACTTTGGATTTCAATTTGTGAACATATTGTATACTGTACATTGTATATTATTACTATAGATTAATGTATACTGTTATTGTTTAATGTATGTTTAGTGTATATTGTTTAAAGTATATGTATATTGTAAGTATGTGTATATTGTTTAAAGCTGTGAGAACTACACTCACATTGTGTAAATTATTTATTGTTTATTGTAGTGTATACTGTGCTGTGAGTAATTGTGTGCGCATCAGATGTGTAATCTGTTGTTGCTTAAATGTTGTACGTCATGTCATGACTACTATGTTTGCTCGGACTGCACCTAAGAATTTCACCTACTGTTGCACTTGTGAATATGGTAGAGTGACAATAAAGTGATTTGATTTGATTTTTGATTACACCCCCACCACCAGCCTGCACAGTGGTAACAAGGCATGATGGATCCATGTTCTCATTCTGTTTACTCCAAATTCTGATTCTACCATCTGAATGTCTCAACAGAAATCAAGACTCATCAGACAGGCAACATTTTTCCAGTCTTCAACTGTCCAATTTTGGTGAGCTCGTGCAAATTGTAGCCTCTTTTTCCTATTTGTAGTGGAGATGAGTGGTACCCGGTGGGGTCTTCTGCTGTTGTAGCCCATCCGCCTCAAGGTTGTGCGTGTTGTGACATCACAAATGCTTTGCTGCATAACTCAGTTGTAACAAGTGGTTATTTCAGTCAAAGCTGCTCTTCTATCAGCTTGAATCAGTCGGCCCATTCTCCTCTGACCTCTAGAATCAACAAGGCATTTTCGCCCACAGGACTGCCGCATATTGGATGTTTTTCCCTTTTCACACCATTCTTTGTAAACCCTAGAAATGGTTGTGCGTGAAAATCCCAGTAACTGAGCAGATTGTGAAATACTCAGACCGGCCCGTCTGGCACCAGCAACCATGCCACGCTCAAAATTGCTTAAATAACCTTTCTTTCCCATTCTGACATTCAGTTTGGAGTTCAGGAGATTATCTTGACCAGGACCACACCCCTAAATGCATTGAAGCAACTGCCATGTGATTGGTTGATTAAATGATTGCATTAATGAGAAATTGAACAGGTGTTCTTAATAATCCTTTTGGTGAGTGTATGATCCAGATGTTGAATGAGTACTGACAATGACAGTGATGATGTTAAAAAGCATCTGCTCAAATTGAACCCTTCCAAGTTGAAAAGGTATCAAAATATACTTCATTTTATTCTTTTGTAACAGGTATTAAAACATCAGAACAATTTTATACTGTGGCGGAGGGGGTGTGGTTTTGCGAGGTCTGTAGCGGGAGAGAGAGCGGAGCCGAGCGGTGAGTTAGTAGGTCAAGTGCAGATGAATAACACCTGTGTCTGATTGCAGTAATTGGCGTGGAGAGACCATATATAAGCTGCAGCGGGGAGAGAGTCGCGAGAGAGAGACCTGGACTGGGACTGTGCACACGTGTCTGAGGAGCCTGTCGGGTGAAAGCAGTATCTGAGAGAAAAGTTTTGAGTCAACGATTGTTGAGTGTTCTGAGTTCACGCACACGTGCGTGTTTTGTGTTATACCAGATCTGAGTAATAAAAGACACAGTCCCAGTCACGCCGACCCCGTCTTCTTCCTTCCTACACCCACACGAACCAATGTTACACTGGTGCCGAAACCCGGGAAGGGAGAAGATCGCCGCCGCCATGGAGTCCCCGCCAAAGACGCCGCTTACAGACCTCGCAAAACCACGCCCCCTCCGCCACATATACTATTCAGAGCCGGGTCTCTAAAGATCCAAATGCGTAATAATGATTGGCGATACAATATTACTATTTTTATTTGTGATCAAATAAATGCAGCCTTGTTGAGCATAGATATTCTTTACAGGATATAAAATTACATTTGCTGAGAGTGAGGAATGACTGTAGACAATTTGGGCTCCCTTCATTTCAAATAATACAGATTCATCAATATTAGAATGAGAACAAGGACAAAATTGTTAGTGAATGAGACCAAGTATATTTTCCTTCTTACATAGAAGGCAAAAAATCACTTTCCTAGAGCGTGACTTTTTTCATCAACTTTGGATGTGATGCTCTATTTATAGCTCTCTTCTGATTCATCAGCATTTGCTTGGGTATCTAGGCTCTAATTTCCCCCTCTGACTGATAAGGATATTAATACTGAGTGATGATCAGGCCTGTGAGTCTTTGCCACGCTGCGAACATCCCTGTTTCTTTTTTCCAGCCCAAAAACAGAAACTAATCGAGGGCATGAGTCACAATCAGAGGAATAATCCTGCATCAAAGGCCAGTATTCTGAAGCACGAAGAAGACTCCAGCAGAACAAATCCCCCTAATGCTACACGTCCCCACAGCACTGTCAGGTTCACCAACAGCAGCTGGGGAAAACTACAGATTAAATGTGAGGAAAAGCTCTGCGCCGTCACTCACACCTGTGCTTAGTATTTGATCCTAATTAGTCACAGTCAGTCAGATCAGTGATTGGCATTTGACGGCAATTAAATGCAATTTGTGTCTGTAGTTCATTTGCGAGCAGGCATTTTGAAATCCAGATGACAAAAGACGAGTGTTTGTAAAAATGTGTGCAAAATACAAACACGGAAAATCCATGGCTAATGTCCTCCCTTAAATCCTAGAATGAACTTAGTCTGGACGCTGCAATCTCATCATAACAATTACCGTTATTCGTTCCATTATAAATGCGCATTACCGAGGTCACACACTGCAGAAAACAGATTTCACGCATGATGCATCTGCATTTTCTGTACAGAACGTATTTGTGATGTGGCTCTGCCTGGGATTCATAAATGTGGTCCGTATGCGTCCGTCTATCTTATAAGATTTCATAAATAATGCATCGCGTTGAACTTCCATGTAGGATGCTGAGAAATGCATTTTGCATACGTACAAATTAAATTGCTCTCCATACACAAAAGAATTGTTCCCAATTCACACCAGTCCACATCACTTACTGGAAGAGCAAATGTTGCTCAGTGCCATGGCGACGTCTTGTTCTGGCCAGAGCCAGATTAAGATTCAGCTCTTTGAAGTTGGTTGTGAAAACTGAGACCCCTGGTGAGGTCTGAGAGGGTTTCCGTGCTGTACAGCACTCAATATGTCTTTGAAAACACTGCAATGCACAACTTATAAGACCTACCACCACCAAGATTAGAATTCTCACTACACAACAAGGATAAGATTAGAATTCTCACTACACAACAAGGATATAAAAAAAGCTAATTTTGCAGAGTGTCAAGTTTGTTTGTTTGTTTGTTTGTTTGTTTGTTTGTTTGTTTGTTTGTTTGTTTGTTTGTTTGTTTGAAGGACAGAATGCCTGTTATTATCATGTGTTTGCATGCCAGGATGGGAGGGTCTTGCCCTTCACAATGCCCATATCACGATGAGGATAACACAACCCCTTGCAGTTACTGCATTATATGCCATTTAATAAATTATTAAATAAGAGTCCTGATGTGACATCCTACCACTGCAACCCATTTTACTTTTGTAATGTGATATAGATAGATAGATAGATAGATAGATAGATAGATAGATAGATAGATAGATAGATAGATAGATAGATAGATAGATAGATAGATAGATAGATAGATAGATGATAGATAGATAGATAGATAGATAGATAGATAGATAGATAGATAGATAGATAGATAGATAGATAGATAGATAGATAGATAGATAGATAGATAGATAGATAGATAGATAGATAGATAGATAGATAGATAGATGTGCACAATAAAACCAGGAATATGTTTAATAAGACATAATTATTGTCATAATTATTATTACTATAATATTATTACTATAATTATTAACATAATTATTGTTACTAAATATGAAAACAGATAATAATTAGTGATTTCATTTAGACTTTAAGCTGCTTATAAGCTTCTTCTAATTAATGCATTAATAACTATTTGTTCTGTTCGGTTCTGTATATGTTATGCTAATTCAATGAAAATTTGGTTGTCACTACCTGAATTTGGTTGTAGTTACGGTCGTCACTCCCATAAATAACCCAAATCCTAAGCACATAACAGCATTAAGCCCTCAGAAGACGACTGACAACCGTATTTAACTGCAGTGTGTACATGGCCAAATTTTAAAGTCTTTAAAGGCAACAGTGTACGGAAACTCTCAGCCAATTCCAGTTAAGAATTGTAACATCTCCAAATACACTTGTAGCCATTTCAGCAGTGCTAAGTGTGAAAAATCTATAGCCTGAAATCTGCAGAACCACAAAAGCACAAGCATTTCTTATCTCCACACCACTCTAGCCATAGACATAACAAGATACGGTCCACACACTGTACACAAAGGGTGAAACATTATCGAGCTGACCCGCTAGCCCACAAAAGAAAGACAGGGATGAAGGGGAGGGGGATAACAATCAATAAACGTGTAACCTTACGGCCAAGGTCGACTAGCATTGCTTCTTTTTCCAGCCTGCCTTGCTCTTGGTTAATGAAATCTGTTTAGCCGTGGCTTGTGTTGACCCTAAGGTCTGTGGAAGTAATGAATGGAATTCATCATTTGGGGCAGAATAACTGCAGTGCAAAAACAGAAGGCCTTTAGAAAAACCAGAAAGTTACGTGGGGATTTAGAAATAAAGCAAAGTAACTGGCCACAGTGTCTTAGCGGTTTACAGAAGTATTTTAATATATATATATATAAACCAGGTGCTTGTGTTGGTCCCCCTTTTGCTGCCAAATCAACTCTGACCCGTCGAGGCATGGACTCCACTAGACCCCTGAAGGTGTGCTGTGGTATCTGGTACCAAGATGTTAGCAGCAGATTCTTTAAAGTCCCTGTAAAGTCAAAACTAAACATGTGTTCTGAGTTCCTCACACCACAGATAAATGTGTTATTAACCACCCAGCCAAATTTGAATCATAAAAAAATCCAGCAATTACATAAAATAGTTTATCGAAAACTTGAAAAAAATGAGCAGCATTCTCTGCTCACAAACGCTGGGGGCGTGTCCGCTGTCTGCGCCGAAACCACGCCCACTCGCGGGAAAGCTGCAGTAGCACACTAGACGTACTGATCACGACGCACCAGATGTCGGCGGGACAGAAGGATGAAGGCCTGGGCGGGGGATAGTCGGTTCTGCAGCGGATTATCAATGAATCCCAGTTGTCTCCGGTGAAAGTTTGTAAATCTATCCGGTGTATAGTCACTGCAGAGGCAGGTGTCGGTGTTGATCCTCAGCTCTCCATCAAGGTAGCTGTTCACAAGATTAATCCACCTCTTCTTGATCATCGTTTTTGTTATGAAAGCTGTTTTGTAAGTTGTAGGCTGTAATAACTGCCAACAGTAGTGACAGTAACTCGCGATCGAGCGGGCAAACTGATGCGAATGTGCTCTAGTTATATTCGTGTTAGGGGAGGAGCCAGGCTCGGTGGCTCCAGTGCGTCATCGAGTCACCGTTTTAGCCCCGCCCAGAAAATCCTGAACACAGCAACGGTGAAAAACTGTTTAGCGGTCTAACTTCTGAATTCAGTACTACATAGTTCACAGTCTTTGTAATGTGTTTCAGCAATACATTTCTAACATTTATAATGTGTTTAGAAACAAATCTCAGTATTGCCTTTACAGGGACTTTAAGTCCTGTAAGTTGCAAGGTGGAGCCTCCATTGGATCGGACTTGTTTGTCCAGCACATCCCACAGATGCTTGTTTGGATTTAGATCTGTGGAATTTGGAGGCCATGTCAACACCTCAAACTCGTTGTTGTGCTCCTCAAACCATTTCTGAACCATGTTTGCTTTGTGGCAGGGCACATTATCCTGCTGAAAGAGGCCAGCCACCAGGGAGTACCGTTTCCATGGAAGAGTGTACATGGTCTGCAACAATGCTTAGGTAGTTGGTATGTGTCAAAGCAAAACATCCACATGGGTGACACGACCCAAGGTTTCCCAGCAGAACATTGCCCAAAGCATCACACTGCCTCCACCGTCTTGCCTTCTTCCCATAGTGCACCCTGGTGCCATGTGTTCCCCAGGTAAGCGACACACACTAACCCGGCCATCCACGTGATGTAAAAGAAAACATGAGATGATTCACACAATACTAGTCCATTTAAAACAATGTAAACCAAAATAAATGGCATACAATCTATTTGCTTTTATTCATTTTTAATTATTTATTTTAAGGAACTCACTTGATTGCATTTTTAGAATGGTTTCATTTAATTAATAATATTGCTTGTATTTTATTGATTAGAACAACATTTTTAACAACAGGTCATGATTTAATATAAAACTGTATAAAACAACTTATTGGACCAAATTCATTATATTTAGGCATTTGGCAGATGTGTTTATCCAGAGCAACTTGTGGTTCAGTCAAACATCATTTTTATTAGTTTGTGGGTTCCCTGGGAATTTAACCCATGACCTTGTTGTTGCTAGCTCCATATTCTAGTAGAGCTACATGAATTACAAGATTTACTGCCAGATGTTCCTAGGTGAAATGTAATGCCCTTATTCTTTTCAGAAGTCAATATCAGGTTAGATACTGCATGATACAGCAAAATTATAGTTTTTTTTCAAAGCTGGACTGTAGATCACCTTACTTCCGTGGCGAACCTTATCGATTCCCTTCTAGCAGATTGATAATATATTTTTCACTGCTAATGCGTGAAAGAGGCTAAGGAAAAACAGCAGTACAATTCACAAACAAATAAAGGGCAGCTTTAACTGCCTGCATTTACTGACTCTCTCAATATGTCTCAAGGCAAATATCGATCGAGGCCCACGTCTAAACTTCCAACCTTGTTCATCCCCTTTGTAACAGGGCAATATTTAACTCTGCTGTGGTTCCTTACATCTCTCAGGCCTGCATGCATTATCCATTAGCCAGGTCTTGTCTGAGATTTGGGCCTGTGTAATCTGATACAGGCACAGTAGATTGCATTGCACTGGATTAATCCGCTGTGGCTAACCAGGGGTGAACGAGGCGGGGAGGGAACGCATCGATTTTCTGATTTCTCTCAAAGCGATGTACCTCTATCCTCCCACAACAACGCAACTTAGCCTAATGAATATTCAGCCCAGCACCTGCGAGCTTTGGCAAGGTTTAGGTCTCATCCAACCAGGAGAGGCTGCTGGGGACAGATGTCGCGGAGAGAACATAACAGATGACAGCGCAACACAATCTCGTTTTTCACAGTCTTTCCTGCAGGAACAGGAGAGGAGCGACTGCAACAAAACCCTCTTATCACGCGGCACAGGATCTAAATCGTACATGAGGGTGAAAATATAGTCAGTGTAATTGATCAGGCTCACCTCAGACAGAACCTGCTCTCCAGATAGAGTTTCCCAATAAAGATCACAATGAGAATCGAGATGCCACTGACCAGGAATTTAAGCAAATTTGCTGCTTAAAAGTATAGTAAAATGACAAAAATTATTTTAATTTAAACCTGCATTTCTTTCTCCTGTGGAATGAGAAATGCTACCATACAAATGTTCAGGGTCTGTAAGATTTTTTTATGTTTTTGAAAGAAGTCTCTTGTGCTCATTTTTGGAAATGTCATTATAACTTTTGACCACAAGGTGGAAGACACATACAGAGTTTCGTAACGATACGCCAATGCATTCATAAAATATAGCATTTTACGAAAAATGGCCGACGGCCAAAGTGGCCGATATGGGAAAACTGGATATCGTTCAACTCGGCATGCTGCACTGAATCTAACGAGACAAGTTTTGTGAATGATGGCGAAAAATGACGGAATTTTCATAATGGAAAATGACATCATAGGGTGCAATCGAATCTAATTTGCTTTCTAGCCTTTAGGGTTCAAAAGTTATCAGCACAAACATGAGTAAAACTTTGGACAGTTGGTGGCGCTAGAGGGATTGAAAGACTCCAAAATTGCTGTGGTTAATGTTCAGTCTATCCTCTATCAGTGTGCCAAATTTCCAAACGTTTTACCATACAGTTCTATGGGCTGCCATAGATTTCTAGAGCGGAAGAAGAAGAAGAAGAAGAAGAAGAAACAGAATAATAATAATAATAATAATAACAACAATAGGAACGCTAACGGATACAATAGGTGCCTATGCAACTTCGTTGCTTGGCCCCTAATAATAATAATAAATATTTCTTTAGCAGCAAATCAGCATATTATAATGATTTCTGAAGCACCATGTGACACTGAAGACTGGAGTAATGATGCAGAAAATTCAGATTTACCTTCCAGGAATAAATTCCATTTTAAAATGGAATTTAAATGCAGTCATGGTGAGCATAAGAGACTTCTTTCAAAAATGTACCGACCCAAAACTTTTGAACGGTAGTGTATATATATAGGTTAATTACTGTTTTATAATACTGTTTACTAGCTACGATTTAAATATGGATCATAAATGTAATTTATTCTTTATTCTGTCTTTTACATACTGTATTTTATATGTCTGTTGCATGTAGTCAATAATACACAACATTGGCATGAAACTAATATGAAATAATTTTATAGTATTAGAAATTATTTCCTACATGCTTAGCCCTTGCTTATGAGAGCTTGTTTAAGATGTATGCATGCTTCATTATATTATTCAGTACTGATAACATGTGTTTTGCTTGGTTTTCATGATTTACAAAAAAAAAAAAAAAAACTCTAGTTGCAGCTCACAAAACATTTGATAGCATTATATTGTAGATATACTTAGAACCCACTTGATAAATTTGTCTTGTTTTCAATTAAGTTCATGGTTTGTGAGAAATGGTGCCAGTGTGAACATTATACTCGCACTATTCTGTTTGAGGCAAATAAAGATGGGAGTTTCTAGTTTCATTATTCTTTATAATGAAATATTCAAATCCCATAGAGCCCTGTAAAAAAATTACAATGAAGTTTGCAAGCAATGATGCTATTTCTTAACCGAGAAACGAATAAGAGCATCTCAAAGGCTCATACCACATCCAAAATTGTATCCAACAGTTGTGACATTGTTTTCTTACCCAAATTAATAGAATCAACATCAGGATGGAAAGTGATCAGCATCATTATTTTCTTTCTTTCTGATAGCTCATCAAGTTAGGAGTTTGACAGGCATAAAGCTGTCATTACTACAGGAAAATAACAAAGAGCAGAACTGTAATACATGTAATAGCTGCAATTTGCAGGCCATTAGTGGTACTGAGTCACAAATTAAGGCTTGAAAACAATCCTGTTACCTGTATAGCAACTGATAATTTCTGTAAAAACTATATTGGTGCTGCATTTGTAAACTACAAATACGTGAGGCAAATATAAGTGTCAATAGTAAAGATATTCTAAAGATGAACTGACAAAATATTCAAACTTTACAACTTGTAGAGTGACTGTGATAATGTTTTTCAATTATTTAAAACACTTAAGGCAGGTGGGTCAATGACAAATAATGTTCTCAGGTTACGTATGTAACCTATGTTCCCTGAGAACAGGGAACGAGACACTGCGTCCTAAGACGCTTTGGGGAAATGCCTCAGCGTGACAGGTGTCTGAAACTACTATCGAATCACGACAATCCTATTGAGCAGTGACAGCCCATGATGTCATCACTGTACGACCAGGAAGTATATAAGGTCGCCTTGCAACATGACATTCACCTTATCGTCTGTAGGGACTGTTAGGCAGGCAGGCCCCGAGGCATGGCAAAAAGAGGCAGTGTCTCGTTCCCTGTTCTCAGGGAACATAGGTTACATATGTAACCTGAGAACGTTCCCTTTAGAAGGGAACTTGCACTGCGTCCTAAGATGGTTTGGGGAATGATATACCCACGCCGCCATGCTCAGGGCCGTGCATGCCCACTGGTAGTGACAACTGTCAGAACAAGCAAATACAAATTAAATGCCCAGACCACTTTCCATCAGGTCACACTGGGCTGTCAGTGACAGCATTCCCTATGGTCATAGCCCAAGCTATAAGCTTCAAAAGAAACCTTTATGCACTTTACATGAGGTCCTACCCAGGCTGCTCAAAGGCCTGGGACCAACTACTTTAACAGACTTTAAGGGAATATGGCTAGGGGACCCAAGGGAGCCCCAGCCAGATCACTACTCGGGGAACATATTCACCCGAATGCCACCAGGGAGGCCTGACCTGGTGCCAGTTATATTGGACACTTCGGTTTGGCCAACCCTGTCTGTTCAGCAACAGAGCCTCTGGACACTTGCCTCGGTGATGCATCCAGATGGAGGGACTGAAAACTAGCAGTACCCCTCAGACCGGATCTCAGAGATGGGTATCCTGGAGAGCAATATTCGCCGTAGCGCTTTACTACCCTTGCTAGCGAGGGGAGTCTAACTGCTCGATCCAAGGATCTACAAAGCACTTATGTTCAAAGCGCTATGGAGGTCAGACAGGCCTACGGACTGATCTAACTATGAGGCCTGCGACCGTCTGATCAGACTCAGGCGGCTGCATGCTCACAAGCGACCCTCAGTGAAGGGAGCACCGAGCCTGACCTGGCAGGTAAACCAAGCTGTAGGCTAAATACAATAGGTTCCCTTCTGCAGGGAACCAGTAGCAGAAAGTGCCCAATCTCGGGAACTCGCCTTCAAGGAGGCCTGGTGAGGCCTACTATCTGATAGCAAGCCTTCAGGGAGGCCTGATGAGGCCTACTACCTGATAGCAAGTATGCTATCTGCTCAAGCATCCAGACTGAAGAACTCTCCTTCAGGGAGGCCTGATGAGGCCTACTACCTGATAGCAATTCATGCCGGCTGCCAGAGCATCCATACTCGGGAACTCGCCTTTAGGGATGCCTAGTGAGGCCTGTTACCTGATGGCAAGCCTTCAGGGAGGCCTGGTGAGGCTTACTACCTGCCAGCAATACATGCTAACTGTCAAGTGACTGAGTTCACCCTCAGGGAGACCTTGTGAGGCCTACTACCTGATAGCCAGTCAGGCTAGCTGTCCAGATGCCATACATCGGAACTCGCCTTCAGGGAGGCCTGGTGAGGCTGACAACCTGATAGCAATTCATGCTAGCTACCAGAGTATCCCAACTCTGGAACTCGCCTCCAGGGAGCCCTGGTGAGGCCTACTACCTGATAGCAAGATACAACTGGCTGCTATGAACCCAGACTTTCTGGGGCTCAGTCTCAGGATGGCCTTTGATACAGCCAACTGACTGACAGTAAGACCACTGGCTGACAAATAAATACCCACACAGCTGGGGACTTGTCCTCAGGGAGGCCTGGTAGGGCCTACTAGCTGATAACCAGCCTTCTGCTACACAAAACCAACATCATTTGGAAGCATATCCCACCAACACATAAATTGGGGCCGCCCACAGGAGGCCTCTCGAGGCTAGCTACCTGGTTGCAGCTGCTATGCATGTTCCCCAAGCGTCGGGACTCTCTTCCAAGGAGGCATGCTAAGGCCTACTACCTGTCCAGGAGTCTACTGCCCAGACTGCCAGAGCCAACTGCTCATTTTCAGCCAGCTGGCCTAACAAACCCTTCTAGGGCCGACTGTCATAGAGGCCTGCTAAGGCCTACTACATGACAGTGCAATCTTCACTGGCAGACAGAAAGGGCCTTGGCCGAACAACACTCACATGAGAGGAGGCTGACATTAGGGATGCTGGTTAAAACCCACATTGATGTAATGAAGGGCCAGAGGTGACAATGCCTCAGCAAAGCGCCTCCATCATCCCTAGTATAGCCTAGGCCAGCTACCGAGGCAGCCCTGGTGAGGGCCAGCCTCTAATATTCCTTAAATCTATTCTCTTAAACACATAATCCCCCTAACCCTATACAGGGAACGGAGGTCTGCAGAAAAACCTTTTTTGTTCTCCTTTTTAATGAAAAGGAGACCTACCAGCTCTAACCTGCGGCATGCAGAATGAAGACTCACCAATTCAGTTTTATAAACATGAGGTCTACCACCCTTACAGGCCTGAAAGGGGCGCTCTCACTGATCAAGCCAAGGTGGGCCGTAGAATATCTTTCCACTCATCATGGGCCCAGCCCCAAGCCTGATGTAAGAAGTGTCTGGGGAAACAATGAAGAAGAACGATGAGGGTCAGGTTTTCAGTTCACCCTCGGGGAGGAGATCCATCACCGACGCTAACTGCGCTTGTGATGGATCACCTCCCTCAAATCCTTCTTCTTCCGGGAGTCCCGCCTCTTTTGCGACATACTCCTCCTCTGAGGGGGTGAATGTGAGGCGATACTGGCACTCTGGCCCTGTCTTCAGCCCTCGGACCGTGACGGGCCAGGCCCTCCCGCCTGCGTGGGCACGGATCCGGATCTCAGCGGCACGCAGGTTTTAAACACTGCCGAACGCGCCTTCGCCTTCCCAAACTTTCCCACCACCACCTCATCAGAGGAGGCGTAAATGTTCGGAAGGCAAAACTGGCGAATTGAGGAGAAAGCCTTTTCCTTTCTCCATGATATCAGCCAAGTTCAACCACAGATGTTTCTCCGCTGCCACCGCCATTGATCGACCGATCGCGGCAGCTGCTTTGTTTGGTGGCACGGAGAGCTAGATTTGTGGTGCGACGCAGTTCGACCGCCGCATCAGGGGACAAACCCACCCCTGATCGAGATCCTCTAGCAGATCTGCCTGGTACGCTTGCAACAACGCCATCAGCCTGACCTGCTGCCGTGTATGCCCTGCCATTTAAGCACAACATCGTTTTGAGAGGTTAGATGGCAGAGTTGGAGCTCTCAGTGTCGATGCCTACCCATATGCGAGCACGTCCCACCACATACCCATATTCCCCTATCCCCTCGACATCAGTGAAGTTAAATCGCTGATTTCGGTGAATATCGGGCCGAATATGGGTTCTTCCATGCCCTCTCGATCTCTGTAAGAAGATCAGGAAGGAATGGAAGGCTCACCTGGCTTATGGCCGGGGAGAAATCAATTGTCCAATCTATCACGAGCGATCTCTCCTCTAACGCGCTGACATGGCAGCTGCAGCCTGCCCGCAGCGCGTTCCATAACATCCATCAGTTCAGCATACACAGGCAGGGTGGCTGACAGGATTCAGGATTTATTTATTTTCTCATTTTCACCACCCTCACCAGCCATCCTTAAAAGCACTCACTGATAGGTCTTGTCAGCCGCCAGATCGTCTGAGAGGATTACACCCCTCTCGCGACGATTGGCGAGCTCCATCTGGAAACCCATGATGCGCGTCAGTGCTCTGCTTTGGCATGAGCGGGACCCGCACCACCAGTCCCAGAGGCCGAACCCTCTTCCCTCGAGAAGAGAGCCAGAAGAGAGCAGAGCAATCGCAGATTGAAAAATGCTCACAATTCACGCATACAGCTCCCTCAAGAACTGACTGTGCATGCTCTTGATCCCAGGCAGTAAACACATGGCTCGTGTGCATTAAATAATTAATTTGTATTACCTTAATTCGAAGCGCTTCAGACAAAACAGTCCCTGAAGACGAAAAGATGAATGTCATGTTGCAAGGCGCCCTTATATTTAGCTTTATGCATTTAGAAGACGCTTTTATCCAAAGCGACTTTACAACTTGGGGATACACGAAGCGATTGGTCATGAAGAGTCGAGTAAGCGCAACAAGTGCCTGAAATACTGAGACCGTGTACATTGCTCAGTGTAGCACAGACTAGAGTAGGGAGGGAAAAAAGGAGGAGAAAGAGGAAAGGAAAGGTTTTTTATGAGGTTAAGTGGTCACAGAAGAGATGAGTTTTTAGTTGACTTTTGAATGTTGTCAATGATTCTGTGTTTCGGATGGCGTTGGGAAGATCGTTCCACCAGCTGGGAACGTTGAATGAAAATGTTCTGGAAAGGGATTTTCTGCCTCTCTGTGATGGTACCACAAGCCGTCTCTCCTTAGCTGAGCGAAGGCTTCTGGTGGAGGTGTGGATTTGTAGAATCGAGTCAAAGTATGCAGGAGCTGAGCGCGTGGTGGCTCTGTAGGCAAGTGTCAGCGCCTTAAACTTGATGCGAGCAGTGAGTGGTAGCCAGTGCAGAGAGAAGAATGAAGAGAATGAAGAATGAAGAGAGGTGTGACGTGGGTCCTTTTGGGCTCGTTAAAGACAAGACGTGCTGCTGCATTCTGGATCATTTGAAGTGTTTGGATCGCACAAGAGGGGAGTCCAGCCAGAAGCGCATTGCAGTAGTCAAGTCTAGAAATAACCAGGGCCTGTACAAGAAGCTGTGTTGCGTGCTCTGTTAGGAACGGTCTACTCTTCATGATGTTGTGGAGCGCAAACCTGCATGAGTGAGCTGTCTTAGAAATGTGTTCTCTGAAGGATAACTGGTCATCAAATATTACTCCAAGATTTCTGACTGGCTTTGATGGGGAAATCACGGATGTACCTAACTGGATGGTGAAGTCATGTTGTATAGTGGGACTGGCAGGGAAGATGAGAAACTCAGTCTTTGCCAGGTTGAGCTGCAGGTGATGTTTTCTCATCCATGCTGAGATGTCAGCCAGACAGCTGGAGATTCGTGCAGCTACTGTGGGGTCGTCTGGTTGAAATGAAAGGTATAGCTGAGTGTCATCAGCATAGCAGTGGTATGAAAACCATGTGCCTGAATGATGGGTCCCAATGAAGTAGTGTAGATGAAGAAGAGGAGAGGACCAAGCACTGAGCCCTGAGGAACCCCTGTGGTCAGTTGATGTGCTTCGGATTCCTCTCCTATCCAGGCAACCTTGAAAGACCTACCTGTGAGATAAGACTCAAACCAAAGGAGTGGAGTCCCTGTGATGCTCAGAGATGAGAAGGTAGACAGAAGAATCTGATGATTGACCGTGTCAAAGGCCGCAGATAGATCAAGCAGAACGAGGACTGATGATTTGGAATCAGCTTTAGCTATCCGCAGGGCTTCAGTGACCGACAGTAGTGCAGTCTCTGTGGAGTGGCCCCTTTTGAAACCTGATTGGTTGACGTCCAGCTGATTATTCTGTGAGAGGAAGGAGGAAACCTGGTTGAAAACAACTCGTTCAAGAGTTTTCGCTATGAATGGTAGGAGAGAAACAGGTCTGTAGATATCTATGAGTGATGATTTTAATGTGGGTTTCTTAAGCAGTGGAGTTAGCCGAGCCTGCTTGAATGTGGTAGGGAAAATGTCGGTGCAGAGAGATGAGTTGATGATGTGTGTGAGTGCTGGTAGGAGTGTAGGAGAGATGCTTGAAGGAGGTGTGAGGGAATGGGATTGAGAGAACAGGTGGTAGGATAGCTTTAGATACTTCTGTCTCAGTAAGTGTATAAAATGAAGAGAGGATGTTTGGTTGTGGATGTGGCTGATCTAAACTGGCTGCTGATAGTTGTTGTTTTGTTTGTGAAGAATTGGGCAAAATCGTCTGGAGATAGGGAGGTGGTGGGGGAGGGCAGAGGAGAGAGTTAAATGTTCTGAACAGTGTGCGTGAGTTTGAGGTGCTGTTGATCTTGTTTTGGAAATAAGAAGATTTAGCTGCATGTACTTCATCTGAGAAGGATGAAGTACATATATTAATTTTAAAATATATTAAAATAGAATAAATCATGTCATTGATTCTTTAAATGATAATAATGTCACATTATTACTGTTTTTATTGTATTTGTAATTAAATACAGCTTTAGTAAACATAATATACTTTCTAAAACATTTAAAACATTAAAAATGCTGACTCTAAACTTCCAAATGGCAAATAATACAAGATTATGTCAAACTACTTAATAATATAAAGAAATGAAAACATCATAGAACAGGTGTTTTGAAATCACTGTACTGTATTTTTTTTATTTTTATAAATTAATAGATGGGTCAATAACATGACACATCTATAACACCTCCATAAAAAAAAAAAATAATAATCACGACAAATCAGTTCAAAAGAACAGCCTATATAGAATGCTGCTGTCCTTAAATGAATGTTCGCCATGGAGTCTTTGCAGGTATCTGCAGTCATCACCACAGGTTTCACAGCCAGTCGTCTCAAATCTCCAAATTCCCCTCCCAGACATCGGCATTGACACCGCTCAACAGCCCTCTTCCACTACACAGATAGCATTTTCAACAGGTTTTTTTCTTTTTCTTTTCACACTCAGGGCCTGAATGACATTCTCCAGGGAAAATGTGTGACTGATGTGACAGAGCAAGGGATGAGGTTAGGCTGAAAGACTTAGGGCCATCCAATCGTTCACGATTAGGCCACAATTTGCTGCCAGCAACACGCTAACAAGACCCTAGAGACGGCACCATGCAGGTCAGTGACGCTGCTTCTGCTGACAGAGGGATAATTAGTGACTCAGACAGAAGATTAAGCTGGTAATACAAAACCATCCATTTAACACTCCACTGGCAAATAACTTTCCTTTCCTTAACCAGTCCATCAATCACACCCAGGATTAGCTAATCAGAGCCTCCTGGAAATGTGTTGGAAAAGTAATTAGTGTAAACACTGGAAAAATGAAACTGTCCGTTGGGTTTAAGAAAGTTATTTTGAATGATGGATCATCCAGATGTGTGTCCCTTTTTTTGGTAGATTTTAATTTAACCCTAAGTGATTAAATGAAGGCAGGCAAGCTTTGTCCAGGGGTGTGTATCGGGGCTCTGTCGCCAATAGCTGTAAAAAATTTGCACCAGGCCATATTGGAGACGTGGGTTCGAGATCAGAATGTCATTCCACTCCTCCCTAGACTCACTGTGACAATAAGTAACACAAATAAACCAAACTAGATTTGCATTTGCAAGGAAATAATTAAAGTCAACATGAAATGGAAGTTGTGATAGTCTTTTCTTTACTATTGTGACATACACCGTTCAGACATAACATTATGACCACCTTTTTAATATTGTGTTGGTCCCCCCTGCCATAACAGCCCTGACCCATTGAGGCATGGGGTCCACTAGACCCCTGAAGGTGTGCTGTGGTGTTTGGCACCAAGATGTTAGCAGCAGATCCTTTAAGTCCTGTAAATTTCAAGGTGGGTCCTCCATGGATCGGACTTGTTTGTTCAGCACATCCCACAGATGCATGATTGGATTGAGATCTGGGGAATTTGGAGGCCAAGTCAACACCTCAAACTCGTTGTTGTGCTCTTCAAACCATTCCTGAACCATTTTTGCTTTGTGGCAGGGCGCATTATCCTGCTGAAAGAGGCCAGCCACCAGGGAATACCGTTTCCATGAAAGGGTGTACATGCTCACGGTCTGCGGCTATGCAGCCCCAATATGCAACAAACTGCGATGCACTGTGTATTCTGACACCTTTCTATCAGAACCAGCATTAACTTCTTGAGCAATTTGAGCTACAGTCGCTCATCTGTTTGATTGGACCACACGGGCCAGCCTTCGCTCCCCACGTGCATCAATGAGCCTTGGCCGCCCATGACCCTGTCACCGGTTCACCACTGTTCCTTCCTTGGAACACTCTTGATAGATACTGACCAGTGCAGACCGGGAACACCCCACAAAAGCTGCAGTTTTGGATATGCTCTGACCCAGTCGTCAAGCCATAACAATTTGGCCCTTGTCAAACTCGCTCAAATCCTTATGCTTGCCCATTTTTCCTGCTTCTAACACATCAACTTTGAGGACAAAATTTTCACTTGCTGCCTAATACATACCACCCACTAACAGGTGCCGCGAGGAAGAGAGATCAGTGTTATTCACTTCACCTGTCAGTGGTCATAATGTTATGCCTGATCGGTGTATATCCAAGAGGGAGGGGAAGTTATTTTGATTAAAGATGTTTTTTTTTAAATGCACACGGATTAATAAATACTGATGCACATTCATAATAAATACTGCAATATTATGTAAGGATCGGTTTTGCTGCTAAGACAAAAGCTGAGATCCAAACCCCAGCAATAGAACAATAAAAGTCACTAATCTTGAGATAAGATCTCACAGAAACTGTGGGACCCCACCCTGATAAAACATTTCACCCCCTCCCCATTTTGCCCTCTCCTTGCCCTGTTTTCAAGTCAACAAATGCAGATATACCAATGATGAGGTATCTTGTAAATCTATTGTTTTATCCATTTCATGTTTGGTGTCCTTTTAAAGGTATTGGTGCGAATGGTAAAATGGTCTCAGTTTCTCTGCAGTCACAAGTAGTATTAGAAAGATTGAAAACGAATGAGAATTCTGTTCTCCTTTTGAGTGGTCTCTTCAAAGATATCTGATCCTCTCCCCCAAAACCAGGTGTTTGTGTTGCAAATATTTATAACCCTTTTGTTCTAGTTGGAGTATTTAAGGGAGGGTAACATAAGCCCCGTTTCCAACGAAATTACCCGGAAGAATTTGTACCAGGAACTTTTTTTACAGGAACCTTTTTTCCCCCAGACCTGCTGCTGTCTGCGTTTCCACTGCGGTCTAAAGTACCGAGAAGATTAGGCAAATTAGTCCAGTGATGTAGGACTGCGCGCAACGCTACTGCTCCTCCCAGTCAGAGACGGACAGTAATAATTTTTGTGCGACAATGTCTGCAACAATAACAAGTGGAGGAGATGCAAGCAGCGCTACTTTTGCTGGTTATATATTGGTTTACTAAAGAGGTCATTAACAAAACAGCGGAAAAGAGACGAGTACTGATACTAAAGAAAATAAGACAAAGTATGTTATCATCAGCTATTACGGATATTGACCGTGCAATGGCTGAGACGAACGCGCGCCATCGGACAGAAAGAGGAAGACTGATATTGAACGCTGAACGATCCTCGCAAAAGACTTTTAAAAATGCTGGTTGAAATAAAATGCTGCGTGAGCTCAACCAATCAGCATGTTCAGCGCCCAAGTCCCACCCCCAAAAGTTCCCGAACTTTGAATAAGTACCACCTCGGGAGCAGGGCCGCTCGGAGGGGGAAATATTTACCCAGAACTTCATTTAGACCCTGGTTCCTGCGGTCGAAACACACAGAGTACCACCCCAAAGTTCCTAGTTCCTGGGGAAAGTTCCTGCGGTGGAAACGCGGCTATAGCTGTCAGGGGGGGAACATTCTGCAGCCAGAACCCTCCATGCAGTCTATGTGAGTGTCTTCAAGACACTCACACACATTGCATGTATTGTGCCAGACACTAAAATTACTCTTTTTGTTCTGAGTAAACATGTGCGACTCACTTAGAGGTAAGATAGTTCACCCTGCAGTCCTCTGTAATATCAGAACTGACTAATCTGTGAACGTGAGAGCAGGCGAATCCGGACGCCTAGCCTCTGTGCGACTCCGGGTCCCATGGTGGAACGAATATTTGAAAATAAGTGATACTAAGAAAAATCAACGATCTAAATTAAATCGCAACTAATCTTGAAATCAGCTGATAAACTCTAAACGTAACACACTTCATGGAGTCACATAAAATTGGAGTCAGATAAAATTATTCATGGAGTCAGATTTAAAATGAGATCTCAATAAATTAAGATAACTTCACCAAAATGCTGAAAAGGCTAACATGCAGAATTCCCTTTTGACCAAGCCGCTGGATATCATCATTGAGCTAGTGGGTGGAAGTTTACAATTACATAAAAAAAGAGGAATTGTCCATTTTGATTTCAACGTGTCTAAAATCTACAGTGTGATTTACTTAGAACATACATTGTGAATGTAAAGCTCTGCATGTTAACATTTCCAAAAATTTTAGTAATATTTGGCACCTAATCTGGGTTCCAAAAACAAAATTGTAATGAAAAAATGTTATGGAAATGTATAAAAGACAAAAAGCGAACCAACAGGGACAGTGTGACTGCAAATATAATCGTTTCCCTTGTGTTTTGTCCACATGTTTGTTTTTGTCCATTTAAAGATGTATTTGCATGTTTTTTTTTCTTCATATTTATGATAAACTATTTTATATATTTGAACAGGAAAAATAAAGATTGGCTGTAAAATTGAGCATTCACCAGCCACTGAGGCAAAAAAAGAAAAATTTAATTTTGTTCCCTCCAAGCCCTGTAATAAAATAACACTGGCTTCTGCCGCTCACAAAAAGAAATACTGGAAATACTGAAAAGCTAATATCAAGACAGAGTTAAGACAACTGACCCTTTTCAAGCAACTCTCCAGTCTTAGTCCTCCTTACCACACACACGCCCACACAAACATCTCACCCTCTCACCACTCCATCCCACTCAACATCTCAGAGCGACATGTTCCTCATTGGGATGCAGCATGTGGGTCCCTAGTGACTGTTACCAGATTTAACTCTTTTAGAGGACTGGGTGTGAGGGCAGAAGACTGAATAAATAAAAGAGCTACTCCACTCTCTTCCATTTCACATTCAGACTCTCAAACCTCTTGCACATGCATGCACATACACCAAAGTAAGGACTCCCTGCATTACTTAGTACCTACAGTAAAAATGAAAATAAAATATTGTGTGTGTGTGTGTGTGTGTGTGTGTGTGTGTGTGTGTGTGTGTGTGTGTGTGTGTGTGTGTGTGTGTGTGTGTGTGTGTGTGTGTGTGTGTGTGTGTGTGTGTGTGTGTGTGTGTGTGTGTGTGTGTGTGTGTGTGTGTGTGTGTGTGTGTGTGTGTGTGTGTGTGTGTGTGTGTGTGTGTGTGTGTGTGTGTGTGTGTGTGTGTGTGTGTACAGGGAGTGCAGAATTATTAGGCAAGTTGTATTTTTGAGGATTAATTTTACAACATTAATAATTAAACAACAACCATGTTGTCAATGAACACAAAAAACTCATTAATATCAAAGCTGAATATTTTTGGAAGTGGTTTTTAGTTTTAGCTATTTTAGGGGGATATCTGTGTGTGCAGGTGACTATTACTGTGCATAATTATTGGGCAACTTAACAAAAAACAAATTTATACCCATTTCAATTATTTATTTTTACCAGTGAAACCAATATAACATCTCAACATTCACAAATATACATTTCTGACATTCAAAAACCAAACAAAAACAAATCAGTGACCAATATAGCCATCTTTCTTTGCAAGGACACTCAAAAGCCTGCCATCCATGGATTCTGTCAGTGTTTTGATCTGTTCACCATCAACATTGCGTGCAGCAGCAACCACAGCCTCCCAGACACTGTTCAGAGAGGTGTACTGTTTTCCCTCCTTGTAAATCGCACATTTGATGATGGACCACAGGTTCTCAATGGGGTTCAGATCAGGTGAACAAGGAGGCCATATCATTAGATTTTCTTCTTTTATACCCTTTCTTGCCAGCCACGCTGTGGAGTACTTGGACGCGTGTGATGGAGCATTGTCCTGCATGAAAATCATGTTTTTCTTAAAGGATGCAGACTTCTTCCTGTACCACTGCTTGAAGAAGGTGTCTTCCAGAAACTGGCAGTAGGACTGGGAGTTGAGCTTGACTCCATCCTCAACCCGAAAAGGCCCCACAAGCTCATCTTTGATGATACCAGCCCAAACCAGTACTCCACCTCCACCTTGCTGGCGTCTGAGTCGGACTGGAGCTCTCTGCCCTTTACCAATCCAGCCACGGGCCCATCCATCTGGCCCATCAAGACTCACTCTCATTTCATCAGTCCATAAAACCTTAGAAAAATCAGTCTTGAGATATTTCTTGGCCCAGTCTTGACGTTTCAGCTTGTGTGTCTTGTTCAGTGGTGGTCGACTTTCTGCCTTTCTTACCTTGGCCATGTCTCTGAGTATTGCACACCTTGTGCTTTTGGGCACTCCAGTGATGTTGCAGCTCTGAAATATGGCCAAACTGGTGGCAAGTGGCATCTTGGCAGCTGCACGCTTGACTTTTCTCAGTTCACGGGCAGTTATTTTGCGCCTTGGTTTTTCCACACGCTTCTTGTGACCCTGTTGACTATTTTGAATGAAACGCTTGATTGTTCGATGATCACGCTTCAGAAGCTTGGCTATTTTAAGACTGCTGCATCCCTCTGCAATATATCTCACTATTTTTGACTTTTCTGAGCCTGTCAAGTCCTTCTTTTGACCCATTTTGCCAAAGGAAAGGAAGTTGCCTAATAATTATGCACACCTGATATAGGGTGTTGATGTCATTAGACCACACCCCTTCTCATTACAGAGATGCACATCACCTAATATGCTTAATTGGTAGTAGGCTTTCCAGCCTATACAGCTTGGAGTAAGACAACATGCATAACGAGGATGATGTGGTCAAAATACTCATTTGCCTAATAATTCTGCACTCCCTGTATGTATATATATATATATATACATGGGCGTCGGAAGCCAAAAAAATGGGTGGGTCCTCAGAATTACATTAAGTACAAATATACCGCTTTACTTGCTAAACATATAGTTTGGAAAGACAAAGTTACTGGAATCGTCACATCGTTGAGAGTGGCAGTAGTGTAGGGGTAAGACGCACAGCACCTAGTTTTGACACAAATCGACCTGCGGTTCGAGTCCGCCTTTCGCCGAACTCAATCCTCTCCTTTTCCCATAACATATCAGATCGGAAAGGCATTTATTTTCAATAAAAAATTAAGAAAATATTAGAAAAGTGGAAATAAAGCGTCTAACGTGTTTAATAATAAGTGTTTATTGATTAGGGGTAGGTAAACAGACGTGCTGAATGTTAGAGACGATAAAAGTGAGTGGGTCCAATATCATTGATCGTAAAAAGTGGGTGGGTCTTGTCCCACCCACACACAATGGTTCCGACGCCCATGTATATATATATATATATATATATATATATATATATATATATATATATATATATATATATATATATATATATATATATATATATATATATATATACAGGTCCTTCTCAATAAATTAGCATATTGTGATAAAGTTCATTATTTTCCATAATGTAATGATAAAAATTAAACTTTCATATATTTTAGATTCATTGCACACCAACTGAAATATTTCAGGTCTTTTATTGTTTTAATACTGATGATTTTGGCATACAGCTCATGAAAACCCCAAATTCCTGTCTCAATAAATTAGCATATCATGAAAAGGTTCTCTAAACGAGCTATTAACCTAATCATCTGAATCAAAATTACACCTGCAAAAGATTCCTGAGGCTTTTAAAAACTCCCAGCCTGGTTCATTACTCAAAACCGCAATCATGGGTAAGACTGCCGACCTGACTGCTGTCAAGAAGGCCATCATTGACATCATTGGCAAGAGGGTAAGACACAGAAAGAAATTTCTGAACGAATAGGCTGTTCCCAGAGTGCTGTATCAAGGCACCTCAGTGGGAAGTCTGTGGGAAGGAAAAAATGTGGCAAAAAAAACGCTGCACAACGAGAAGAGGTGACCGGACCCTGAGGAAGATTGTGGAGAAGGACTGATTCCAGACCTTGGGAGACCTGCAGAAGCAGTGGACTGAGTCTGGAGTAGAAACATCCAGAGCCACCGTGCAAGGAAATGGGCTACAGGTGCCGCATTCCCCAGGTCAAGCCACTTTTGACCCAGAAACAGCGGCAGAAGCGCCTGACCTGGACAACAGAGAAGCAGCACTGGACTGTTGCTCAGTGGTCCAAAGTACTTTTTTCAGATGAAAGCAAATTTTGCATGTCATTCGGAAATCAAGGTGTCAGAGTCTGGAGGAAGACTGGGGAGAAGGAAATGCCAAAATGCCTGAAGTCCAGTGTCAAGTACCCACAGTCAGTGATGGTCTGGGGTGCCATGTCAGCTGCTGGTGTTGGTCCACTGTGTTTTATCAAGGGCAGGGTCAATGCAGCTAGCTATCAGGAGATTTTGGAGCACTTCATGCTTCCATCTGCTGAAAAGCTTTATGGAGATGATTTCATTTTTCAGCACGACCTGGCACCTGCTCACAGTGCCAAAACCACTGGTAAATGGTTTACTGACCATGGTATTACTGTGCTCAATTGGCCTGCCAACTCTCCTGACCTAAACCCCATAGAGAATCTGTGGGATATTGTGAAGAGAAAGTTGAGAGACGCAAGACCCAACACTCTGGATGAGCTTAAGGCCGCTATCGAAGCATCCTGGGCCTCCATAACACCTCAGCAGTGCCACAGGCTGATTCCCTCCATGCCACACCGCATTGAAGCAGTCATTTCTGCAAAAGGATTCCCGACCAAGTATTGAGTGCATAACTGAACACAATTATTTGAAGGATGACTTTTTTTGTATTAAAAACACTTTTCTTTTATTGGTCGGATAAAATATGCTAATTTATTGAGATTTATTGAGATTTATTGAGAACGAATTTTTGGTTTTCATGAGCTGTATGCCAAAATCATCAGTATTAAAACAATAAAAGACCTGAAATATTTCACTTGGTGTGCAATGAATCTAAAATATATGAAAGTTTAATTTTTATCATTACATTATGGAAAATAATGAACTTTATCACAATATGCTAATTTATTGAGAAGGACCTGTATATATATATTAGGGGTGTAACGGTACACGTATTCGTATTGAACCGTTTCGGTACAGGGCTTTCGGTACGGTGCACGCGTGTACCGAAAGGTTATGAATGTAATCTTTAACAGTTAACAGTCGTCTTGTTGTAAGCGCGGAACACACTTCAATCCGAGTTCCCACACGAACATATTAAGTATTCAGTCCATTTTATCATGAAATTCAAACGATAAATGCCGTTTTAACCCTCTTTAATGTGATGTGACTGATAGACGCGTATCAGTTCAACTTAAAGCGGCAGCGCGCGGTGCGCGAGTCAATGCGATCATAGACGCGTATCAGTTCAACTTGCAGGCAGCGCGCGGCGCACGAGTCAGTGCGATCATCTCTTCCCAAAGAATAAACATAAATGAATACATCTTAAAGTATGTTGAGGATACATTACAACTTACTGAAATGTATCATATGTCGTGTAATCGCTCCATCTGTGTTTCAACCGCGGAAAGACAATAAAACTGCTTGTAAACAATGTCATGCAGAATCACGTTTACTCAGAAGTCATTCAGTGTCCACAGCTGTTAGCTCACTAGAGAAATCAACTCTTTCACTGAATACATGCACTATATTAGCTGTTATATTCATTATATTAGCCTATATATATTCATTATATACTACTTAGCCTGTTAGTGATGTCTTGTTTATTTAATGTATGTTTAAATAAACCTGTCATGAAAATTACTGCCACTAAATGATTATATTTCAACAACGAATAAAAATAATTCGATTTAGAAGTTAATGCAAAAACTGCCTTATGTGAAACTGCCTTATGTGAAGCTATGAGTGTTGATTATTATATCTAAAAATAAATAGCAACTGAATTTAGGCTAATAGTTTGGGCTCTGTTGTTAATCTTTAATAGCTATATATAAGTAAGGGCTCCCTATATAGTTTACAGCATTATCTTTAAGAAAATTTTAGTTATAATTTAATTCATTTAAGGACAGACACAATTATTTTCATTAAACCACTGTTGAATAAACATTTATAAAAAGCAATTTTGTAAAACTGCTGTACCTAATCCATACCGAACCGGGACTTACCGAACCGAGGTACGTACCGAACCATCAGTTTTGTGTACCGTTACACCCCTAATATATATATATATATTATCTAATCAACCAATCACATGGCAGTTGCTTCAATGCATTTAGGGGTGTGGTCCTGGTCAAGACAGTCTCCTGAACTCCAAACTGAATGTCAGAATGGGAAAGAAAGGTGATTTAAGCAAATTTGAGCGTGGCATGGTTGTTGGTGCCAGACAGGCTGGTCTGAGTATTTCACAATCTGCTCAGTTACTGGAATTTTCCCGCACAACCATTTCTAGGGTTTACAAAGAATGGTGTGAAAAGGGAAAAACATCCAGTATGCGGCAGTCCTGTGGGCTAGAATGCCTTGTTGATGCTAGAGGTCAGAGGAGAATGGGCCGACTGATTCAAGCTGATAGAAGAGCAACTTTGACAGAAATAACCACTCATTACAACCGAGGTTTGCAGCAAAGCATTTGTGAAGCCACAACACGCACAACTTTGAGGCGGATGGGCTACAATAGCAGAAGACCCCACCGGGTACCACTCATCTCCACTACAAATAGGAAAAAGAGGCTACAATTTGCACGAGCTCACCAAAATTGGACAGTTTAAGACTGGAAAAATGTAGCTTGTTATATCAATCCCACGTATAATTAATGCAGTTCTGAAGGCGAAAGGGGGTCAAACACAGTATTAGTATGGTGTTCCTAATAATCCTTTAGGTGTGTATATATATATATATATATATATATATATATATATATATATATATATATATATATATATATATATATATATATATATATATATATATATATATATATATATATATATATATATATATATATATATGCAGGGCTTGACATTAACTTGTTTGCTCACCAGCCGCTGTGGCTAGTGGTTTTCCAAAGTTACTAGCCACTCAGCATTTTCACTGGCCACAATTTTCTTGCTAGGAAATTTGTTGTTGGCTATATGTAAATTACCACTGTAGACATCCAAATCAAGATTTTTATTTTTATCAGCTATGACATTTAAATCTAGCATATTTTGTGTATGAGCCCATACAGTAGCCTAGAATAAATATCCATATTTTCATGTGATTTAACAGTTTATGTTATTAAATCTAAAAAATCCAAAAGGTGTGCATCATACCTGACACCTAGATGAACACGTTACAGTTGGTTTTATGACTGTAAGCCATTCTCTTCAAATGCTATTGAAGTTAGAAACGTGGGTAACACTTTACAACAAGGTTGTATTAGTTAACAGTAGTTAATGCATTAGTTAAAATGAAGTTACCATGAACAACACCTCTGTTCAGCATTAGTTCATCTTTGTTAATGTTAGTTAATAAAAATACAGCAGTTCATGGTTTGTTCATGTTAGTTCATGGTGCATTAACTAATGTTAACAAGATTTTAATAAAGTATTAGTAAATGTTGAAATTAACATTTACAAAGATAAATAAATGCTTTATAAGTGCAGTTCATTATTAGTTCATGTTAACTAATGTAGTTAACTAATGTTAACTAACGAACCTTATTGTAAAGTGTTACCGAAACGTGTATACCAATGTCGTATGTAACTTTAGAGATGGTCAAGCCAGCTTTATGCCAGTCATATCAGGTGCGCTATGGTTCTGTTGTGATAATTGTTTGAAACTATTTTCGCTGCTGAAATAGAACAAAAACAGTCAATCACAGTATGATGAATGGATCTCCTACATCGCACACACATCTCTGCTGAGAGTGCAGATTTCAGTGAGTGAGAGAACAAAACTCCAGCGTTTCAGCGATGACTTATCTGATTGTCTCTGATTATAACATTGCATTTATAAACTCAACAGACTTGCGTGTGATTGGTTATAATGCGCATCGCGATTATAACAGATGCCTTTTGAGAAGACCCGCCAAAGTGGCTAGTGGGAGTGACTGTGTTACACGCCACAGCTGAAATCCACCCGCAGATGGCGGGTTGGCGGGTGTTAATGTCAAGCCCTGTCAAGCATATATATATATATATATATATATATATATATATATATATATATATATATATATATATATATATATATATATATATATATATATATATATATATGTATATATGTATACATATGTGTATATATGTGTGTGTGTGTGTGTATATGGATATACATGGACAAAAGTATGGGATACCTCTTAATTAACTATGTACACCTCTTAATTATTGAATTTAGGTTTTTCAGTCAAACCCATTGGCACAGGTGTATAAAAATCAATCACCACATTTATAGTACAAAATAAAATTAATTCATGCATCCTACTGTGATAGGATGCCACCTTCGCAATAAGTCAGTTTGTGAAATGTCATCCCTGCTATTCCACAGTCAACTGTTAGTGGTGTTATTGAAAAGAGGAAGTGTTTAGGAACAGCAGCAACACTGCCATGAAGTTGAAGACCATGCGCAGTCAGAGAAAACTTCTATTGGCATTAATATAAGCACAAAAACTGTGTGGCAGGAGATTCATGGAATGGGTTTCCATGGACGAGCAGCTGCATGCAAGCCTCACATCACCAAGTACACTGCCAAGCGTCGGATGGAGGGGTGTAAAGCATGCAATCAATTGACTCTGGACTTCTGTATACATAACTCATTGCTATATACACAGATCAGGCATAACATTATGACCTAATATTGTGTTTTTCCCCTTTTTGTAGCCAAAACAGCCCTGACCAGTCGAGGCATGGGCTCCACTAGACCCCTGTGCTGTGGTATCTGGCACCAAGATGTTAGCAGCAGATCCTTTAAGTCCTGTAAGTTGCGAGGTGGGGCCTTCATGGATCATGCAGCAGCTATCTCTGGCTCTGAGGGCATCTTAAACCAGTTCCCACATGAGCGATTTATAGATTATCATGACAGAATATGCTAATCAATGACTTGAAGATAGTTAACTCCACATCAGCTACATAAATTCATCAACCAACCATTCAGAAATGTTCTGTTGCATTCTGTTGTCACGTCTTCTTGAGTCTCTCCATCATTGTCTGACTCTGGGCTGAACATAAAAGGCTGAACAGTTTCTGACATTTCCATTGCGTGTCTGGAACTGCTGTCCAGGCCAATATATATATATATATATATATATATATATATATATATATATATATATATATATATATATATATATATTTTTTTTTTTTTTTTTTTTTTTAGAATACACACACACACACACACACAAACTTTGCCGTTATATAAGACAGTTATGAAAAAAAAAAAAAAAAAAAAGATTTTGGTAAGACAGCATTTTATAAGAGACAGTCCAAGGAGGAAAAAAGATCTTACGAGTTGGGCTGAATCCATAATTAATCTGGGATGTTTGTCAAATCTTTTGACAAAGTACCCTTTAAAATCACTTTGGTAGATCAATACATGCTCTTTGAAGATATTTCACTAAACAAACTAAAGGAACTTGTATTTTGAAAAACTTTCTGTTTAGATGCTACCCCACTAGAGATGTGAGGGAAATGCTGTTATCCTGTTTTTCCATCGACGTTGAAAAATATGATATATTTATACAGCGGTTGGGATTGATAAATTGACTTGTCCAAATGATTCAGTTGATTCAGCAAATTTTCGAAATGTATGGATATCAGCCAGACAGTTCTCCATATATATATAAATATAGGCAAGGCTAATGGACGCTCACTGTAAAGATGTATAATAGATGATGATATTATATTTCAAAGGGATATGGATACTGGTGGCTGGTGGCACTGGTGGCACCTTAAAACAAATAATTTATGCTGTCACTTCCTTTAGCACTTTTTTTTTTACAATAGTACAATAGAATCTAACCTCTGTCCCAATTTTGCCCTGTTTTCTTGAACAAGTGAAAGAAAAAGACGTCCGCAATTGGACAAAACATTAAAAATTTTATGAAGGTGTCACTGTGTATGCTGCTCCACGCTCCGTTTCTTGCTTTCATGCTCTCTCACACTCTTTCTCCATCCCCCTCTCACTCCTTCCATCTGTTGGAGCTGTTTGCCTATCTTTCGGGGACACCGAAGCATTCATGCGGCTGAGAGCCATTCTATTATTCAGCTATAACTTCTGGATGACAAAGGAAAGCGAAGAGGTGCAAATCACCCACTGCACGGAAGAGAATAGCCACAATCTTCGATGCCTGGAGGATGAAACTTCATGTTTTTTCCCGTCCGCCCCTCTCTCTGTCCGTTTTGATTAATGGACATGATTAGAAATAGACACAGGCTATCAGAACATGAATGAATCAGGCAGCCGCAGCTACCCATGATGCTTGCCGTAGTCGGTGTGGTGCAGAGTGGTGCAGCTTTAATTGGTGCTTATCTGAACAATACATCATAGAAAATGACATTTTTTTGTTTGGAAAAAAAATCCATGGCAACCCCTGAAACACTATTACCACAAGGTTATCAGGCTGCAAAGGACACCAATCGATACCATTTTGGTTGTGCAACGGCTACAAGTTTGTTCTGATGGGGGGGGGGGGGGGGGGATTTGTCAAACACATTAAACAGCATGAAACTGTATGATTATGAACTTATTTGAAGCATTGAACGTGTTCCATGTTTTGGACAAATTGGAGCATTTTTTCCACTCTAACTCTCTCTCTGTGACCTGTGGCATTTTTTCAGTCATGCATTTTCTATAGAAATGCATTTTTAACGTAAAGTGGTGCCACTCACTGATGTTCTAATGCCTCGGTGCACATATCCAACTAAGTGATAATGAAATGTGTTTATGTTCTGATTATTTTAATTATGGATTAGTCGTTGTAGCCCTAAAGTAAAAAATTAGCGGGATGTAAAGAAATGCCAGAGAGACAATAAAAGAAACGAGAGATAACCCCAAGCATTTGAATATGTATGCATTGCATTACCATAAAACACATTATAGGATGTTCAGTGGAGTGTCACAGTAGTTTGATTCTGTGTGTGTGTTATTTTTCCACCGTGGCTGTCTGTCTCTTCAACATGGCCCACGATACCAAGCAACGTTTGTGCGTAAACATCTGTTTATGTGCTGTGTGCATCCACATCTGGCCTCCAGTCTCAGCAATCTGGATAACGTTGTGTTGCCTTTGGTGTGAAATTTGCTATGGGAATTGGTCATGTGATAGAGATATACACAGCGTTTGTGTGAGTTCTTTTGGCTTGGCATCTTTCTTATTGGCGTGCTCATGTATCAGCAGGGCTCAGGGATTCACAGTTCATTGGGTTATGGGTCAGGCCCATTTTCCTTGCACTTTCCACACATAACTCAGCCTTCCTCTCTCATTCTGTTCTGGCTCTGAGGGATATGATTCATATGTACAGTATTTCTTACCAGAACGTCTTTGTGTGGGAGTCCAATTTTTAAACTGTAGATGCAAGAGTGAATCTTAATATGAGTCCATTGAGATATGTATAAAGTAAGAGAAAAGGAGAAAAACAGAGTTGGGGGGGGGGGGGGGGGGGTGGATGGGACTTAAATTGAAACATGATGAAGGCGGTCTTGATTTGTGTGGTGCAAGTTTTTAGATAAGATCTACATAGTGTGTTTTCATTCGAATTAAATCTGTCAGGTCAGATGAGTACATACTGTTATATGATATTAAAGTGCCAAAAATATGCCTGCAAACAACACCTGTCAATCACCAGTTCCAACTCTAACGAGAGCTTGGCTTCGAGCTTGGCATACATCAAATAACCAGGGAAGTTCCCTTCCCTCAGGAATAGATGAAAACAAGAAGTGGGTGAACCCTCTAAGTTGAAAGGTTACATAAAGCTATGGTTTTGGAGAAGGAACTGAAATAGTTCCAATCATTTCAATTTCCATCTTTACCATTTGAGCTCCCTTTCCAAGTCCAAACTCAGTCTCTTAGTGTGACTCTACACTAAAATATATATTTCTCTCTTTCCTTACCTTGTTTTCTCTGTTTTTCCTGTATGATTTCTTCAGTCAAATTATCACATTCAGTTTATTCAAAGATATAGAGCACTGTAAAAAAAATTCAGGTCTCCAATTGAACATTTTCTAGTGACCGATCACATCTAAATTTTTCAGTTGGCCAAATTGAATTTCTGTGAATTAAACTGCATCAATTCACAGAAATTCAATATGGCCAACTGAAAAATTTAGATGTGATCAGTCACTAGAAAATGTTCAATTGGAGACCAGAATTCTTTTTACAGTGAGGATACATTTTTTATTAGTAGGCTTGTCCTAATGCTGACCGAAGAACGAAAGAACAAAAGTAGGCAGCAGCATAAACCCAGTGTTTTTCTCTATAGGTAATGTTCTGGGCCACTGAACCATCAGTTTTTGTATCAAGGAGAAAAAATAAACATTCCTCCATTTTGTGGGGAGGCTCGGTCCTATTGCACCTGATATAAGTAGGCCAGGGCTTTTTGCAGCAGTCTGTCAGGAGAACCAACACTAACATACAAGAACGAAACAGGTTGCCTATTGTCCTCATTACCTGTGCCCCCTCCCAAGCGCACGGGCTCTCCACGCATTTAGAGAGGTTAGCAACACAATAGGCCAGTGTCCAGCTTACATCTCCTAACCCCCTCTCAGCCGGCCCACTGTTGAATATGCAAATCGACATCTGCTCCAGGACTCTTTCTCCAACCTCTCTCCTTATGTGATATGCAAATTTCGCCTCTGCATTCTCTCTCTCCCTCATTCTCTCAATTCCACCACTCATCCCTGCCTCCTTCCCGGTGTCAGTGCTCCACGAGCTTGCCAGGCGAGCAGATGTGCACGAAAGGAGAGCAAAACTTCAAACAGCCGTAATAATGATGTTGCGGATCGCGAGTGAAAACAGTCGGCAGAGACAAAGTTCTGTGCTTATTAGCAAACAATGATGGGGTGCAGGGCGGATAGTCAGGTTTCATGCAATGGAGCTCAGGTCTCTTTTCCTGAGGCCTCGTTAGGAGCCGAAAAGCACTTCTCATCTTCTGTTTCACCACATTTCTCCTAATGAGGATGAAGGCTGGCAACATCCTCACACTCTTGGCGTGTTGTTATGAGAGTATTTGTATTATGAAGATAGCATTTAAATAAATAAATAAGTAAAGGAAACTGGCTTCTGTATGTAGGCCACTGTTGGCAATGTGGCGGCTTTTTGATTAGTGAGAATGCATGTGAAAATGATTGGATTAATGAAAATGAGGATCTTTGCATGAGGAACTCTGTGACTCCTCTTTCTGCTTCATTTTGTCGGTCACATTGATATTGTTCTAATCATAAATATGATTTCTATCCACTCAAATACTTTCAAACCACCGACCACAAATTTCAGCATTTATTTCATTTTTGTCCTTTTGCCACTTTTATCTATGCATGTATAAATAAATATATATAGGCTAACCACGATGTCAGCGCTCTAACAGATGCATTTGCATTTGATCTCATTTATGCAAAGTATAGCTTTGGTCAACAGGCACTAATCTGGGGTCGTATTCACAAAACATCTTAAGGCTAAAAGTACCTCCTAACTTGCCGATTTAGGATAAACTCTTAAAAATAATGGGCATGTCAGGCCTAATTGTAGGACTCCTACATTTTTGCTCCAAGAGTATTTCACAAAGCATTTTAGTGCTAAAACCAGCTCCTAAATCTGTGAAAAGTCAAGAGGATTCCAAGTCACTAAGACCAAATCACAAACAATCCTAATGGCTGTTGCTGGAAATCCGCCTTAGCAATCCAAAGACACTGTGCACCATTGAGGCAATAGGCGATAGAGCCTTAGGTGCTGAGCCTTTTATTCATAAATGCAATAAACAATTTGACTTGATTTTAATCTGCAATGACATACCATAAAGGTTAATTTATGTATTTGAATGATGGAGAATAAAACATTGCAGTCAAGTTGAAAATAATGTCCCATCGTCTGAGCTCATAGCCTTGTGGTCTTGAGTTTGAGTTCTGGCTCCGGACCTTTCTCCCCTTTCTTTCTTTAATAAATAAATAAATAAGAAATAAATCTTTAATGAATAAATAAGAAAGAAAATAATGTCTGATGACCTATGGCAGTAATTTCACGAATTCACACTTACAAAAGATCAGATAAGAGTAAAAGAGTAAAATAAGTCTATTTGCCGTGTTGTCCCAAGAGGATTGACCCGAGGGCTCAGAGCTCGAAATTTAGAGCCCAAACCCAGAGTACTTCCCGTATCCCTGGCTGGGCAGAGAGTGAGGAGTCGGGGTAGCAGAGGGTATGCAGAAAACTTTCGAGGTAACTAGGTGAGTCGGCTGTGTATACTGTATATGCCTCATCTCGAGCTGATTATAGTTCTCCTCCCGAACTTTGTTTATAAAAAAAAACATAATTGTGTTGCTTTAATTCTGCAATCTCTCGAGATGCAGACATGTGAGAGGCTGACAATTAGCTGAACATATACTTGTCTAATTAGTGACACGTAGCTTACATTTTACAATCTGTATTTGAATATGGCAACATGATACTTTGTTCTACAATACTTCTCAATCACTGACAGAGACTCCTCCCTTATCAGCCAATCACTGTATGTATAGTTAGTAAGCGTGATGACATCATCCATAACAACAAGGTCAACCCTTGACTTCTCTCTATTCCTCTCTATTCCTTAGTAAAAGTTGGTCTCAGCATAGGTTTTACAGATTTTTACAATCGCTATGACACATTTTTCAATACTTTTAACAAATTTCCTAAACTCTTAACGCACCAACACACCTACATCACACAATTGGCAAAACAGTTAATTTCATGCTCAAAATCACACATTGTAAACTAAACTACAACACTAATTTTCAAAATACAATAATACACTAACACAACACACTATGTCTACCGAAACAATTCAAACATGTCTCAAAAAATGTTTTGTCAGTTAACTACCACTTTGTTTGAGGAAAAGAAGATCTGTTCAATAAAGGTAAAGTATAATGTGCCACAAGGCTCGGCTTTAGGTTGTATTATATGATATAAAATACAGGATATAACAGGCAAATACGACTTGATGCGCAATTTATTAAAAAAGTACAAATAGAGGTGGTGTTCCAGTGGGTTAAACCACATAACTGATATGCAGAAGGTTGCTGGTTCGATCCCAGCGGTCACCACCAGTGTGTCCTTGAGCAAGGCACTTTACTCCACGTTGCTCCAGGGGGATTGTCCCTGTAATAAGTGCACTGTAAGTCGCTTTGGATAAAAGCGTCTGCCAAATGTAAATGTTTTCCGAGGCCAAATTATTGATTTGTGTGAAGAAAATCCCTAATAACGTTTAGTGTCTCCATCCACCGAAGATCATGCACACATTCAAATTTCAAAAATTGCCGCCTGAAGAAACGTTACGTCAGATTTCACAGGGAAATTGCATTGGCTCTCATATGTCTCGTGACCAATTGCGTCATTAGGTCAGCTTTGATTGTAAAATTTAATTGGCTCTCATGTGTCTTGTGACCGACTGCATCATGCTAAAGAGTCGGGTGTATCATTTGAATGAGATATATGACTGAATGACTGAGTGTGTGCGTTCACACAGAGCGGCTGAATCATCATTTTAGCAAGTTTTTTAGTTTAGCATAATTTTTTAGCGATTAAGATCAACCCTGTTCTTTACGACTTGGAATGCAACATGAGTTAATACTTTTATACTGTTTTGGCATTAAATACCTGTGACTTTTTGCCTGTTACATTATTTATATTATTATGAAGTGGGTAGGTTTAGGGTAGGAGTGTGGTTAGTTGCTCTAAAATATAAAAGTTGCCTATAAATATTAATAAAATCTGTCTTAATTAATAAAATGTCTGCTTTTACAAATGCAAATAATTAAATGCGTCTTGATCTGACACATTGGTCAAACAACTGAAATCAATGGAGTACCCTGCGCGTCGATATAGGCACTTGACCATGCTTTTGATTTTGATGCCTTGGGAGTGAGAATTGGTTGCCCCTTGTTATTCATCTAGGACATGCTTTCACCAGGTGATATCACTAGAACACATGCATTGCAAAGCATTAGCTTTCAATGTTATGTGTACAATATATATCCTCTCTAGACCAATATAAATGTATCAGTTTTCCAATTAAGTGGATTGCATTAAAGACAGACTGGATGCAGAGTAATTTCCTTCGGCTAAATTCTGATAAAAAGGAAGTACTAATTCAAATACAACGTATTAAACCTTTATATCTATGATGCAACAGTCTGGTAATTGATTACACCAAACTTATCATAAACATGGCCAATCCTCATTGACATGAGGTCCAGTTACATATTTAATGCCATATAGAAGCTGAACTTTGAGAGAAGCCACAATAACCTGGAAAAAGTTAATGGTAATCAATCAGCTTAATAAGGTGCTCCTTGGTTTCTGAAAGAGCTCACCAAGACTGCCACTCAATGTTGGGGAGCACTGTCACAGCCACATTGGCTGGCTTCCTCATTAATCACAAAGTGTGTGTGTTCAGCTGGAGAGAGAGGAAAATACTGCCCGACTTCCACTAAAGAAATTATACACAAACATACCAACAGCAATGCCTTGGCAGAAACAGTTGTTCCAGAGTAGGTGTGGATCATGTTTGTGTGTCTGTGTGTCGAATTGGCAGAACGATGGCGAGAGAGCGCGAAGGAGAAGGACAACGTGTAAAGCATTTCTTTATCACATTTCCTGTAACAACTGGCTAGTGGGTGGACAGCTCTCTTTGACAGCGCATCTCTTACCATACCCACACAAACACACATTTACACGGCCCATCATTAGAGAAAAAGAGAATAGCGGGGGTAGCTGGGAGCAAATGTCACTGGTCTCAACGGAGACTGTGAAATGCAAAGAAAAGGGGGAAAAGCACAATTATCCAACCAGCAGCGTAGTGAGAAATCCTGTGATTTAAGCAATGAACATGGCTCCACATTCATCCACCGGAGAGAGCATATGACTCACGACAGAGACAGTCAAGCGAAGCGCCGTTATGCAGACGATAAGTGACACTGGTGCCCAGCTTCATGGTAACATACAGCTAACGCAGTGCTTATTACAAAATAAAAGACAGGATCCTATAAACAACACCTCATGGAACTGGTATTTTTCAAAGACAAAACCTAGATGATATAAACCCATAGCCCTATGCAGATAGGATTCGTTTTCCCTGAGGAGGTCTGGTAAATTTGTGTTTGTCCTTGCACAACTTGGAATTACTGAACAAATTACCTAATGTTTTTCAGCTAACTCGAGGGTCCTTTGAGAAATTTAATCTAGACCAGATTGGAATGTTTGTGATTGTAGTATATTATTTTTCTTTTCACAATGCTTCCTCTCATTTATTTTAACCTTCATTGAACAATGTAACTATCTAAAAAAATTGAGCCTTCAACTTTGAACTATAATTTACTTAGTAATATAACATCGAAATGCTGGTGGCATCCCATCCAGAAAATCATATGTAACACGATATATATTATTTAAAGCCCTGTGATATTCTGAGAAAAGTTCATTTTTTGCAGTTATTAAGGTGTATAATAGACTGTGGTATTCAAGGAATTATAAATCTTAGCAATTTGATTGATTTCATTGCATACTAAAGCAGTCTGGTTACTCTAATAATAGATCCAAGATTAATTTCCGCTGTTCTCCACGGCTGAAATATTCATGACGGAAATGTAGATATGGCACGAATATCTGAGATTACACCACATAATATGTGTGTGAATATTTAACATGAATTTTGATCATTTAAATGACATGGATGATGAATTAGTTAGATGGGCATATATTTTAAGCGACAACAAAAAAAGAAATCACTGTTGACAGATTACTCCGAACAGAACAATGAAAAATATATTCATTCCATAGGGCGACTGAAACAGCACAAAACCCAAAGCCATAATAATAAAACATTCAAACCATTATGCAAATTGAGCATTAAGCTGCGTGGCACTGATCAACAGTTAGCTTCCTGAGTCTGTCACATTTAGATGCACTCAATTCTGCTGAAGTTCAAGAGTAAAACTAATCCAACCACCCTTCCGTTTTCTGTAATATCGTTAACTACATGTATTTCCTGAATAGCTGAGTGCTGTTCATTATAAAAGGTTCATATCATAGAAAACTAGATTTTCTTGCACTTCTGAAATAAGAGACTGATGTTCACAATTCAAAGTTACCTCATTAGTTCATCACGGGTGTTGTTACTCATTTCACATTTGCAGAAGCATCATAATAGGTAATTTGAGACAAATAAGTATCATACAATTTTAGTTTTTTATTATTATTTTCTCTTATAGTTTTATCCACTTATAATGTCCCCCAAACAGGTGTAATTTAGTTTTTTCATTACATTCTCCACCTTTTCTCAGATTGTAATTAAATGGCCCATTCTTGCAGCTATGCCTTTAGGATTTCTATTTAAACGGCCTCTTCACATGTGAAATGAGAAACAGTGGGCTCGAATATAGTTTATGCCGTCCCATTCTTCAATGACAGCTTCTTGCAAAACCTGAATTACCCATACTGTGACAGAATCATAAAACAATCTGTGCTGAAATGTCGCTCAAACCAAGATTGGACTAAACAATGATAAACCTTCTTAAAAAATTAACTTTAGTTACTTATTTCTCACGCTGGGATTGTATTTTATATAATATAATATAATGTTATTGCATGCATTCTGACTTATTTACACTGTTAAAGAGTTGAATTCTCATGCTAAACATGGCCAAAATAAAAATAAAAAAAACAAGTTGGACGTATTTCTGTGCCAAATACACTACTTCAGGATTCGAATAAGTTTCAGAACGTTTTTTTAGAGTATGGCCCTGTATGACTACATAAAGGGCGGAATTGCTTGTATGGACACTTCTCCAGGATGAGCGTGTGCACACATCAACCAGAGTGAGAGCAAGAGTACGCCCATCAACAAGCTTCATTCAGTTACGGTAACTGTCATTTTGTTTTTAGGCCACATAATCAACAATGTCACTAAAGAAGCGTGTTTTTGGGGCGTCACCGACGAATTAGGATCACTTCAAGGAGCCCCTATCAGCTTCGAGATATAGAGAACAGGCCAATGGGCCATTGGCGTGCGAGATTTGCATCTCGCACTCCGCCCCGTGCTGCGGGTATAAACAGGAAGCGAGAGCGAATGCACGCTGTCATTCACTTCGGAGCCGAACGGCGTTGATGAAGCAAGACTGCTTTTCTAAAAGAGAGCCTATCTACAAGAGAGATGCTCCAGAGAACGAGAAGGACGCTTTGTGTTCAGCGCGATTGGTGCTCACCGCTGCATCAGCATAACAAACTGCTATTCTCACAGCAACTGTCGGTTTGGTGAGGGCGTTTGTTTTAGTGAGTGCAGACACAGGACTGCACTATCTCCTGTGTGCTGCTGCAGTCTTCCCCTGGGTGCTTCAGCACTGTTGAAAGAGTGTTTCCTCACAAAAGAGCAACACAGGTGTGACACTGCGTCTTTTTCAAGACGTCATTCCACTCGTACTTTTCTGGATGCGGTTGTTTCCTGTCCTGACGGCCACGATCCCTCTCGCATAAACATGTTGATACTGTGTTTGTGGGTGATCCATGTTCTCTCAGGGGAACGATGCGTGGTCGAGACTATGATACCTCAAACGGGGTTGAGTCCCTTCGCTTATACCCCGATCTAATCTCTTTTCTGGTGCACCAAAAAAGGGGCTACTTTGGCTGATAAGCCTGGGTTACCTGAGGATTACAGTGAGGCTTCCCTGCCGAGTACACCTCCGTGGGCCCCCCAATCCTCTATCGCATCGCAAGCATGTTGAGACTGTGTTTGTGGGTGGTCTATGCTCTCTCATGAGAGCATAGCCACGTCGGCGCGTTGTTCGTCTTGCCTTTTTTTCATAAGGGCTTGAGTGTTCAGCGCGCCGTGTGCCGTCTCACGGCCATGCTCACTATCTCACATGTCTGCTGGTAGCTGGTATAGATGGGATTGCTGGTCCTTAAAAGAAGGGGACCTAGCATTTCATTTGGGGCTCTAGCAGAGGTCAATCGCTGCATCGGAGAGAGGGCTGTTATGTGTTGAAAATGAAGATGATGCTGAGATTCTAGGGGTGTAACGGAACACAAAACTGACGGTTCGGTACGTACCTCGGTTTTGAAGTCCCAGTTCGGTATGGATTCGGTACAGCAGTTTTACAAAATTGCTTTTTATTAATTTTTATTCAACAGTGGTTTAATGAAAAAAATTGTCTGTCCTTAAATTAATTAAATTCTTAAAGATAATGCTGTAAACTATATAGGGAGCCCTTACTTACATATAGCTATTAAAGATTAACAACAGAGCTCAAACTTAGCCTAAATTCAGTTGCTATTTATTTTTAGATATAATAATCAACACTCATAAGCTTCACATAAGGCAATTTTTGTATTAACTTCTAAATCTAATTATTTTTATTCGTTGTTGAAATATAATCATTTAGTGGCTGTAATTTTCATGACAGGTTTATTTAAACATACATTAAATAAACAAGACATCACTAACAGGCTAAGTAGTATATAATGAATATATATAGGCTAATATAATGAATATAACAGCTAATATAGTGCATGTATTCAGTGAAAGAGTTGATTTCTCTAGTGAGCTAACAGCTGTGGACACTGAATGACTTCTGAGTAAACGTAATTCTGCGTGACATTGTTTACAAGCAGTTTTATTGTCTTTCCGCGGTTGAAACACAGATGGAGCGATTACACGACATATGATAAATTTCAGTAAGTTGTAATGTATCCTCAACATACCTTAAGATGTATTCATTTATGTTTATTCTTTAGGAAGAGATGATCGCATTGACTCGCGCGCCGCGCGCTGCCGCTTTAAGTTGAACTTATACGCGTCTATCAGTCACGTCACCCCTAGTAAAACACAGATGGAGCGATTACACGACATATGATAGCCTACATTTCAGTAAGTTGTAATGTATCCTCAACATACCTTAAGATATATTAATTTATGTTTATTCTTTAGGAAGAGATGATCGCATTGACTCGCGCGCTGCCGCTTTAAGTTGAACTGATACGCGTCTATCAGTCACGTCACATTAAAGAGCGTTAAAACGGCATTTATCATTTGATTTCGTGATAAAATGGACTGAATACTTAATATGTTCGTGTGGGAACTCGGATTGAAGTCTGTTTTTACAACAAGCCGACTGTTAACTGTTAAAGATTACATTCATAACCATTCGGTACACGCGTACACCGTAACGAAAGCCCTGTACCGAAGCGGTTCAATACGAATACGTGTACCGTTACACCCCTATGAGATTCCCACTATAATAGTGGGCGCTCGTGCTGAATCAGATTCATTGTTGACAGCCATGCTTTCCCGGGTGGCTGAGGCATAGTGCAACGCATAAATCGCCTTGCCTGCCCCTTGCCTTTTCCCGGATGTGCATTGGAAGGCTTTGGCATTGTGGAACTATTGGTGCCAAAATATGGAACACCAATAGGGCCATAATCTGTATAAAGTTTTCCTCTCTCTCACTACCCTCATCGATGGGGTGGCAGTGCCACTGGCAGGCCACCTCCGCCCTGCTTAGTGCATGAGGGTTGTTCTGAGCAGAGGTTGAGCTGCGCACAGCACTGGCCCTTGGCTAGACAATGTCCACCCTGGTCCAGAAACACCATTGACCCGGATTTGGTCAGGAACTGTTCTTCCCCCGGAGGAGGGCCGGGTGGAAAACCATTAGTAATTCTGTTCTGCCACTGGTGTTAAAAACAGCCAGTGGTACCCAAAAAAAAAAAAAAAAAAAAGAGCAGTTCCAATACCTCTGGGTTTCGGGAGTTCAGGAATGGCAGCTACAAATGACGCTACAAAGCCTCACCGCTCTCATTCCCCTCCCCACAAGAGGGCGAGAATGGCAGTGTGTGACGCTACAAAGCCTCGCCACTCTCATTCCCCTCTTCTCAGCGGTGCGTGGACAACAGTGTGCGACGCTATGCCTCACCGCTCTTGTTCCCCGCTGAGGAAGGAGGTGAGGCAGACCGTGTGCAACGCCACAAAGCCTTGCCACGCTCAGCCCCTCCTTCATTTGGAGAGCGCGCTTGGCGGTGTACAACGCTCCCATGCCTTGTCAGCCTCTGGTGCCTCTCCAAATTGCCAGCAGGGGGTGCCGGCTGTGGGAACGCACACAAGCGGCCTTCCCACACTCGCATACCCCCTCAGCGGAAGCAGGTAGTGTTGCACAGCACACTCAGACCCCACTCCGGATTGCCCCCATGCCGTCCGAGTCAGATCCCTGCATGCCACTTCGCTGCCCCGCTGCGGATACGTCTGTGGTGCCATTGATCCCCCTTGCACGGTCTCTGGGAGTCTGGCTAGCATCTCGGTGGCTCCTTCGTACCATCAGACTCGGCTATGCGATTCAGTTCGCCTGGTGTCCCCCCAAGTTCAGGGGCGTTCACTTCACGACAGTAGTGAAGGAGGGCGCCCCCGTGCTCCAGGCGGAAATCACAGTCCTACTGGCGAAGGATGCGGTAGAGCCGGTCCCTCCAGCCAATATGAGTTCTACAGCCCGTACTTCATTGTACCCAAGAAAGGCAGCGGGTTACGGCAGATCTTGGATCAGGTGCATCCGTCCCCAAGATTGGTTTGCAGCGATCGACCTGAAGGACGCGTACTTTTATGTCTCGATTCTCCCTCGACACAGGCCATTTCTGTGCTTCGTGTTCGAGGGATGGGCATATCAGTACTGTGTCTTACCCTTCGGCCTGTCCCTGTCGCCCCGTGTCTTTACGAAGGTCGCGGAGGCGGCCATTGCTCCCATGAGAGAGCGTGGTGTTCGTATTCTCAACTATCTCGACGACTGGCTGATCCTTGCCCAGTTGCGGGAGCAGTTGTGCGAACACAGGGACATGGTGCTCAGTCACCTCAGCCAGTTGGAGCTTCGGGTCAACTGGTAGAAGAGCAAACTCTGTCCCACACAGAGAATCTCTTTTCTTGGTATGGAGATAGACTTGGTCGCCATGACAGCACGCCTCACAGAGGAGCGTGTCCAGTCAGTGTTGAACTGCTTGAATTCATTCAAAGGCCGGACAGCGGCACCACTGAAACACTTTCAGAGGCTCCTGGGACATATGGCATCTGCAGCCGCAGTAACGCGCTCGGATTGCTTCATATGAGACCGCTTCAACGCTGGCTACACGACCGAGTCCCGAGATGGGCATGGCACAGCGGAACCTCCGCGTCCAAGTGACTCCGAGGTGCCGCCAAACCTTCAGCCCGTGGTCGGACCCTTCGTTTCTACGGGCGGTAATTCCCCTAGAACAAGTGTCCAGGCATGCTGTTGTCTCCACGGATGCCTCATCCACCGGCTGGGGTGCCACGTACAACGGGCTTGCAGTTTCGTGTCTGTGGGGCCTCAACTGCAATGGCATATCAATTGCCTCGAGTTGTTAACAGTTCGTCTTGCACTCAGCCGCTTCAAAGTGCCGCTCAGAGGCAAGCATGTTCTGGTCCATACGGACAACACTGCAGCCGTTGCGTGCATCAACAAACAGGGTGGTCTACGCTCCCGTCGCATGTCACAACTCGCCCGCCATCTCCTCTTATGGAGTCAGAAGCATCTTAGGTCGCTTCGTGCCATTCACATTCCGGGTCTGCTCAATCATGCAGCCGACGAGCTCTCACGACAGCCAGTGCTCCCGGGAGAGTGGAAACTCCATCCCCAAGTGGTCCAGCTGATATGGAGTTGCTTTGGGTCCGCACAGGTAGACCTGTTTTCCGCCCCGGACACGACTCATTGCCAGTGGTTCTATTCCCTGACTGAGGGGACCTTCGGCTCGGATGCCCTGGCACACAGCCGGCCCCGGGGCCTACGCAAATATGCGCTTCCCCCCAGTGAGCCTTCTCGCACAGACACTGTGCAAGGTCAGGGAGGACGGGAGCAAGTCCTGTTGGTTGCTCCGTATTGGCCCAACCGGACTTGGTTCCCGGAACTAGTGCTCCTCGCGACAGCACCTCCTGGGCCCATTCCTCTGAGGAAGGACCTCCTGACTCAGAGATGCGGCACCCTTGGCACCCGCGTCCGGACCTCTGGAAACTCCATGTTTGGTCCCTGGACGGGACGCGGAGGTTCTAGGTGACCTACCGCAAGCGGTAGTTCACACCATCACTTCCGCCAGAGCCCACTCTACGAGGCGCCTCTATGCGTTGAAGTGGAACCTGTTCGTCGATTGGTGCTCTTCTCGCCGAGAAGACCCCCGAAGGTGTTCGATCAGTTCCGTGCTTTCCTTCCTACAAGATGGGTTGGAGCGAAGGCTGTCTCCCTCCACCCTCAAAGTCTATGTTGCCGCTATTGCACTAATCATGATCTAGTAGATGGAAAGTCCTTAGGTAAGCACGATCTGATCATCAGGTTTCTGAGGGGGGGGGCGAGGAGACTAAATCCGCCTCGCCCTCCCTTTATACCCTCTTGGGACTTGTCTCTGGTGCTAACCGCACTGCAGAGAGCGCCCTTTGAGCCTTTGCAGTCAGCAGAGTTAAAAGTTTGGTCGTTGAAGACAGTTCTCCTGACTGCATTGGCCTCCATCAAGAGGGTAGGGGACCTGCAGGCATTTTTGGTCGACGAATCGTGCCTGGAATTCAATGTGATCATGAGACCCCGGCCTGGATATGTGCCCAAGGTTCCCATTACTCCCTTCCGGGACCAAGTGGTGAGCCTGCAAGCGCTGCCTTTGGAGGAGGCAGACCCAGCTCTAGCTTTTCTCTGTCCCGTCCGTGCTCTCCGGACTTACGTGGACAGAACGCAAAGCTTCAGGACCTCAGAGCAGCTCTTCGTCTGTTATGGAGGACAGCAGAAGGGAAAGGCTGTCTCCAAGCAGAGGATGGCCCACTGGATAGTGGATGCCATCGTCTTGGCATATGAATCCCAAGACGTGCCCTGCCCGCTCGGGTTAAGAGCCCACTCCACCAGGGGTGTTGCTTCTTCCTGGGCGCTGGCTCGCTGCGCCTCGCTGACAGATATTTGCAGAGCTGCGGGCTGGGCGACACCTAACACGTTCACTAGATTCTATAGCCTTCATTTAGAGCCGGTATCTTCCTGTGTGCTCACTTCCCATAGTCAGTAACACCTGAGTGCCCGTTCTTGTGTCGGTTTGCTGCGGCATTCCCCTCCTTAGGGGCCGGATGCGTGCGCTAACCACTCCAGTTGAGTTCCCCAGAACGGCAAACCCTGTTGAGTCCTCCGTTACCCGCGGCAGTCGGATGTGGCGAAGCGTCCGACGCCAGGTCTAACACTCGTATGCATTGGTGGAATGGGTGTTAGGCTGGGTTCCATATGTTGTGACCCCCACGGCGGTCCCATGTGTGTATTCTTCCACGGTACGGCTCCCTACGGCGAGCCCGTGTCTTTCCCTCTCTGCCGTCTCAGGAAGGTGTTGTTCCCCGCCTTTAATTGGCCTTTGGCCACCCCTGGGACTTCCGTATGTTGTGCTGCCCACGGCCAGCCCATACGTGTAATCTCCACATGGTAACTCCCTCTGGGCATGATGTGGCTTCCGCAGCGGCCTGCACGGGCATGCTTTCCCAGTGTTATCCAATAAAGTCAGCAGAATGGGTCTTGCAGAACAGCAGCTTTTTGACTCTCCCTGCGTGATTTTCCCCGCCCGCTAACAGACGGGGTCTGAGGGGCTCATCGCTGGGCACTGGAAGAGGTAGTAACTGTGGCATTTTCCAAAGGGATCCCAATTCGTCGGTGACGTCCAACGTACGTCGAACGTGACCGACTGAAAGGGAACGTTTCGGTTAACCCTCGTTCCCTGAAGGAAGGAAAGGAAACGTACGTTCCCTTGGCCACAGTTGCTGTACCATCACTGCATGGCCGAGTCACAAAGTTCGGCTCCTCAGTGAAAAACAGCGTGCATTCGCTCTCGCTTCCTGTTTATACCCGCAGCGCGGGGAGGAGATGCAAATCTCGCACGCCAATGGCCCATTGGCCTGTTCTCTATATCTCGAAGCTGATAGGGGCTCCCTGAAGTGATCCCAATTAGTCTGTGACGTCCGACGTACGTCTCCGTTCCCTCCTTCGGGGAACAAGGGTTACCATACCTAACCGAGACGTTATCCAGGGATAATGCCATGATGTATTTCTTGTGTGTGTGTGTGTGTGTGTGTATGTGTGTGTGCCCTCATGTCTCTTTAGCTCCGCCCACTGCATGCCTGCACAAACTCGGCTGTTTTCGGAAAGAATTGGTACAGCATATATATGTCTTTTATAAATATAATAAAACTAAAGAATATTCTGAGAATGCAATACTATTTTATAGGTACTCAAGATTAACATGAGACAGGCAGAAGCTGTGTGTGTTATGTACCCTATAACCCTTCTTGCCTACAGCAAAAGTTTTATATGTAATATGCTATAATAGGAGACCCCGCTTAGATAAGAGTTCATTGTACTATTAACACTAAGATAAACTATCTTTTGGCCCTGCATGCATTTTGCGGAAGAACATTGCATTCGTTGTGTTCCAACTCTGCATGACTGTACGACTGAATATGGTTCTCTCTCAGAAAAAAAGAAGAGTGAGATTAACCTACTGCTTTTAAAACATTCCCTACTAGAGGCTTAAGACTAACCAATATAACCAGTTTAGATGGAAAGGATCTCACGCTGACTAGTTGAAGACGTTAACTTACTGTAGCTATGCCTATTAATAGACATTGTACTTTCTTGAAAATAAATTCTAGCACAGCGCTGCAACAACCCATAATGGAATGAACCTTCACAATAGATAATGCTTTACAATGAACTCTTTTAGTGCTACATATAGAAATTTATCTGTTCAAAAAAATACCTGTTGAGTAATAAAAACGCCATCTCTGTGTCGCTTTTACAACATTTCAAATCCCTCATTTCAAAATCTCCTCCTATTTATTTTTTAAATGGCTTTTTCCCCAGAAGTTCGACATTTAGCATGCTGTCCCAGCAAGCAATTTTGTGTTTAAAAGACGTCTAATAGCCAACCAAACACAGCCGTGATGTATAGGCTAAAACAAGGCAAAATTTGGGCTGTCAGTGAAAATTTAATAATCGTCTAACCATAGCCCAAGAATAGATTTTGTATGTCTCCCTATATCTGACACACCCATTTCAGGTCTTGCAGTCTCTACTAATGAGCTCATGAGTTGAATCAGGTGTGTTTGATGAGGGAGACATACAAAATGTGCAGTGCTGGATTTGTTCGACTTGATTGGCTTCGACCACGAGAGCATTCAAAATCATACATAGCCGTCTGCTCTCTAATCACTCATGCAGTACTTTTATGTCATACACCGATTCGTCTGCACAGCGCCGCTTCGAGTCGAACAAGCCTTTTCTCAAATTATGGATACGGACACAAACATGCATGGCCGAGTGGCGTATGTACACAATTTCCCACGAAATCCATTCCATCCCGTCTAAAATAAAAGCACTTTTACCCCACTAGAAATGTTATGTTCCCTGAACGTTCTCATAACGTCCCTGCTGGTGTCAAGGACATCACATAGTAATGTTCCCAGAAAGTTCCCACGACGCTCATGATGTGGAGTTCTTTAAAGGGTTCGGGGACGTTATTTGGCGGACCTTCACGGAACATTCAGGACGTTTTTTGGAACATTTAGGAGAATATATTTTATTTGGAAATTTGATGTTCCCAGAACGTTCTCAGAACGTCCCTGCTGGTGCAAAGGATGTCACCTGGTAACGCTCCCGGAATGTTCTGAAACGGTCACGATGTGGAGTTCTTTTAAAGGGCAGCCCCTTTTTACAAGATGTAATATACATCTCAGATGTCCCTGGAGTTTGTCTGTAAAGTTTCAGATCAAAATTCGTTACAGACCAGTTAATATACCGTTTAGAAATGTTTGGGTTTGAGAAAAATTAGATGTTTTGTGTGTCTCCTTTAAATGCAAATGAGCTGCCAGAGGGTGGAACCTTCACAGCTCTTGAAGACCAGAGCCTTAATGAAAACTGAAATATGATACATCTGTTTGGCTTTGATGATCATCTCTCACCCTAACATGACATGTTCTTCATCATCATAAAATATTATCATCTGCATGCATTTTAAAACCATATCACTATCAAATTGAGCACACACACCCGATGCATACGCACAGAGAGCTGGATGTTGATGTGTCCTAGACTAGTTCTCTTTCATGTGTTATTTAGATTAAACTGTCAAATGCTCACAAGGATATGTGTCAGAAACACAAAGTTCCCATGAAAAAAGTTGCCTGATTGTAAGCCTTCTTTTATTCCATAGACATTTTCCACATACACTCCACATTTTTATCTGCCATCTCTCCCTTTCTGTCATCGCTCGGCTAATGTCCGTCCTGTGTCATGTATTTTGAATAATGACGTGCACTGAGCGCTCTCTTCGCACCATCATTCATAGGCACGCCCCTTACTGCTGATTGGAAGTTTGTTTTGGTCCTCATTCCGAGACACTTTTATAAAGCATTTTTTAAATAACACTTACCCCACCTTTAAGGGGACCAACCTAGAATGTTATTTTTACAGAACATGTTTAAACGTGATGGAAGGACCTAGGACCATAAAATTGTCACGCAAACCATCAGACTAAACATTTGTGTTCAGTACAAGAAACCATAAGATTGTTGAACATCAGGGAAAATGATAAAATGCTGCACTTGTGTGGACCCTTTAAGCAGTGTCATTAAAAAAGCAAACTCAAAACCACACAAACATTGTTTGTAATTTTTACTGTGTTTCCAAACGTCTCTTCTCAGGTCTCTGGGGGGTAGAGGGGCAGCGTGAGAGGTGGGAACATGTCTGTAATTCATGTAAATGTAACCTACTTCTTACTGCAGGTCCACCTGACTCCTTCTCTCCTGACTGCTGTGCTGCAGTAATGGCCCGGCTGTGGACAGCAAACACATCCATCCATATGACCCCTGAGACGGAGATGTGATGATAATTCCCAAAACACACTGCACTTACACACACACACACACACACACACACACACACAGAGAGAGAGAGAGAGAGAGAGAGAGAGAGAGAGAGAGAGAGAGCATGGAAAGAGAGACACTCCCATACTCCCTTACCAGTACCGTGTTTTTTTTTTTTTAACCAGCACATTCCCTTAAAATAAAAAGAAGAAATAAAGAGGTGAAGTCTATTTCAAAAGCAAACTCCCACACCTGGAGGACCTGTCAAGCACTGTCTGCTATTGAGCTCCAGCACTATATCAAGCTAATGGGGGGAAAAGTGGGTCAACATGAATTATTCATGAGGTTCCTCAATTTAAAAGCAGACACTTTGTGTATGGCTCAAAGAAAAGTAGAAAAAGTCTCAGACAACATGGATAAGATAGATAACTGAATTATAAATCACACAAGTCATTAGTTCAACCTGCTACTACAACTGATGCTATGATCGATAAGCTAGTGCAGTTCAAAGTTAGACAGAAGACGAGACTAAACTACAGAGCGATAACTATTCGTAATTCAATGTTTATTCAACGTTAGCTCTCGCACATCGTTTTGCATGAAAAGATTTTTATACAACAGAATGGGAGCGGATTAATAAAAATACTGGCTATTCAATAACTAAAATTCAGCCGCTTGAGTTACTACCCACATATAAAATGCTTTAATATGCAATATGGCCTAAAGACGGTTATGAGATAAATGGAGACTGGAGACTTTAAGTTCGTATACATTTCCAAATATTCTCTGAGAAAGACTCTCAGAAGAATTTGAGAAGAGATCTGAAAAGATGCACACAGTAGTTTGGTGCTAATTTTGAAAGCTTTAGAAGTATATACAAAACGTCTCGGTTACGTATTGTAACCCTTGATCCCTGAACGAGGGAACGGAGACGTACGTCAGACGTCACCGACGAATTGGGATCACTTCAGAGAGCCCCTATCAGCTTCGAGATATGGAGAACAGGCCAATGTGCCTGAAACATGGACAAAAACGTGCTTGCCTCTGAGTGGCTCCTTGAAGCGGCTGAGTGCAAGATGGACTGCTAACAACTCTAGGCAATTGATATGCCACTGCAGTTGAGGCCCCCGTCCACAGACCCGAAACTGTACGCCCGTTGTACGTGGCACCCCAGCCAGTGGATGAGGCATCCGTGGAGACAACAGCACGCCTGGACACTTGTTCTATGGGCACTCCGGCCCGCAGAAACAAAGGGTCCGACCACGGGTTGAAGGTTTGGCGGCACCTCTGCGTCACTTGGACACGGAGGGGCCCGCTGTGCCACGCCCATCTCGGGACTCGGTCGTGTAGCCAGCGTTGAAGCAGTCTCATATGAAGCAACACGAGTGGCGTTACTGCGGCTGCGGATGCCATATGCCCCAGGAGCCTCTGAAAATGTTTCAGTGGTACCGCTGTCCTGTATTTGAACGAATTCAAGCAGTTCAACACTTACTGGACACGCTCCTCTGTGAGGCGCGCTGTCAGGGCGACTGAATCCAGCTCCATACCGAGAAAAGAACGGCCTGTGTTGAGGGAGAATCGAGACATGAAAGTACGCGTCCTTCAGGTCGATCGCTGCAAACCAATCTTGGGGACGGATGCACCTGAAGATTCTGAACGTTCTGAACGGTAGCCTGTGAAGGGACCAGTTCAAGAACCGCAGGTCCAAGATCGGTCATAACCCGCCACCTTTCTTGGCACAATGAAGTATGGGCTGGAGAACCCTGACTTCATATCGGCTGGAGGGACTGGCTCTATTGCGTCCTTCGCCAGCAGGACAGCGATCTCCGCCCGTAGTACAGGGGTATCCACCTTCGCCACGGAGGTGAAGTGGATGCCTCTGAACTTGGGGGGATGCCGGGCACACTGAATCGCGTAGCCGAGTCTGATGGTACGGATGAGCCAGCAAGGTGGGCTGGGGAGCGCTAGCCAGGCCCCCAGAGACCGCACAAGCGGGACCATCAGCACCACCGACATACCCAGGGCGGGGCAGCGTAGCAGCATGCAGGGACCCGACTCGGATGGCATGGGAGCAGCCCAAAGTGGGGCCTGAGTGTGCTGTGCAACACTTACCTGCTTCCGCTGAGGGGATGTGCGAGTGTGGGAAGGCAGCTTGTGTGCGTCCCCACAGCCGGCATCCCCTGCTGGCGATTGGAGAGGCGCTTGAGGGTGACAAGGCATGGGAGCGTCGACACACCGCCAAGCGCGCTCTCTTGGGACCCAGAGATATTGGAAACTGCTCTTTTATTGAGAATTTGGGTGCCGCTGGCACTGGGGCCAGTGGCGGAACAGAAACAAAAGGAGAAATCAGGATTCTCCCCCGGCCCTCCTCCGAGGGAAGGAGTGGCGCTGCGGCCATCTCCTGGAGAGCAGTTTCCTCCATCTCTGGATGGCCCATCTCAGGGTCCCTTGTGACAGCGCTTGCCACCTGGCTTGGCCGTCTCGCCAACACGAGCGTCCTCACGTCCTCCAAAAATAACTCTCTGCTGAGAAGAATTCGTCTTGCTCTTTGTGCAAACGCCAGTTCGGCTCCGAAGTGAATGACATCTGTGTGCTGCTCTCGTTTCCGCTTTATACCCGCAGTGCGGGGCGGAGCGCGAGATGCAAATCTCGCAACCCAATGGCCCATTGGCCTGTTCTCCATATCTCGAAGCTGATAGGGGCTCTCTGAAGTGATCCCAATTCATCGGTGATGTCCGACGTACGTCAAACGTGACAGACTGAAAGGGAACCACTCCCAGAAAGTAGTGTAGGATGACCATATTTTGATTACCGAAAACCAGGACACTCGGCCTTGCAATGAGATACTCAAATGATACTCAAAGTTTAATCAAAGATTTCTTATTCATTTCAATACATTTAAAGTATGCCCCCTCTGTATGGATAGAAAATTGTTATATTAGGGCCAGGACAAGACTTGAAAACAGGGCATGTCCTGGGAGAACAGGACGTTTGGTCACCCTAAGTAACAGTGCAATTTATGTTAAACTCAATGCTAACGCTATGTGCCTTTAAACTGTGCTCATATTTGCCAAAATACCAAAGTCTGCCATTTCAATTACAATATCTGGTGTGCCACATACATTAAGTTTCTATAATATTATAGGTAATCTGTAAAGACTTCTGAGACAAAAGTTTATCCATTCCTTTTATGATAATGAAAGAGAACCTTTGAGAAAGTGCCAAACTTTCCCAATGCTGATCAAAATAAGCTGACCATATATTATATGATATATGTGATATTTAAAAAATTACGATTCTGATTACAATTCTGCTCAACTATCCTGGTTTTGGTCAACTATTCTTTTAATAATTCTGAATAAATGGACAATTCACAATTCCCTCAGTCTTTTATTTTATATTTTGCTCAGTAGTTGGACCTATTGTATCTAACTAGTAACTACCTCTCAGAAATTTGGTCCATCCATTGCTAAGTGGAATGCGAACACAGAAAAGTACATTTACACTGACTCAAAGGAAATAATGACTGAAGATGAAATTTGATTTAATAAAAAAAATGTGTATAAGAAACCTATTTTTGAGGTAGACATTTTATGTGAATTAACACAATGTAATTCATACAGAAATATATTATTACTACGGACCCACTTTATATTAGGTGGCCTTAACTACTTTGCACTAACATTTTAATTAATAATTTGATACAATGCACTTATTGTGTACATACATGTTTTTACATTGTACTTACATTTAAAAAAATACCTGCATGTAATTACATCTGTAATTAATTTCTGTAGTTACATTTGTAATTACACAGTTGACACTTCCCTTAAACCTAACCCTACCCTTAAACTTACCACACCTATACCACCACACCTTATCCCTAACCCTACCCGTATCCCTCCTCAATATCAGCAAAGGTGTTTTACAATACAATATGAACACAGTAAGTACATTGTACTTATTTTTTGATGTAAGTACATAGTAGTTAAGGCCACCTAATATAAAGTGGGGCCATTACTACTACTAAAAAAAACACAAGCATGAGGGTAGAATGTAACCATCAGTGGGTAAACAGATTTACGTGTGCGAAAAACGTAAAACAGTTACACATTTTCATGAGTGTGTAGAAATAATACATGCTGATCATCATGACAGCATCAAAGTTTAGCTTAGCTCTGATTCATATATTGCATATTTTAATCTCATTCTGTCCACATTAGATGGAAGAATGCAGACGTTGCAAAACTCGAGCTGCCAAAACTTCTTCGGAAAAACAAGCAACCTGATCTGACAAAGCAAGCCCAAAATAAGCAACTTTCCTCATTAGGCTAAATAAGGGGGGTCAGGGAAATATATCAGACAGTATACACAGTAAGACTTTTTGATCTGTGGCTAATCTCTTAGACAGACAGACAGAAAGACAGACAGACAGATCAATGCTGTCACCTCAGCGTTCAGGATTACTCTGTCGCCACAGTTGCTCAGGCCGTCAGTGGAGAAAATAGGCCTGTGCAAGAAGTGACATTTAGATCCAGGTTTTCTCCTCTGCTTTGTCTCCTCCTGGTCGTGATGCTGACATTTAATTAGGAGTAGAATGAAGACAGTACTCCAGATTGAGCTTGTACTGACTCTGACCTTTTCAGCCCCTTTGCTCTGATCTGTCATTATAATACCAGGCCACAGAAAAACACTCTCATGATAAGAATACCAAATCGCTCGCCTCACTGCTGGGAGCAGCTCAATTTAATGCTGGGACATTAAATCTGCATCCATCGAGTGCCTTGCTCCATACACTCATTCATTCAATGCATATCACTCACTTTAAATCATTCTTGTCTGTCTACAATCTCTTTACGTCTCACACATATACCTGCTGACAATGACATAACAAACACAAACTTATAATAATAATAATTTGTTACATTTTTATAGAGCTTTTCTAGGCACTCGCTTTACATAGAAGGGGGAAATCTCCTCATCCACCACCAATGTGCAGCATCCACCTGGATGATGCGACGGCAGCCATATTGCGGCAGAACGCCCACCACACACCAGCTGATTGGTGGAGAGGAGACTATGAAGTTATGAAGCCAATCGTATGTGTATATATATATATATATATATATATATATATATATATATATATATATATATATATATATATATATATATATATATATATATATATATATATATATATATATATATATATATATATATATTAGGGGTGTAACGATTCATCTACTACATCGATCGTCCGGACGACATATATCGATCGAACATCGTTTTAAAAGGTAATCAATCGATTGTATCGATCATAGGAAATAACGCATTGGATTTAAGCACGTCAGACTTTAAATGGATGTTTTTTCTTAGCACTTTTAATGATAACGGCGTTAAACGTTACTCGATTCATTCTGCCTATCTGTGACATCATCGCAACGCACGCACCAGCAGCAGCGCTAAGAAAACAAAACATAGCATGGCGGATGGCAGAGGAGAAGCCAACCAGCGAGAAATTATCAAGCCACCAGGAGAAACAGCTACCTGTACTTTCAACCCTTGCTAAATGTTACCTGTGCATTCCTGGGACCAGTGTGCCAGCAGAGCAAGTTTGTAGTACTGCTGGCGACATAGTGAACGTACAGAGAAGTGTTCTGCGGTCAGATCATGTTGATATTTTTGAAAAAGAAATATGTAGAGTCATTGAAGAGTAGTTGGTTACATTTTATCTTTTGTTAAATATTGTTTGTTTATTAAACTGAGAGTAGTAGCAGGTTTCGCCAGTTTATTCAACCTGAAGAAATGTTGGTTGCACTTTATTTTTGATATTAATATTGTATTTGTATTATTTTAATGTTGAAAAACAACAGCAAAAGTAACAGGTACACCTACTATTAATTAAACCTGAAGAGAAGTTAGTTGCACTTTATTTTTGATATTAATATTGTAATATTAATATGTTGGATAACAAAAGCAGAAGTAGCAGGTTAACCTACTGTTGAAATGTTGGTTGCACTTACTGTGCTTTTATTGAAAATGTATTGAATATTGAAAATGAGAGCAGAAAAGGTTAACTTCCTGTTAATTCAACCTAAACTGTTGGTTGCACTTTATTCAAATAAAATTTGAATGCATTTGCCATTAATTGTTGTTTACTTGTTTGTTTATATCCATAATTAATTGATACCTGATTCCCTTACAAGAAACAACAGGAATCTAGGAAACTTCACCTGCACTGACCAGTATCCAGATATTTATTTCAGTCACACAATTTTTGGCTAAAAAGTTACTGAATCGATTTCAAGTCACTGAATCGTTTCGGATCGTATCGTTCTATGAACCAAAATCGTCCTTGAATCGTATCGACAACCTCAAATCGTGATACGAATCGAATCGTTGTTAAAACGAATCGTTACACCCCTAATATATATATATGATTAGGAGGCCATGATGGACAGGGGCCAATGGGCAAATTTGGCCAGAATCCCGGGGTTACACCCTTACTCGTTTATCAAGGACATCCTGGGATTTTTAATGACCACAGAGAGTCAGGACCTCGGTTTAACGTCTCATCTTTTTGTTGACTTCAGCTCAGCATTCAACACTGTCATACCATCCAAGTTAATAGCCAAACTTGGGGACCTGGGCATCAACACTTCAATGTGTAACTGGATTTTGGACTTCCTAACTGACAGACCCCAGAATGTTCGATCAGGATCCACCTGCTCCACGTCCATCACACTCAACACTGGCGTACCACAGAGCTGTGTGCTAAGTCCGTTTCTCTACTCCCTCTTCACCTCCGACTGCAAGCCTGTCTATGGATCTAATTCCATCGTCAAGTTTGCTGACGACACTACGTGATTGGTCTCATCAGCAACAACGATGAGACTGCCTACAGGGAGGAGATCCAGCACCTGGCCACATGGTGCGCTGATAATAACCTGCTCCTCAATACCACCAAAACGAAGGAGCTCATCGTGGACTTCAGGAAAGAGTCAAGAGGCACACACAACACCATCCACATCAATGGAATGGCTGTTGAGCGTGTCTCCAGTTTCAAGTTCCTGGGGATCCCCATCTCGGCGGACATGTCTCCAGTGCCTCTTCTTCATGAGGACACTGAGGAAGAATCAGCTCTCCTCGGCTATCCTGGTGAACTTCTACCACTGCGCAATAGAAAGCATCCTGACCAACTGTGTCGCAGTATGGTATGGGAGCTGCTCTGTTGCGGAGCGCAAGGCACTGCAGCGGGTGGTGAAAACTGCCCAGCGCATCACAGGGACTCCACTACCTGCCATCGAGCACATCCAGAGGAAACGCTGTCTGCATCGAGCTCGCAGCATCCTCAAGGACTCCTCTCACCCAGCCCACAGACTGTTATCTCTCCTGCCCTCTGGCAGGCGTTTCAGGATCCTCCGGACCAGGACCAGCAGACTTAAGAACAGTTTTTTCCCCAGAGCTGTCTCTCTTCTGAACTCAAACCCCCATTGATCCACTTCCCTCATAAACTGCTAACTCTCCTACCTCACATCTGCCTTCACTTGTTATTTGCACTACCGACTGTTTATTACAGTAACAACTGTTTACTTATGCATTTTGCACCACCATATCTTAACTGGATTATGCTCATTTGCACTGCCGACTGTATTTATAGTACCTAATGTTTACATTTGCATTTTGCACCGTACTTCTAATTGCAATATGCAACCACTTTCCACTGCACTTTTACACTTTTTTTTTTTCGGATAGCTCTGTCCATAATTTATTGCACTACCTTAATCCACTGCTATTCCTCATCTTGCCTAACATATTATTGTATACCTCTAACTGTAAAATTCTGTTTAAAGTTATAGCCATCTGTATATTATATTCATAGTACATATTCACCTGTAAATTCTGTTTATAGTAATAGCCATCCGTATATTATATTCATAGCACATATTCACCTGTAAATTCTGTTTATAGTAATAGCCATCTGTATATTTATTCACTGTACATATTCACCTGTAAATTCAGTTCTGTTTATAGTAATAACCATCTCTCTATTTATACATATTTATATATATTCAGTACATATCCATGTCCTGCACTTACGCAACCATTGTATATCCTGCACTTGCTGCTATTGCACTTCTGGTTAGACCTAAACTGCATTTCGTTGCCTTGTACTTGTACTTGTGTAATGACAATAAAGTTGAATCTAATCTAATCTAATCTAATCCGAAGAATTTACATTATCAAATAGTCAGCAAGCAAAATTAATTATTTGTTGATTTATTTGAAACTTAAATTAATTTAAAATACTTATTTCTGGCTCAATTCATAAAAATGCTATTAAAAAAATATTTAGTTGGCCTAAATTTCCGAGTGATACAAAGTCCGTAATTTGCTAATAATAATAATAATAATAATAATAAATATAGCTGCAAGCAGCCATACCGGGGCCAAGCGCAAAGAAGAAGACAAGACATGCAAAAATGGCTGGCAATGTCAGATCAACTGCAGCAATGAGCAATTAAAGACCTATTAAGGTGATTTTAGGCAAAATAGCTGTAAAATGATAAATACAGTCAATAACAAGCGCAAAGAAGAAGACAAGATGTGGCAAAATGGCTGGCAGTGTCAGATCAACCGCAGCAATGAGCAATTAAAAACCTATAAAGGTGATTTTAGGCAAAATAGCTGTAAAATGATAAATACAGTCAATAATAATGATTTAATGATTTATCACTTTCAACCAATAGGTGGCACAGTTATGAAATTGATATGGTGTCGTCAGAATAAGGGAACAATGACACATGCAAAGATTGGGGTCAATATATCAAAGCAGGGTGTCAATATAGTGTCAATATGTCATTGCAGAGATATAGCCTCAAGAGGCCTTTTCATTATAAGTATGGACCACATGGTGGTGCTGTTTTGAAACCTTTTAAGTACCTTAAAGGCATGGTGCTGATGGAACATACCAAGTTTCGTAATAATACACCAATTCATTTGTAAAGCATAGCATTTTATATCATAATACTGCATTGTAGTCATTGGGAATTTCATGTTTTGTTCTATTATAGCGCCACCAAGTGGCACAATCCTACCATTTTTTTTATGTGTCCTCGGAGTGAGCCCATACATGTGTGTGTCAATTTTGGTGAAAATATCTTGTTTCGTTTTGGAGTTATAGACCTTTATATGAAAAAACACATGAAAAATGACTGACACCTGACTTTGATTGGATTTTACACCCCCTTACTATCAATATTTTGACATTTGGGCAATAGAATTCAACTAACGACTTATGTTTCCGAACTTCTGATGCTGGTTTCGTCTCAATCGGACTAGCGGTTTCGAAGATATCAGCTAATGTTTTTAAAGCGCTAAATTACAACGCTGCACAAACCATAGACCGAAACCTAGCAAGTCTGGTATTGTTGGACTTGGCGAGGATTCAGGAGACAGAAGTTTTGTAACAATCCGTTCATGTGTTCATAAAATACAGCATTTTAGCACATAATTCAAAATGGCCGACAGCCAAACTGGCCGATATGGTAACATTAAATATCAGACGACTCGGCATGCCGTCCCGAATCTAACGAAGACTACTTTTATGATTTTCGGACAAACGGTTCAAAAATTATAAGCAAAAATAGCAATTTTTTGTATCTCTGGACCAGTAGGTGGTGCTGCGCCGAAATGCTGCATGTTGCCTCAAGTCATGCTTGTGATGAAATGTACCAAGATTGGTTTGAATACGATAAAGCGTTGCAGAGATATTGCCTTAAATGTGTTCTTGCAACTGCTACTTAAAATTTGTTTGCGCGTTTATCAAAAACTAATTAACGAATCAACTTGATTTGCAAGATTTTTTGTCAGCATGGTCTGAAGATGATCTGGTTCAATTTTTGTGCAAATCGGATTAACCATCTAGGACAAGTTCACAAAAGTAGGTTTTTCGGAAAATACAAAATGGCGGGAAAATTATTATGACGGAAAATGACGTCATAGGGTGCAATCGAATCGGCTTGAGCAAAGGATTCAGAGGACCCCCGCTTCCCAGTTTTTTACTGGCTAATGTTCAGTCTCTGGACAACAAACTCTGCGAGCTGAGAGCACGGATCTCTTTCCAACGAGAGACGAGGGACTGCTGCATTATCTGCCTTACAGAAACTTGGATGTCTGCTGAGATTCCAGATTCGGCCATCGAAACCACAGGGTTCTCCGTGCACCGAATGGACAGAGAAAAAGATCTCTCAGGCAAAAGCAAAGGTGGGGGTGTATGTTTTATGATCAACAGATCCTGGTGTGATCAGAGGAACGTACATTCTATCAAGTCTTTCTGTTCTCCTGATCTGGAACTTCTCATGGTTCTGTGTCGACCATTCTGGCTACCGAGGGAATTCACCGCGGTCATCATCACAGCTGTGTATATTCCCCCGCAAGCCGACACAGACCGGGCACTAAAGGAACTGTACAGGACAGTGAGTGAGCAGGAAACCGTGCATCCTGAGGCCGCGTTTATTGTGACCGGGGACTTTAACAAAGCCAACTTCAAGCGCATCGCACCCAAATACCACCAACATGTTAACTTCAACACGCGAGGGAACCGCGTCTTAGATCACTGCTACTCCCCCTTCAAGGATTGTTACAAGTCCCTCCCGCGCCCACCATTTGGCAAATCGGATCACGCTTCCATCCTACTTTTGCCCGCATATAGGCAAAGACTCAAACAGGAAGCACCCGCCCTCAGAACCATCCAGTGCTGGTCGGACCAATCAGATTCTATGCTACAGGACTGTTTTGATCACGCGGACTGGGAGATGTTCCGGTCGGCCTCTGATGACGACATTGAGGTTTACGCTGATAGCGTAACGTGTTTCATCAGGAAGTGCGTAGATGACGTTGTTCCGACAAAAACAATTCGGCTGTACCCTAACCAGAAGCCGTGGCTAAATGGGGATGTTCGCGCGGCACTCAATGCGCGGACCTTCACTTTTAACTCCGGTAACGCGGAGGAGCATAAACAAGCAAGTTATGCCCTCCGGAAAACCATCAGAGCAGCAAAACGGCAGTACAGGGACAAGATTGAAGGACAGTTCAACACCACCGATTCCAGAAGCATGTGGAGGGGAATTAACACCATCACGGACTATAAAGGGAACACAAACTCCACCGTGAACACCGCTGCCTCTCTCCCGGACGAGCTCAACACCTTCTATGCTCGCTTTGAGGGAACTAACACCGCCCTCGCGGAGAGAGAGCTCGCGGCTGAAGATACAGAGGTTAGTGCACTCTCTGTATCTGTCGCGGATGTAACCCGATCCTTCCGGCGGGTGAACGTCCGTAAAGCTGCGGGTCCAGACGGCATTCCCGGCCGTGTGATCAGAGCGTGCGCGCACCAACTGGCTGGAGTCTTCACGGACATTTTTAACCTGTCCCTCTCCCTGTCTGTGGTCCCCACATGCTTTAAAACGTCCACTATTGTTCCTGTACCTAAGCAATCAAAAACCACCTGCTTAAACGACTGGCGTCCTGTTGCTCTGACCCCCATCATCAGCAAATGCTTGAAAGACTAGTCAGAAACCACATCTGCTCTGTTCTCCCCCCCCTCACTGGACCCACTGCAGTTTGCATACCGCACAAACCGCTCCACTGACGATGCCATTTCATCCACTATACACACTGCTCTCTCCCACCTGGAAAAGAGGAACACGTATGTGAGAATGCTGTTTGTGGACTACAGCTCAGCATTCAACACCATTGTGCCCTCCATACTTGACATGAAACTCCGGGCTCTAGGCTTAAACAGCCTGTTATGCAGCTGGATCCTGGACTTCCTGTCAAACAGACGCCAGGTGGTCAGAATGGGCAGTAACATCTCCTCATCACTGACTCTCAACACTGGAGCCCCTCAGGGCTGCGTTCTCAGCCCACTCCTGTACTCTTTGTACACACATGACTGTGTGGCAACCCACAGCTCCAACACCATCATCAAGTTTGCTGACGATACGACGGTGGTAGGTCTTATCACCGACAATGATGAAACGGCCTACAGAGAGGAGGTGCACACTCTGACACGGTGGTGTCAGGAGCACAACCTCTCCCTCAACGTCAGCAAGACCAAGGAGCTGGTGGTCGACTTCAGGAGGAATGAGAGAGAACACCGCCCCATCACCATCGATGGAGCACCGGTGGAGAGAGTCAGCAGCTTCAAGTTCCTCGGTGTCCACATCACAGAGGAACTCTCATGGTCCGTCCACACTGAGGCCGTTGTGAAGAAGGCTCATCAGCGCCTTTTCTTCCTGCGACGGCTGAGGAGGTTTGGAATGAACCGCCACATCCTCACACGTTTCTACACCTGCACCATCGAGAGTCTGCTGACTGGCTGCATCACCACCTGGTACGGCAACAGTACCGCCCGCAGCCGCAAGGCCCTGCAAAGGGTAGTGCGCACGGCCAGCTGCATCATCGGAGGTGAGCTTCCCTCCCTCCAGGACATTTACGCCAGGCGGTGTGTGAAGAGAGCTCAGAGGATCTTCAGAGACTCTAGCTACCCGAACCATGGGCTGCTCTCACTGCTGCCATCAGGCAGACGGTACCGCAGCATTAGAACACGCACCAGCCGACTCCAGAACAGCTTCTTCCCACAAGCAATCAGACTACTTAACTCCTGATCCATCAGGATCATAACACACTCTGGACAGAATATCACTCAGCACAACCCACTGTAGATACACACACATTATATACACATTTATTTATCATACAGCATCTATTGCACTTTGGATTTCAATTTTTCAATCTGTGAATAATATTTTATACTATACATTGTATATTATTATTACTATTATAGCGTAATGTATATTGTTTAGTGTATGTTTAGTGTATATTGTTTAAAGTATATGTATATTGTAAGTATGTGTATATTGTTTAAAGCTGTGAGAACTACACTCACATTGTGTAAATTATTTATTGTTTATTGTAGAGTTTACTGTGCTGTGAGTAATTGTGTGCGCATCAGATGTGTAATCTGATGCTGCTTTAAATGTTGTACATGTCATGTCATGACTGCTATGTTGCTCGGAACTGCACCTAAGAATTTCACCTACTGTTGCACTTGTGCATATGTAGAGTGACAAATAAAGTGATTTGATTTGATTTGATTTGATTTATATAAAAGCGTCGGTTTTCATTTATACTTCTGCGTTGTTGTCTGCGTCAATGTGCGATTACACATGCAGACCGCTAGTAGGCAGTGCACGGGCATGTTGATGGTGTAACCCACAGCCACAGTATCAAGGCAAAAGCCGGACTTGTTGTGTACATTGTTGGAGTAGCAGTAGCAGTAGCAGTGATGGCGGCTTTTCTTGCAGCTTGAGTTGTTGTATCTAATACAAACTAAGCATCTCTAGTTGATTAGTAGAGTTAAATAAGAGTGTCTGGCGCTGGAATGCGTTGTTGAAAGTGCTCGTGGCGCTGTTTTCAGTATTGGTGGCTCGTGCACAGACAAGCGCTTTAATCGATTGCTGTTGCGGAGACTTTATTCGTTCCATTGAAATCACAAAACGAAATGCACCCAAATGTGTCCCTGCTCTTGACTGATTAACATCTTTGGTTTTAATGAGAAAATAAATAAATAAACTATACAATGGTGGATTAGAACCAAGAACCTCTGGCTTGCTTAACAAAAATTCTACCATTAGACCATCAAGAGCTCACACATATTCACAGCGGATCTATGTATTTATTCATTAACATAAAGAATCTCTGGACTAACAAAATATTTTGTTATATAGCAGAAGTAAGGGTGAAACTATCATTCCATTTCTGGACACACACACACTCCTATTGCAGATTTTTTTATTGAACTGAGGGAGGGGATCTGGCAGACCAATCACAGTGCTTGCGATCATTTTTGGAGAGGTGCAAATCAGGATACGTCGTAGGCTACACGTGCAACACACAGCCTACGACTTAGCTACGGCGTACACTTGACGCAGAAGTATAAATTGGGCTTTATATATCATTGACAAAACTAAATGGAATAGCAAAAATGTTCTCAAACATGTTTCCCTGTTTCTACCACAGAGGCACAGAGTATACACTTCTGTACTGTGACGTATATCCACATGAAACGGATTATCAAAAAAGGAAAAATATATGTTGGACAAGGACTTTTGTCCCTCAATTGTTGACTGGATTAAGGTCGGGTCTGAATGAGAGATTGCAGTCAATTGTAAAAAAAAAAAAAACAAGACAAAGAAAAAGAAAAAAGAAGCATGTTTAATAAGTGGATTAATGATTGGAGAAGTCCATCATACGTCCACCGTTTCAATGCGCCGGCTCGCCCTTTATACTTCCGGGTACGCCGTCACAATGACGTCATCACGCACGACCAATCAGATTGGGCTAGTTTCTATACGGACTTCAGATTCGCTAGTGCTTAGGGAGTATCCCCAAAGTGTCGTTCCGACGCAGTGAGAGTTCCCTCGAAAGGGAACGGCCGGTAGGGACTACAGACATTCCTCCAAGGTTGCTGACATCACCAGCCCCAATATTTACATAAACCCCTCCTCCGAGAATATTAATTAAGGGGGCGAGGCCATTTTTTATTGCTGTGGGGAAGAGTTGTTGTGGTATAGTTAGTAGGCTGGAGTGTTGTTGCCGCAATGCTGACGAAAATGCTGTTATTTTCATCCGGATTGCAGGTCCACATTGTTCAGCCTTCCTATGGACGGGGGAGTTAGGGATCAATGGTTATAATTTATTTTTTACTCGGTCCCTCATAATTATGACCCAAATCTCGCTCTCTGTGCTGTACCTTTCCCGGAGGAAAGCTTGCAGAATCTTCGCGAGTTCAATGCAGGATTCGCACAACGGCTTGTCCTGAAAGATGGATTTAAAAACAGAAGCTGTTTACAGGCCACAACCTGTAAGTATGATTTATTTTTTGTCGATGTGTTTTCCTGTAATAGTTTGTATTGTTAATTGTTCGTTGTAGCAAAGAAAGTAAACAAATGACAACGCTGTTTGGCTCTGCAAACCAGTTTGTTAAATGCTCATTCATACTTAACATTATCCGACAAACACCTAACGTTACAAACTTTTTAAAAAATCTCAACAGCGAACTTGGAATTAGTGTAAATTATTCTTTGATTAGAGCTTTTATGTATTGTTTATCTACATGCTTGTTTAACTACAGGCATGCTAAACATGGTTCTGTGTTTGATTTGGCTACTATAGTAAAGCCAATGTTTAGTGTTCATTTTGGGTTAATAGTTCTTGTGACAGATATTTGGCTATAATCATTCTAAAAATACAAAAGTAACAGTGCCATTCAGTAGCGATCACTATAGATCCGCAGTCTTTACTCAAAAAAATCCCTTTGAGGACTGAACAGGTTATGCTCGATCATCTTCACTAAAATTGTCTGGGTCCAATTCGGGCTCAAATTGGTATGGTTTTATTGACGCCATTGTTTCTAATACTAACAAAGCACAGTCTACCGGTAAAGGTATAGGGCATGACGTTTCTTAAAAACGTGCACTAGGCGGTTAGCGAATCACAACACACTGGGCCAGCTAACCAATCTGAGCCCATTGCGTATTTTTGAGGGACCGGCTCCATAGAACCCGGAAACCATCAGACCGTTTACAAGGAGGGACAGAGCAGTGTAGAATAAACGTAAAATATATGAAAAATAATGTTTTTTTTTTTAAACGAAGCATGAACACATGTTACAGTGCACCCCATAAACGCAATCAAGCCTTCGAAAGAATGTGTTTTACCACCCCTTTAATTTATAAAAGATAACACATGAATAGATGAATGATTTACAATAAGATCAATAAGATGCATTTAGAAAATAGATAGGGAAAACTTCTATTTCATGCTGACTTAAAGCTCAGAAAGAAGAATGTTTTTTTTAATTCAAATATCAAAGCATCTCTCTCACAGGTCATTAATTGTTATCAGATTATTTGTGACATGAGCAGAGAGGCAGTCGATGGTTCTAATAATATAATGAGCAAGTGCACGATTCGCATGATCACGCTTTGCTGACTTACACACCATTACATCATCTATTTACATCATTTGCTTCGACCAGCCGGGATGACAGGGAGTCGAGGTGAGTTTGGGTTGAGAATGTCGTCTGCAAACAAAAGAAAGACTGAAATGAGCTTTGAACTTGCAAAAACCAATGCTTAATAGCTTTCATCACTTTTTGTTTTGCTGTGCTGAGGAGCACAACTCAACCCCGCAAGACTTTTTCTCGCCACGTTCACTCAACATCTCGAAATAGCTGCTCCACACCCTAGGTTGCCCATCAGTCTTTAGAAATGTGACCCCAATACCAAGGACCATGGAGACTCGACAAAGTCTTGGCAGCCAATAGTGCCCAGATGTCCCTACGATATTGGGCATGTGTCCAAGCCGTCTGAGTGGCCCGAAATACTTCATGCCACCAGATAGAAAGGGGGGCTGAAAGAAAGCAACTCCAAAATGGCAGCTGAAGCAAAGCAGGGAGAGTATAGACGGAAGTGAACAGCTTGCAGCCAGAAGGTCAGTCACCCAGAGTTCAGATAATAGAGAGCGGCTTGGAAAGGTGTACAGACGATGACAGTGACTGGCTTTGACAGTCAGACATGGGAGAGAGGTCCAAAAGCAAGTGATAGAGGAGAGTTCCTGTGCGAGTGAAGACGAGAGCTGGAGACGCTGCACATATGGTGAAGGGTCTTGCAGTTCCTGTCTGTAGCTCTCGGAGGAGGCCATATGCCCCCACAGCAGGCCTGGACACCAATGGACTGCCATTATCTGCATAATTTAACAAGAAAGGCCCAGGACCAGAGAACATGGTAAATGAGGCATGTGTTCCTGGACAAATGAAAATGCATGATTGAGAGGGCAATAATGGCCCTGGTGCCACATGGCAAAAACTTCTATTTTTTGCACATCGAAAAGCTGAATGGTCCTGTGGTGTGATTTTTTTTTTTTAACCTCTCACATTGTTTTTTTTTTTAAGTTAAACATTAACTTTTTTTGTTTTCCTCATATAATTCATTATAAACAATATAACAAAAAAATAAATCCCATGTTTTCCCATTAAAATTTAGTAAAAATTGTATAGGGTCGCTAACGACCCGAGATGTGTAACAGGGTAAGTATATTTTTTTCTGCACAACATTAATAGAATCTTTGATGACTGAATATGTGCAATTCAAAACTTGAAATAGCACAGCGATTTACTGCAGAGCAAGTACTGAATGCAATAAAATATTAGTGTCACTGTCACTTGATGTGGATCTGGTGAAGAAGCTGTCAGCGTTCAAAATATCGATTTTGAAGATGTTAAAAAAGATATGTTTAAGATCACGAATATGAGCCAGATACTGAATGTATGGGGAAATGAGCCCTGACGAATGCAGTGATCATGATATAAAACATTGGAAACACTTTATTTTAAGGGTCCAGAATAATGCATTAGTTAAGCAATAATTAAGGATTAACTTGTTTACAACTAAGCATTAGTTAAATCAGAGCAGAATTTAAGTTATTTAATTTAAGCTTCACTCCACTATTTGAAGGCGCACGCGCGTTTCTCATTCAAACACTAAAACACGGCATGTCGCAATCTGTGATGAAGCATAAATTATTGGCTTATTCTGGTCAATAAACTTAAATATCACTCAATATGTGCCATAATTAATGAGGATAAAACTTTCACTTCAGAATAGGGGGTCAAATTGTCTTTATTACACTATTTTAGCAATTTATAACGGCAAAATCAGCAGTAATTAAACATAATTACTAGCTTATTTTTTAGCTAACTTAACAAAAAATACACAAAAATATAATTACATCACTACACAAAAAAAAAAATATAGTTTATTAATTTGTAAATAATGGCTAATATGCCCTTACTATAATGTTAAGTTAATCATTAATTACTATTGTGTCCATGCCTAATTGTGAACAAGCAAATCATTAATTACTAGTTTAACTCAAGCATAATTCTGGACCCTTAAAATGTAAAGTTAATCATTAATTACTAGAGTGTTCGTGCTTAACTAATGCTTAGTTGTGAACAAGTTAATCCTTAATTAATGCTTAACTAATGCATTATTCTGAATAAAGTGTTGCCAAAACATCTGCTCAAACTGAACCCTTCCAAACTCCAAAAATGAACAAAATATGCTTTATTTTATTCTTCTGTAATTGATACTTTAATATCAGGAGAGTTTTATATTATTGCAAAAGGGTAGAGATCCATCCATGTTAGATATATATCCGGGTAAAGACCTAATATGTATGATTGGCAAAAATATTCATGCATTTAAGGGTTAAAAGGTATAAGTACAGTCTCTTAATTATTATAATCTCATAAAACTGCAGTTATAATAATTATACAACATGAAAAATCTGTCAACAAAATGCTGAGTTGAAACACTATTAAGCTACTTTAAGCCACACTGTTTACAACAGTTAAGACTCATATGCTAACAAAATCCACACAAATAAGTAGACTTTCTGCTCATTAACTTAAAAAAAAAAAAGCTCTATTATGTTAAATGTGTTACTGCATAACCTGATAAATGTACTTGGAAGCAGTCCACATAAACATTAATTAACACTAGGAGGTAAAGCTCTCTTTAAAAGAATTTTAAAGATTAGCAGCATTTTGAGGATCCTCAAGAGATCTCAGTAATTGGGAACACTTTTTTTCTTTTCTACATTTCACATGTATATGTAAAATCATGACCAGTCATTTTGACAGCAGTAGTTAATTAGATTAACCATTATTTAATTGTTTATGCAAAATAATTCAATAATTTTTCTATCCACATTGATATTGATATGTTTCTGTACTTCAAGCAGAGTTCATAATCCGGATGGCCATACATAATGGATTTACACATTTCAATTTTATATAATAAAAACTGATTTTTGTTTTTATGCTTTTATGTTCAAACACAACATCTGTACTTTGCTTTTAAACAATAAAAACATGGACTATGAAAATGACTAGCCTATAGTTGTCAACAACATCACTGCACTTTGTTAGCATGGTAATAATTGATTAGTATATTCATATACCATGGTATTACCATTGTACATGTCAAAAGAAGAAAAAAAACGGTACTTTTTTTAAGAAGATCTGCAAAATCATATAACATGGTGGCAGAAAATTTGAATCTGAAATCTTTCTTACTTGGTTTCTGTATTGTACTCTAGTCTAAATAAAAGCAGAAGGGTTGCTTTAATGAAGCTGAATGTTTCTCTGTCTTTAAAACAACATTAATCTATTAAAGTCTTAGTTGCATCTGGAAGCCTGCACAAACAACTCTGCTTATGCAATTTGTGTTGATGTTTTAAACTAGACGCTTATAGGAAATTACACACAAATCTGAGAAAAGCATCAAAGAGAACTTGCAGCTACAAAGAAAATGAGCTGACAGAGTGTTTTCTTTATCATTTCATCCTAAATCTCCTTCATCATCTGCATTTGTCTACCTGGTACATTTCACAAATGCGCTGCACTTTAGTATCCAATGTCTTTGTCATTAGAGGCACAATTCCTATTTTCGTTGTAAGAGCTATATATAAACATTAAAATGGTGGTTGTCCTAACACATATATATATATATATATATATATATATATATATATATATATATATATATATATATATATATACAGGGAGTGCAGAATTATTAGGCAAGTTGTATTTTTGAGGATTAATTTTACAACATTAATAATTAAACAACAACCATGTTGTCAATGAACACAAAAAACTCATTAATATCAAAGCTGAATATTTTTGGAAGTGGTTTTTAGTTTTAGCTATTTTAGGGGGATATCTGTGTGTGCAGGTGACTATTACTGTGCATAATTATTAGGCAACTTAACAAAAAACTAATTTATACCCATTTAAATTATTTATTTTTACCAGTGAAACCAATATAACATCTCAACATTCACAAATATACATTTCTGACATTCAAAAACCAAACAAAAACAAATCAGTGACCAATATAGCCACCTTTCTTTGCAAGGACACTCAAAAGCCTGCCATCCATGGATTCTGTCAGTGTTTTGATCTGTTCACTATCAACATTGCGTGCAGCAGCAACCACAGCCTCCCAGACACTGTTCAGAGAGGTGTACTGTTTTCCCTCCTTGTAAATCGCACATTTGATGATGGACCACAGGTTCTCAATGGGGTTCAGATCAGGTGAACAAGGAGGCCATATCATTAGATTTTCTTCTTTTATACCCTTTCTTGCCAGCCACACTGTGGAGTACTTGGACGCGTGTGATGGAGCATTGTCCTGCATGAAAATCATGTTTTTCTTGAAGGATGCAGACTTCTTCCTGTACCACTGCTTGAAGAAGGTGTCTTCCAGAAACTGGCAGTAGGACTGGGAGTGGAGCTTGACTCCATCCTCAACCCGAAAAGGCCCCACAAGCTCATCTTTGAAGATACCAGCCCAAACCAGTACTCCACCTCCACCTTGCTGGCGTCTGAGTCGGACCGGAGCTCTCTGCCCTTTACCAATCCATCCACGGGCCCATCCATCTGGCCCATCAAGACTCACTCTCATTTCATCAGTCCATAAAACCTTAGAAAAATCAGTCTTGAGATATTTCTTGGCCCAGTCTTGACGTTTCAGCTTGTGTGTCTTGTTCAGTGGTGGTCGACTTTCTGCCTTTCTTACCTTGGCCATGTCTCTGAGTATTGCACACCTTGTGCTTTTGGGCACTCCAGTGATGTTGCAGCTCTGAAATATGGCCAAACTGGTGGCAAGTGGCATCTTGGCAGCTGCACGCTTGACTTTTCTCAGTTCACGGGCAGTTATTTTGCGCCTTGGTTTTTCCACACGCTTCTTGCGACCCTGTTGACTATTTTGAATGAAACGCTTGATTGTTCGATGATCACGCTTCAGAAGCTTGGCTATTTTAAGACTGCTGCATCCCTCTGCAATATATCTCACTATTTTTGACTTTTCTGAGCCTGTCAAGTCCTTCTTTTGACCCATTTTGCCAAAGGAAAGGAAGTTGCCTAATAATTATGCACACCTGATATAGGGTGTTGATGTCATTAGACCACACCCCTTCTCATTACAGAGATGCACATCACCTAATATGCTTAATTGGTAGTAGGCTTTCCAGCCTATACAGCTTGGAGTAAGACAACATGCATAACGAGGATGATGTGGTCAAAATACTCATTTGCCTAATAATTCTGCACTCCCTGTATATATATATATATATTTATTGAATCCATATATATATATATATATATATATATATATATGGATTCAATAAAGAATTATTAGGAACACCTGTTCAATTTCTCATTAATGCAATTATCTAATCAACCAATCACATGGCAGTTGCTTCAATGCATTTAGGGGTGTGGTCCTGGTCAAGACAATCTCCTGAACTCCAAACTGAATGTCAGAATGGGAAAGAAAGGTGATTTAAGCTATTTTGAGCATGGCATGGTTGTTGGTGCCAGACGGGCCGGTCTGAGTATTTCACAATCTGCTCAGTTACTGGGATTTTCACGCACAACCATTTCTAGGGTTTACAAAGAATGGTGTGAAAAGGGAAAAACATCCAGTATGCGGCAGTCCTGTGGGCGAAAAAGCCTTGTTGATGCTAGAGGTCAGATGAGAATGGGCCGACTGATTCAAGCTGATAGAAGAGCAACTTTGACTGAAATAACCACTCGTTATAACCGAGGTATGCAGCAAAGCATTTGTGAAGCCACAACACGCACAACCTTGAGGCAGATGGGCTACAACAGCAGAAGACCCCACCGGGTACCACTACAAATAGGAAAAAGAGGCTACAATTTGCACAAGCTCACCAAAATTGGACAGTTGAAGACTGGAAAAATGTTGCCTGGTCTGATGAGTCTCGAGTTCTGTTGAGACATTCAGATGGTAGAGTCAGAATTTGGCGTAAACAGAATGAGAACATGGATCCATCATGCCTTGTTACCACTGTGTAGGTTGGTGGTGGTGGTGTAATGGTGTGGGGGATGTTTTCTTGCCACACTTTAGGCCCCTTAGTGCCAATTGGGCATCGTTTAAATGCCACGGCCTACCTGAGGATTGTTTCTGACCATGTCCATCCCTTTATGACCACCATGTACCCATCCTCTGATGGCTACTTCCAGCAGGATATTGCACCATGTCACAAAGCTGTGTGTGTGTGTGTGTGTGTGTGTGTGTGTGTGTGTGTGTGTGTGTGTGTGTGTGTGTGTGTGTGTGTGTGTGTGTGTGTGTGTGTGTGTGTGTGTGTGTGTGTGTGTGTGTGTGTGTGTGTGTGTGTGTGTGTGTGTGTGTGTGTGTGTGTGTGTGAGTATATGTATATATTCAGGGTTTTAATTAACACATTTTTATAGAAAGCATAATATTTAAGTGTACACTACTACATTCCCAATATCCATGTTAGAATGGATTACTTTGTTAGTTCCTCATTTGCTAAATTAATAAATGGAATGTTTTTGTTTTTCTTGTATTACAAAAATATATATATATCTTTAATTCCGGAGATGTATACATTAACTACAAGCCAATATGTAGTCTAAAACTATAGCATCACCTACTAGATGACAGCTTAATTTAAGTATTTGAAAATATAAAAAATACATAAGGTTAAGCTAAATTTGTATAAATTTATAAATAGATCGTAGGAAATTAATAGAAAATAAAATGTATCGTATAATATTTAGTGCAATGATCAACAAGCACAATCCATTTGTTGGAAAAACTTTATTTTCAAAGCCTATTTTGCGCTGTATTTGAAAAAGTCACACCATCAATCCCTTTCATTAATTGTTTACCATCACACTAACTCTCTCTGTTCAACCTCAAACGTTCCTGCTCACCAACTCTCTCTCTCTCTCTCTCTCTCTCTCTCTCTCTTCCTCCGCACATCCAAATCATGGCATAAGATCTGACAAAAAGAGAAAAGCAGCACCCTCATCATTAAGTTTATCAAAAAGCAGAGAGCTGCTGCTGTACTTGCTCTCTGGTGGGTTGAATCTCTGTGCAAAAGTTCCTCTCCCACAACTCACTCAAGCAAAGGAAGGAATTAAAATGGCGGGGGAAAAATATTCCCCACTCTGTGCTGGAGACTGCCTTTTTCTGGTGTATGTGAAAACACAAATTGCACATGCTCACCCCTTCTAGTGTAAATATACACGCTCATTAAGAGAAGAGGGGGAACATAAAAAGTTATGTGGCGATGGGGGAACTGAGAAGAGACAGCAGCCCTCAAACTAATGAAAGTGAACGAGGAAAAAAACTTGATATACAATTTACGGCTTTGCAAAACTATATGAAGTCTTCTGGGGGTTCATATGAAAGAGAGTGAGACCTCAGATGTAGTTTTATGAGCTTGCTGGACTGGCTCTTATAAAAACAGGAGAAATATGCTGAAAACCATATTGAGTTTTCATGTGGAAATGTTTTGATTCCTTCCAAACGCCTGTCCAACTGGAAAAGAACCTCATCCAGCTCCCAAAGATCAAATGTGCATGACACCATAATACCAAATGTGAGGGGTTGTTCAAGGTGTAAAATGGTACTATAACTGTCAAAAATTGTATTTCAATAGCTTGTAGGATGCTAAGTACATATATATTTTTTTCAGACTGAGGATAAGAATAATAATTCCAGAGTTTAAAAGCAACAGCACATAAAGCATTTAAATTCCCTTCCTTTCATATAGGGCTATTTTAATGATCTAAGCGCATGGTCTGAAGCGCATGGCACAGATGCACTTAGGGCGTGTCCGGAAAAAAAGAAAAAACGATCGGCGTGCCAGGAGCATTGTCCAAAAGGGCTGTACCAAGTCTCTTAATGAGTCATGGGTATGTTTTGGGCGTAACGTATAATAAACCAATCTACTCCCATTCCCTTTAAAAGCCAGTTGTGCTTGCACCATGGCGGATTCGCTACTTAAATGGCGGAATTTAAACGCTTCTACAGAGAGGAATCCTTTTATTTTTAATATTTAAAAATGTTTATGTGTTGCTGCGCATCCCTGTGTGTGTAATAAGCAGAATTAAAAAAAATAAAAAATTTAAAAAATACTGTGCTATTGACTTTAGACCAGTTTTTTGTTGGTCAATGGCACAGTTGAATTGAGTTGCTTCAAAATAGCAACGCGCCAACAATGCGCCTGAACACACCTCTTTTTCACACCAGCACGCTCATGGGCGAGCAGATGTGCGCGAGTGCATTTGCAATTTAAACAACGTGACGCTGGACCTGAAAATGATAACTGTGATGGACTGAAACTAGCAAAAAAACACTTGCGTCGTGCCTGGGGTCACATTGCCCCAGGTGTATGATAGGGCCCATAGTCTTACTTTTGATACATTCATACGTAACAATGTAACACATTTGCATTATGATCTGCATTGGCTGAATGAAGAACACCTACTTTTACCCGCTGTTTCGTGTTGTGTAAATGTCGAGAAAATGCTGTTTTCTGCTCTGCAAAAGCACATTCTTTTTGTATACACAAAAAAAAAAAGCACATATATGAATATGTGAAGAGTCAGTGGTTAAAATTGCCACAGCGATACAACAGCAGTATAACCTTTTGACGAATGTTTCTCAAATCTCTGCAAGGTCAACGCGGGATTTGCAAAAGGCTATCCATTAAAGATTAGATTAGATTAGATTAGATTAGATTAGATTAGATTAGATTAGATTAGATTAGATTAGATTAGATTAGATTAGATTCAACTTTATTGTCATTACACAAGTACAGGTACAAGGCAACGAAATGCAGTTTAGGTCTAACCAGAAGTGCAAAAGCAGCAAGTGCAGGATATACAATGGTTACATAAGTGCATGATATACAATGGATGAAGATGGTACAGTACCCACTTTATTTGAACCAATTTACAACCTGTAAGATAAATTATTGATGTAGCTATATATTTTCTACCGAGTGTTCAAGAATCTGTTTTGTGGCTGTGAGCCACTATTACCTAAAACTGTGTCTATTAATTCAGAGTCTGGCGTTCTTATGGTTTGATTAATGATAAAGGATGGAGCAACTTTAATGTTACATCAGACATCAAACGTATGCACCGATCTAGGGATGGCGAAAACTAAACATTTTCTTGACAGACCACCGAGCCTCATTAGCCGGTTGAAACCGGTTAACCGATTAGTTAAAAAAATATGCTGCGCTATTTGAAATAACAGCCGCAACTCGCGAGCCGCGCCTGCAATTTCGCAACTCTGTCGCATCTCTCTGCCGCTCTGCTTCCCGCTCTCTCTCACACACACACACACACACACACACACGTCAATTTTTTTTTAAATCCCCTACAGCGCGAAACATGAGTCCCGCAAACGCGGCGCTGAGGAGCTTGTTTGTAATCGGAGGACAAATGGCTCCTTAGTTTCGAAATGGTTTGGGCACAAGGTGATCGCGTTGAAAATAAAGGCTATTGTCTAGCGTTAGAAGCTCATTTGAAACATTGCCGCGACTCATTTAAGATAATGACAGCTCCGAAGAGACGCCGCTTTAGTTCGAGGTAGTGCTAACAATAATAAAGAAAGATGATGATCAACACCTTATGTGTTACCACTGAAATGTAGATGTAATATATTTAGATGATGTGCTACTACTGTATTTAAGCACTGTATCACACAAGTTGCAACTTACATCTGAAGCTGAACAATGAAGCATTTGCTGACGCGTTTCATGCATTATTTATAGTGTGAGCACATTCAAGCGGTTCAGAAAATATTCATCTGTAATATCGATTATAAATAATAAATACAAATTATAAAGACACATTTTGGCTAAGTTGTTTATTTCCGAGTGTTATGCTGCCTTCACGTGCTCTCTGAATTATTGTAAATAGGAGTTTCCTAGGTAAAAATTGCACGTGAACGCGCTCCACCCCTCGAAATATGAACGAGATGAGTTCATACTTCATAATCACGACTTTAGAAGTGGGAATTGTCAAATTTCCGATAGCACGTGAAGGCAGCATTACTTTCACTTACTTTTGTTATTTCCAAGCTGGTAAACTGAAATATTGCGCATGATTTGAGATATGTTTTCCACGCAGGTTGTAAGAGAGGCTATGACAGTTCATAACACAGCAAGCGTTCATCATTCTAATGTGTTTTTAACTGTATAATACAAGTTTTAAAGTCTACCTCCACTATTACTCATTCTCTAATGTAGTGTCTGTGTCCTAAAGTCCGCGAAGGCATTGCGTTGGTGACGTCACGTTCCCATTCTCTATAAATAGCCTAATTTAGAGATCACTTTTTTTTTTTTAACCGACAACTTTGATCGGTTAACGTTGATACGGTCAACCATCGGTCAAACGGTCATCGGTTAACATCCCTATTACTGATAGTTAATATTACAGTTCTCACATTTGCACCTCAATAAATTTGAAATATACACAACGGTTTGTTGATGGACATACACTTGTTAATGCTGATGAGGAATTACAGTTGCAACATCTCATAATGTACGACACACTGAGTAAAAGCATCACTGAGAAATATCCTGCTTCCGCTGTTTGGGTTGAATAGCTAGTTCTTTTAATGTTTCAATATTGTACTCGTGCTCGGATTGATATGGTAAAATTGACGCCATTGTGTGTACGCCAGAGTGTACAATCGCTGAGCTTTAGAAAGCCTCCAGAGCTGAAATTCACTTCATTTTTTTTTTTTTCTTTGAATAGGCTTTGCTAAACGTCACATGAACAAGCAGGAAAACTGGTTTCAGCACATACTATATCAATATCAATCTGCATATGCGATGGACATCAGTTATGCTCATCTTTGGTAACTCCTTTGAAGGTATCATTGGGTAAAACAGAACAGATTTATTTGACGAAGCACATACAAAAGACCTGATTCGGAAGCAATGCTGCCTGTTTTAAAGAATCCGGAAAAGTTTTGCGCAATACAGTAGATTCCACTTCCTGTCATTCTGATTTAAATTCCAATTCAACAAACTTCCTGTGGGTGTGGCCAGTTCAATTCAAATTCACAACGTATTGCTATTTTTTTAGCACTGGATTTTGAACCCTGAAATGTACACACAATTAATTATGATTGCAATAAACGAATCATCATATGATGTAATTAATTCAATCAAAAGGAATCAACGGTCAGCCCTATTTTAAAACAAAGCCCTGACTGGACCAAACACAACAGAGCAGCTGTTGAAATGACCCTGACTGAGATCAGACCAATAACATATTTTCACTTCCAACCAGAGAGAAAGTATTTTGGGATCTGAGGACACGTTTAAATTGCTCTGGGTGTCATTATTTTCAAGAACAAAGGAGGAGAAAACAAGTCTCATTCTTCTTTCCTTTCCTTTAAAATCTAGTCTCTCTCACTCTCAGTCTTCTTTACTCAGTGATCCTCAGTGGTTCAGTCAACCCTGAGCTGTTGCAAAGGGCAAGCTCAGAGGAGGGGCGCACATTAAAAATTCATAGCACGTCTGCATATATCTGTCACATATTAATGTGCGCAAAACGCACAACGCCCTGCAAGGGGATTGAGTCTCTGTCCCCACAGGTGGCACTTACTGACAGAAATCAATGGAGTTACTTGTCCATATCTTAGCCAGGGTACACAGAAGAGAAGAAATTTAGGAAAAGAGAAGGAGAGAGAGAGAGAGAATCAGTAAAGAATAAGTCTGAGTAAGCATATTCCTGCAGTTAATGTTTAGTTTTCAAACAGCGGCAAAAAGACAGTCTGGCCTGAGGCCAAACCCAGGAGACCCAGCCAGAAACACTCACTCTCCTTTCTGCCCGTGCACTGATGGTCTCTGGGAGATCTGATTTGGATAGTTTCACATATCACACCCACATTGATTTTTGAAGACTGGATTGAGAGACTACAACCTCTAAGAGTGAATTTAATTTCCTTCATCATCTCTCCACCTGAAAAAAAGTCCACCCACTCTAAACCATGTATAAAATTCAATTAATTCTGCTGCTCCATACAAATTAAAACCACATCACATCGAAATGTTTACAGAAATAAAGGATGACTAAAGAGACGGAGCTTGCTTTTTCTGTATGGGGGTGCAAGAAACTAAATAAAACATCACCTGCCAATCAGAAAACTGTTCATTTAATTTCATCACATTACATTAATTAATTTATTTATTTGGCTATAAATAAATTAAATAAAGGCAGCTGCAAATAAATAAATACAAACAAATATAAATAAATAAGTACATATTTCATTTATATTGCTTATACAGTTTATATCTCGCAATTCTGACTTTATAACTGTCAGGGTGTGGTACATGAAAAGGACATAAAGGCCCTGTCCCAAATGGCACACTTTATGTGCACTTTCGGTCTTGTGGATTTACAATGGCCTCTGCGTGTGCGTGTCCGTTAAGTCCACGAGACCGCAGGGTGTCCCATTTGTCATTTTAGGTCTAAGAAGGGTGTTCGCGACCACCCCCTTTGAGGTCGATATGCACCCTCGATGCGCACATCTGCCAAGCCCACACTGGTGCGGGTTAAGCAGCGGACTTCTTCCAGGCAGTCAAAGCGGCATTATGTCATGGAAGTGCGGACTCAGAGGAAGACTGTGAGGGTTTAGGGTGCCATTTGGGACAGGGCCAAAGATGGGATTTATTAAATACAAAATAAAACAAACACAAACAAAACATCCATGAGGGGAAAATCAAACTAGAAATACTTAAACACAAGGAGCAGGAACATGTAGCAGGACAGAGAACAGGCGACATCCGACATAAGACAACGATCCAGCACAGAACTGCAGACACGAGGAGATTATAAATAGTGACAAATCAGGCAGGAAATGAGGGAGAATAGGTGGGGCAAATTAACCAATAATCAGATAACAAGAAGGGCGGGGTGACAAGGGACCAAAGACATGACATCGCACCAAAACATGACAAAACCACCACATGTGCTGCACAAGACAGACATGTGACAATAACTCACAATTGCAAGTTTATATCATACAATTCTGACTTTATAACTCACAGTTGCAAGTTTATATCACACAATTCTGACTTTATAACTCACAATTTTGAGTTTATATCAAACAATTCTGATGGAAGCCTAAATTCAATCTGTTCATCATATAATGCGATCGAGTCTCTTCAGAAAATTGCCTTTTCAATGCAAAAATATCTAAAACATATCAAAGTACAGTGAAAATCCAACCTGATCTCACTGGAAAACTTAAAGGGATAGCTCACCCAAAAATGAAAATTTGATGTTTAACTGCTTACCCCCAGGGCATCCAAGATATAGGTGACTTTGTTTCTTCAGTTTTTTTAAACGATCGGTTTGTGCGAGAAACCGAACAGTATTTATCAAAGTATTTATCAAAGTATTTATCAAAGTATTTATCAAAGTATTTATCAAAGTATTTATCAAAGTATTTATCAAAGTATTTATCAAAGCGAACAGCGCTCAAAGCTGTTGGACATAGTGGCGTACTAGAGGTAGAAAATTATATAAATACTGCCCGGTTTCTCGCACAATGTATGAATTCATACGATTTGATTCATACAAAAACATACGATTTTCAAACTAATCTCATTATGAAGGACCACCCCTAATCCCGCCCCTAAACCTACCTGGGGTTTAAACAGATTGTTCGAAAATGTACAAATTCGTAGCAAAATGCACCAATTCAGCAAAATGTAAAATAGTTACGAATTACCGTGAGATTGTGTTGAAAAATCTGTATATTTTTATGATAATCTAAGTATTAAATACTTTGCTTATGTGATATGTTTAGTGGCCGATATAGACTGTGGATTTTGATTAGCCTGGTTTTTAGTCACAGTCCAACCCTACAAGATTGATCACGATTAGACACAGTGATCACAGTTGACTGCTTGACTTCATCACAAAGGGTGTGTTAAATTATCATTGACCGGCGAGTCCTAAGGGGTGACCTGAACGATAAATTCAAGTCTTCTCATTTAGTTTCCTCTCACTAGGCCTGCTAAACGGAAATCAGACCACGGGCTGTTAGTGTCACAAAAATGTCACCTGTTCCAGCAGAGGACGGGGAGCTCAAGGGGTGATATTATAAGAGTGAGAGTGAGTCATGTGGCACGAGTGATAGAGAGTGTATTCAATGTGAAGCAGCGACTCGACTGGAGCTGCAGAAGTGGAGATGTCGAAATGTGTAAGAGCACAGAGGCTGATGCAGGCGTGTGTATACGAGTTAATATGGCCTGTGGGGATGATGAAACATCTCAGACGTGTATTGTGCTTATGTGTGAGTGAGGATGGGCTCACTCGACTGCATAATTGAGTGGGACCTCAGCCAGCCCCTCAGTGCAGCCGTTCCCTTTTAGTTCCACTTCACTTTCTACACTTCTTTGATATATAAAACTGTGATTTCTGCTCGCATGGAAAGCCTGAGTGGAGATGACTGACACTATGCCATAAAGTCTTCACAAGTCCTCTCTTTTGGGGTCAAAGGAATAGCTTGTCCTAATGTTGCTCCAAATCTGTATTAATTATTCCAAGTAACTCATACTGCACAATGGCCAAGTTTCTCTTTTCCATGAAAGCAAACAGTGACCAGAGGCTGTCAAGCTCCAAAAAACATCATAAAAAAAGGAAACATGATCATAAAAAATATAAATCAACCACTGTCTCGGAGAGGCTCAGTTTGCAATAAATACTACTCCAAACAAATTCATCTGCATTTGCTCTGAGTTTGGGTTGCTTATAACCTGCCTATGGGAATGCAACATGTGCCACCCATTTCACCATTTCTAATGATGCTAATTTTAGACAACTGTCTGATGCTGAGATGGCGAACAGGAATGGTTTGTGTAACATAACAAACACATTATTAGCTGTTCGATAATGTAGTCAAGCCAAAGGCTAATCATATTAATTTACATTATGTGTCCGACGTTGTAGAGAGCAATACATAAAACACATTACCATTCTGATACATCGACTTGTAGATGACCCTGAGTGAGTGGAGACGGGGCTCATTTGCATATTCAGTTATATTCAAGCTATTTTATACAATATATAATACAATTTTCACTACAGGGGGGTTTTAAGTTATTACGTTTTCAGGCAAAAATAAAGCGCGGGGGTTTAAAATTTGAAAATGGAGACATTTTTACATACGTATTAGTATTTTCATTCTAGAGTTATATAGTAAAATAAAATTCAATACATTGGAAATTAGCGATATTATATTGTGATATCTTTGCTGACAATATAAAATGAGGGATTTGTATATGTTGTGATAATGTTAAAAGTTTCACTAATAAAGACAGTAAGCCAGTTTCACTCCCCTTTTCGTCTTTTGACTATGAGAGTTGTTAAAAGGTAGCCTGGATGCCAGCCGAACTTAGCCCCGCCCACAACATTTTTACACGGGCAGTTCGGTCTGGACTTGATCGGTAGAGAAGTAATTATGCCCGAACAGAAACTGTTCGGACCAATGAAATTGTCAGGGCGGGCTTTAGACGATGATGGACAGATGATAAACAGTAACGTAATCATCCACGTCATCAAAGGAGCTTGGGTTGAGTTTGTTCTAATCCTAAACGGAGAACTTGTTCGTATATGCGTTCACCTTTACTATTTCTCTCAGAAATGATGATCGTGTTGGTAAGTAAACTCTGTGTATCCTTTTTTTTACAACACCGGCAAAGATCGTTTACAGTCATCTTTTTCTTCTAACGTTAGGCTACTTATTCAAGCGTGCGTGCAGGTACAGGGTTGCCAACTTTTTACAACAAAACCCGCCCAATTGTTAACGTTCCTCAAAACTAGCCAAAAACAAGCCCAATAGCTTTCCAGAGGGGGTTCTCCGGGGAAAAAAGGCATTTGGGGGGTAAAATATGTGTTATTTTGGCAGGACTGCCTGCTAAAAATCGCATTCCTGGGTCTGTATATCACATAATCAGGGTCGCTTCAACCCGCGGACATGGCAACACAGTGCAGTTGAGTTCTGTTGACATTTGATAACTAACGTTATGCGTCGCTCCGTTGCTCTGACTGGTTGTAGGTCTATCCAATTGAGGTCTTTCCTGGTTCGGTTGAAACACGCCCCATAATCACAGCCCAACGGAGCAGAATCAGACTCATATTCTGACTAGAATTGAGTATGACGACGTCAGGCTAGTTAAAAGGGTCATGAAATGAGGAATCAAAATCTTTTGACATATAAGAAGTCTTTGTACCATTAAAACATCCTGCAAGTTTCATAGCTTAAAATGTCATTTTATAAACAAAGCATTTATGTAATCCAGCTTCAAAAATGATTCGTTTGTATATTGAGGGATCTGTGATGTCCCATTGACAAATACATTTGCATTTGACTATCTCCTGAGCAAGACATCAATGAGTAGTTGTCGGAATAGGTGTAAAGAGTACCTGAAAACCATACTTGAATAAAGGTACAGACACCTTACAGCGAAAATTAAGTTACAAGTCACCAATTACAAAACGATTGAGTAAAAGTCTTAGAACAGTGGTTCTCAAACCTGTCCTGGTGTACCACCAGCCCTGCACATTTTGTATGTCTCCCTATATCTGACACACCCATTTCAGGTCGCCCGTCTCCAGTTAGTGCAAAACGCTGGAGCGTGCCTTTTAACTGGAACACGTAAACACGAGCACATTTCACCCATTTTAGCCTCACTCCACTGGCTGCCCGTACATTTTAGGATCCATTTAAAAAAAAAAAAAAAGATTTTAAATCCCTGAATGGTCTTGCCCCACCCTACATCTCTGAGCTGCTACACCCTTATACACCCACCCGTTCTCTCAGGTCAGCTGATCAACTGCTCCTGAATGTGCCCAAAACAAAGCGTAAGCTCAGAGGGGACCGTGCTTTTGCTGTGGCAGCTCCTGAACTTTGGAATGATCTGCCACTGCCCATTAGACAGGCCTCTTCGCTGTCTATTTTTAAACTGCATCTTAAAACCCACTTTTACCTCCTAGTTTTATTTTATTGTTTTTCTATGGTATTGTGGTTTGTCTTAAATCTGTTTTAGTTGCATTTTATGTATTGTGAGTTATGGATTTTTTGCTGTACAGGATTTTGGTCACAATTGTACTTCTACTTCCTGCTTACCGCGCTTTGCTCTATCGCTTTTATATTTTATCTCATAATTTCAACTTCAGCAAATCAGCACAGTGCTCAAACGACAAAGCTTGACTCCAATGATAAAATTAGAAACTCTGGGGACTGGATTACTAAACAAAAAGCGGAATATTTCAACCGACCAGCCTCCCACTGCCTTCAGCTTACATTCCGGAGAAGGGAAAACACAGCTGCCTTCATTGAAAAGGATAAGAAAATGCCTCTTCTAGAATCTACTTGCTGCACAAACTGCCACAGACTTTTACAAAGGATTGCAGTTCTTGAAACAAAGTTATTTGCGGAACCATCCAACCAGACGAATCACACAGCTTCATCATGAACGCTCCTCTGCACACTGCCGTTGAGTCCCATAAATGTAGTGCTACTCAACAGGTAGAGAAACAAGTAACTGATCAACACACTAATCAATGGCACAAACAGGGAGCAAGACCCAAAGGATTGTCACGAGCATCACATATTGCCGCAGTAGCATGCTCTACCCCAGACACAAGGATTGCAAACACTAGTTTCCTACCACCAAATATACATCTTGAAAACAGATTTGAAGTATTAATGAATGTGGCTGAGGAATCCCCAAACGTGATGAATGTGACCGAACACAGATCGAATCAGCCCGTAGCTAACACTGATGCTAACAGGCGCTCAAGGTCAAGCAGACAGTGGCACTCAGGTCAGAGGGCAACCGAGCCCAGGACAGCAGGGATACATCTACATGCTGCCTTCCACAAGCAACAGTTTCCGATGTAAACAGGGAACTTAAGAACATTCTGATGAAACATAAGACTGCAAATCGACTTATCATTCATGTGGGGAAGAATGATATTCAGAGAGAGCAGTCAGAACTCCTTAAGAGGGATTTCAATGAACTTTATGAAAAACACTTAGAAAACTGAAAGTTCAGCCGTTCATCAGTGGACCACTTCAAGCAAGAGGAACAAATAGGTTCTCACGGCTACTTGGGCTTAATACATGGCTGCAAAAAACCTGCAACATGAAGGGAGTGAATTTTATCAACATCTTTAATCTCTTCTGGAGTCAGAGACAACTGTTTACATCAAATGGCCTCCACCCAAACAAACTCGATGCAAAAGTGCTAAAGGACAATATTTATTTTTCGCCTCATCATCCTTCAGCTGTGTGTGCTAACCCACTCAACCTGGATGGCACACACACACACACCAGTAAAGAGTATGGACGATCACAGGACTTCATTTCAGCATCTGAATGGACATGCGGTTGATACATCCCACAAGGACGATGATAACACCACACAGCCACAACAACCACTTCTCATGGACACACTCATGGAGCCCCGCCCTCAAAGCGCACCACAGACAGACTGTGACGGATTAGAACTTCTCCAAGTGACACAGATCGAGGCACTAAACAGCAACATCTCAGCCCATACTGTGGAGGCACTGGTAAAATGGGGACCATCAGGGGTCAAACTGGTGAACTTTTACACCTTATGTGTGGTCTGAGCAATAAGCTGGAAGAAATGTCTAAGTCACTCCCAAACCGGACGATAACATATGCAGCTTCCGGTAACACCAGAGCAACAGCCCCCCTCACCAGACATGTTATTCCTCTCTACAGCATCCCCGCTTCTTAGCTTCTCAAAGAAAATGGATTTTGTTTATACTGGAACCAGACAATCACACTCGATTGCTGCGAGCCCCCAGATATCAACCAAAGAGCGTCGAGCCCCACAACCACCAAAGACTGTGGGCCCAGCTCGCTCTGCCCCTCCTCCTGTGAGATTTCTTCGGTCACAACGCCAGGGCACACACCCTCCTCCATCTGCACCAAAAACAACTGATACCAGCTCTCAGTGATGTATTATGGAACAACGTCACGTCATGTTATGGTGCCTCGTATGGTGCAACGTCAACAGCAACCTTATCAAATGTTTACAAAACAAGCGGGAACCCAGTGTGCCTGTCTCTTTCTCTATTCCTGTTCTGTTACGTGATAGAAAGTCTAAGGCCTTCTCAGGCCATATGGCAAACCCATCTAATCTGCGGCCTTTTACTTGTCAAACTAATAATACTGTGGGGGGAAAAATTAAAATAAATACTGTTAAGTTAGCACTTTTAAACATCCGTTCACTTAAAAACAAATAATTTCTAGTCAACGACTTAATAACCACAAACAACCTAGATTTTTTGCTTCTAAATTAAACGTGGCTAGAAGACAGCTGCAGTGCAACAGTCCTCAATGAAACAGCCCCTCCTAACTTTACTTTTATGAGTGTCTGCAGAGCAGTCAGTGTTACGGATAGACTGAGATGAGAGGCGTGCGGATCCATATGCAAAGCTTTTATTAAAGATGTGTCAATAACAGACAGGGCTCAAACCAAAACAGGCATGATATGGACAAGACAAAGAGCATTCCAGGGACAGGCAAGGGTCATCAACCAGATAACTACATCCAGGGGACAAGGCAAGAGGATAATCTGACTTCCAGGCTAAGGTCCAGGCGAGAGGCAAACAGTATCCAAACAGGGCAAGACAAATAGAGATAATCAAAGGCGAGCAAGAGTCCAGGGCAGACAGAGAGCAGGCAGAACACAGGAAACCAGGCTAGGATCAAAACACAGAGTAAGACTAGAACAGACTAAGAACACGGTTGGCTCAGTAAAGAAGCTATCAGCTAAACAGCAACATGTGCTAACAATACTCGGCAATCAGTGAACTTGTGCATCAGTGTTTTATAGTCCTTGTGATTGACTACAGGTGTGGAACTAATTAGGAGCAATGAAACCTGGGAAATGTAGTCCAGGGTAACATGTAACTGTGTGCAGTGAAAAAGTCTTAATGGTGACCTCTGGTGGTGAGTAGATGGAAACGGCAGGCACAGGATATGTTACAGAGCCCCCCTCCAAGGAGGGGCTTCCAGACGTGAAACAGAACAGGAGAAGGGACGGCGGGCCAGGACCATGTGGTGGGAGTAAGACTGAAGACAGAGTCAGATCAGGAAGCCAAGGCGGAGTAGATTGAGCAAGCGGCCAGGACGAAGCAGGCTGGACAGACGACCAGGGCCAGGACGAAGCGGGCTGGACAGACGACCAGGACCAGGATGAAGCGGGCTGGACAGACGACCAGGGCCAGGATGAAGCATGCTGGACAGACAACCAGGGCCAGGACGAAGCGGGCTGGACAGGTGACCATGGCAGAACAAGCTGGGTTGAAGACCACCAGAGTATGCAAGTGAACCACCACGGTGGCCCAGATGGATCAGGGACCCATGGTAAAGACTGAAACCTAAGGAAAACTGAGACATAAAACACAGACAATGTATCCACGGCCCCAAGGACCGAGACAGGAAATGCAATGAGTTCAATCAGAATCTCTTTGGGAGTGACTGGATGAACGGAGAGTTCAAAATCGGGTTCATGAATGGAAACTAGGCAGATAGGTGGTTCAAAATCAGACTTGATGGGGAAAACAGAATGGGGAAACAATTCAGAATCACAAGCATTGATTGAAACTAGACCGGCTGACAAATCACACATTGGATCATTGAAGGAAATTGGACTTGCAGAAAATTCAGAGACAGATTCATTATAGGCAGATATTTCGAAATGGAGTGTATTGATAGGAACTGAATAACTAGACTGTTCAAAACCAAAAACATTGACTGAAACTGGCAAGACAGATAGTTCAAAATCAGACACATTTGAGATAACTGGATGGGTAGACAGTTCATAATTAGACTCATGGGTAGGAACAGGATAGTCAGATAAGACATTTGTGGAATCTTCGGTTATGACAAAGCTACTGGAACCGACAGGAAACTCCTGTACCATTTCTAGGGTTGTGACAGGACTAGCAGGACAGAAAAACGGTTCATTTAGGACCTCTGTAGTCAGTTCATGAAGGTACAATAATTCATTGACTGTCTGTTTGGCTGGTTCAGAACAGGATGACAGTTCATAGATGGCCTTTGTGGCCGGGTCAAGACAGGTTGACAGTTCATAAACAGCCTCTGAAGCGGTTTCAGGACAGGACAACAAGGGTTCAGAAATAGTCTCCATGGCTGGTCTAGGACATGACAAGAGTTCATAGTCGGCCTCCAGAGCTGGTTCACAACAGAATGAAAGTTCAGAGACAGCCTCTGCGGGTGGGTCGATACAGGACAAAATTTCACAAACGGCCTCCGTTGCCAATTCAAAACAAGACGAGAATTCATTGCTATACGTCACCACTGCGCCAGGAGCTGAAGCGAATACCATCTCATAAGGTTCTGCAGCGTCTGCCGCCACCTCTGGATATTCAGCAGTGGTATACAAAGCCCAGATACACCATAAAGCGACCCCCATCATGGGGAGCGCTGCCGACAGGGGAATAAGTTCAGGAGCAGGAGGGCTAGAATGAGTCGGTTCGGGGATCCCAGCGGTGCGTACTGATGCCAGCGGTGGATCCTCCACGCTGGATGCCAACCTTTGACGCGTAACGGTTTCCCCTGACAGATCAGATGAGGGTTGCGGTACGAAATCCGCAACAAGACGTGGTTCTGAGGTGGCAGACCTGCCGTGAGGAGGCTCTGGAAGGTCTGTGGAGACGACACGAGACTCTGGAAGGTCTGCTGAGACGACACGAGACTCTGGAAGGTCTGCTGAGACGACACGAGACTCTGGAAGGTCTGCTGAGACGACACGAGACTCTGGAAGGTCTGCTGAGACGACACAAGACTCTGGAAGGTCTGCTGAGACAACACGAGACTCTGGAAGGTCTGCTGAGACAACACGAGACTCTGGAAGGTCTGCTGAGACGACACGAGACTCTGGAAGGTCTGCTGAGACGACATGAGACTCTGGAAGGTCTGCTGAGATGACACGAGACTCTGGAAGGTCTGCTGAGACGACACGAGACTCTGGAAGGTCTGCTGAGACGACACAAGACTCTGGAAGGTCTGCTGAGACGTGAGGAGGCTCTGCGACCCCCACAGTGAAAAAAGAGCCAGTTATCAGTAGAGCATAATCCAGAAAATGACTGAGCGATGTACGAGGACCCTCATGGATTAATCGAGACTTTAAGGGTGGATTTATGCCTTCACAGAAGAAGTCAATGAGAACACAATCAGGCAGATCAGAAAAATATGCCAAATCTAAATACTCCTGAATATATGCCTCTAGCGGTCGCATACCCTGTTCTAGGGCCAATAACTGTCTTGCAAGGTTCATACCTGACCAGTGTTCTTTAGAGAAGTCGCTGGATCCTCGGGGGGCTGAGTATTCTGTTACGGATGGACTGAGATGAGAGGCGTGCGGATCCATATGCAAAGCTTTTATTAAAGATGTGTCAATAACAGACAGGGCTCAAACCAAAACAGGCATGATATGGACAAGACAAAGAGCATTCCAGGGACAGGCAAGGGTCATCAACCAGATAACTACATCCAGGGGACAAGGCAAGAGGATAATCTGACTTCCAGGCTAAGGTCCAGGCGAGAGGCAAACAGTATCCAAACAGGGCAAGACAAATAGAGATAATCAAAGGCGAGCAAGAGTCCAGGGCAGGCAGAGAGCAGGCAGAACACAGGAAACCAGGCTAGGATCAAAACACAGAGTAAGACTAGAACAGACTAAGAGCACGGTTGGCTCCGTAAAGAAGCTATCAGCTAAACAGCAACATGTGCTAACAATACTCGGCAATCAGTGAACTTGTGCATCAGTGTTTTATAGTCCTTGTGATTGACTACAGGTGTGGAACTAATTAGGATCAATGAAACCTGGGAAATGTAGTCCAGGGTAACATGTAACTGTGTGCAGTGAAAAAGTCTTAATGGTGACCTCTGGTGGTGAGTAGATGGAAACGGCAGGCACAGGATATGTTACAGTCAGGAGGGGTGGAGATTTAGCTGCTCTATTTAAAAATGTCTATCAATGTAAGCAAGTATCATTTGGTGACTATTTGTCTCTAGAATATCTGGGCATTGTGCTAAAAGGTGCTCCACGCATCCTGCTTATCATTATTTATAGGCCTCCAAAATATTCTCCTGCCTTTATTGAGGACTTTACAGAGCTGTTATCAGCAATCTCATCTGAGTATGACTGTTTTGCTATTGCTGGGGATTTTAACATTCACATTGATAATGCTGAATCCAGTACAACAAAAGATCTCATGACTGTTCTTAACACTTTTGATTTGACACAACATGTACACGGACCCACATATGATCGTGGACACACTCTAGATTTACTTATCAGTAAAGGGCTAAACATTTCATCGATAGTTATTAAGGATGTGGCACTGTCTGATCATTTCTGTATTTTTTTTATATATCAATCTCTCCTGCCATTGAAACTAGATCTGTCTCTGTCAAAAAGAGATGCTTAAATGAGAATGCTAGTGTGCTGTTTATGAAGGCTATATCTCTAACACCAAGCAAATCTGCAGATTCTGTTGATTTTCAAGATTCTGTTGTAATTAATAATATTGCTCCTGTGAAAGTCAGAAAAAAGAGTGGCAAACAAAAAGCACCTTGGAGAAACTCAACAGCAGTGCAATTAATGAAAAGACAATGCTGGAAATCTGAATGCATGTGGCGAAAGACAAAACTTGTAGTCCATTATAACATCTATAAAGACAGTCTTCGTGCTTTCAATGTGGAACTAGGCAAAGCTAGACAGACCTTCTTTTCAAATATTATAAACAGAAACATAAACAACACGCGCACTCTTTTTGCTACTGTAGAGAGACTAACAAACCCTCCGAGTCACATTCCCAATGAAATGCTCTCAGACAGCAAATGCAGTGAGTTTGCTTCCTTCTTCTCCGAGAAAATCAATAATATCAGAAAGGCAATCAGCACATCGTTGAGTTGCTCTGGGGTGAATCAGATCAGACCACAACCTCAGAAAGTTACTATGACTGATTTCGAAGCAATTTATGGTCAAATTTTAGAAGAAACGGTACAGCACCTTAAAACATCAACCTGCACCTTGGACACACTCCCCACTTCTTTTTTCAAAAGTGTGTTTAACTGTTTAGAAGAAGATCTCCTAGAAGTGGTAAAAGCCTCACTTCTTTCTGGGACTTTTCCAAACTCCCTTAAAACCGCAGTAGTTAAGCCTCTCCTGAAAAAGAGAAACCTGGATAACACCCTATTAAGCAACTACAGACCAATCTCAAATCTTCTTTCATAGGCAAGATCATTGAAAAAGTTGTTTTCAATCAGCTGAACAAATTCTTGAGCTCAAACAGATTCTTTGACAATTTTCAATCTGGTTACCGATCACAGCACAGAGACAGCGCTCATAAAGATAATAAATGATATTCGCCTCAATACAGATACAGGCAAAACATCAATTCTGGTACTACTCAACCTCAGTGCTGCATTCGACACTGTTGACCACAACATACTTCTTGACAGGCTAGAAAATTGGGTTGGGCTTTCTGGAATGGTTCTCAAATGGTTCCGGTCATACTTAGAAGTTTATTATGTGGTTATTATGTGAGTATAGGTGATCATAAGTCTGAGTGGACATCCATGACATGCAGAGTCCCACAAGGGTCAATTCTTGCACCACTCCTATTCAACCTGTATATGCTGCCACTCAGCCAAATAATGAAAAATAACAAAATGGCTTACCACAGCTATGCTGACGACACCCAGATCTACTTAGCCTTATCACCTAATGACTACAGCCCCATTGACTCTCTATGTAAATGCATTGATGAAGTTAACAGTTGGATGTGCCAAAACTTTCTTCAGTTAAACAAAGACAAAACTGAAATCACTACATTTGGAAACAAAGATGAAATTCTCAAGGTGAACGCATATCTTGAGGCTAAAGGTCTAATAACAAAAAATCAAGTCAGGAATCTTGGTGTGATTTTGGAGTCAGACCTGAGTTTCAGTCGTCATGTCAAAGCAATAACTAAATCAGCCTACTATCATCTCAAATATATTGCAAGAATTAGATGCTTTGTTTCCAAGCAAGACTTAGAGAAACTCATTCATGCTTTTATCACCAGTAGGGTGGACTATTGTAATGGTCTTCTCACTGGCCTTCCCAAAAAGACCATTAGACAGCTGCAGCTCATACAGAACGCTGCTGCCAGGATTCTGAGCAGAACCAGAAAATATGACCATATCACACCAGTCCTCAGGTCTTTACACTGGCTTCCAGTTACATTTAGGATCGATTTTAAAGTACTATTACTTGTATATAAATCACTCAATGACCTAGGACCTAAATACATTGCAGATATGCTGATTAAGTACAAACCCAACAGATCACTCAGATCATCAGGATCAAGTCAATTAGAAATACCAAGGGTTCACTCAAAGCAAGGAGAGTCTGCTTTTAGCTATTATGCCAGCCGTAGCTGGAACCAGCTTCCTGAACAGATCAGATGTGCTCCAAGAGTAGCCACTTTCAATCCAGACTCAAAACACATCTGTTTAGCTGTGCATTTACTGAATGAGCACTGTGCTACTGTACGTCCGACTGATTGCACCTTATCTTATGCATTTACTGAATGAGCTCTGTGCTTTGTTCGGACTGAAGAGGCGGGACCGCCTCTGACCCCCCGTTCGTTTCGTTCACACTCCAGATAGCAGCGAGATGTCGATCGCCGCATCTCAAGGTGGGCTAGAGTCCTTTGGGGATGACGATTAGGCTGTGCTCCGCCTTCGGGTGTGCCAGCGCTGCCGGATCCGACCTAGAGTTGACAGCCATGCTATCTCGGGCAGCCGCGAGCCTCGGGCTGGTGTGGAACTCTGCCCTGTCACAAGTGCTTGTGGTTGCGCGATTGTTTTTTTGGTTCCGCCCCCAATGCCTTTTGCTCCCGAGGTGCATGAGGAGATCACACAGTCCTGGAGGTCCACGTGCTTCCCGTGACCATTCGGTGGCCTCCTCCGCCTTCTCAGGCAAGCCTGCCTCCTCAACTCGCCCATATCCCAGACTGGCCTCTTCGGCGGCTCGGCTGAGAATTGAGCCCAACGGTTCTCGGCTGCCCGAAAGCAGACTGAGGCTGTAACATGTACTGCCCCGGCGGCCAGCTGCTGCACCCAGACGCCAGCTCAGTCGCCTCAGTCCGCTCGCCGCCGAGGGCGCCTTCCTGCCCGGCCCCAGCAGCAGCCTTCACCTGGGCCACGCCGTGGAGGTGGTTGCAGGATGACGCCCAGTCCGCTCCACAGCCTGACTAAACGCCAGGCTGAAGGTGGACAACTCAGAGATCAGTTCCAGTTCTGTCCAGGGGATGGTAGCAGGGCCACTCCTTCCCCGGTGGAGAGCCGGGAAAAATCCTTCCGCTGCTGGTCCCTGGGCTAGAACTCGTGTCCCCATCTCTGTGGACCCAGAGACCGGTGATGGCAGTGTGCGCCGCCCCTGGCCCACGCCGCTCTCATTTCTCTCTCTCGCCAGCCTCCTCTCAGAGCAGACCCCAGTGGAACGTGCGTCCTTCCCTGGTCTCCTCTGTCAGGATGCAGCTGCCTACTGGGCCCCCATCGGGACGCTACGCCTCCCACATCTGGGCCAGTCACGCTGCCTCGCTGCCCCACCCGGGGTACGTCTGTGGTTCGAGTGACCCCGCTGGTCAGTTCCTGGGAGCCTGGCTACAGCTTCCGGGACTGTCCGCTAGCTCGCGAAGACCATCAGGCTCGGCTACGCGAGGGAGTCCGCTCTCCATGGTGGGGCCCAATGCCCCAGTCATGCGTGCGGAGCTTGCCACCCTACTGGTGAAGGGTGCGACCGAGCCTGTCCCTCCAGCCGAAATGAAGTCTGGCTTCCTCAGCCCTTACTTCATTGTATCCTAGAAAACCGGTGGGTTACGGCCAATCCTGGATCTGCCCATCTTGAACCGATCCCTTCACAGGCTTCCGTTCAGGATGTTGGCGGCGAACGCCTTCTCGAATGCGTTCGTCCAGTAGATTGGTTTGCAGCGATCGACCTGAAGGACACCTACTTCTATGTGTCCATCCTACCTCGACACAGACCGTTCCTATGGTTTGCTTTCGAGGGGCGGGCATATCAGTACGCGGTCCTCCCATTTGGGCTAGCTCTGTCCCCTCGTGTTTTCACTAAGATTGCAGAGGCAGCCCTTGCGCCACTCAGGCAGCACGGGGTTCGCATCCTGAACTACCTCGATGACTGGCTCATAATGAGTCACTCCTCGACACACAAGATTCTTGAACATTAGAGATAATAATTTATATTGTAGTAGTTTCAACCTCCACAAAATACCACATTTGTCCGTATTTTTTATTATTTATGTGTTATTATTAACCATTAAGGTAACACTTTATAATAACTACACACTATGAAGCATTAGTTAAGCATTAGTAAAAAATATTTAATTCATCATTTATAAAGCATTAACAGACATTACTAAGCAGTTTATAAATACAGCTATACATGCATTATTCTTGATTTATAAGCACATCTATAACGTGTTTAACAATTGCATTTACAAACCAGTTATTTAGGAGTTGTCAGTGGTTCATCAGATCATTTAGAATGTGTAAGTAAAGGATTAATAAACTATTTAAATGTACCTTTATACATCTTATTATTTAGACATATAGTAATAGTTACTCACTGTGTTAATAAATTATTTATTTACACATATTCCTACTGTAATTCATGATTAATTCAGGTGGTTATAAAACATATAGTAGTTGTCGGTAAACTATTTCTGTGAGCTCATCTAAAGTGAGGACGATGTATGCCTGGTAAAGCTTTTACAAAAGAGATTTAAAGGCTCAGTTCTCTTCTGAACAGAACGCAGGAGGAATGTAGCGCATATAAATATTTATTTCAAAATGCAAAAATGGAGACTGTACAACTAGTAACTTAATATCAAATTAAAATTAAACCTCTTCAATGTCATAGAAAACAATATTGCTGTAGACCGCCAGAAACCATAACAGCAGTCAAATGAAACTAAGCCTCTGCAATCTGATTTAAAAATAAATTTGTAAAGTGTAAACATTGCTGAATAAAAATGTACCAGTGGATTACACTGGATTACAGGAGTGCTAAAATACAACAAATACAATTAGATAAAACAATAATAATATTATAAAATATTTTAAAACATTAAAACATTAGAGAACAGCTGTGCAGAAGAGAACTGAGCCTTTAAATCTCCTTTGTAAAAGCTTTACGAGGCATAAATCGTCCTCACTTTAGATGAGCTCACAGAAATAGGTTACTGACAACTAGTAAATGTTTATAACCGCCTGAATGAATCATGAATTATAGAAGAAATACATGTTAATAAAGCATTTATTAACACACTGAGTAACTTTTACCATATGTCTAAATAATAAGATGTATACATGTATATTTAAATAGTTTATTAATACTTTATTTACACTTTCTAAGTGATCTGATGAGCCACTGACAACTCCTAAATAACTGGTTTGTAAATAATGTAATACTTAATTTAGAAATTATAAATTGATCATTTTTAAAGTATGAAAATACAATTATTAAACACATTATAGATATGTTTATAAATCAAGAATAAAGCATTTATAGCTGTATTTATAAACTGCTAATGTCTATTAATTATTTATAAATGATGAATTAACTATTTACTAATGCTTAACTAATGCTTCATAGCATGTAGTTATTATAAAGTGTTACCACAAGGAATTATTCACAGTTATTAACTGCTTTTTATTTGTTGTTTAGTTTGATTCATTTTCTTGTGCTTTGATATAATTCTGCAACTGTCCTACTATAGTTTTTGTAATTTGACATAAATTTGTGTCTTGTACATGCATACAATAATGATAATTATAATTATAATAATTAATAAACTGTGGCAAGATGTAAAAGGGGAGGAGAATTTATACATGCGTGATGTTTAGTCGTTAAAACACTTCCGCAAAGGATACACCTGTATCCTCGCTCATGACTCCTCAGGAAACCTCCTCATTCCTCCCTCCTCTCCTCCTCGCGGTGCAATTAGAGAGTTGAGATGTCCTACAAGATGTCTGAGCTCGATCGGTTTCCGGGTCATAAGATGGAGGATGGGGGAGAGAGGAAACGAGGAAGGATATTGAGAAGCACCCCTGGTGTTTTGCTATTGTGACACCCCTAGTTCCACGTCAAACCACAATTACAGCACTTGGCAAAGTACACATATGCAAGTACCTGTACTTTCATGAGTCCTGTGATCTTATAATCAATCACTGCTGTGGTGGAGGGAACAGTCTCGAGCTGTCGACCGGCATGGTCTGCCTTCAGGGAGGGTGTGATGCGAACCTGGTGTGACATAGTGATTGATGCTCCCAATCTGTCTTCATCACGCACAGTTCGACATGACTGTCACTCTGTGGTGGTCTCGCTCCCATTAGCTCTGGATGCTGTGATGTGGACAGGGAGATAGAATAGACAAGGAAAAAGACAAAAAAGAGTGATGCAGAGAGGATGGTTAATGTGTCACTGAAACAAGTAGTTGGGGCGGGACATACCAAGGGAACTGTTTAAATAGTCAGTTGACTTTACAGCCCAGCAAAACCATGTTTGCTACCCGCTATTGCTAGTTAGAGGCAGGTGGTATTTATAATTTAGTGGGAGGAGACATTGTTATTCCAAAGAGCATTTTATTGGACATAAAAAAAATGGCCACACCCCTGCAGACAAGATGAATCATGAGTACTTTGGTTTGTTTTCCTGAAAAAGAAAACACTGTGCATTTTAAAGGGATAATTCACACACACACACACACACACACACACACACACACACACACACACACACACACACACAGGGTTTTTTTTTTTGTGAAATGTGGGGACATTCCATAGGCGTAATGGTTTTTATACCGTACAAACCGTATTGTCTATCCCCCTACACTGCTCCTGCCACTAAACCTACCCATCACAGGAAACTGTACAGTTTACTTTCTGTGAAAAAAACCTCATTCTGTATGATTTATAAGCATTTTGAAAAGTGAGGACATGGGTAACGTCCTCATATTTCACCCTCTTTTTGTAATACCTATGTCATACCCATGTCATTATACACATTTGTGTCCTGATATTTCACAAAAACATGCCCACACACACACACACACACACTTTAGTGTCACGTGATCTTTCAGAAATCAAGGAAATGTTGATTTGGTGCTGAAGGAAAAAATTTTATTATCAATGTTGAAAACAGTTGAGCTGCTTAATGTTTTTGAGAAGAAAAAAAATTATGATTAGAAAGTTCAAAAGAACAGCATTAATTTGAATCTAAAACTCTCTCTCTCTCTCTATATATATATATATATATATATATATATATATATATATATATATATATATATATATATATATATATATATATATATATATATTGTTGACCCCAAACTTTTGAACATTGGTGTAATTCAGAATAATGATGGTGAATAAGGTCTGACAAAAAGTATGAAAAAGTAAAGCGAATATGTAGGTCCCTTTTGCAATATATTCCAGTATATAACATTTATACTTTTACATCTGTTAAAAACACAGTGACTTTTCAGCTTTGCCAGCAACTTTATTTAATTTAATAATTGTATTCAATTAAATCACACATATGATGTCTGTATTCAGACATCATATGTGTGAACTGACTGCTACCTTACATCAACGCAAAATCATGAAGCAAAATCTGCTCTCTTAATGGAACTCTTAAATGCTTGATCTGCAAGGAGAAAACTGCAGTTCTCAAGGAACACAATCTCAGGCATCATTAGTCCACTAAATATGCAGAGTACGCAGATTTGAGGGTGAGATGAGCCACTAGACTCCGAAATATTCTGTTTATCCCATAATAAATGTAGTTAAAATTCTTGCTTTTTAACCACCCCACCACCTGAGTAGTGGCCCTCAAGTAATCTGAGTTTGAAATTCTTAATATAAATTGCTTCAAATTAAATCTATATCAACTAAAAGCCACAAAACTTTGATTCTGATTTCAGGACGCTTTCAAATTCTGACTAGCTGTAAGAGATAACGCCGGCTTCACACAGCACGCGCAAGCAGTGCAGGAGCAGTGCGTATGGAGAGCGGGAGCAGCGCGCGACAAACGCTGCCAGTGTGAAAGCACAACGGGCGCGCGCTGCTCCCGTACTGTATGTACTGTATATAGGTAGCTTACATGATAAAAGTAACCTTTAAAGTAAAGATAAGCCTCTAGTTTTAATCATCTGGCTGTGATGTGTTTTCGTGTATTTTATAATTTTTTTTCACAGTGCTGGGTGTCATATGGTGATTGTGAACACTTCACTACATGATTTCATGGTGAAATTTTTTTTTATTTTTCATGTTAATCAGGTCAATTTTGATCAAAACAATCCACTGTGGCTTTAATTCAGCGTGAGCCGCGCCGTCTCTGCATGCAGTGTGAATGCTCTAATCTGTTAACATGGGCGGCGGAAAAAATATGCGCTGATTACGCCCTGCTAACGCGTGCAGTGTGAAACCGGCCTACGGCCGCAAGTAAGAAGCTTGTTGTATCTCTCCTAAAACCCCCTATGCTACATAATAGATGTCAGACATCTATTCTTATGTTTCTTGCATTTTGAAAATACCACTAAACTGGCTGACAGAAGACAGGTAAATTACCAGAAAAACAGCAGTAGTTCTGAATGTTGGCTCAACAACACAGTCTGAGCCGCTCCGCCAGAGACTTCATCTACATGTCCCCCTGAAGAGAGAATTAGTCATACTGTCTCCCTCTCTCGAAGTCTTGTTTTCCAAGAAAAGAAAGCTTCAGCCGCATACCTTGCCTCTGTCAGAGAAGAATTAGCAACTAAACAAAACAACAACAGCAACTTGAAAAGGTCAGTGCTCACATAAATATAAAGACCTTGTCCCTCGCTCCTATCGCTCTGATTTCCCATCATGCATAACACAAAATATATCACTAAAGGTTAGGCTGAGTGCTGATACGTTTCCTTGAATGAGCAGAGACAAAGGCTGGAATGAGTCCTCCCACAAGCAGGTTCTTAATGTATGCAGGAGCATATAATAAACGCTTATCTGAATCCAGCAGTCAAGCTGCATCATTTAGCTTACGGCAAGTCAAACCGGTAGTTCAAGTTCCTTGCATACAACCGAACTAATGATCAATAAACAGCTGCTTATATTTTCTTCTTCTTTGAAGATCTTCTGTGTAAGTGAGATGGCTAGGGGTCATAGGTCATGGGATTATCCTCCTGACTTCTCATTAATTTATCATAGATTCCCTAGAAATGGAATAATGAAATGTAATGCATTGCATGGGAACTTGTTTTTAAAAAAAAGAAATTCACTTTTTACCACAAAAATCACACAGATTCACAGGAAATTCACACAGAAAGGTATGGGAAGGAATGGCGCCGAGGATGGCTGCTACGTTGCGAGCTCCGCTGGAACATTGTAGTTTTTTGTTTGTTCTGTTTATAGTTCTTATGTTTTTCGTCTTGGATGTTGTCTGCCTTACTAAGTACGACAGACAGACACTTTTGGACATTGGTTCGGCAATCGCACACCAAAAACCGGACTTTAAATTCTTCAGTGACGACACGCTGCTTACAAACACAGCAGCGGAACCCTTTGTCTGGACGGCCCGACCACGCAAACGCCGGAGAAGAGGGAAGAGAGCCGGCGTACTTATCAGAGTTAGACGCCGCGCAAACCGACCCCCGCTTCCCAGTATTTTACTGGCTAATGTTCAGTCTCTGGACAATAAACTCTGCGAGCTGAGAGCGCGGATCTCTTTCCAGCGAGACACGAGGGACTGCTGCATTATCTGCCTCACAGAAACCTGGATGTCCGCTGAGATTCCAGATTCGGCCATCGAAACCACGGGGTTCTCCGTGCATCGGATGGACAGAGAAAAAGATCTCTCAGGGAAAAGCAAAGGCGGGGGTGTATGTTTTATGATCAACCGATCCTGGTGTGATCAGAGGAACGTACATTCTATCAAGTCTTTCTGTTCTCCTGATCTGGAATTCCTCATGGTTCTGTGCCGACCATTCTGGCTACCGAGGGAATTCACCGCGGTCATCATCACAGCTGTGTATATTCCCCCACAAGCCGACACAGACCGGGCACTAAAGGAACTGTATAGGACAGTGAGTGAGCAGGAAACCGCGCATCCTGACGCTGCGTTTATTGTGACCGGAGACTTTAACAAAGCCAACTTCAAGCGCATCGCACCCAAATACCACCAACATGTTAGCTTCAACACGCGAGGGAACCGTGTTTTAGACCACTGTTACTCCCCCTTCAAGGATGGATACAAATCACTCCCACGCCCACCATTCGGCAAATCAGATCACGCGTCAATCCTCCTTTTGCCCGCTTATAGGCAAAGACTCAAACAGGAAGCACCCGCCCTCAGAACCATCCAGTGCTGGTCGGACCAATCAGATTCTATGCTACAGGACTGTTTTGATCACGCGGACTGGGAGATGTTCCGGTCGGCCTCTGATGACGACATCGAGGTCTACGCTGATAGCGTAACGTGTTTCATCAGGAAGTGCGTAGATGACGTTGTTCCGACCAAAACAATTCGGCTGTACCCTAACCAGAAGCCGTGGCTAAACGGGGATGTTCGCGCGGCACTCAATGCGCGAACCTTCACCTTTAACTCCGGTAATGCGGAGGAGCATAAACAAGCAAGTTATGCCCTCCGGAAAACCATCAGAGCAGCAAAACGGCAGTACAGGGACAAGATTGAAGGACAGTTCAACACCACCGACTCCAGAAGCATGTGGAGGGGAATTAACACCATCACGGACTATAAAGGGAACACAAACTCCACCGTGAACACCGCTGCCTCTCTCCCGGACGAGCTCAACACCTTCTATGCTCGCTTTGAGGGAACTAACACCGCCCTCGCGGAGAGAGAGCTCGCGGCTGAAGATACAGAGGTTGGTGCACTCTCCGTATCTTTAGCGGATGTAACCCGATCCTTCCGGCGGGTGAATGTCCGTAAAGCAGCGGGTCCAGACGGCATTCCCGGCCGTGTGATCAGAGCGTGCGCGCACCAACTGGCTGGAGTTTTCACGGACATTTTTAACCTGTCCCTCTCCCTGTCTGTGGTCCCCACATGCTTCAAAACGTCCACCATTGTGCCTGTACCTAAGCAGTCAAAAACCACCTGCTTAAACGACTGGCGTCCTGTTGCTCTGACCCCCATCATCAGCAAATGCTTTGAAAGAATAGTCAGAAACCACATCTGCTCTGTTCTCCCCCCCTCACTGGACCCACTGCAGTTTGCATACCGCACAAACCGCTCCACTGACGATGCCATTTCATCTACAATACACACTGCTCTCTCCCACCTGGAAAAGAGGAACACGTATGTGAGAATGCTGTTTGTGGACTACAGCTCAGCATTCAACACCATTGTGCCCTCCATACTTGACATTAAACTCCGGGCTCTAGGCTTAAACAGCCTGTTATGCAGCTGGATCCTGGACTTCCTGTCAAACAGACGCCAGGTGGTCAGAATGGGCAGTAACATCTCCTCATCACTGACTCTCAACACTGGAGCCCCTCAGGGTTGTGTTCTCAGCCCACTCCTGTACTCCCTGTACACACATGACTGTGTGGCTACCCACAGCTCCAACACCATCATCAAGTTTGCTGACGATACGACGGTGGTAGGTCTTATCACCGACAATGATGAAACGGCCTACAGAGAGGAGGTGCACACTCTGACACGGTGGTGTCAGGAGCACAACCTCTCCCTCAACGTCAGCAAGACCAAGGAGCTGGTGGTCGACTTCAGGAGGAATGAGAGAGAACACCGCCCCATCACCATCGATGGAGCACCGGTGGAGAGAGTCAGCAGCTTCAAGTTCCTCGGTGTCCACATCACAGAGGAACTCTCATGGTCCGTCCACTCCGAGGCCGTTGTGAAGAAGGCTCATCAGCGCCTTTTCTTCCTGCGACGGCTGAGGAGGTTTGGAATGAACCGCCACATCCTCACACGCTTCTACAGCAGCACCATCGAGAGCCTGCTGACTGGCTGCATCACCACCTGGTACGGCAACAGTACCGCCCGCAGCCGCAAAGCCCTGCAAAGGGTAGTGCGCACGGCCAGCTGCATCATCGGAGGTGAGCTTCCCTCCCTCCAGGACATTTACGCCAGGCGGTGTGTGAAGAGAGCTCAGAGGATCATCAGAGACTCTAGCCACCCGAACCATGGGCTGCTCTCACTGCTGCCATCAGGCAGACGGTACCGCAGCATTAGAACACGCACCAGCCGACTTCAGAACAGCTTCTTCCCACAAGCAATCAGACTACTTAACTCCTGATCCATCAGGATCATAACACACACTGGACAGAATATCACTCCGCACAACCCACTGTAGATACACACACATTATATACACATTTATGTATCATTTATTATTTATCATTTATCATATAGCACCTATTGTACATAATTGGATCTCTACTGTGAATAATAATGTATACTGTACATTGTATATTATTATTATTATTATAGCTTAATGTATACTGTTTAATGTATGTTTAGTGTATATTGTTTAAAGTATATGTATATTGTAAGTATGTGTATATTGGCTAAAGCTGTGAGAACTACACTCACATTGTGTAAATTATTTATTGTTTATTGTAGAGTTTACTGTGCTGTGAGTAATTGTGTGCGCATCAGATGTGTAATCTGTTGTTGCTTAAATGTTGTACATGTCATGTCGTGACTGCTATGTTGCTCGGAACTGCACCAAGAATTTCACCTGCTGTTGCACTTGTGTATATAGCTGTGTGACAATAAAGTGAATTGAAAATTGAATTGAGGTCTGTGTATGGGTCAATAACTCCCATTTTTCCAGAAATGTATTCAAAATTAAATAAAATAGGTACAATTCATAAATATGATGACTTGAATAAACCTCTTCTATGATGAGCATATTTTTAATTTCTCAGAAGAAAATATTCTAACAAAACTGCTTTGATTATTATTATTTAAAAATGTTTGTCCACCAAATCAATGTCCAACCAACAGGCAATAATTAAATATAAATAAAAAATACAATAAAATAAATTATATTACATTTCGGACCCCTCCAGATTCTAATTATTGTATGACATGGTCAATAAGTCTCAATCAATTGAACTATTGAACTTCAATCAATAACATCAATAAAAAACATATACTGTAAAAATGTGTTAAAAAATATATACAATGGAATATTTTTTGAAAATAATGATTATGATGTGTACTACACCCGTGTTATTTTAGTATGATTACTATTATAGTTTTCTTTTAATATTTTGAAAAACATAACTTTATTAAAGTCATTAAATGTACATTTTTCAAAACATATTACACCAAATAGCATACAAAGATTAGCCTCCATTTGATTTTTACACTTTTTAAACTACATTTTTTAAACTAAATTTTCTTTATTCTTGACACTATTGTGTCATTGACCCGTATACTGTATTTCACAGCTATTGAACTGTTGTGTAGTGTGGCTCCTCCGATCATATTTCAGAGTCTGTAGTTTTCAGTTGTAGTTTTTCTTTTTCAGTGTGCTAAATTGCATTATTAAGTCAACTTTATTTATATAGCGCTTTTAACAATGCAGATTGTTTCAAAGCAGCTTTACAGTGTTAAACAGGAAAATAATGCAGCATAATTTTATTCAGCCGTATAGCCATTCTGGAGAAAATGGTGATGTCATCAGTTCATTTCAATTATCATACAATGGCAGTGTGGGCTTTAGATCAGTAATTAGATCAGTAATTTAGTTTATATGGTTAATTTAGTTTAATAATTAGATTTATTTGGATATTTAGTTGAAAAATTTAGAAAAATGTATTGTCCCCAACTGAGCACGCCAAGCCAGAGGCAACAGTGGCAAGGAAACCAAAACCCATCAGGTGACCTAATGGAGAAAAATAAACCTTGGGAGAAACCAGGCTCAGTCGGGGTGCCAGTTCTCCTCTGGCCAATTAACAAACAGCGTATTATTATTATTATTATTATTATTATTATTATTATTATTATTATTATTATTATTCTGTCAACTTTACAGGTCAAAGGTCATAATAGAATATTCGAATGATCGGAGGCAACATGCTGGAGACGGGTTTATTGCAGATGACATATCGATTTTAGTATTATTAAATTGTAATAATCGAACTATCAGAATCATCACGCTGGATACGGGTTTATTGAGGATGCCGTGTTGATGAGGCAGTTTTAGGGGGAGTCTAATCACGGTCTCTGCAGACACTTCAGGGTCATGCGTTGGTCTTCTCTGGGCGCAGATCCAGCATCTGATCTGGATACGGCCCGGATCCGGCTGACTGCAATAAACCTCGGGATAAAACAGAGAGACTATCATTAACGTAGATGCCATTCTTCTTATGATGTAACGAGTACATCAGGTGTTATAGGAAGTGTTCCCGGTTCCGGCTGACCTAGTTAGGGTTAGGCCTAACAATCATTTCATGATTTCAATGCAGCCTAACAATCATTTCATTGAAAAAGTGTTTTATGTGTATGCCACAGTAAAGAGATGTGTTTTTAGTCTAGATTTAAACTGACAGAGTGTGTCTGCTTCCCGAACAATGCTAGGAAGACTGTTCCAGAGTTTAGGAGCTAAATAGGAAAAGGAACGACCGCCTGCAGTTGATTTGGATATTCTCGGTATTATCAACTGGCCAGAGTTTAGAGAGCGCAGTAGACGTGATGGAGTATAATGTGTTAAGAGCTCGCTCAAGTATTGGGGAGCTAAACCATTTAGTGCTTTGTAAGTAATAAGCAAGATTTTAAAATGTATGCGATGTTCTGTGCAATGTTGACAGAACTGGGCTAATATGGTCATACTTCCTGGTTCTAGTAAGTACTCAAGCTGCTGTGTTTTGGACCAGCTGGAGTTTATTTATTAAGCGAGCAGGGCAACCACCCAGTAGAGTATTACAATAATCTAACCTTGAGGTCATGAACGCATAAACTAACTGTTCAGCATTTTTGCATTGAGAGCATGTGCCGTAATTTAGATATATTTTTAAGATGGTAGAATGCAGTTCCCTTTCGAGGGAACTCTCACTGCGTCGGAACGACACTTTGGGGATACTCCCTAAGCACTAGCGAATCTGAAGTCCGTATAGCCACTAAACCAATCTGATTGGCGTGCGTGATGACGTCATCATGACGGCGTACCCGGAAGTATAAAGCGGGAACCGGCGCACAGAAACGGCAGCTATTGCTCTGAAGCATGCGCTCCAGGCGTGCCGAGGTGTGGTGACGAGACGCAGTGCTCGTTCCCTACTCAGGGAACAAGGGTTACAGTCGTAACCCGAGCAGTTCCCTTTCGAGGGAACTCTCACTGCGTCTGGTTAGACACTTGGGGAACGGGCACAACTAGGACTAGGGAAACCCAAGCGCCTTCGGCGCCCCAGCCAATGAGGGAGACGTCTGTTGAAACGGTTTCCCGGCAACAGGACGCTCCAACACTGACCCTTGGGACCTACCGAGGGTCGTGCCTGCCCTAGTGTGAAGCCGGAGACCGGGCACAACTAGGACTAGGGAAACCCAAGCGCCTTCGGCGCCCCAGCCAATGAGGGAGACGTCTGTTGAAACGGTTTCCCGGCAACAAGACGCTCCAACACTGGCCCTTGGGACCTTACCGAGGGTAGTGCCTGCCCTAGTGTGAAGCCGGAGACCGGGCACAACTAGGACTGGAGCACCCTAGCGCCATGCGCAGTAGGGAGATGCAGGCTATAAAACCTGATAAAAGTGTGCGGGGTAGCCCACCCAGCCACCTCGCAGATATCCTGCATGGGGACCCCAGAAAGGAGGGCCACCGAAGAGGCCATGCCTCGGGTGGAATGAGCCCTCACGGCCATAGGTGAAGGCAAATTGCGCACCTGATAAGCCGCGGTTATCACCTGGACAATCCAGTTACTGATTGTCTGAGTAGATGCAGGCAACCCCTTCTTGGGTGAACCAAAGCACACTAACAGCTGTTGAGATCTCCTCCACTGCGCAGACTTCTCCAGATATTCTCTGAGAGCCCTAACTGGGCAGAGCAAGTGAAGCCTCCCTTCTTCCGCCGTCACGTGAGGCGGAGGATGAAATGCCTGAAGAACCAAAGACCTGGCCACCCTTGATGGAACCTTGGGCACGTAGCCCGGCCTAGGGTGTAAGATGGCTTTTACTCCTCCAGGGGCAAACTCCAGGCAAGTTGGCGTTACTGCCAAGGCCTGGAGGTCCCCTACTCTCTTTAGCGATGTAATCGCCAGGAGAAAAGCCACCTTCAAGGTCAGGTTCTTTGGTTCCGCCGACTCCAATGGCTCAAAGGGGGCCTCAGCCAACCCTTCGAGAACCACTGCCAGATCCCAGGTTGGGACTCTGGAACGAGCCGCAGGCCTCATCCTCCAAGCCCCACGGAGGAACTGCACAACCAACTGGTGCCTACCCAAAGGCCCATCACCCAAAGGAGTGTGGAAAGCCCCAATGGCAGCCACGTACACCTTGAGTGTGGACGGGGTTAGACCCGCAGAGAAACGATCTTGGAGGAACTCCAGCACTGAAGCCACCGGGCAGTTAACTGGGTCCACCTCACGCTCCCTGCACCAAGTGGAAAACACATTCCACTTGAGGCTGTACAGTCTCCTTGTGGACGGAGCCCTGGAACTGAGTAATGTCTCTATCACCTCTGCCGACAGGCCAGCCTCTAGGTACCTGACCCCCTCAGGGGCCAGACCCAAAGGTTCCAAACCTCTGGCCGGGGGAGGAATATCGTCCCCCCCGCCTGAGACAGGAGATCCCTCCTCAGAGGAATCTGCCCTGGAAGACCTGCCAGCAGCGCTATGATATCCGAGACCCAAACTCGCGTCCGCCAACGGGGTGCTACTAGAAGTAGACTGACCCCCTGTCGACGGACCCTCTCCAGGACTCCCGGGAGCAGAGCAATCGGGGGAAATGCGTACAGACACAGCCTCGGCCACGTCTGAACCCTGGCATCCAACCCGAGCGGGGCTGGATGCGTGAGGGAACACCACAGTGGACAGTGGGACGTCCCTCGAGACGCCACCACCCCTGGGTGGAGTCGCTACTCCCGGGCCTCAGCCCCTGCCTCGACAGGATGTCTGCTCCCTGATACCGGACCCCCGGGACATGCATTGCCCTGATGGACAACAGTTTCCCTAGGGTCCACAGGAGAATTTGATGCGCCAGTCTGTATAGAGGGCGTGACCTCAAACTCCCCTGCTCCAAGCCCCAACCAGTGAGGGAGATGTCTGTTGAAGCGGATTCCCGGCAACAAGACACTCCCAACACTGGCCCCTGGGACCGAAACCAAGGTTTCTTCCGTATGACTAGGGAACGAAGGCATCTGCGCGTTACCCTGATCATACGGAAGGGATTCCCTCTGGGGGAAAACCCCTTGGTTTCCAGCCACCACTGTAGAGGTCTCATGCACAGCAGGCCAAAGGGTATCCCGTTGGACGCTGCTGCCCTGAGCCCCAGCACTTCCTGAAAGTGCTCTACAGTGATGCTGTGGCCTAGCCTTATTTCTGAGACCATCGCCAGTATGGTCTCGACTCACGCGGGAGACAATTGTGCCCGCATCGTCGTCGAGTCCCATACGATCCCTAGAACCGTAGTCCTCCGGGACGGCGTCAACACACCTGTTGTGTTGAGTCTCAGCCCCAAGCACTTTATATGGGCCAGGACGACACCTCAATGCCGAACTGCCATCCCGTACGACTGGGCCAATATGAGCCAGTCGTCGAGATAATTCAGCACACGGATGCCCTGGAGTCCCAATGGAGCCAGAGCTGCATCCATGCACCTTGTGAATGTGCGTGGGGAAAGAGCTAGACCGAAGGGAAGCACTCGATATTGGTACGCCTCGCCCCTGAAGGCGAACCTCAAGAACTTCCTGTGACATGGAAGGATGAAGATATGGAAGTATGCATCCCTCAGATCTATCGTGATGAACCAGTCCTCGAACTGGATCTAACTCACGATGATGGAGACCATGAGCATTTTGAAACCGAGCCTCCTCAGAGACCGATTCAAATACCTCAGGTCTACCGGACGCAACTCTCCATCCCTCTCGAGAACTATAAGGTACCGGCTGTAGAACCCGGACTCCCTCTCTGGCGGAGGAACGCACCCTAAGGCTTCCTTCGCCAGCAAGGATATTACCAGTTCCCTTACCCGACCCTGCTCTTCGTCTACAGTACGCAGGACCCATGTAGAAATATTCGGAAGGCATTTTCATGCGCCGAGATACTCTACTCAGGGAACCAGCCTCTCGAGGCTGGCTTCGGGTGTTACACGAGCCTCGTCCCCAACCCCCTGAAGCAGATGACCGGCAGGAAGTGGTTGGGAACGATTCTCTATGTGCGGACGCATTAGCTGCCCAGCCGCAAGTCCCTCCGGAGGCGGCTGGAGCAGCATGCATTCGCGGGAAATCGATGGGGCCCGAAGCGTCATAGACGGCGGGATTACCTCGATTTCCCCGGAGCGCCGCAGAGGAAGCAACCTCGGTTGCTCCCCTGCGGGGGGGACGGGCTCTTGGAAGTCCAGCCGAAGCTAGGACTTCTTCCCAGCAGCCTCCCGCCCTGGAGTACGTTCCTCAGATCGCCTCCAGGAGCGAAAGACCGCTGCTGGGACTGCTGGTGAGAACGCCGCCTCTGTTGCCAGGCTCCTGGAGGAGGGGCTCTAGAGGCGACGCTCTCCTTCTGCACCTGCCGGTGCGAGGAGCTGGTAGACGGCCGAGGCTGCCCCCTAGGGGCCGCTTTCCCAGGCTCTGAGTGGCGAGGGAGGCACTGACGGAAGGCCGCTGATTGCATCTTCGCCATCGTCTCAACCGCGTCACCAAATAGACCAGAAGGCGAAATCGGGGAGTCTAGGAGAAAGGACTTATCCTTCTCCCTCATCCCCGATAGATTCAGCCAGAGATGCCTCTCCACCATCACCATGGAGGCCATGGCCCGGCCGATAGCACGGGCCATCTCCCTGGTGATGCGGAGAGACAAATCTGCAGCCCTCCGTAGGTCCAGCACATCCTCCGAAGAGGGACCGTCGCCCTCATTGAGCTCTTTCAGGAGGTCAGCCTGGTAGGCCTGCAAGACAGATAATGTGTGCAGGGAACTACCAGCCCGCCCAGCCGCCATATAAGCTTCGCCCACCAACGATGAGGTGTCCCGACAGAGTTTGGTGGGCAGCTCCGGGGTTTTAAGGGACGACACAGAATCGGGGAAAAGATAACTCGTGAGAGCCTCTTCCACCCGAGGCATCGTCCCATAGCCAGCCTCGCGCGCCCCCAGAACATTGGAATAATCCAATACTGGAGGAATACGCGAGGAATAGGGCTTCCTCCACGACCTACACACCTCGATGTGCAGGTCCGGGAAGAAAGGTAAACCCCGGCGAGGTGTTTGGACCCGGCGAGAAAGAAACCGGTCGTCCAGCCTACTAGGTGGCTGAATCTCCGGCACTTCCTGTGGCCAATTGATCTTCAATTTGGCCACCGCACGAGTCAAAACCTCAATTAGCTCCTCTTGGGCAAGTGGATGAAGCGATGAAACACTTCCTGCTTCTCCACCCGCCCTGATGCAACACTCATCCGGCTCCTCGGAACCGGAGAGAATAAGCATCAGATCCTCAACCCCGGGGGAAGAAGCCGCAGCGCGGGCTTCCACACGGGGAGGAAGATCTTTAGAACTGCCAGACAAGGATTGGGAAAGTGCCGCAGCAGTCCCAGATCCCGCTGACCAGTCCCTATGTGAAACCCATGGTCTGTGACACCGAGACGCCTCAGCGATCGCGGGTCCAGAACCCTGGGGCTCACAAAGCTGGCCGGCCTCATCGAACACGGCCAGCCGAGAGCGGAGCAGTCTGAGTGTGAACAGCTCACAATGCTGACAGGCAGCTCCCTCGAGAGCTGCCCGAGCATGTTCAACACCCAGACACTGCACACAAAGCAGGTGTGCATCTGAGCCCGAAATGAAGCGGGGACACGGATGCACACACTGCTTAAACTCTCTCACATTCTTTTTCATCATTCACACACTTTTGCAACTGTGACAAACAACAGTAAATAGACAGACAATTTCAACAGAGAGCACTATGCTGAAGAGCAATAACTGCCGTTTCTGTGCGCCGGCTCCCGCTTTATACTTCCGGGTACGCCGTCACGATGACGTCATCACGCACGCCAATCAGATTGGTTTAGTGGCTATACGGACTTCAGATTCGCTAGTGCTTAGGGAGTATCCCCAAAGTGTCGTTCCGACGCAGTGCTCGTTCCCTTCTCAGGGAACAAGGGTTACAGACGTATCCCGAGCCGTTTTACAGATGCTAGAAACGTGGCTTTCAAACGAAAGATTGGTATCAAAGAGCACACCCAGGTTCCTCACTGACAACGAGGACTTGACAGAGCAGCCATCAAGTGTTAGACAGTATTCTAGGTTACTACTTGTGGAGTTTTTTTGTCCAATAATTAAAAATTATTTTTTTTCTGAATTGAGTTGCAGGAAATTACCGGTCATCCAGTGTTTTATATCAGATATGCATTCCGTTAATCTTGTGCTTTGGTAAATTTCTACAGGGCGTGAAGAAATATAGAGCTGAATATCGTCAGCATAACAATGAAAACTAACGCCATGCTTCCTAATGATATCTCCCAGTGGTAGCATGTACAGGGTGAAGAGCAGCGGTCCTAGCACTGAGCCTTGCAGTACTCCATACTGAACATGTGATCGGTGTGACACAGTGTTAATTTCGTTAACGAAGACGATGACGAAAAATATTCGTTAACGGCCACTTTTTCTGTGACTAAAACGAGACGTTGACAAGCTAAACTAATATCTGATGATAAAAACTATGACGAAACGTATGCCGTTTATTTGTTGACGAGACGAGACGAGACTAGAAAGTTATTTGAGGAATATCGGACATTAAAAATACATGATCTCTCCCTATGCCGTCAAAAATGCGTGTCCGTCAAAGAAGGCGTCTCCAACAGTATCCAGCCAGCTGCAGGCACGCAGCAGCAGCTGACGTCACATGTACTGGTAGTCTAGGCTACCAAATTTGAACTAGAGTAGCAAGCTCGCTGCAACTATGGCGTCAGCGGCACCTGCATTTTTAGGAAGGAAAAGAAGAGATGATATCTGGAAGCATTTCACTTATATGTTATCTGAAGGGAAAACAGTGTGTAATGTCACAGAATCTCACGACGACGGAGAGAAGCCCTGTGGCTATAAACTGTGCGGAAAAAACACGACGAATCTTAAAAGACATCTGAAGTCACATCACCCCAGTGTTTATGCGGCCACCATCACGGTAAGTAAGCTGACTAAAGTATTTTTCCCAAAGGGAAAAACAAAGTTTGTTTTGATTCTTAAACTATAATACAATTTTATCTATCCTTCATATATGATCCTATACCTTAGAAATTAGCGGACGACACAGCATACAGGCTATCCAACAGTGGCGGCTACTGGTCTGTCAGAGAGGGGAAGCTCATTGATGAACTCATGAATGAATGAAGGAATGAACGATCAAAAAAAAAATATTAAACTCTGTAAAACTGAAACAAGGAATGTGGTGTATAATTGTGTGAAATGTATGATGAAAATCAAGCAATTTCGCCAAGCAAATATCAAAGAAATAGGTTGCAGCAGTTTTTATTTCGACTGAACTTGAGAAATCCGCGATGGGACTGAGCGCGAATAGCTTCAGTGATTCCTTATAGTACAGAATCGCTGTCAGTCAAAGGGAGATGCAGTCTTTCGACAGACCCTCCAATCATCACGCAGAAGCTCGGAGTCCGGGCCAGCCCACTCCCCATTCACCCCCAGAGACGCTGAGCGTCCGTGGGCGGGACATAATCGCAGCGTTTATCCAATGACCGTCTAGTTTCGAAGCGCTGAAAAAAAAACGTTCAAAGCAGCCCCATTGAAGTCAATGGACGCTTGGCTTCAATAGGGAAATGCACTGTGACGCTGCGGGAATGTATGAGAAGGAAATCGAGTCAGCCGACCTGCTATATGTAACTGATTCTGAACGAACTCGTCTTTGAGATGAACGTTTTCTAACGCATTTTTAGTCAATAAAATGTTAATACAATAGTACATATTTGACCATTAATTTTGTGACATTATAAGGGAAGCCAAGCTTCCCTTGCAGTCTTAAAAAACCGCCACTGCTTCCAACTAAGGAAAAGGGATATGTAGCATTGCACAAGTGCTACTACGAGCTACGTGCTACTAAGAGTGTGATGTCAATACAGCCTAGATTACCTAGATTAAAAACTGAATTGGTCTAAATAGAGACATTATAATGAACATTTTTGTCTAAAGACTATATATTAAATTGAAAGTAAAATTAATGCTGGTAACGGCAGTTTGACTAAAATTAATGACTAAAACTTAACAAAAATACAATGACTTTTCGTCGACTAAAACTAGACTAAAACTATGAAAGAAAAAATGACTAAAATGTGACTAAGACTTATAAGCATTTTCGTCTGAAGACGAAGACTAAGACTAAATCAAAAATGGCTGCCAAAATTAACACTGGTGTGACATCTCTTCATTTACTGCTACAAACTGATAACGGTCGCATAGGTATGATTTAAACCATGACAACGCAATTCCACTAATACCTACATAATTTTCGAGTCTATTCAAAAGAATGTTGTGGTCGATAGTATCAAATGCAGCCACGATCGGATGATAAGAGTAAATCATTGTTAACTCTGATGAGAGCAGTCTCAGTACTATGATACGGCCTAAATCCTCACAGATACCATTTCTTTCTAAAAAGGAACATAATTGTGAAGACACTGCCTTTTCAAGTATTTTTGACAGAAAGGGTAGATTTGAGATTGGTTTATAATTGACTAATTCTGTACGATCAAGTTGCGTTTTTTTTTTTTAATAAGTGGTTTAATAATATTCAACTTAAAAGTTTTCGGTACATATCCTAATGACAAAGATGAATTAATGATATTAAGAAGAGGATCTATGACCTCTGGTAGCATCTTTTTTAACAGCCTAGTCGGTACAGGGTCAAGCATACATGTTTTTGATGATTTAACGAGTTTAGTCAATTCTTCTTCTCCTATAGCAGTGAATGAGTGTAATTTTTCCTCAGTGACACTACAATGCTCTGTCTGATGTGATACTGTAGTAGACAGCTGCATGGTTAAAATTTTCATCCTAATATTATCAATCTTACATGTGAAGAAGTTCATAAAGTCATTACAGCTGTGCTGTTTACAAGCATCTGAAGTTGAAGCTTTATTTTTGGTTAATTTAGCCACTGTATCGAATAAATACCTTGGGTTGTGTTTGTTTTCTTCCAAGAGAATTGAGAAATAAGCAGATCTAGCAGTTTTTACGGCCTTTCTGTATGCAATCATGTGCTCTTTCCACGAATTACGAAAGACCTCTAGTTTTGTTTTCTTCCAGCTGCGCTCCATTTTTATGGCTGCTGTTTTAAGGGCCCGGGTGTGCTCTTTATACCACGGCGTTGGACTATTTTCTTTAATCTTCTTTAAACGCAGAGGAGCAACTGTGTCTAAAGTACTGGAAAAGAGAGAGTCAATAGTTTCTGTTGCAACATCGAGTTCTTCTATGCTATCTGGGATGCTGAGGAGATGATACTGATGAGGAAGATTATTTAAAAAGCAATATTTAGTAGCAGCAGCGATTGTCCTGCCATTTTTGAAGCAAGGGGGCAGCTTTGCAACCTTAGCTAAATGAAGTATACATGATACTAGGTAATGATCTGAGATGTCATCGCTCTGCTGCTGAATTTCAACGGCATCAACATTTATTCCATGTGACAATATTAGGTCTAAAGTATGATTATGGCGATGAGTGGGTCCTGACACGTGTTGCCTAACTCCAATAGAGTTTTGTATGTCTTTAAATGCTAATCCCAATGCGTCTACTTTGGCAGTACAGGCATATGTCAAACAAAAAAATAAAGGAAGTTTCATTATTGTAATCAATCTTTAGTACAAACACAGATGATATAAAAAGGACGGTTGTTGATCTGTCATCATAAATCTGTGTATCTGTCATATCTCAAGCATCTCTAAAAATAAATAGAATATGATTAAGTCTAAACAGATGCTATCTGATCATGGCACATGTGTCTTTTTTGCTGTAAAAACTTTTATGAATTAAATACATGAATAACAATGTTTTAAGATTAACATTAGTGAACAGACATGCCTATGCTCCATTCATTCATGAGCCTTCAGTTTGATCTGGACACAGATTTGTGATGAAAATGATACCAAATGTGAACGAGAAAAAGGAAGAGATGCACAAGATCATATGTGGCATGCAGCCATTTTCCATGAACTTTCAACCAGGGTGAAAGTAAAAGGAGTGGGTAGATGGGGTGTAATGATGGGTGAGGAGAGAAGATTAGGCAAATGGATTTCTGTGTCCTTGCTTTTTTCTTCAGATTAGTAAGTTTCTTGTTTTATTGCATGGTGTCTGTTTTTTGTGAGAGCTCTTGTGTTCAGTCTCATTGGGAATTTTGGTCTTACAGTATCAAATATAATAACACAATGGGCCTTTGAAGAATGTTATTATTTGTCTGGTATATCCCTCAATCTTCAGTGTATTGCATGTGAGCTACATATTGTCACTATCATATGGGCCATTAAGTGTATCAAAATGTGATACAATGTATCAAATATGATACAAAATATAAAACACACGGCAAACTTTTTTCTCTTGATTTTCTTTTATATTTTGTCTAAAGACAAAGAGACGTTTTCACATTCATTTTTGTAAAAATTGTATACTAACAACCCGAGGTGTGTGACAGTGTAAGTGTATTTTTTCTGCACAACAATAATTGAATCTTTGATGACTAAATATATGCAATTCACCTTTATTCCACAAGGTCGAAATGTCCGATACACAATGATGAAGTGACGTTTCACTCATAGTTACTGCAGGCAGAAAACAAAAGAATAGGAAAAATCATCAGCAAAACTTGAAATGGCTCAGTGATTTACTGCAGAGCAAGTAGTGAACGCAATCAAATATTACTGTAAGTGTCACTGTCACTTGATGGTGGATCTGGTGAAGAAGCTGTCAGCGATTAAAATATTGATTTTGAAGATGTTTAAAATGATACTTCGGGGAATATGGTTGAGCTCGCGAATATGAATGAGGAATATACTGGGAAATGAGCTCTGACGATCATGACAGTATAAAACATCTGCTCAAACTGAACCCTTCCAAGCTCCAAAAGGTAACAAAAAAATGCTTTATTTTATTCTTTTGTAATTGTTACTCTAATATCAGGAAAGTTATATACTATCATGACAGGTAGAGATCCAGCCGTGTTAGAAATAGATCCGGGTCACTAAAGACCCAAATATTTAATAATGATTGGCAAAACGTTCCTGCATTTAACGGTTAAAAATATATATTTTTAATACCCCCAAAAATATCAAAATTAACTTAATTCAGAAATCAGAAACATGTTCACCATAAGAGCGGTGTATTCAAGTCTTTGTATGTGTGAATTTTTGAATAAATGAATAGATCCACATAAAAAATGGAGCATGTCATTGACTTTTCTATTCTATTCTATTCTATTCTATTCTATTCTATTTTTCCAATCTATGTTTACATGCACATACAAACATCAAAGTGGACAACAGAGGGTTTTAATCCCTACCCTTCACGTTACATTTCCCCAGTGCCGCCACACAACCAAGCGTGCTAAACTTGAAATTGCATCCTGACTCGGTGAGGTCAGAGGTTGCCACCTCACTGATTTTCTTTGCATTTCAGGAGCGAGATGAAGGAGAAGTGTAGCACAGTCGTCAGGATTCTCACTGGCCTGTTTCTCTCCCATTAACCCAAGAGACCCTGGACAACAACTCTTTAACCTCCTGGTATTTTCACTTCTTCTGACATCGAACTTCTCCAGCGACAGTGCATCATCTATGATGTGATGATACATGACCGCCCACCTCTGCGTTAACACCTCACGATCATTGCTGCATATAAATGCACACATTTAGTAAACGTCTCCCCTACAATTAAAAGAGACGAGAGGTGGATATATGCAACATGTTGAATACTGTACCTGTCAAGACTCTGAAATTATTACAATCACCCCCTGAAGCAAACCGGAAAGCCTGTCAGATGGAGCTGTCTCCCTCTCTGCATATATAGCCACAGCTAATGAGCAAATGAGCCGTACAGACAAAAACCTGTTCTGTGCAGATAGGTGAGGAGACCATAATAATGGACAACCTGAAATGCACTCCAAACTTTAGTTGAACAAAATTTGATGTGCCCTCAAACTGTTTTGTAGCTTGTGTTGATTTCAGCCACACTGCTATATGCAAGCAATAAATCTCTGTCATCTGAAATGGTGTCGTTTGTTTTTGCTTCCTGCTTAGGGTCATGACTTGCCCTGCTTGAAGTTTAAAGTAATGAATTGAGAAGCAAAAAAAAAAGAAAAAAGAATGTGTTAAAAGGTAGGGGAGACAGGTGAATATGGTAACACATCTTGTTTTAACTATAAAGCTGTTTTTTTTCCACTTTGGAGTCTTAGATTGTTATATTTCTGTGCTGCAAATTAGTTTAGAAATCAACTACTTACTCCTAAATGGTGTAAATTAATGCCAAGTACAAAGAGTGCTGTAGGGCACAACACTAATATGCTTTTAATTCTGCAAAATAATTTAAACAGTAAATCAAATGTACTGTTCAGAATAATTATTATGACATCAATTTAACATATGGTAAACATTTTAAGACAAAATAAATTGGTAACAAATACAGAACAAACACATTAAAAGGGACATATATAGTAATATAGATCTCTGGTGTCCGTGTCTGTGAAGTTTCAGCTCAAAATACCCCCCAGATCATTTAAATAAAATTTGCCCCTATTTGGGTGTGAGCAAAAATGTTCTGTTTTTGTGTGTGTCCCTTTAAATGCAAATGAGCTGCTGCTCCCCGCCCCCTTCCAGAAGAGGGTGGATCCTGAGCTTCACTCTGTCAACAAAAAAAAACAAATCTCACTCAGCAAAAATTACAGAAATAACCAGTTGTGGAGTGCAGCCTTATGTTTGAACCGGAGTCGGACACAGATGGAGAGACTCAGGAAGAGGTTGCAACTTTTAGACTGCACCTGGACGTTTCTGAATGGTTAGTGGTAGGGGTGTAAGAAAAATATCAATACACGTGAATATCGCAAAATTATGTTTGGCGATACTGTATCGACTCTCAAAAACACTATATCAATATTTATATATTTATTTATTTACATCCAAGATTCGTGGCTTTGTGTTCAGTTCAGTGTTCAGAATTATTCCTCTCCCGCAGTATACAGAGCTGAAGTGTGGACTCATTTTGGCTTCAGCTATAAAGAAGCCACTAAGGAAAACGACAAGAGTCATTTTGTTTTCAAAATAGGCCAAGTTAAAATCCAATACTCTGGAAACACATTGAATCTGAGGGCTCGCTTAACACCCCAACGTAATCCGCGCTGCTGAGAAGCGTTTCGATAGAATATGTACTGCACGTTTTCCTCTCAGTAACAAAATAAACACACAACAAAATTGACAGCGGTGACAGCAGAACAAAAGCATCTGATCATAGCAATGTGGATATGGATGCATCAGCTCTGCAGTTCAGTACTTTAAACAGCACTTTATACAATAGACTGCTTTAAAGCAAACAGCTTTACAGTATTAACTATAAAACAAACAGTCATTCAGTCATGGAATGGACTATACATTTTCTGTTGTTAAATAGTTTAGAAATTAAAAACCTCTATACTGTGAACCTTTAAAATATATACACAAAGAATCCTGCACTTTACTATTTCCCTTTACTTAGATTGCACAAAATAGTGATTAGTGATATAAATTATTCTGTATCAATTAAATAAAATAGTTACTTGTCAGGTTGTATGCATATGGCTGTGTTCTTTATTCTTTTAAATTAGATATTTCTAAAATAATTAAAAAAAAAACACAAAAAAGAAATATCGCAATATATTGCCTTTCTTACAGTATCGCAATATATAACAATATATCATATCGTAACCCCTGTATCGTGATACATATCGTATCGCTAGATACACAGCCCTATAGTTTATGGATACATTTTTGTAACATTCAATTCATCAAGCATGTACCATGTATCATGTTAACCTATAAATTGTTGTATAGGGGTTCATTTGAACTTAGAAAGTCTTCCACCTGTCTATACAATGCATAATCAATGTGTGTTTATGAATTACGCAGACGATGAGTGTTTTCGGGATAAACCTAAAGACAAAGCTCTAGTCTCTGTGAATACAGTCAGAGACTATGGTAACTTTAGCCATATTAGCCTAGCCGTGCAGCATTCTAGAAAGCTCATTCAGAAAGGAAATTTGCAAACAAGTGACATCCTTACTTGTTCTGGATAATAAGTTAGAGCACAAAGCGTTGGTATTGACCCATTCTTGAGAAACAACTTTTTCACAAATCCAGCGTTCTACTGACCCTCGTTGGTGAAAACTGCTTTATCTTTGGTGTTATTTAGTAATGTGCGCCTATAGGCAGGTGTACAACACGCGTACATTCTGCTTATTACACACAGGGATGTGCAGCAGAACACAAACATTTTGAAATATTAAAAATAAAATGATTCCTCTCTGAAGAAGCGTTCAGTCTTTCCGCACACAAATTCCGCCATGTAAATAGCGAATCCACCATGGTGCAAGCTCAATTGGCTTTTAAAGGGAATGGGAGCTGAGACTCTGATTGGTTTATTGCACATTAGGCCCAAAACACACCCATGACTCGTTAAGAGAGTAGGTAAAATCCTTTTGGACCATGCGTCTGGTGCGCCAACCGTTTTTTCCATCATTAAACAAACAAAAGTGGATTCAGATATGACCTGAAGTGCATCTGCGCCATGAACTTCAGACCATGCGCTCAGATAAAATAATTAAAATAGGGCCCATTATATGAATCTGCACAGATTTGCATTTTTGTTATTTACATTTTTGTTATAATGGTATCTTTTTCAAAAAATTGCACTTAACCCTGTTTTCATAAGTTTGTATTTTCAGCATGGATAAGAGCAGGTAGAGCAGCAATAACCCCCTTAGGGTAAACAGAACATAACCAACATTATGTATTGCAGATATTGTTAATGTCGTAATGTAATGTAATATTAAATGTGCAAAATAATTTGGGAATTTAGTCTGATTCAGGGGAAATCAGAATACCAAATCCTGACAGGACGAGAGGAGGAGCTGGGGATGGAGGAGGGTAAATGTGTACTGGAGAACGCGATAGCTGCTGATAGTACTGAGCAGCTATATATATGCATGCAGTGATAGACGTCGTATTCCTATATACGTGATCAGCTGACAGTCAGCTGATGCGAGCTTGACTAACGGGACCTGCCAGAACTGACGCTACGCTTAATTTAATTTGTAATGGTTAAAATAATCTACAACTCTCACCAGACTCACAGAATAGTAAGCCATTTAATAATATTGTTGCATAAACACACATTTTTAAGATCCCAAAATATCATGTGCAATTAGCATGACATGAACCATATCTAAACATTTTGAGATACTAAACATTGTGGCGCATAAAATTTATAGGACAACAGAGGCACTAACGGATCAAATAAAGAGTGAAAAGGTTGGGCATCCATGCATAGATATTGGGAAATTATTCTCTTTTATTTGAAGTACTGTTGAGAGATAGGCCCGTGTTGAGGACAGCCTGATGTCTTTCATTAAAATGCTAAACAGGTGCAAAGGTGGAGTAGGAAGACAACGTGTTTGATCAATGCACCCTTGCTATTTCATCTCTACCAGAATGGGACTTTATAAAGAACAAGATCTGGCCAAATCTACAGAATGTGATATGTTGCACAGAACCATAAAAAGTGACATTTGGAGGCAAATTTACAGCAAAGCCACTATTTCAGCATACTTTTTTATTAATGTTGGTTTCATGCGGTTTTGAAAACCTTTTATAGGCTACTGTTTTCAACAAGAGTCTGAAAATGTAATGTGGTGTGACCATCAAGAAAAAGTAATAACATATTTTCCATACACATTTGAATTATTTTCAAAATAAATTATTTTTCAAGGAAAAAACTTTAACAAATATAACTGTTTTTGGGAAATTGTACCACATGACATTTTACAATTTGAATTAACCTTGACAAAATTATTGGATTTTCAAAACGTTTTACTGACCTGAGAGTGCATGGGTCACATTTTTTATGTAATTTTATGATTTGTTTTCTGAATGTTGGCCACACCACATGACAGCGGATTTAATGGACAAAGGTTTTTCAAACATTAACAAGCAGTGAAGCACTTAAAATATATTTTTTTAAAGATTACGGCAAACTTTTCTGCATCCTCCACAACATAACACCGGCCCGCAAGATGGGTAAACACGGTATGCAAGTTGCGTTCAGTACAGATTTTTTGCGCTGTTACATGATTTGCATAATTCCTTTAGTGAATCAGTTACAACACAGACAGTGTATGCAAATTAGCAGTGCTATCAGCAGCCGCAATTCATTTATTTTATTTATACATATATTTTCACAGAAGAGTTTGAAATGGAACAGCAAGCCCATTAAATCAACAGAATGTTTTGTTTTTATTTTTGTAAGGGAGAAGTAAAGTGCTGCTGTGGGATTCGATTAACATTATTTGCATAACTTATTCACAGATAGCCTTCAGAATGTGTCTCTGCAGACATTTACAAGGCAGTGAAAGAGATTCAGATGCCCCCCAAAAAAGCTGAAAGTGGGATCGCATTTTGGTGCCAAACGCTCTTGATTTATCGTTTGAAAAGACAAACTTACACTTTGTGCTTCAGAACCAACCACCAAGTGTGCTCGGCAATCAAAAGCGTCTTACACGTTCACACAAACATTGCACATATCCCTACCAATATTTCATGATAACGTGACGCAATGCTAAAACACGTCAGAGAAAGTACGTTTTAAAACCATTGCTATAAATAGCATATCTCCAAGGAATAACCGGCGTGTTGGAAAAGGAATATTTTTATCAAAGGATTTGGGACATATTGAGGTCAGTCTGATGTGGCAGAGTCCATAGATAGAGACGGCGGGAATTAAACAGTGCTCGGTTTCTCTTTAATACTGTGTCCTTTGCATATAGTCATCTGTAAACAAACCGCTCAAACAACATTTTCTGCAGTGCTTTTTACTTTGGCGAGTGAATCAGAGAGCTGTTATCTGTTTCGATGTAGCAATGCCCCCTAACTGAGCAGGGCCAGCCTAATGCATTCCCTTTGAACACCCTGGGCTAGATGGAAGTGTCAATCAGACGGTACGTTGACTGCATCCAACCTCCCTCACTCCCCTCTTGCTTTTTACATGTTTTCTCGCCTGTTCATCCGACGCTAGGCTTGACAAAGGTGGTCAAATAGGGGTGACTGCAGCGACGCAGCACTGGAAACACAGCCTGTCCCACGAGAGACTGTAAAACCGCTACCAACCCAAACATACCCCTGCACTGTTTTACTGCTGTCTATCCAATTATTTGATAAAAATCAGGTGGTTATTTCTACTTTATGTGCAGCTCACACACTGTCCTTTTGGATGCTGGAAACAAAGTAGGCCTATCCAATTATTTAAAGTGATTTCCTGCTAATTGTATCTACATTAGAAGCATTTTACCTAACCAGAATGCATAGAAGTTAGGGGATGTGAATATATCAAATAAAATAAATGATTTTGATTAATATTAATGGCATACAGTTCACCCACATATTAAATGCACATTTTGCATGTAACTATATTGACCTCCCCTTTTGCTGCAAATAATGGGTAAAACAGCTCTATTAATTCCAATGTCATAAAACACACAAAATATATTTATTTAAATTGTTCAAAATACAGTTTCATGACCTGTTATGAATATTTATACCATAGTGTAGACTTATATACATGAAGTAATTACAGCAATACTTCATAAAGACAATTGAGAAAGACTACCAAATTATTTTATTGCTCAGCCGCTGTGTAACAATGCAGTGTTTCCCCTAGGATTTTTTCCAGGGAGGGATTGGGGGTGGTAGAACTCCCGAAACGACTAGTGTCGCGGAGCGGGCATGTTATTGTCATAGCGTGGTGTTGTCATAGATGCAGCACGCAGTAGGCGGTTGTTTGTTTTGGTGCATTTCTAAATTGAGCTAAAATGACAAGAGTGCACATAAATTTGGTAAATAACATTTATTTGCACATCACACTAACAGAGGTTGGCATTGCTTGAGTTATTTCTCCGGATTTTGTTGCTTTTAAGATAAAAAACGTCACGCCACTCGGCTGTCTTCCAGTGCCCTGCGTAAGTGTGAGTGCCCTGTCGTAAGACTAGTATGGACGAAGGACTCCCACTTATCACAGGAATACCAAGGTACACTGGGAAGCATATTCTAGTGGAGATATGCCAGGATGCCTACCCGTAGGGAGGACTTAGAGAGTACACATATGACCCACTAAGGGCTGCATATGGGAAAACTCCGCCGGAGGGTGGATTTTTAACCCCAGGGGTGGCAGGGACTTGCCAAGGGAAAGACACCTACTCACTGAGGAGGCTAACGGTGGAAATACGTGTGGAAATATGTGTGGGGGTCGCTGGAGGGGAATCATGCACACGGGGCACCTGGCCAGACATGAGGGTCTGGGCGCGAGAGGGCAGACTTACTGGTGTCGGCATCGACAGTGCTGGAGGAACTCGGGGCTTTCGGGAAGCTCACCTGAGGAGAATATTCGTACATATCCAGTCCGTGGAGTGGAATGGCGAGCAAGTGAAGACACCTGAGCCTAGCCAATTACCGGCCTCTAGTAGAGGCGAGTACATAGTTGGACACAGGCTCCACTCGGAGATTATAGAATCTGGTGAATGTGTTAGGTGTCGCCCAGCCTGCAGCTCTGCAGATGTCTGTTAGCGAGGCGCCATGCGCTAAAGCCCAAGAGGAAGCCACACTCGGAGAGGAGTGGGCCCTCACCCCAAGGGGACATGGTCGACCTTGCTGCTGGTAAGCCAAAACAATGGTGTCCACTATCCAGTGAGACAGCCTTTGCTTTGAGAGAGCGCTTCCCTTCCGCTCTCCACATAGCAGACAAAGAACTGGTCTGAGGTCCTGAAACACTGCGTCCTGTCTACGTAAGAGTGGAGAGCGCGTACTGGACAGAGCAATGCCAAGGCTGGGTCTGCCCCCTCCATGGGCAGCGCTTGCAGGTTCACCACCTGGTCTCGGAACGGAGTGGTGGGAACCTTGGGCACATATCCGGGCCAGGGTCTCAGGATCACGTGAGAGTTAGCCGGCCCGAACTCCAGGCACGCTTTGTCAACCGAAAATGCCTGCATGTCCCCTACCCTCTTGATGGAGGCCAATGCAGTCAGGATCGCTGTCTTCATTGACAGGAACTTAAGATTGACTGACCGCAAAGGCTCAAAGGGAGGCCTCTGCAGAGCATCCAAGACTACTGAGAGGTCCCAAGAGGGTACGAGGGGAGAGCGAGGAGGATTTAGTCTCCTGGCTCCCCTCAGGAACCTGATGACCAGGTCGTGCTGACTTACCCTTTTGTTCTCCAAGAGGTCGTGGTGGGCAGATATTGCGGCCACATATACTTTAAGAGTGGAGGGAGACAGCCTTCGCTCCAACCCTTCTTGGAGGAACGAGAGCACAGACCCGATCAGGCATTTCCAGGGGTCTTCTTGGTGAGAAGAACACCAGATGACGAAGAGGTTCCACTTCAATGCATAGGCATGCTGAGTGGACTCTGCCCTAGCGGAAGTGATGGTAGCCACCACCGGAGGTGGTAAGGTACTCAAATCTACCGCATCCCGTCCAGGAGCCACACGTGGAGGTTCCAAAGATCGGGACACGGGTGCCAAAGGGTACCCCGTCTCTGAGTGAGGAGGTCCTGTCTCAGAGGAATAGGCCAGAGAGGGGCTGTTGCAAGGAGTAAGAGTTCGGGGAACCAGGCCTGGCCGTGCCCATACGGGGTGATCAGAAGAACCTGCTCCTTGTCCTCCCTGATCTTGCACAAAAGCTGTGCAAGAAGGCTCACTGGGGGGAACGCATATTTGCGCAGGCCCCACGGCCAGCTGTGCGCCAGTGCATCCGTGCCGAGCTTGCCCTCGGTCAGGGAATAAAACAGGCTGCAATGGGAAGAGTAGTGGGAGGCAAACAGATCTGTGCGTCGCCGAACTGTTCCCAAATCAGCTGGACGTCTAGGGATGGAGTCTCCATTCTCCCGGAAGTGGCTGAGACCGTGAGAGCTCGGCGGCTGTGCGGTTCAGAACTCCTGGAATATTGACAGCACGAAGGGACCTCAGATGCTTCTGACTCCATAGAACGAGATGGCGGGCGAGTTGAGACATACGGTGGGAGCGTAGACCGCCCTGGTGGTTGATGTACACTACAACGGCCATGTTGTCTGTCTGGACTAGTACATGTTGACCCTTCAGCAACGCTCGGAAATGGTGCAGGGCGAACCGTACTGCCAGCAACTCGAGGCAATTGACATGCAGAAGGCGCTGGGGTTCTGTCCAGGAGCCCACTGCTGCTTGTCCATTGCACATGGCACCCCAGCCCGTGGCAGAGGCATCTGTCGAAACGACAACATGCTTGGAAACTCGTTCTAAAGGCACACTGGCCCGTAGAAAACTGAGGTTCGACCACGGGGTGAGAGTCTGCAGGCAATCCCGAGTCACTTGAATCCGAAGCGTGCCAGACTGCCATGCCCATCTCGGGACTCGGTCGCAAAGCCAGTGCTGAAGTGGTCTCATATGAAGCAATCCGAGCGGCTTTACAGCGGCTGCAGATGCCATATGCCCCAGGAGCCTCTGAAATAACTTCAGTGGAACCGCACTCTTGCTCTCGATTTGACGGAGGCAAGTCAGCAGAGACTGCACACGCTCATTCGTAAGCTGCGCGAACATGGCGACCAAGTCGATATCCATACCGAGAAAAGAGATCCTCTGCGCTGGGCAGAGTTGGAGTGTTGGAGCACTAGATCTCTCTGTTTGCACACCTGCGCTCGAGAGTGGCCCAGAATGAGCCAGCCGTCAAGGTAGTTCAGGATGCGAACCCCGTGCTGCCTGAGTGGCGCAAGGGCTACCTCGACCATCTTCGTGAAGACGCGAGGGGACAGAGATAGCCCGAATGGGAGGACCGCGTACTGATATGCCCGCCCCTCGAAAGCAAACCGTAGGAATGGTCTGTGTCGAGGAAGGATGGAGACATGGAAGTAGGCGTCCTTCAAGTCGATCGCTGCAAACCAATCGGCCGGACGAATGCATTAGAAAAGGCGTTTCGCTGTCAACATCCTTAACGGAAGCCTGTGAAGGGATCGGTTCAGGACGCGCAGGTCCAGGATTGGTCGTAACCCACCGGTTTTCTTGGGTACAATGAAGTAGGGGCTGTAGAAGCCGGACTTTATTTCGGCTGGAGGGACAGGCTCGATCGCACCCTTCGCCAGCAGGGTGGCAACCTCTGCACGCATTACGGGGGCGTTGGCGGACTCCCCTGAAGTGGGGAGGAGCCTGAGCAAACTGAATCGCGTAGCCGAGCCTGATGGTCCTCGCGACCCAGCAGGACAGTCTCGGAAGCTGAAGCCAGGCTCCCAGGAACTGCACCAGCGGGGTCATTCGGACCACAGACGTACCCAGGGTGGGGCAGCGAGGCAGCATTACCGGCCTGGACATGGGAGGCGTAGCGTCCCGGTGTGGGGGCATGGTTAACGGCTGCATCCTGACAGAGGAGACCAGGGAAGGACGTGCGTTCCACTGGGGTCTGCTCTGAGAGGAGGCTGGCGACAGAGAGGGATGCGAGTGGCGTGACCCGGGGGTGGCGCACACTGTCATCACCAGTCTCTGGTTGCTCAGGGATGGGAGTGTCAGTTCTTTCTTTAACCACATTGGGGTGCTGCTGACCTCGGGGCCAGCAGCTGAACAAAAGATTCTCCCCCGGCCCTCCACCGGGGGAAGGAGTGGCCCTGCCGCCATCTCCTGGAAAGAACTGCCCATCCCTGAGCTGTCTGCGTCAGGAGCGCCGCTTGGCCTGGCGTTTTTTCGCGGGCTGCGGGGCTGGAGTGGACTGGGGCGCCTTCCTGCGGTTTCCTCTGCGCGGGAACCACGGGAGGGCTCCCTCGGCGGCGAACAGGCTGAGGCAACTGCGCGGGCAGCTGGGTGGAGGCAGCAGCTGACCGCCAGGGCAGTATGTGTTTGATAGCCTCAGTCTGCTTCTGGGCGGCTGAGAACTGCCGAAGCTCTCAACCGCGCCGCCGAATAGCCCATCCTGTGATATGGGAGCGTCGAGGAACCGGATCTGCTCGACGTCACGCATATCGGCCAGGGTGAGCCATAGGTGTCTCTCCTGGACCACGGCTGTGGACATCACCTGGCCCAGGGAGCATGCGGTCACCTTCGTCGCCCGGAGAGCGAGGTCGGTGGCAGCACGCAACTCATCTCTGAGTCCTGGGTCAGCTCCACCCTCGTGCAGGTCACATAGCAACTTGGCCTGGTAGGCCTGAAGAGTTGCCATGGCGTGCAAAGAAGCGGCGGCCTGCCCCGCAGCTCTGTAGGACCTCGCCACCAGAGATGACGAGAACCTACAGGCTTTGGAGGGGTGCTTTGGGTCACCGCGCCAGGTCGAAGCACTCTGCATCGCAACAGAACGTTTGACTGGGGGGACCCCAGTGTACCCTTTGACCGCGGCTCCATCGAGGGCGGAGAAGGCGGAGGAGGTCGCCGAATGGGACCGCACGACCTCCTCATGCACTTCTGGGAAGAAAGGAATTAGAGGGGTGGCCGGACGGGTGTCCGGACGCGCCGCCCCCAAAAACCAATCGTCCAACCGCGAGCGCTCAGGTCAGGGCGGAGGGTTCCACTCCAACCCAAGCATCGCGGCTGCCCGGGAGAGCATGGCTGTCAACTCTGGGTCCGACTCGGGCAATGCTGGCACACCCAAAGGCGGCAGCACAGCCAAATCCTCATCCTCAGATGACTCCAGCCCACCTTGTGATGCGGCGATCGATATTTCCTCGTCCTCCGCGGCGCCAAACGAGACAGTCAGGACGGCAGGAGCCGGCCCCGATGTACACGCCTGAACGCTCGGCGGGTTCGGTGCATGAGAGGGGGGTGTGGGCCGAGGCATGAGCGTCAGAGCTTGATTCCACACCGTCACCCTCAGATCACCCTGGCCACCAGCCAAAGTGCCGCCTCTCGTGGAGACCGCAGATTGGGGTGTGGCAGAGGGGACTCTCGCTCCGGCATCAGCACAGAGTTCACAGAGTCTCGACCGTAACACCGAGATGATCATGTTCCCGCAGTGGGAACATGAATCTTCCACAAGCGCTGTCTGAGCGTGCTGAAAGCCCAAACACGTCACGCAGCGTTCGTGCCCATCAGAGGGCGAGAGAAACCTCCCTGGCCCCGCCACAAAAAAAGTAATAAATAAAATAAAACAGGCCTAGTTATTGTTTTTGATCCATATAACCTTGGTTATGACTCTTTTTATTAAGGTTATATGAATACCTTTAAGGTTATGACTCTAAAAACTATTAGCCTAACTCATATCAATTTTAAATATTGTTAGAGACAGTCAGTAACAAAATACGAACAAATAATCAAATTATGAGCAACAGCACAAATAAATACAGCAGAACAAACAAAGGCTACAAATGAAATAAAGTTATTTTCAGGTTTTTCATGTAGGTCTAAACTAGATTGTCAAGTACAAAAATAGTAATCAAATGTAAAATATCACTGCATAGTCTGCATAAAATGATATATCACTGCATATAAATACAGATTAATCCTTATTAAAAGTAATCAGTCAAGTCAAGAGCAGTGTCTTTTGTTATCTCAATTTTTATATAGCCATTGACGATATTTTCCGCTTTCCGTGTTTTCACTGTTATACGGAAGGGGGCGCTATTACACATCTCCTGAATGAGTACATAATCTCCTGATCAAAATACATGCGAAGAAGACGCAGAAACAAACAATCTCATATGTAAGCAGATGCATGTCAAATAACACAATCATCAACATTAAGCAGCATATAAATCAAAACTGCCTAATGTTACTGGATGAAATGTCGACCTGGGACGAGCTATAGGACTGTGAAGCTTTGATGGTGTTGACTCGATCTATCCATCTGTTTTGATCTGAATCACATCTGGATGTAACGTTAGTCTTTTACAAAAACGTGATTTTCTCAGCTTTACTTATATGCTCAAAATTTTGCTTTATCAAGAAAGTTGCAACATTCAAGTGTTGATTAAAAAAAGAATGTATGAAATCTAGAATAAAACAGATGCTCTGTTCTTTCTTGTGAAATATTGCATATTCTGTGTGCCATGAAACTTGTAAAAATGACAAAAAACGCTGCCGGTGACTGGCATATTTCATGTTTACATTTACTTAAGACATAACCCATGGGTTTTCAAACTGGGGTCCGGGGACCCCCAGAAGGTCCTAAGGGGTCCCCAGAAAAGACAAAGCAAAAATGGATAAAGTCAACCAAACATTCTAACTTTTTTGCCCGTATACATACTTTCCAGAATTGTATATGTTGACTTGGCATCTTTCTGGTGAGTTTTTCTCACTATAGTTCCCTTTATCTGGCTCAATGGGGTTCTTAACGCAGGAAGTAAGCTGCTAACATACGTTTATTGGGAAAGTTGCTTATTAAAATAATGTTTTATTAAAAATGTTCTTCTTCAGGTCTATACATCCAACATTAAGTATAGCCAATTTAAGTTTGGAAACAATATATTGTAGTTATAATGTCACACTTGCTATTTATCTAATAGTTTAAAAAAAATACATTAAAATATAGATGGATTTTAGGAAGGGGGTCCCTCATAAAAGATTCATCATATTTGGGGGTCCTTGGCATCATAAAGTTTGAAAACCCCTGACATAACCAACTAAGTTTACAACTAAGTTTACAAAAAAAGGTTGTTTTTTTTTTACATAATTTTGTGTGAATATTTGCACGCTGTGAGGTGGTTGGCACGTATGTGTGTTGCTGCGCTTCGTGAGTACTAAACTGAGAGACACTTTCTCGTCTATGTGTGCTTGAATATTTAAATTGGCAAGGCTTAAAAATGCGTAAATTATCAACTTCTGTGAAGATGCAGCACTGGCCCGAGCGGACAAGTGACAGTTCCGTCAACTGGCCTGAGTGTCTTTCATGCTGGCACCGGGACATCGGGCAGTCCTAATTATCGACCTTAATGACAAATGATTTTTGTCATTCTTTTTTTGTTTGTTTCACTTCCCAATGGCATGAACTGATAGGTGGTTCAGGAAAACCCTACGCTATGGGGACAAAATGTCCTCACCTAAATCCTTGTCTTTGTGGGGACATTTTTGGTCCCCATGGATAACTGCTTATAAATCATACCAAGTGATGTTTTCTTGAAAATGTTAAAGGTTTTCTGTGATTGGTAGGTTTAGGAGTAGGGTTAGGGTTACAGGGTGATACAAATCATTATGTCTATGGAATGTCCCCAAAAGACATGAACATGAAAAGTCAAAATATGAGTCTGATATTGCTCAATTGGGCTGTGATTATGAGGCGGTTTCAACCGAACTAGGAAAGAAAATGCCTCTGCACTCATTTGGACAAACCTACAACCAATCAGAGCAATGGAGTAAGTGACTGTGGCGAGCAGCGAGGCGGAGGGACCGTGAGAACGGGACGAGGCCGCGCTCATCAGGGTGGATGGGCGCCGGCTGCGCGCTGCAGCGGTCTCGTGTCTCACGGAGGAGTGACGGGAGTATAAAGGAGGAGCGACAACAGTGAAGGACGAGAGAGGACCAGGCCTGGGATTTTGCGTTGTGTTTTATTTACGTTTTGTTTTTGTATGTAGGCGGCAGTCGTCCGTGAGAGGCTGCCGCCGCCATTTTATTTTGTGTTCATTTGATTTATTAAATGTGTTTGAAGATTCGCCGGTTCCCGCCTCCTTCTTCCCATACGAACACACTGCGTTACAGTGACGTATGTTGACTGACGCATAGTTGTCAACAGAACTCAACTCTATTGGAAGAAGTAGAAGAAGAAGATGAGTGTAAACGATATTTGCCGGTGATGTAAAAAGAATTTAAGGATACACGGAGTACTTACCAACATGATCATCATTTTTGAGAGAAATAGTAAAGGTGAATGCATATATGAACAAGTTCTCCATTTAATAAACAAATTCAACCCAAGCGCTCTTTGGTAACGTGGATTATGTTACTGTTGATCATCTGTCCATCATCGAATAAATCCCGCCCTGACAATTTGATTGGTCCAAACAGCTCTGGTTTGAGCATAGTTGCTCCACAACAGATCAAGTCCAGACCGAACTTCCCGACCTCAAATGTTGTGGGCGGGGCTAAATTCGGCTGGCATCCAGGCTAGGGAATTAAGACATCTCAGAGTACAATCCAGGCATTAATGCATTCATTTTGGACTCTGAAACAACACAATTCATTTCTGATGTCTTATCAAAGAGGAAGTTCTTATTTGTCTACAGTGATGGATACAGTTTTTCTCCAGATAACATAATAGTTGAAAGGCAACACACAGACATTTAAAGACCTCTCTTTTTCGCTCTGATCTGACAGAATGATGCCAATCAACACCACACTCCAATCTCACTGAGCAGAGCCAGATTTAAAGATAGACAGAGGAAGAAAAGAAGAAAGCGTGACCTCTCTCTGCAACTTCACCTATCTCTCTCTTTCACTTACCATCTCCCGCTTTTCGCCTGGAAAACTCTTTCGCACTATTGTCAGAAGGACAGCGGGATGCCCTCACTGTGAAAGGGTCTGTGCAGTTGTCACAGACAGTTGATCTGCCACCTTCTAGTGATGCCACACTCAACCAAAAGCCTTCCCATCATGCTCTGGGGCAAAGGCATCAATAACCAGGAAAGGGTGGGGGACCGGAGCAAGTAAACATTCTGAATCATAAACAAAGATGAATAGTGCTATGAGTCTTATTCCACTCCGACTGCAGACGTACACTGCATCCTCTCTGACTCGGGTGTTATTGCATTAGGATGGATTGGGAAGTGAGGCCGACACACAAATGGGGAATATTCAAGAGCGATTGCTTTTCTTTTTTCTCACTCCATCAACTACAGCTTTTTAGACCAAAGTGAGCTCTGCTGGAAATGGGGTGAAATTTCCGGGCTGCAAATGGGCTATGGATATCTGGATGAGAGGCTGCAGGGTTCTGCACTTCATTCAATATATTTTTGTTTCAACTCAAACTCAATTTTCTCACAGCCTTCAAAGAAACAACCCTGTAGTTCTTCATTAAAAAGGAGAAACTATATGCTTGATGGTGGTATTGAGTGAATGAATGTATTAGAGCAGGGGTGTCAAAAGTCGGTCCTGGAGGGCCACTTAGCTCCAACTTGCCTCAACACAAGTTTTTAGTATGCCTAATAAGACCTTGATTAGCTGCAGGTGTTTTTAATTGGGGTTGGAGCTGAACGCTGCAGGACGTGGCCCTCCAGGAGCAGGATTGGACACCCCTGTATCAGAGAATACCAACATGATCAATGACCCTATTGAAACATGAAGTATATTTCTCACACTAGGAGTTGATTGGGTTTGCTTTCTAAGGATAAAAACAAAACAAATTCACTAGTGTGATGTAATACTGACAAAAACTTTGCCTTGCTTTTAGACAGGTTTTGGGCCCATGGTTTGATTTGTAGCCAAGCCAGTTAACCATAAAAACCAGCAGTGGTTTCTGTCAGGACTCAGATTTTACATTGGACATCAAGTGGTGACCCAATACAGAACATAATTGTTTATCATACAAAAATGAACAAAACACAAACACTGGAATTTATTACATTTAAATGAACTGCAAAGTCACAATGACATGTGTGAACACAACATTAGCGTGTTTCAGCCTATGGTTGCAGCCTTGCCTTCAAGTGGCAATGGGTCAAAAAATGGGTCCTAGGTCCTAACCATGTAATCATGCATAGTTAGGATATCAAAATACATTAGTATTAGGATTTTGGTATCCTAACTATCGATGCAAGATTACATGGTTAGTTGCATTTCACTGTTTATATTCAACATTGCTTTTCACCTGCTGTAACAGCCCTTTCAGAAAAGACCTGCAAACCATTGGAAAAGCATCAAACTAATACAGCTGAAGACCAGCTGGACCAGGCTGAAAAACCAGCTAGGATTTAAACATTTTTTCAGGAAGGTAGAACAAAACATTTTCAGGCTACCTTTTTTTAAACAAAATCAGGAAAGAAGTGCCAGTATAGTTGAAGGGAAAAGCTATGTGCTATTGGAAAGAGAATGAGAGCATTTCTTCAAGGGTGAAATTAATAGAGAGAGGAAGGGATGGAGAATTATATACAAAGGAGAGAGTGATCACATTTACTGGATGTGTTTCCTAGCCTGTTGTTTTCCAGTTCCCCCCGGCTGCAGATCAGTGTCTGTAACCAAACAGGGTTTGGGTGGAAATTTAACAGATAGAGCAGTTGGTCATTTCACAGTCCACGCATTCCACAAAACAATGCTAAAGTAATTATGGCTAATTGCATCCTATTCTCTCCCTTTCCATCTTAAATCTTTAATTTTCTGCTGGCATTAAGATGGACAGTTCCAATATTCTATACACATAAATGAAGAAGAACTTCTGCACTGTTTATAGGTCACTAATCAAATAAGCAAATTTGTGACATTGAGCATGTGAACTCTTTTCTTCAAAAGGACAGATTGCTACAAGAATCTCACATATCAAATCATTCCATTCATGCCATTTAGACAAACTAGTACAGATCAGTTGGGTGACTTAGGGCTTATACACAGAGAAGCTAATTAACAGAGACAAGGAACAGGTGAGAACTAATTAGCAACCATAGAAACAAACAATGAAGTAGAACTCAGGCAATTGGAAACATCATGTGATAAAGAAACAGAGTCAGCCACACTATCAATCACCCAATCAACACAAGATTATCCAGCTCCACCGATGCGGTCACAATCACCAGAGTACTAATTCCCTGCACCTACCCTTCCCTCATCAACACTCCCTATATCTGAAGTCACCATCCTCACCTCTCGTTGTATCGGCTTGCGGCCGTGTATCAATTACTGCACCCTCAACACCCATATGGTGAAGTACAGTTACCCCCTTCCTCTGGTACCAGTAGCCTTAGAGCAATTGTGTGGAGCTTGCATCTTCTCCAAACTGGACCTGTGAAACACCTATAACCTCATTTGGATATGTGAGGGTGATGAGTAGAAGACTGCCCATGTCCCATGACATTAAAATGTCACTTTATGAGGTTTTTTTTACAATTAATATGAGTTCTCACAGCCTGTATATGGTCCCCAAGGTTAGAAATTTTAATAGGTGTAAACCTGGGTATCCAGCTCTGCCTTTGAGAAAATGAAAGCTCAGATGGAGCGATCTGGAATATTCCCTGTATGTCGTCATTCGGGGAAAGGTTACCTCCCCATTCTCTGCTTTGCCTGCCCAGAGAATTTGGAGAAAATGGATTCAGTTTATTTTAGTCGCAATGTCAGCACAGACTTTACAAACAGACGTTTACGATATGGATTCGACAGCACCGCCACAAACAGTGAGTAACAGTGTTCATTAATGTCTGATCTGTGATCGGTGATTTCTGATGTGTAGCTAATTATTCAAGTTCACACAGACTTTCTTCCTAAATTGTTTAATACTGTTTGTGCATCAGTGAATCAACTTCACATTGTTTCTCTTAGTAGCATGAAACAAATCTGTTATTTAAATTGTGATTAGACTACAGAGAGCGATCAAATAACACTCTTTTTATAATGTTCGGAGCTGTCAATCTGCCATCATTGCAAGTGTATCTGCACACTTGCCCAAACTGCCGTTATAATGAATGACGCTGTTATGCTGCACAACAAATCTCTTACTGTATCCATGTCGATATTGTGTTTGCTGTTGTGGTGAAAGCATTTTATGAGAGAACGCGTTGCAATGACGAGATCACAGACTGTCTGTCTACTCAAAGCTCTTCACTGCTGCCTTTCATGTGATGGGAAAAGATCTAAAATAATGTTATAATCAACACTTTCATGATTTGTTAATCTCGACAGCTGTAATAGTAAAAAAAACCTAGTAAAAGTATTTGAGAGGTGTTCCACATGTGTAACAAAGTTCGTAGAATAAGGAGGAAGAAGACTTCGGCGTGACTGGGACTTATTCGTGCTTATTCAGAACTCTCAGATACAAACTAAATAAACTCACAGCGCTCTCAACATTTCAGTACAATATAACTTTCTCAGCAATCTTTCTCCAGCTCTCTGTCTCTGGTCTACGAGTGCCCAGTCCGTCTCTCTCTGGCAGTGCTTGCTTTCATCTGGCTTGTATACCATCTATCCGCGCTAATCACTGCAATCAGACACAAGTGCTCACCGTCACTCTCCCGATTCTCTTCGAGCAGACCTCGCTAAACCACGCCACCTCTGCCACAAATTTGAATACTCATTTCAAATGCAAAGATTTCAGCCAATCACAACAGTGGCCAAGTCTCACAGCAGACACGCCCCTTCAAACAGAGCATTTAAGCCAGAGGGTTAAAATCAGGATAGAAAAAATGCCTTTTATTTCTAAATTATGCAATTTTATAATGTAAAAATCCTACTAACAATATAAGTACACCTCAGGAAACAATCGCTATTGGTGGCCCACCATGACCCAGGATGTCTCCCGATATGTAAAGGGCTGCTCAGTCTGTGCCATGACCAACACTCCACGAAAACACCCGGAAGGTAAACTGGTTCCACTGCCCATTCTACGACATCCCTGGTCCCATGTGAGAATCGACTTTATGACAAATCTGCCCTCTTCAGAGTCCCACGCCTGTGTATTCATGGTCATAAACCAGTTTTCCAAAGCCTGCAAGCTAATACCTCTATAGGGTCTCCCCACAGCATTTGAGGCTGCTGAACTCCTATTTAGACATGTATTCTGTCATTTCAGCCTACCCGTAGCTGATAGAGGTCATCAATTTATATCCCGTGTGTGGCAAGCCTTCAAGTTACTAGTAGTTTCTATGAGCCTGTCATCTGGGTACCACCCACAAACCAACGGCTAAACTGAGTACAAGATCCAGGAGGTCGGGAGATACCTGCCGTCCTATTGCCACCAAAACCAGGACAGCTGGAGCCGTTTCCTCCCATGGGCGGAGTAAGCCCAAAACTCCCTCTGCCAGACTACCACTCCGTTCCAGTGTATGCAGATCAATGAGGTCACCTATCGGCTCAACCTTCCCTCACACTACAGAATCTCACCTTCCTTACACGTATAACTCCTCAAACCACATTCTGAACCTGTGATATCTTCGCCCACAAGATATGGTGTTGATGACGTACTTCGTCCTCCTGAAGTCGCCAACAAGGAGAGCATCTACTGGGTCCATAACATCCCTGACTCCCAACAACGGGGTGGCCGACTGGAGTATCGCATCGAATGGGAGGGATATGGACCAGAACAACGATTGTGAGTCACCCAAGATGATGTTCTTGATCCTTCACTGCTCACCCAGTTTTGCGAATAACCTCCCAACCGTCCTGCTCCCAGAGGTTGAGGTAGTTGCAACATCCAGCCGTCAGGAGCCATTCATGGTGGAGGGGGTACTGTCACAGAGTCAGCCACACCATCAATCACCCAATCAACACCAGATCATCCAGCTCCACCCATTTGGCCACAATCACCAAAGTACCGATTCCCTGCACTCCCTCATTAACACTCCCTATATCTGCAGTAACTTCTGTGTCTGGTCTCATCATATAACCATACGCTACTAACTACCTACCTATATCACTCACCTGAGCTATTTACCAGAGATTCGTCCTCTTCAGTCTTCTGTCTTCCGTCCTCAGTCTGCTGCCACCATCCTCCTGGGTCCGGTTCTCCCGTTTCCAGTTCTCAATCTCCATCTACATATACAAAGAACCCTGTTATCCATCAGCTAAGTCTTCTACAAACTATCCAACTTCAGATATACTCCCCATTGCTTCTTCTCCGGTCTAAAATACTTTTTTTTTTTTTTTACTTACCTTGTTTGTCTCCTTCTGTTGCCTGACAGAAACTAAAGAGGACATGATAATGAAACTAAATAATACAAATGTAACACAACCAGTATGGTGACTGGGATTTTGCCAAGTAAGACATGTTCCTGGATCAATTTATTTTGTTGATCCTGGAACAACATTCCAGTCAGAATTTTGTCTTTACCCTATCCCTACCCCTAATCTTAACCCTACCCATAAGTTACCCCTAAAACCAGAGGGAAATGATAGGTGAATAACACAGATGTAAACATGCCTAACCCTGGTTGTAAGCCTAAACTTCACATAAACTGTAAACTTCCCTCAAATATGATTGGTTGATTGGAATGTTCTTCCAGGATGTTGATCCAGGAACATGTTGTACTTGGTAAAATCATGTTCACCCATACAGTCCACAGTTTCTGTGGTAAGACAGCATTGAAAATATAGCAATAATACTGTGAAAACAACATTAAAAAACTGGCAAAATGTGTTCAATAGCCACTTTTCCACTGTCTTTCAACAGGTTTTCAACGGGCTGGGCCAGGCCGGGCTGGGCTAATAGCCACACAGATCTGTAGCACTGAGCCCAAAACTGTGTTTCCACCATCGGGCTAGAAGCTCTGCAGCGCTTCACTAAAACCCGCCCGTGACATGCCTGTGTGTAACAATGACACACAAACCCATAATTTCACCTACAAATGGAAGTTTCATCAGACAACTAATCAGAAAGAAATCACTGGAAACTAGTGAGTTTGCGAAACAAACATGATAAAATCCTAAGCATCGACGTTTTACAACAATAAGTGATACATTGATCATAATTAATTAATTTGTGTCAAGATTAGTCCCACAGAAATGAAGTGGTATTTACCGTTATTTCACAAAAGAAAGAGGACATACATACTTATTCAGTCGCATCTGTACAATCAGTACTTAGTGTTCGCTGGACGAACAGATTATTTGATTGTAATATCAATTCAGTTACCTTAATTTAATTCGGTTAACTGATCCAAATATTTATAATTAATTATAACTAGCTATGATTAATTATTAATATTTCCCCTTTGAGCTAATTTGTTACACCAGTGGCAGTCCCAATACAGTTAGGCTATATTTTCAGCTCCCAAAAAAACTGAGTTTCTTTATTTTATGACATATGCGGAGCTAAATATGGATATCAGACAGCCCGGTATAAAGAAACAAGATGCACTGACAGATAAAATAAATACACGATTGTAATAGCCTATTTGTCTGATTTCTTCATGTGGTCGTATTTACCATGTTTACTATAGTAAGGGTTAGTGTGCATAGTCTTTTGCATCGCATATACATATTTCTGGCTTATATAGTGATCAAAATCCACATTGGATCACAAATAGAAGTTATTTCAAACACTCGCTGCTGTCTGAAAGTGAGTTTTGAGCTAAAATTATTTTAAAAGTCTTTAATGCTGATGTTAGCTGGTATATATGAAATATAAATGGCGCTGCTGTCTCCAGACTCAGATAAACTCTGCCTTTGTTCATAACCACTCCTCAAGCCCGAGTTGCCCCGCTTTGGACCAAGGCTGTTGGCCCCAAGGAAGCCCCGATCAGGCCTGATCAAGCCCTGGAAGTGACAGTGGAAACGCGTTATGTAGATAAATGCAGACTGCGGATGGACCTGCTCACTGCAACTGACAGAGCAATTATCACTCAGGAAAAATGGCTGTATAATTGCATGTATATAAGAGTGCTGTCATGGACAACCAAAAAAAAACAACAGAACAGAGCCCTACTACTAAAATGCTTCTTTCTGTCCTTGCATTGGGTGATATAGATCTGGGTTGTTAACCAACTGGTTGTAGGTTCAGACCCTTTAAGGTGTGATATATGAGCCATCATCATTGTGCCCTTGAACAAGGCACTTAACCCCTGGTCACTCCAGGGGACTCTGCAATGAATGTACTGTCAAAAGTCAAAAGTGTCGGCTACATGACTAGTTTGGTTTAGTACTTAATATATAGGCTACCTTTGCTGCCTGCTGAAGAACTTTTCACTAAACTTTCTTGTAGTTTACTTGTAGTATGTAGGCATTTGCCAAGCATAAAATGGAAATGAAAATGTTAATGTACTTGATTATGTAGTCACTTTAAGGCCAACTTTTGTCTTATACTTGGTGTTTGTTTTCATTTGGTTGACCCCTCTTGCTCATGACAGAGTGAGCAGTCAAGCAAACAGAAATGATGAACAATGCATTAGGAGCAATGTTTGTTAGTTTTACGCCTGGCCGCACCAAACGCCGGAACTTTTCGGTGCAGACTTTCATGTGTGGAAGCCGGAGGCATCTCTCTGACTGTCCAAAACAGATGGGCACACAGAGGCAGCAGACCCTGTGAAAGACCAACAAAACAAAGCCGACAGAGAGAGAGAGATTTTACAAATGCAACTGACCCTATGATGGATTAGAAATCCATGCACTTCTTGAGATAATTGTTACATAAGACCACTAAAATTGTTACTTAGGAGGAAATAGCTGGAGGATTGATGCGGATATGAAACCTTGATCTCCCCAAGCAAATATGAGTCAACTGGTGATTGTGTGGATTTATGCAAGCACAGAAAGAGAGCCATCAAAAAGAGAATTCAAGGTCATTTGAATAATATAGCTGGATTATGCCATCTGTCACAAAGCAAAGCAGTCTCAACACAAATGTACATTGTCCCACAGGGAAGATTTAGATCTTAAAAGCAGCGATGGGGACCACTATCCTATGGCAACAATAATTTAAAGATAGAGTTTTCAAAGGATTAAATGTTCTATACCTTCATCTTTGGTGTCTTTAATTCAATCTGCAGTCTTATGGAAACACTCAATTATCTTAAATACAGTTTTGAATTCATAATATATATACATAGACTATACCGTTCAAAAGTTTGAGGTTACTGTTTATTTGATGAAAAAATGCATTAAAAATAGTCATATTGTGAAATAATATTACAATTTAAAATACATGTTTTATATTTAAATATATTTTAAAATGTCATTTATTCATGTGATCGCAAAGCTGAATTTTCAGCAGTCATTACTCCAGTCATGTGTCACAAGATCCGTCAGAAATCATTATAATATGCTGATTTTGCTGCTCAAAAAATATTTTCTATTATTATCAATGTTGAAAATGATTCTGTGATTAATAGAAAGTTCAAAAGAACAGCATTTATTTGAGAAATTATGTCTTTACTCTCACTTTTGATAAATTTGTCCCTGTTTAATTTTTTTTTTTTTTTCTGATCCCAAACTTTTGAACCCCAGCATATGAAAGAAATATGAAAAAATGAAATATGATGATATATTCTGAAAATAAATACTTAAATACCTATTTTTTTAAGTTGTTTAATCTAATTAAAACTGGCCTATGTATTGTGTGTGCTTTGTATTTTTATGCTTATTAGAGTATCACATTTTTATCTTAGCAGCATTCTAACATGTAGCTCTATTTTAATGTATTGCGAGTCAAGACTCCAGTGCACGAGATGCACTGTTGCATGAGTTTCTACATGCTCTAAATCAGACACTGAAGGTTTTATTTCAGTTAGGATGCTGTGTGTGCCTATGTTTGCTGTAAACATCAAGGCAGACTTTGGCATACAGCTAGAGACATCAGTGTCACCAGAATCAGGCCTGGAGGGAAACATGAGAACTCCACACCAAAGCTGACTTCATTACAGTACATCTGTCTCCGTGGCAACAGGGGGTTGTTGCCAGCAGAGATGAAGTAAGGACTTGAGGAAGGCAGTTTAAATACTTCAGTACGCCTGTCATATTACCACCCCAACAAAGTGGAAACAGCAAGTCAAGGAAACACATGAAGTCCATTATCACATGCACTCTCCTGCTATCTGGTTCTCTGGTACAGGGTGCAAAACATGTCTAGAGAGAAATGTTCTCAAGATAACACCCCAGTAAGACTCTCACAGAGTAAAACATTTAACAACACAATCATTTGGCTTTCATAAATAATGTCATGTTCCATTTTCTCCTGGATCATTTCAGTCCTATATTAAGCCATCAAACTGTGCTGTAAAATTCACACTCCCACTAGACAGCAGTTTTGAAATGCGTGAAATTCACTCAAAAATCACTTAATGCTATAAATGACTAATGACACAATAAAAATAAGTTTTGAATAAAAATACATTTAAAATGATAGATCAACGAAAAGAGAAAGAAAACAGAATATTCTGCCATCATTTACTCCCTCGTGTTGTTTCAAATTAGTATGACCTTTCTTCTTTCTTGTAAAATTATACATTTTGCAGAATGTTCTTCTCCTTATAATAAAAATAAAAATACATTTTATATATATATATATATATATATATATATATATACATTCACATAAAGGATTATTAGGAACACCATACTAATACTGTGTTTGACCCCCTTTCGTCTTCAGAACTGCCTTAATTCTACGTGGCATTGATTCAACAAGGTGCTGAAAGCATTCTTTAGAAATGTTGGCCCATATTGATAGGATAGCATCTTGCAGTTGATGGAGATTTGTGGGATGCACATCTAGGGCACGAAGCTCCCGTTCCACCACATCCCAAAGATGCTCTATTGGGTTGAGATCTGGTGACTGTGGGGGCCATTTTAGTGCAGTGAACTCATTGTCATGTTCAAGAAACCAATTTGAAATGATTCGAGCTTTGTAACATGTTGCATTATCCTGCTGGAAGTAGCCATCAGAGGATGGGTACATGGTGGTCATAAAGGGATGGACATGGTCAGAAACAATGCTCAGGTAGGCCGTTGCATTTAAACGATACCCAATTGGCACTAAGGGGCCTAAAGTGTGCCAAGAAAACATCCCCCACACCATTACACCACCACCACCAGCCTGCACAGTGGTAACAAGGCATTATGGATCCATGTTCTCATTCTGTGTACGCCAAATTCTGACTCTACCATCTGAATGTCTCAACAGAAATCGAGACTCATCAGACCAGGCAACATTTTTCCAGTCTTCAACTGTCCAATTTTGGTGAGCTCGTGCAAATTGTAACCTCTTTTTCCTATTTGTAGTGGAGATGAGTGGTACCCGGTGGGGTCTTCTGCTGTTGTAGCCCATCCGCCTCAAGGTTGTGTGTGTTGTGGCTTCACAAATGCTTTGCTGCATACCTCGGTTGTAACGAGTGGTTATTTCAGTCAAAGTTGAATCAGTCGGCCCATTCTCCTCTGACCTCTAGCATCAACAAGGCATTTTCGCCCACAGGACTGCCGCATACTGGATGTTTTTCGCTTTTCACACCATTCTTTGTAAACCCTAGAAATGGTTGTGCGTGAAAATCCCAGTAACTGAGCAGATTGTGAAATACTCAGACCGGCCCGTCTGGCACCAACAACCATGCCACGCTCAACATTGCTTAAATCACCTTTCTTTCCCATTCTGACATTCAGTTTGGAGTTCAGGAGATTGTCTTGACCAGGACCACACCCCTAAATGCATTGAAGCAACTGCCATGTGATTGGTTGATTAGATAATTGCCTTAATGAGAAATTGAACAGGTGTTCCTAATAATTCTTTAGGTGAGTGTATATGTATATGAAGACTTCAGATGCAAAAGCCTCTAAGTCCGTCTGACGTTTTTCTTTAAAAATGTCAGGCTTCTATGTATAGGTTTCTTCCTAAGCACCGGTACTTCTGAATGGGCTGAGGCTGGGATTTAGTGGGTTTGAAGTGAAAGTATTTTATGAACGTATACTATATCCAGAGAGCATTCAATCAGTATCATTATCTCATTTTTGACCGAAGTGGCTATTAGAGGCTTTTGCATCTGAACTCTTCATATATTGTATATGTATATTTTAAATATTTTAATTTGTGTGATACTAAGATAATACTTGTTACATGTATGTCTTGTTTTGCCCTCATTTTCATTGTGCCAGTTTGCCTGCGACCTAATTTTCCTGAGTTGTCTGATTAGTCATTATTTTCACCTGTCATCTGTCTATTAGTTCCCTTTGTTTGTCAGATGCTTAAATACCCTTAGTTCTCCAATTTCCTCTGTTTGGCCTCATTTGAGATAGTATTTTGTTGTGCTTTCCTGTATTCTATTCTAAGTTTATTATAAAAGATTGTTCCAGTTTATTCAGCTTTCATCACTCAACCATTCTGTAAGGACGAACATTAACCACTACAGCATGGACTCACCTGCTGTAATGCTGCTTTGCCTGGAGCAGGAGCAACAAAACCTTGAGGCCCACACAAGTGGATTTCTATATCTAGCAAGCCTTACAGACTTTCCTGATGACGCCCTGTACACATTTTATGTGGCTCTCTTAACAAGCACACAAAGGCTTGCCTGCCTGGTGTAGGTCCTCTGGAATCTTTCGCAGAGTTCGTTGAGCGGGTTTGGTGTACTGTGGTTTAGCCTCACTGTGGATGACATCGACCTCATCAACCTCCAGAGACCAGCACCAACCGCAACCGGCACTATGGAGTTGTTAGAGCCCACCACAGACCAGGGAGACTGGCCTGCAGCGATGAACAAGCCTGAACCAGAGATGAGGTCGGAAAGAGTCATCACCTCGGAGCCTGAGCCCCTCGAAGTGTCTGACCAGGTGCGTGAGCTGACAACAATGTTCATCGCAGAGGGAGTATAAGTGGAGTTGGAGGGGATGGAGGAACACCCCGCCAAGGTGGATGCAAGGGATAACTTCTCTGGAGGATATTTGGAGGAACTCAAGGATGTTTTTGTGGAGGATTTTATTGATTGGTTTGGGGAGGTACATTTTAAAAATCTCTCTTTCCCTCTGGCTCCCCCTAGTACTAATGCCCCTGTATCTCCGGCGTTTCCTGTATCCCTCTTCCACCTCCTCTAACAGCCAGTTCTTCATCCCTGCCTCCGCTGACTCTCTTCAGCCCCTCTGCTTCCCCTACATGCTGTGAGGGTCTGCCAAGGGTCTTCAGTTCTCCAGCTCCTTCTAGCCCAGAGGATCCCCTGACTCCATCGCTCCATCTCGGCATGTCGACACATCGGCTCCACTGGAAACCGTCACCCTCCTCAGTCCCCTGGTTCCCTGTTGTCACCTTGGTTGTCACCTTGGATTCAGCTTGTTGCTGGGGTCATGAAGTTAGACATGTATTCATTCAGACAACTGTCTATCTCTCTTGTTATATTCAGACAGCCTCTAGTTTTGTTCAAACACATATTCAGGTTAAGTGTGTCTTTGGACAAGTGTTGGGGACATTAGTTTTCAAGAGCAAACACATGCTAATTCAAATGTCCTGAAAGAAAAAGGAATGTTAGTTATGTTTAATTAAAAATTTCTTTCACAAGGATAAGCAAATGCAGCCTATGCCTTTAAATGTCAGTCTTTTTCTTCAGATGGCTTGGAAGTTAATACATATGTTGTGTGAACTACTATTATGGTACTCTATGGAGTTCAAAAGTACAATTTAAAATAAAACCACAGATATTTGGAACAAAATGAGGGTGAGAAAATAATGAAATTATTTATTTTTGGATCTGTCCCTTTAAAGTCTTTCTTACGAAATAAACAGCCTTCTCGTTTACATTATAAAGACTCCTTTTGATACTTGATTCAGTACAGCTGGAACAAAACATGACATCAACCAGTAATGATCTCATTACTGGTGTGTCCTTAGTGGGATGGAGGTCTTTCTTTGAGAGTGTGTAACATAATGGCTGGACTCAATCAAGTGCCTATATACTCAGGTGCACTGTGTCAGCACTTCACATGGAGAGCTCTTCATGATGGAGCCAGCCCAGTGGTGGACTGCCGACCAATCGACTTTGATACCGCTGCACTCTCTGAGTGTGAGAACTGCTTAGGTGGAGAGTTTAAAGGATGCTCCTTTAAGGCAGGAAATAAATATCCAGTCTGGAGAGGTAGAACGTGAGAGGGGACCATGGGCAGCATGTTTCCTGTGTCTTCAGCATGTAGATGCTGGAATGTATTGATTGCATTTATAAACATAGTATGTCTTCATGGAGTCTCATCAGTCTACATTACATGGTCTGATTATGTGCGAAAGGGATTACGCTAGATAAAAGCTCTCAAAATCAAATAGCACCTGAAAGAAGTGCACTGACCCTAATCTCATCTGTTATAACATCCACTTACTGTTTAGTATGCACAGTCACACTACATGGATTCTGTAACACAATGATCATGCATAAGAGATTTTCAAAAGAAAAGGTTAGAAATGTTACGCCAATCTGCATAATGATAAAATTACTATTATGCTACGCATGAGACTTTAATGCGGCTGCTGAAAGACTGATTTCAAATGCAGAGTCATTGTAAAGGCCTACAGGAACCCACACAAAATAATCTGGTTAATCCGGGCCCAATTCTCCCCTCACGACAATCAAGTCCTGGTTATCTTGATCGTTCTACAGATTATTTTATCATATTTTCCTGTGGTGTGAGGTGTGTTAAAGGGTTAGTTCACCCAAAAATTAAAATGAATTACTCACCCTCAAGCCATCCTATATGAATTTCTTCTTTTAGCCAAACACAATAGGAGTTATATTAAAAAATACCCTGGCTCTTCTAAGCTTTATAATGGGAGTTAATAGTAACTGAGATTTTGAAGCCCAAAAAAGTACATCCATCATAAAAGTAATCCATACGGCTCCAGGGTGTTAATAAAGGCCTTCTGAAGCAAAGCGAAGCGATGTGTTTTTGTAAGAAAAATATCCATAATTATAACTTTATAAACCGTAATCACTGGCTTCTGGTAATGGCCGTACGCAAGTCTATTTCCGGCGGAAGAGTGATCTCTGTCCCGACGCATGACGTAGGCTGTAGGAGTAGCATAAGCTTAGGTGAGAGTAGATGCCTCTCGTGGTTCAAACAAATAGGGTTCAGTCTTCCACCGGAACTAGACTCGCATACGGAAACCAGTGGTTCTAGTTTATAAAGTTCTAAATATGGATATTTTTCTTACAAAAACACATTGCTTCGCTTCAGAAGGCCTTTATTAACCCCCTGGAACCGTATGGATTACTTTTATGATGGATGGATGCGCTTTTTTTGGAGCTTCAAAAACTTTACTTACTCCCATTATAAAGCTTGGAAGAGCCAGGATATTTTTTAATATAACTCCAATTGTTTTGGCTGAAAAAAGAAAGTCATGTACACCTAGGATGGCTTGAGTGTAAATTATGGGAATATTTTCATTTTTGGGTGAACTTACCCTTTAAGTCTGATTGAATCTGCTCCAAATAACGTCGGGCTGCAACGATCTCAAATCGATCAGAAATTTGATCAGAAATCCAGTTGTGTGGGGGAAACCGAGGGCTGTAGACTGTCACATTGAACAAAACAATACCCATCAGAAAGAGAGCTGATGGAAGACTGAAGCATAACAATCTCCTCAACTTCATCCAAACCTTTTACTTTTTTGGGGGGTGAATTTTCATCATGTTTGTGGTCTCTCACATTTTAAAAATCTTTTAGTGTGGGCAAGCCTTTAGCCTGTATGCAGTCCATTCATTACTGACTGATATTGAGCCTGTCCCAATACTTACACTAGTGGCACTCGTCTACTTACATTACTTATTTTCTGTATTTGGTACAAGTATTCAAGTGGGCACAAAGACCGTAACGCTGAGTTCACACTGCACGATTTTCAAAGTCGTTGGATCACTGGGGTATCATTCAGCTGCTGCTGTGTGCACATTACACAATGGATCGGCAACAGGAGGTTTCACATTGCATGACTTCACTCGGCGAAATCTCTGTCTGGTCCCAAACACACGCGAGAAGTGATTAGGAAATAATTCAAGATCACACGTACGTGAGACCGGAATTCTCGCGCGAGATGGTCTGTGCGCTGATTTGCAGCGAACGGGAGAAAAGGTAAAAAATAAAAAAAGATTATGGAGGGGGAAAGGGTTAGGGAGACGCGGGCAGCAAGGATAGTGTGTTCTGCTTGAGGTAAATAAATAATAAAGAGTTGAGGTAAATAAATAATTTTGCAATGTGCTGCTGTTGCGGTAGGTCAAGCAAATGTTTGTGCTTTGTTTCTGTTCCCTTTCAGTCGGTCACGTTCGACGTACGTCGGAACTGACCAACGAATTGGGATCTGATTTCAGAGACCAATCTACTTCGAGTGTTTAGAAACGAGCCAATGAAGATTGGCATGCGATTCACGCATTCCACGCTCCGCCCCACAGCGCGGGTATAAATAAGGAAGTAGAATGCATGATCATTGCTTTCTACTTCGGAGCCGAACAGTGAATGTCTATTGCTTCCTGTTTCTACGAAGAGTGTCTTGAGAGGACTGCTTCTACCAGTGCGGGTGTGACGGCGCGTCAGCGAGTGACTGCTTCAGACGGACATCAAAGAGTTGGTTCGCTGGGCGTTTCCGTTTTGAGTGCACACACAGGCTTGCACTATTGTACTGTGCGGTCATCTCCCTGAGTGCTTCAGCACATAAAAGAGCAGATTTTCCTTCTAAAAGAGCAACACGGTTTGACCCTGCGTCTTTTTCAAGATGTCATTCAAACCGTGTGTTTCTGGATGCGGGCGATTTCTGTCCCCAGTTGACGGTCACGTTCGTTGTCTCACGTGTTTGGGCGTTCAGCACGCTGAGGCAGCGTTCGTGAATGACTCATGTTCCCACTGCGGGAACATGACCATCGCAGTGTTACGATCCAGGCTCCAATACCTCGAAAGAGGTGGGGCGCCATTGCGCATCCCCCAATCTAGCGGCTCTCCTGCTGCAAAGCAGAGGGCTGCTACTTTGGCTGATGACTTTGGTGGTGATCTAAGGGTGACGGTGAGGGCTTCCCCGACGGGTCAAACGGCTCCTCGGGCCCCTCCCCCACCCGCTGCGCCGGTGGAGCTTCCAAGAGAGCACGCTGGCCCCTCCCAGAGGGTCCCAGGCATTACTTTTGGGGCTCCGGCTGAGGACATGCTATCACTTGCAGCATCGGGGGACGAGCTTATGGGCTCTGAGGATGAAGACTCGGCTTCGGGTGTGACAGCGTTGCCCGAGTCTGACCCAGAGCTTACGGCTATGCTTTCCCGGGCCGCCGCGAGTGTCGGGCTCGAGTGGAACCCTCCACCGTGTCCCGAACCCTCGCGGTTGGACGATTGGTATCTCGGGACGGCCCATGCTGGTTCTCAGCGCCCCGCCCCATTGCCCTTCTTCCCGGAAGTGCATTTGGAGATCACAAAGTCGTGGACAGCGCCTTACAACGCTCAAAACCGATCGACTGACTCCTCCGTACTCACTACCCTCGACGGTGGTGTGGCTAAGGGATACGTGGAAATCCCCCCAGTCGAGCGGGCTGTGGCAATGCAACTGTGTCCCAAGACCGCTGCAGACTGGCGGGGTGCTCCGCGTCTCCCCTCCCGGGCATGTAAGTTCTCGTCCGGTCTAACGGGCAAGGCTTACACTGCCTGTGGGGAAGCCGCATCATCTCTGCATGCCATGGCGCTCCTGCAGGTCCACCAGGCCAAAGCGCTCAAGGAATTGCACGAGGGTAGTTCCGACCAGGGTGTTATGCAGGAACTGCGTGCGGCGACGGACCTCGCTCTCCGGGCAACGAAAGTCACTGCACGCTCCCTGGGTCGGGCGATGTCCACCTTAGTGGTCCAGGAACGCCACCTGTGGCTGAACCTGGCAGACATGCGTGATTCCGACAAGGTCCAGTTTCTCAACGCCCCTGTCTGTCAGGCCGGCCTCTTCGGCGACGCCATCGAGAGCTTCGCCCAGCAGTTCTCGGTGGCCCAGAAGCAGACGGAGGCCATAAGGAACATCCTACCTCAACGACCCGCTGCTGCCTCCACCCAGTCGTCGCAGGTAGCACCTCCGCCTGCTCGTCGCCGAGGGCGTCCCCCTGCGTCCGCCTCCGCCCCTGCGAAACCCAAGCAGCAGCCTTCATCGGGGAAGCAGGGTGCCGGACGTAAGGGTGGCGCCCAACCCGATCAGGGAGCCGCTAAACCTGGTGGTAAGCTCAAGGGTAAGCGGCCCTGAGACGGGCAGCCCAGGGAGGATGGGAACTGCTCTCGGGTAGATGATGTCCGCATCCCTTCCCCACCCCCCGGAGGAGGACCGGGGGCTTCAACTGGTTTAACATCTCTGCCGCTGGCTCTCTGGAGTCCAGCGGTACCCACCTTCTCAATAAAAGAGCAGTTTCTACCCTCTCTGGGCCCCAAGAGGGCCAGGTTAGCAGTGTGCGATGCCTCCGGGCCTCCTCACTCCTTTCCTTCCCTCCCCCCGCCATGGGACAGCAGTGTGGGCACCGAGAACGCCCCCGGGCCTTCTCACCCATACTCTGTCCCACCCTGGAATTCTCAGACAACACTCTGGGCCGCCTCCGGGCCTCCCGAGTCGGGTCTGTCTATTCCACCTCGCCACCCCACCCAGGGTACGTCTGTGGTGCCGTTGATCCCGCTTGTACGGTCTTTGGGGGCTTGGCTTCAGCTCCCCAGGCCGTCTCGCTGGCTCATCCGTACCGTCAGACTCGGCTACGCGATTTAGTTCGCTCGCCGGCCTTCCAAGTACAGGGGCATCCTCTTCACCTCCGTGCGAAGCAGCGATGCTCAGGTCTTGCGGTCAGAGATAGATGTCCTGCTGGCGAAGGACGCGATCGAGCCGGTTCCTCCAGCCGATATGAAGGCGGGGTTCTACAACCCCTACTTCATTGTACCCATGAAAGGGGGTGGGTTATGGCCAATCTTGGACCTGCGTATCCTGAATCGGGCCCTGCACAAGCTCCCGTTACGGATGATAACGCAGAAACGCATTTTTGAATGCATCCGTCCCCAAGATTGGTTCGTGGCGATCAACCTGAAGGACGCGTACTTTCATGTCTCTATCCTTCCTCGACACAGACCGTTCCTATGCTTTGCGTTCGAGGGGAAGGCATATCAGTACAAAGTCTTGCCCTTCGGGCTGTCCCTGTCGCCTCGCGTCTTCACGAAAGTCGTAGAGGCAGCCATTGTTCCGCTCAGAGAACGTGGCGTTCGCATCCTCAACTATCTCGACGACAGGCATATTCTCGCCCAGTCTCGGGAGCAGTTGTGCGAACACAGGGACATGGTGCTCAGTCACCTCAGCCTGTTGGGTCTTCGGGTCAACCGAGAGAAAACTCTGTCCCACACAGAGGATCTCTTATCTCGGTATGGAGCTGGATTCGGTCAGCCAGACTGCGCGCCTTACGGAAGAGTGGGTCCAGTCGGTGTTGAACTGCTTGAATTCGTTGAACGCCCTGGCGTTTTGGTAGAGATCGCAATTCGTCAGTCAGTTCCGACGTACGTCGAACGTGACTGACAGAAAGGGAACGTCTCGGTTATGGATGTGGGAACGGAGACGTACGTCCCGTCGCCAGGTGCTGTGCTTCCGCTGAGAGGCCGAGTCACGAGTTTGGCTCCTCAGCAGAGAAAAGCAGTGATCATGCATTCCACTTCCTTATTTATACCCACGCTGCGGGGCGGAGCGTGGAATGCGTGAATCGCATGCCAATCTTCATTGGCTCGTTTCTAAACACTCGAAGTAGATTGGTCTCTGAAATCAGATCCCAATTCGTCGGTCAGTTCCGACGTACGTCTCCGTTCCCTCCCTCAGGGAACGAGGGTTACATCCGTAACCGAGACGTTTGATATAATTGTAAATACATCTATTAAAATGTCAATATTCTGGTCTATAACCCCTCCCCGAACTTCCCGCTGCCCTGTATCTCGCTCTCTCATTGGCTGTAGGTCATCAGTTATGTAATTTTCCATCAGAACAAATTTCACACAGCTGGATTTTGAATTGCTGGCAGGTCCAGATATTTATCATGCCAGATATCTCACGGGCATCGGTGACTCGTCTGCGATTCTCTCAGATCGTCTTGTCTTGAACGAGCATCGATTTGCCTATGACTTCGGGCATTTGTCTGCGAATTTGTCCGCTGATCCATGGGTCCAAAAAGTTCCAGTTTGGTCACATCACTCCATAAAACTCCACAGGTCTATCCAAATGAATTTTAGCATATTCAGGTGGGCCTTTTGGTTTTACTTGGTTAAGAGTGGCATTTGGCAGGATGTCCCAACATGAAGGCCATGCTTGTCTAGTGTTCTTCTTTTACTCTGCAGATTTGATTTAAAATTGATATTTAAATTGATAAATAAGGCTGCCAGCTGTGTCTCTAGGAACTGTTAGTGTTTTGGAAATCTTCTTTGTAGTTTTATGTAATCAAACAATTTGTTCTCTATAGATTTTGTGAGAGTTCTTTTGACTTGGTCATATTTGCTACTCAACTTTAGCACATGCATGGGCTAAATATATGTTTGTGTAACAGCACAAGCTAATTCAGTTTTGTAATAGAGTTTCCAAAGGCTTAATTGTGTTTTAACACAATTTTGTACCATACCATACAAATAAGGGACTTAAAAACAGTAGCGTTGAATAGGGGTTGATTTAATTATGACAGCTGTATTACAAAAAATAACCTATAACTCAAAAGCATTACATTATATATTGATGTTTAATTTGCCACAAAAACTGTTATAGATGCAATTTTGTTTGAAAAAAAAAACACTGTATCTTTAGAAAAGCTTACATTTGTAATTTATTACAGTCTGAACTTACAGGTTGAATCATTTTGATTGTACATAAAATAGACAAAATTTTTCGACAACCCTGTTTTTTTTTTTTCAGACAGTTATAGACACGATAACCTTCAAAAGTACAAACGTTATTGCCGCTTGTCAATGGCACCAGTAACAGTTGCTTGGTGACAAGAACAATCCTCCGTAAACTAGACCATCCTATTTAGCAATGCTCGGTCTGTGTCCTTCAAAGGATGCAGCCTCTGAATTTGGACACGACTAATGTTATTTTAAATAAATCGGTGAGTGAATGATTCAATGAGTTGTCTTTATGAAAGAATCATTGAATAAATCATTCTACTGATTCCTTTAAAGACAATAAGGCTGCAAACAAAATCTCATACTTCCCTATATAGTAGGCAAAAAACTGTATGTGAAAAGTGCAGTATGTCTGAATTCACAGAATGCATAAAACAGTAGGTGTAAAGTACTCAGATGACCTACTACTTCAGACGAGATTCTGAAGTGTGCATTCAATGACACTTTACTATCCCATAATGCCACGTACGGGAAAGAATTTGTGAATGGCACTGAAGCAACTGACCCTGGTAGGTCAAAAGACAATGGCATAATGACGAATGTACATCCAATACAGATTACATTCACACTACGTACATTCACACTATAATGAACACATGGTAACACTTTATTTTACAGTGTCACTGATACAGTTAGTAACAACCAGGGTTTGAAATTGACTTTTTTTTACTCACCGGCCAATTTGGCTATTCATTTTTTACGTTACCGGCCATTCAGAACTTCTACTAGCCAAAAATAAATTAATGAATTAAAAATCCTGTCATCCAGCCATCTCCTCCCTTCCTCTTTCATCCTTTTCACTAAAAATGTATTTAAGGTGGACAAATCAATACAATACAAAATTGCTTGTTTTGTATGTAGCCCTATAGTAATTTTGGGTATTTGCTAAAGAAACACTATTTTTATTTTTGTTTATTTTATTTAAAATGTACATTTCATAATGTAAACAAATGTTTAAATAATGTTTATGTGGGTTAAAAATTAAGTTAGTTAACATTCATGAACCCGGAGGAAAGATCCAATCAGGAGACGGAAGGAGAGGTCACGAAGGAGCAGGGAGATGTTGTCAGGAAAAACGAGAGGAGAGAGACGCTGCGTCCCAATTCGCATACTATCCATACTAAATAGTATTCAAAAAAAGAATTAGTATGTCCCAAATCGTAGTATGTTGAAAAGAGTATTCCAAAAATTCCCGGATGGTCTACTATTTCCGGTAAGAATCCGAAGTGCAGATCGATGCGCACTCTAACGGCTGATATTGCCCACAATCCATTGCAAGACGGACGAGGATTCGATTAGAACTACAAACGCGGATAAAAAGTGTTAAAACACTACAAACATGACGGTTATGCGAATCCGCCGGTTAAGTAGAGAGGATAATGCTGCGTTCTATTATTTATCCGTGTCGGAGCTCCGACTAGGAAGACAGACGTTACCTAGCAACACGCACCAACACGCCCCCTTTCCTCGGATTTTGCCGCTCGGAAGTTTGGACAACCGTGAGGACACCGAGCAAGAATTCCGAATCGGAATACAAGATGGCTGCGACCTGTGTGACTTTAAGTACGAATTGTTTTCATTGTTTTTGGACCGATTTAGTTGTTTAAATGTTCATTTGGCAAAGATGTTCAGATATCTCTATGCCTAGTAGACCTACAACAAACGTTCATTAAAAAGGGTCCTGTACCCGCCTTTTTCAAACTGGCGCAGCGCTGACTCGCGGTAGGTAACGTTAGAAAATGCATGATTCGATTTGATAACGTTAACCTAGATTATTGTTAGCTATTATTATATAACCAAGTGTGTGTGCGGAGTGTGGAGCGGCCAGTGCTACCATAGCAACAGCTTTCCGGGTGGCGTCCATGTTTTTCTCTGACTCGGACGCGCAAAACATACCAGAACGCTTGAAGTGTGGAAGTGACGTCATATCCGAGGGCCGAGTCGGATCGTTGACCATAATGGAACGCACCACAAGATAAAGGGGTTTGAGTGAGCAATTATCAGTATTTAACCTGACAAAAAGATATTTATTCAGTGTTATCCACATTATATTTCACCTGCAGCAGCATTGAGAACTTTTGTAATGATACGTTTGGCCATTAACTTTGCAAACACATGAGAGGAGTCTCTGCATTAAAGACCCATGAATGGCAGATCAACGCGCGACTACACTTCTCTCCGATACGGTGGGAGATTACGCTGAATGTGGAGGATCTGAACTGTGATGATGATTGACAGGGCAGTTTAAACGGTGACGGGACGCACCTGCAAGTCCGTTAAAGATGACGAAGTAGTATGTCCCAAAGCTTGCATACTCTTCTGCTACACACTCAAAAGTATGTACTTTTTCTTCACAAAAAGAGTACACACTTTTAGGACGTAGTATAAGTAGGCGAATTGGGACGCAGCAAGACACGAGAGGGACACGAGTGAAAATCATGCGGGGACAGACACGTTTATAACTTGGTAAAACACCAAATTAATGCGTGTGTGATAGTAAATGTACTGGTAATCTACACTAGGTGTGAGTTACGGACATTTCATTAAGTTTTCAGTGTAATAGTGTTTGTTGTGAAGCACTCGGTTAGAGTTTTTCCACGAGGAGGAAGAGTGGACGGCTTGTCAGCACGACTTAGTTACAAGGACATTGCGAGTGTGTAGCCTGCTCGGTTGCCCTTTTGTGCATCGCCTGGAGAAGCTCTCATCTCCACAGCTATTGCCTAGCTAGCTGTCAGACGGCGCCTTCAATCGCAAGCATCGCGTTGCCGAGGCGGGAATGACGACGCTCTGATTAGCACCACAGCCGCAGTGAGTTTTGTTTTGTGCGGCACGGCGCGAAACGGCCATTGTGTTTCTGGTCTCTCCGCTCGCAAGCAACACTACAGGCCTGCAACGTATCCTGTAGGTGCCCTAGAATGATTTGAAACAACATTTTAAATTGTTCTCTGGTATCTACATAGAGGGTATATGGCTTATTTAAGGTCAATAATTGTCCAGCTACGGTTTTACAGGTCCATTTACAACTCTAAAATCATCCCCAGGATTGAAATGGTCTATTTTTGCCTTATTTTGGAGGGGTCATGAATGCAGAGTTCTGCTCTGATTGGCTGTTTCACTGCGGCTCAATGATAGCAGGCACAACTTTACTGACCGTCTTGACGATGGAGAGATTAGGCATTCAACCTTATATATATCAATCAGTATATAATCATACTTCAGTTGTCAAAAATATAAATAAATAAATATCAAATTACTATCGTTTCAACTTAAATGGTGGAGGTGTTGACGTTAACTAGAAGGATCGAGTGAGCTATGTGTAAGCAACTAAACTAACATAGTATGTTACGTATCTATGGTTGCATTTACTAATTTATGACAACACTGGCATGAAATAATATTAACCTTTGTCATTAGACATACTATTTAGTTATGTAAGCCACTTGGATTATCCTATTCTTACCGTATAGCATCTTGCGTTGGATATAGACAACACAGGAATATTATCGTTAATGTTGTCTCTCGAAGAAACTTTCGATTTAATCAGAAATAGTTTAGACAGTCAAGAAGTGGATAAAATCACTTACTGGTTGCAGGTATATGGTTGGAATTGCCCCTTTCTTCAGTGTCAGACACTGAGCAAAGCCTGCTTGATATTGTCCCAGGTTTGAAAACTGTCCGTGGTGAAATGGGCTGAGCAAACTAACAACTTTGAATTAAATTGTTGCGGTATCCGATTATAAATAAACATCAACCATGCCTGTTGACATGTTTTATCTGTGGGAAGAGTATGAAACGTCTTCACATCCCCTGCACAGCCTGGAACATAACATTTGTTTCCATGATCTGCCATGTTCGCTATCCTCGCGTCAGGCTTACTGCTGCAGAACTCCAGTTGATTCGCCTGACAGTGAACATGTGCTTGCTTATGCAAATGTTGGGGGGCGTACATATTAATGATCCCATCGATTGCATCACTGCTGGTGTTATGATGAGATTCACCTATTTTTCCGTGGTGTTTTTCTCAAACGAGATTTACATATGAAGGAGGAGGCAATGGTGTTTGAGACTCACTGTATGTGATTTACATGTACTGAACTCCTGTTATTTAACTATGGCAAGGTTAATTCATTTTTCATTCTAGGGCACCTTTAAAGTAAATAGTTCAAACGTATTTCTGTGGTAGCTTTGTATTACATTGGGTTTATGATATTGGAGGATTTTAATACTTAATGCCAGCTAATATATACGTTTACAGTATCCTGAATGAAAGTTAAAGTGTTGGATAATTCTGATTTAGAGAAGTGACCTTTAAAGTAATATCCTATTGACTAAAAGTATTGATAGTCATTTAAAAGGGGTGAAATATTACTGTAACTATAGTGTTGACATTTGATTAACTGAGCACTTGAAATAATTCTCTACAATTAGTGTTATCCTCTAATTTAGCAATAAAGACATTGTATTGCCACTTTTCATTAAATTAAAAGCAGTTATTTAGGTAAACGGTTACAAGTAGGTAATAATTAGAGAATTACATTTAGAGCATTAATTTATCAATAAACAGGAATTCGGGGAGCGCACTCCACTACTAGCTAGACACGCTAGGGGGCGCTACATGTGTTTTTCCAAAGTGTTTGTCCTGCAGACCTCATAATACATTACATTGTGTGTCGAGTGAGAGACGAGCCAATTGCGCCCAGCATGCCACTTGGTATTAAAACTTCTAATTTTCTTTTCTTGGTTTCCTTCGTTGCTTGGCGGTTCTTTCCACTGGGGTTAGTTACCCCAGGCAAGTATTGCCACATTATTATGTTTTTTAAAATCTTTGCTATTGCTTCAATAAAAAATGAACAAGCGCGCCATTATTTATTGCGTAGTGACGTGTGTGTTCAAGTAAGCCAGATATGCACAGATTCTGCACAATACGCTGTGTTTAATGTGTTTAATGAATTGAGTAGGCACTAAATCTGTGCAGATTTGGCCTACACAAACTTACCCAGCAAAGTGAGTTAACATAAGTAACCCACCAAATTGGCTAGTGATTTGACAGCGTTACACGCCACAGTTGATTTTTACCCGCATGTTAGTTGGTGGGTGTTAATTTCAAACCCTGGTAACAACTATAAATTATGCATAATTACATGCAAATAACCCTAAACCTAACCAAACCCTAATCCTAACCCTATAGTTGCTTACTATTACTCAAATGTATAATTACAGTGTAACAAATACATCCTACAATAAAGTATAACCGAACATACGTTTTAGCGTTCGCATTGTAATTACTTTTTGAAAAAAGGACCTACTCAGTGAGTGTGCAATTTTGGACACAGGAAGAAAGTTCCTGTTTCGAGTGAATTATTGAATCATTCTATTAATGATTCATTTCAAAGAGGAATGTCACTTGCTTTGCTACTGAATGAAGCAGTGCTTTTGAACAAATCAGTTGTGCTTATAAAGACAATTAATTTAATCATTCACTCAACTTAAAAAAAAACACTATGTAACACTTTATTTTACAGTATAGCTACCTGTTGCACGTTTTACTCATAGTAATTACAGTACATTTTCAAGCCTAAAAAAATTCCTGAAACACACAAATGACTCTCAGAGAGCCCTCTAGCACTAAATAAACATCCTTCTGTGTATTAACAGCACACAAATCCTTCTTTCTGCCTCTTCTCCTCAGACATTTCACAATGTTATTGTATTATGTTTGTGCATCTACCATGACTTGTAACTTTTATAATTCAATAGGGATCTCCTCACAGGCACTCCACATTCAATCAGCAGAGCAAATATACTGTGATATTTATCAGGCTAAAACTAACCCAATTGCTGTCACTGATGATTCAGTAACAAAAGCGTACTTGTGAAAAGCAAGTTTTCACCTTATGCATATATTTATGTGAATACACCATGAGGGGTGAAGTGGGCAAGCAATGCTTCATTTTTAAGCAGAGAAGGTCAACAGGCTACAAACAAAAGGAGGAGTATTCCAAAGTGTTTGTGTGACTCAGCATATTGAGAGACAGAGGAGAAAAATGAAGTTATGTTTTTTTTTCTCTCTCTCTCTTTCATTCTTTCTTTCTCTGCAGTTCTCTCATGCTTGCACAAACACAGGTGCTGCTTAATTAAAATTCAGAGAGCAAATGCCATTTAAAGGATTCTCAGGAGTTAGCAAAGAAAACGGTGCACCATGTTTTACTATTAACGATGCAATAAATGCATTTGTATTTTTAATCGCCTGGAAATGTCTCTCACTCAGTTTTGGGTCAGTTTAAAGCGATAACTCACCCAAAATGTATATGTGACCGGATGCTCTCCTTTCCCTGTTGCCCACTTATATAAATTAAGCCAGAGATTTCCGCCGTACATTTCCCCTTTAAGTATTGGGACACGTCATTTCCGATTGGCCATAAATAGCCTCTTTCAGCCTGTTGGGATACGTTGCTTCCTGTTGACTCGGGGGTTCCCTTTTCGCGTCCCATGTGCGGGCATTTCGAGTGTGGCGTCACGCCAGCGGTTGCGTGCTTTTCTTACGCTTGTTACAGGCATGTGTGAACTCATTTATGCGACGCTGCAGAATCAAAGCGAGATCAAATAATCGGTGGGCGGTTTGGTGCTTGACTGATTTCATCGTCGGCTTGTTTCAGAGATATACAGACCAGTTTATGCGGCAGGAACAAAGTGAAACCAAACCATCTAAAAGTGGTTCATTATGAGCGATTGACTGACTTCATTGCCGGGTGTTTGAGATCTGTTGAGCAAATCTTTTGCTCTCGATTCAGAGGGCCTATTTAATGCGAGGAATCGCCGTTGTCCTACAATCTATTTCTTTCTTGCCTGTTCACCCTGATTAATGACGATGTTATAATTTGTTTCTTTTGTTTTTCTTTCTTTATGTGGGAATTATTTGTTAGTGAGAGCTATTGTTCCCAGGCGAGTGTTTGGGTTTATTAGTCCTTTATTGTGTATATTAATTTGATTTATTCTGGAATTATTTCTTGATTGTGCTTGAGTGTGTGTGTGTGTGTGTGTGTGTTTGAGTGTGTTTCTTTTGCTAGATGCTGGGGGCTCCAGTCAGGAATCCTCCTTTTCCTTTCCTGTGGATTGGTGATGGTTTGAACACAGGGTGTGGTGTGCAGTGAGACGCACGGATTTTGTGTGCAGTGAGACGCACGGATTTTGTGTGCAGTGGTGTGAGTTGCCCCAGAGTGTGTGTGTGAAGCCAGGTATTACCTGTTCTTGAGTCCTCAGCCAAAGCTCTTGAATGTACTGTTATTGTAGGTCATTGTGAGTGTTTGTTAAAACGACCATGTTTCCTTCCCTGAGTATATAAATGAGTATATGAATCAGTTGTTGTGGCATGTCCTGCCTGGCACGCCCAGTTGATTTTAAATTAGATTTTTTTATTGTTAATAAAGAATTATTGTGCATGATATTCACGTCTCTGCTCCTTCCTAATGCAACCAACTTGCGTGCCTTAAGATAAAGGTATCAATTATTCTCTGTGTATGTCAGAGTGGCGTAGTCGGTTCTCTTAAAGCTGCCTGTAATTCCTATTCCATAAGAATTGCAGCCTCTCTCCTGCCACATTGTGGCGTACTCGGCAGGATAACGCATTGGTGTGGGACAGAGATGTGACTTATATATTATTCATGTTGTGGTGTCGTTTTTTTGTTTTACTTTGTTGAACAGGAATAGGACAACGGCGACCCTGTGCGGCCAGTAGTGCTCGGGTGGTGTAGCCATTATTTTTTTGGGATTTGGTCTCGGCCCATTCAGGTAATCCTGTGGTATGGAGGAAGAATTGCAGGAGCTGCGGGCACTGGTGGCCCAGCTGCGGACTGATAATGAGCAGTTGCGCCAGGGGACATCAGCCGGGCTCCCAGCCCCGAATGCTTCAGCTAGTAATCCGTCTACTGCGGCACCGACTTCAGCAGGTAGTTTTTCACTTCCCGATACCGGCCCACTCGAGCGATTTGTGTTTATTCCGAGGGATCATAAGTGCCCAAAATTTAATGGTAGGACCGGCATTGATATTAATGAATGGTTAGAGGAGGCACGTGCTTGTATGAGGGCACGTCATATGTCTACCGTTGACCAAGCCTTCTTTTTGATCGATCATTTGGAAGGCGAGGCACGTGAAGAGCTTCGTTATCGTTCGGGGGTAGAGCGGCGAGATCCAGACCAAATCATCGCAGCATTGCGCGAATTGTATGGTTGTACGCGATCATATGTAGCGTTACAGGAACTGTTTTTCTCTAGGCGACAGCAGGAAGGGGAGACCCTTGTGGAATTCTCCCTGGCCCTGATGAGCTTATGGGAGAAGGTTAAAGAACAGGCGCCACATGAAATGCCCAATACTGGGGCCTTATTACGAGATCAGTTTGTTGAAAATGTTAGCGATAGTACACTTAGACGTGAGTTAAAACAGTTAGTTCGACGTAGCCCCGATAGTACGTTGCTTGAAGTGCGTAGTGAGGCAATTCGTTGGGAGCGAGAGGGGACCCCCGGGGGTGCAAGGGGACGCAGCTATTCTGTTCCAACGGCCCACTGTATACAACATGGAGGTGGTCCTGAATCGTCTGCAGCGGGAGGGATTAAAAGCTAAATTGGGGAAATGTTCATTTTTCCAGAGGAAGGTAAAGTATTTGGGTCATGTGGTCTCGTCTGAAGGGGTCGCTACAGACCCAAGTAAGATTGAGGCAGTGACCCAGTGGCGTTGTCCCACTACTGCAGGTGAGGTGCGTTCCTTCCTGGGATTTGCCAGCTACTACCGTCGGTTCGTGGAGGGGTTCGCAAAAGTAGCTGCCCCGTTACATGGGCTAGTAGCAAGGCTGACAAACCCAAAACGTCGGAGGTGTTCAGAGCAGGACTTTGCCGATGCCTGGTCTATACAGTGTCAACAGAGCTTTGAGGAGTTGAAGCAGCGACTGTCTATGGCCCCGGTGCTGGCCTATGCTGATTTCTCCTTGCCTTTCGTCCTGGAGGTTGATGCCAGCTATGGGGGTTTGGGGGCAGTACTGTCCCAGGAGCAGGGAGGAAAGGTACGACCGATAGCATATGCTAGTCGTGGTCTTCGGCCCACTGAGCGCCATATGGACAATTATAGCTCTATGAAACTGGAGTTTCTGGCGCTCAAGTGGGCCATGACGGAAAAATTTAGGGAGTACCTGTTAGGCCATAGATGTGTGGTATTCACAGACAACAACCCTCTCAGCTACGTTCTTACAGCCAAGCTGGGGGCCACTGAACAGCGCTGGGCAGCCCAGTTGGCTGTTTTCGATTTTGAGATCAGGTATAGGTCGGGTCGCTGCAATGGGAATGCGGATGCTTTGTCTAGACAGAATCCACCCACCCGGGAGGACATTCAAAGTCTAGTTCCGGGGCTGGCTATCCCAGAAGAGATAGCTCAAGTAGCCCAGGCAGGACCGGTGGTCCAGGTGAGCCAGGTAACAGTGTTCCCAGGTCCATCTTTGGGAGATATGCGTTCCAGTCAGAGGGCTGATCCACATATTGGAGAACTTTTACGGTTCTGGCGACGACAAGCGCCCCCGACATCGGGGGAACGCAGGCAGTTAGTAAAGCCAGTGATCACCATGCTCCGGCAATGGGACCGCTTGGTGGAGCAGGATGGGGTAATGTATCGTCGGGTGAGACGCTCAGACGGCGGGGAAGAAACCTTGCAGGTTATACTGCCGATGGCTATGAAGGACAAGGTTCTGATGCAGTTACATCAGCAGCATGGGCACCAGGGTGTGGAACGGACTACCCAGCTGGTTAGACAACGGTGTTATTGGCCGGACATGGCCTCTGAGATTGCACGTTGGTGCCAGCATTGTGAGAGGTGCCAGCATGCAAAGGGCCTTCCCTCAGCACACAGTAGTTTTATGGGACACCTGTTGGCTTCCCGGCCAAATGAAGTTCTGGCCATCGATTTTACAGTTCTGGAACCCTCCCGGTCTGGTATCGAGAACATTATGGTCATGACGGATGTATTTTCTAAATACACGTGGGGGGTGGCTACCAGAGATCAGCGGGCTGAAACGGTGGCACAGGTTCTGGTATCGGAATGGTTTTGTCGACTCGGTGTTCCGAGTCGTATTCATTCAGACCAGGGTCGGAACTTTGAGGCCGCTCTCATCCAACAGCTTTGCCACTTGTATGGGGTTGAGAAGTCTCGCACTACTCCGTACCACCCGGCTGGTAACGGGCAGTGCGAGCGGTTTAATAGGACCTTGCACGATTTGTTGCGTTCTCTTCCCGACTCTCAGAAGGGTGACTGGCCGTCGTGTCTTCCTCAGGTGCTATTTTCATATAATAGTACCCCTCACCAGAGTACTGGAGAATCCCCGCATTTTTTGATGTTTGGCCAGGAGCCACGCCTACCAGTCGATTTTCTGCTTGGGAGAGTCCAGGAACCAGAGGCTGGTTGTGTGCAGAGGTGGGTCCTGGAACATCAGAATAGGCTTAAAGTAGCTTTTGAAGGGGTGAGAGAGCAGCTAAGAACGGCGGCGGAACGTCGCAAGGTCCGGCATGACGGGCACGTCCGGGAGGAACCTTTGCGGGAGGGTCAGTTGGTGCTCCTTCGGGCTTTTAATGTGAGAGGTAGACATAAAATACATGATCTCTGGGGCTCGGTAGTATACCAGATTGTGAAAGCGGGTGAGCAGGTATATTCTATCGTTCCAGTGGACAATCTGGGTAAAGTGAGGCGAGTGCATCGCTCGGCAATAAAACCTTGGGTGGGTGAGAGTCCTTTCGTTAACGCTCCTGAATGTAACTTGGTGGGACCGATAACACCTGCTGAGGAAGAGGAGGAGATTGGCGATTGGTTTGTAGTGGTACCCGACGCCCCTCAAGGGGGTCAGAGGTCAGTGCCACTGGTTGAGGTCTCAGTAGGAGGTTCCGGCGGGGACCACACCGTCACAGACAATCTCCCGGAGGAGGAAGAGAATGCAGGGGTTATAGCACCCACCACAGGTGAGGTGATGGCCAGAGTGCGGTCCCCAGAGCCTACTCCTCTTGAGCAGGATATGGGGGTAAGGCGCACCAGAAGGCTGATGGCAGGACACCATCCTAATCCGCACCGCCTCCCTCGAGCTGTAGGAAGACCACGGCACGAGGGTGGGGCAGGTGATAGTCCGATATCCAGTGCGGTGGTTGCCTTGTTTCGACCGTGGCATTAAAAATCCTAGGTGAATAAAGTATCCATCGTCGGGTCGACGATGAAAATGTCGGGGGTAGATTGTGACCGGATGCTCTCCTTTCCCTGTTGCCCACTTATATAAATTAAGCCAGAGATTTCCGCCGTACATTTCCCCTTTAAGTATTGGGACACGTCATTTCCGATTGGCCATAAATAGCCTCTTTCAGCCTGTTGGGATACGTTGCTTCCTGTTGACTCGGGGGTTCCCTTTTCGCGTCCCATGTGCGGGCATTTCGAGTGTGGCGTCACGCCAGCGGTTGCGTGCTTTTCTTACGCTTGTTACAGGCATGTGTGAACTCATTTATGCGACGCTGCAGAATCAAAGCGAGATCAAATAATCGGTGGGCGGTTTGGTGCTTGACTGATTTCATCGTCGGCTTGTTTCAGAGATATACAGACCAGTTTATGCGGCAGGAACAAAGTGAAACCAAACCATCTAAAAGTGGTTCATTATGAGCGATTGACTGACTTCATTGCCGGGTGTTTGAGATCTGTTGAGCAAATCTTTTGCTCTCGATTCAGAGGGCCTATTTAATGCGAGGAATCGCCGTTGTCCTACAATCTATTTCTTTCTTGCCTGTTCACCCTGATTAATGACGATGTTATAATTTGTTTCTTTTGTTTTTCTTTCTTTATGTGGGAATTATTTGTTAGTGAGAGCTATTGTTCCCAGGCGAGTGTTTGGGTTTATTAGTCCTTTATTGTGTATATTAATTTGATTTATTCTGGAATTATTTCTTGATTGTGCTTGAGTGTGTGTGTGTGTGTGTGTGTGTTTGAGTGTGTTTCTTTTGCTAGATGCTGGGGGCTCCAGTCAGGAATCCTCCTTTTCCTTTCCTGTGGATTGGTGATGGTTTGAACACAGGGTGTGGTGTGCAGTGAGACGCACGGATTTTGTGTGCAGTGAGACGCACGGATTTTGTGTGCAGTGGTGTGAGTTGCCCCAGAGTGTGTGTGTGAAGCCAGGTATTACCTGTTCTTGAGTCCTCAGCCAAAGCTCTTGAATGTACTGTTATTGTAGGTCATTGTGAGTGTTTGTTAAAACGACCATGTTTCCTTCCCTGAGTATATAAATGAGTATATGAATCAGTTGTTGTGGCATGTCCTGCCTGGCACGCCCAGTTGATTTTAAATTAGATTTTTTTATTGTTAATAAAGAATTATTGTGCATGATATTCACGTCTCTGCTCCTTCCTAATGCAACCAACTTGCGTGCCTTAAGATAAAGGTATCAATTATTCTCTGTGTATGTCAGAGTGGCGTAGTCGGTTCTCTTAAAGCTGCCTGTAATTCCTATTCCATAAGAATTGCAGCCTCTCTCCTGCCACATATATATAAAAAAAATATTTAAAAAATGACAAGAATGTTTTACATTTCTGAATTAAAATTCATAAAAAAGACTCCTGGTAACGCTTTAGATTACAGCCCAGAAAGTATACTGCGTAAGTAAAGCAAATTTACTGCGTAACTTTCGGTAATTATAGGGTAACTATAAAGTAAGTATGTGTAGGTATAAGGGAACAATATGTCATATTTGGGGAATAAAGAAAATTAACAAATTATTTATACTGTAAGTATTTTTAATTAAGGGGTAATTATCCATGTAGTTACAGGGTAAGGCCAGGCTGATTACATCGGACATATCAGAGCGAGTAGAGACTCACATTGCGGTTTAAGTGAATTATTCATTTCAGTGTGTGCTTTGCTTTAAAACACGAGCTCTGTCGTATTGTGCGATTGTTTTTTGAAGAGCGCAATGTTTGTGACGTATGGGAGGCCGGGGATGGTTCTAACATTTTTGACCTTTCTGTCTATAGTACTTTTAAGCCAGTGTTTTCAAAATGTGATTAAAACTAGTTACAAGTGTCTGCTATTAAATGACATAGCTATTATCTCTGCAACACAAAAAGACAATGCATGGTTTAGTTTCAAACACGAGGAGTGAAATGTTACAATTCACCACAAAGTCTGGGTTAGTTGTAATATACCCTGGGGTGAGATGTAACATTATGATATCCACCGGGGTGATATGTAACATAATGAAATAAGGATTATGACAAAAAATTGATTTTTGAAAGCTTTTTATTCAACACTGACTTTTCAATATAACTGATGTGAGTGTCTGTGTGTGTGTCACTCTCATTCTCAGTGTGTTTGTCATTCTCAGTCATAGTAATTGACAATAATAAATTGAACTTGAACAATTGAGGATGTTATTCTTGTTCCTCAGTGAAGACCCTCTTTCCACTGTGGTATAGGGGAGAGTGGGGTGATTTGTGCCAGGGGGGAAGTAGTTCCACCCATTGTTTCTGGAAAACCATTGAATAAATTGGTCATGTGACCAAATAATTTCGAAAAGCCATCCATTTTACTCATCCTAAAGAAGAGAGACACGTGGTAGGAGAGGTCAGCACATTTTAGCTCAAAAAACTCTTTTTTTTCCTTTCAAAGTAAAATTTCTCTGATCAAGGTTTTTTGATTGTAGCGTCTGAACAATTATAGACAAGTCTGAAAACATTTCACACGTTTTAGTGCTTTAGCAGGCTACACAATGAGTCTATACAGTTAACATGATGTTAGCTCTTAACTGCTAGGTCATGCTAGTTTTTCAAACTTGTGGGTCTGGGGGTAGAATAATTTTGTACATTAATGTCAATTAGATTTTTTAACTTTACATTCTCAGAATCACTCAAATGTGCATTAATAAACCTTCTACAATAATTTACTGCTGCCTTTGTTGAATTGTTTTCATAAAATGTTGTTCTCCGACCATTGCTCATCCGCTTCAGAGAGGAAGCTGGCGCACGTTTGGCTCCCACTTCTACTGCTGTATTTAGTTTGTTTATTATTTTAATTCATTTGAACTTTTCTGAATCATTTTAACTCCTTAGAGTCTTAACTTGCTGCCGGATTTGCACACATTTACCTTGTCTGAACCAGCGTTTTAAAGTGTTTCCCCCTGGTCTGGCTGCTGCTGGTCTCATCTGTTGCCGTGTTTCACCTGCACTGTCTCTGCTGCCTGCCTGCTGCTGTCTCCGTGTGAGATCAGACAGGTCCCTGGCGTTGCGTCAAGTTCTCCGTGTGTAATGGCTGTATAACAACTCTAGGATGTCATCATGCGACTTCACTTGATCACCTGGATTATTGCCGTCTTTATTCAATCAGGAACCAGCATTAAGCAGTGTACTGAACTTCTGGACATCACCATGCTGAGGGACTCTTCATCCTAACTTTTATCTATGGACCACCATGGCCATCCAAATATCAGCATTATACAAACTCTGCATTCCTTGCAGCTCCTCCACCGGCCTAGTTATATTCATAGAGGCTCTCGTCAGAGTTGTTCTACTGCCGGTGCTGGAGTCACTGCATTTTGGTCGAACTGCAGGCGCACGCTGCGTCGTACTTCTGTATGCCGTGGAATCTGTCATGTTAATCTACGCTATCCAGAGGTTCTATCTCAAAAATCTGTAGCGAAGGTGTGATGTAGCACTATGCGACTTTCTCACTTTAAAAACGAGGTCAATAAACAGAACAATGACACCATCCTTGACAGAAAATTTTACATTCTTTGTCTCATTGAAACTTGGCACAAAGACAATGACTATGTTAATCTGAACATGTGTGCCCCATCTGGATATATTTAAATTAACGTGCTTCGAGCTTCTGGTAAAGGTGGTGGCCTGGCTGTAATATTTGAATCTAATGTATCATTTTATGTTATTGGTGCTCCTAGTGTTACATCATTTGAATGTCTAGTTTTCACCTGTTCTTGTGCTGCTCATTTACCGTCATCCAAATCCAAAATCCTTTATTTTTCTCTGTCTACTGAGTTGTTGACACTTCTTAGTCCACTCTGTCCTGCTATGGTGTTGACTGGTGATATCAATTTCCATATTGATAATCCTAATTGTGTTAAAACAGCTACCTTTTTGGACATTTTGGATGGTTTACAACCCATAGGTTGGGCCATATATTGGATGTGGTTTGCTCTGCTGGTGTTGGTATCCAATCTCTGGATGGTATTGATATGAGTATAAATGACCATAGACTTATTACTTTTGACATGAATGTTATGTCTTCACAATCCATTTCTGAACGCATTATTAATTTACGTAACATCAAGCACATTTGGACATTTTCGACTTCTGTCTCTTGGCTTCCCACTACTAACTCCATTGAGCACTATTATTCCATGCTATCTGCACTTCTGGGCAGTGTTGGGAGTAACGGCGTTTAAGTATAACGGCGTTACTAACGGCGTTAATTTTTCAGTAACGGAGTAATCTAATTAATTACTTTTCCCAATGTTGCAACGCCGTTAGCGTTACTGAGAAAAAAAATGCGGCGTTACTATAATTGAGCTCACTGAAGCGGTTTTCATCCGAACAGGCTCTCTGTCAGTCGGACCTGCAACGTGCGTGTGTGTGTGTGTGTGTGTGTGTGTGCGCGCGTGGTACACATAACTGATGATGATTGGTGGGTGGGAGACAAGGTTGAGGTTGATAGGTTGAGTCCACACACACACACACACACCTATGACGCACAGTCGCACACGCATATGCACAGTCAGCGATGGCAAGTCGCAAACTGGAAATATAAGCGCTACTCTTCCCTCGTTGAGGTGAAAGGTAAGAATGTTTATGTAACGTGCAACTTATGCCCAGGAAGAAAGAGTCTCTCCACGTCGGTGGCCAGTAATTCTAATCTAATGAAGCCTCACATCATCACAGCCACAAAATGAGCGGCTAAAAACACAGGCGATAACGTGAGCTCCACTACCAAAGGAGTAGTAAAGTACTGATAATATTTACACTATAGTAGGTCTACTGATAATATTTACAATATATTGAATTTGATAGGTGTCTCTCACATTGTCCCACAGCAACATTACAATAGTGTACATTAATGTTCGATGTTTAGTGTCTAATTCATTCATTTAACATATTTAAATTGGGGGCATCAAGTTATTTGACATATTTGAACTTTTGACAAAAAAAAGTAACGCAGTAATTACTTTCCCTGGTAATTAGTTACTTTTATAATGATGTAACTCAGTTACTAACTCAGTTACTATTTGTAAGAAGTAACTAGTAACTATAACTAATTACTTTTTTAAAGTAACGTGCCCAACACTGCTTCTGGGTGAGAGAACGGGTTGTTACTTTTAGGAAACCCTGTCCATGGTATACCCTGGAGTTATGTTTAATGAAAGCTGCTGGAAGGCAATTAGAATGGAAGTACAAAAAATCTGGCCTGACGGTACATAGGCTTCTCTACACTCAACAACAGTCTGCTTACCATTCTACTTTGAATACTGCACAAAATAACTATTAATCAAGCATCATTGGTAATGCTGCAGCTAATTCTAAATCTCTGTTTAAGACTGTTGACAATCTTCTTAAAGGTCCCGTTCTTCGTGATCCCATTGTTCAAACTTTAGTTAGTGTGTAATGTTGTTAGAGCATAAATAATACCTGTAAAATTATAAAGCTCAAAGTTCAATGCCAAGCGAGATATTTTATTTAACAGAAGTTCCCTTTCAAAGCCTACAGCGAACGGCTGGCTTGGACTACATCCTGGTACTTCCTTCATAAATGACGTCAGTAGAACAGACTAACCTCCGCCCACAAGAATACGCGAAAAAAGGGGGCGTGGTCTTGTTGCTGTCCCACGTGGAGAAGAGGACGTGTCGCGTGGAGAAAAGGAATTGTTGCGTTTGAGTGTGTTCAAATCACCTTTGTTTGGCTTTCCCAGGGACGCTGTAGAGATCATTAAGCGCATTTATCTTCCATTAAGAGGCGTGACCTTTCCACGTGCGCTAAGCTGCTGTCGAATCACAACACAGGAACCGTGCCACGTTCGCTAAGCTGGACCTTTGGACCTTTAAACCAACTAAGGCCATTGTTCACTCCTCCGTTGACCAGTATAATAAGTTTCACTGTTTTCATTATTTCACTGGTAAGACTGAGGGCATATACAGCTCTTTGATCACTATCACCCCAGATGAGCTAGTTGATAGCCTTTAAAACCTACAACCACTACCTTTTCGAACTTTGAAATGGTTGGAGTTGATTTTATTATAAGTACAGTGAAGTCCATGAATTCAAATATCAGTATTTTAGAATAATGCTCTGTTATTACGAACTGCCTTGCATCAATCTGTCCTCATATGACTTCCATTGTGAACTTATTGTGTGAAACACTTTGTGTGTGAACACTTTGTGTGTGAAATGTTTAGCGCATCCAAATCCGGCAACAGTAGGTCTGGAAACAGGACTGGCAGAAACAAGTGAGATGCTGGATGGTTGAAGCATTGCACAGTGAGTAGCAGGTTCAATCAAGCGACCACCCTTAATTTCGATGTCCAGTGCTTTACATAAGTCACGTCCAATGAGAGGAGTTCCTGATTTGACTATGTTAAACTCTCCCAGCAACAGTCTTCCCACAGTATGTCACATTTAGTCTCAGGGAACCACACATAGGAATGTTTTCCTTTGAATAAGTCAGAATCTGCATGTACAGCAGACCATGTACAGTTCATGGAAACAGTATTCCCTGGTGGCTGTGGAATCTTTCAGCAGGATAACGCGCCCTGCCACAAAGCAAAAATGGTTCAGGAATGGTTTGAGGAGCACAACAACAAGTTTGAGGTGTTGATATGGCCTCCAAATTCCCCAGATCTCAATCCAATCGAGCATCTGTGGGATGTGCTGAACAAACAAGATCCATGGAGGCCCCACCTCGCAACTTACAGGATCTGTTGCTAACATCTTGGTGCCAGATACCACACCACACCTTCAGGGGTCTAGTGGAGTCCATGCCTCGACGGGTCAGGGCTGCTTTGGCAGCAAAAGGGGGATCAACACAATATTACATACTGTTATGCCTGATCTGAGTATATACGCATATACGCATTCTGGTTTGGGCTGTACCCAAACCAGAAGCCGTGGCTAAATGGGGATGTTCGCGCGGCACTCAATGCGCGGACCTTCACCTTTAACTCCGGTAATGCGGAGGATCATAAACAAGCAAGTTATGCCCTCCGGAAAACCATCAGAGCAGCAAAACGGCAGTACAGGGACAAGATTGAAGGACAGTTCAACACCACCGACTCCAGAAGCATGTGGCGGGGTATTAACACCATCATGGACTATAAAGGGAACACAAACTCCACCGTGAACACCGCTGCCTCTCTCCCGGACGAGCTCAACACCTTCTATGCTCGCTTTGAGGGAACTAACACCGCCCTCGCGGAGAGAGAGCTCGCGGCTGAAGATACAGAGGTTGGTTCACTCTCTGTATCTTTAGCGGATGTAACCCGATCCTTCCAGCGGGTGAACGTCCGTAAAGCAGCGGGTCCAGACGGCATTCCGGGGCCGCCCCATCACCATCGATGGAGCACCGGTGGAGAGAGTCAGCAGCTTCAAGTTCCTCGGTGTCTACATCACAGAGGAACTCTCATGGTCCGTCCACTCTGAGGCCGTTGTGAAGAAGGCTCATCAGCGCCTTTTCTTCCTGCGACGGCTGAGGAGGTTTGGAATGAACCGCCACATCCTCACACGCTTCTACAGCAGCACCATAGAGAGTCTGCTGACTGGCTGCATCACCACCTGGTACGGCAACAGTACCGCCCGCAACCGCAAAGCCCTGCAAAGGGTAGTGCGCACGGCCAGCTGCATCATCGGAGGTGAGCTTCCCTCCCTCCAGGACATTTACGCCAGGCGGTGTGTGAAGAGAGCTCAGAGGATCATCAGAGACTCTAGCCACCCGAACCATGGGCTGCTCTCACTGCTGCCATCAGGCAGACAGTACCGCAGCATCAGAACACGCACCAGCCGACTCCAGAACAGCTTCTTCCCACAAGCAATCAGACTACTTAACTCTTGATCCATCAGTATCATAACACACACTGGACAGAATATCACTCAGCACAACCCACTGTAGATACACACACATTATATACACATTTATTTATCATACAGCATCTATTGCACTTTGGATTTCAATTTGTGAACCTATTGTATACTGTACATTGTATATTATTACTATAGCTTAATGTATACTGTTATTGTTTAATGTATGTTTAGTGTATATTGTTTTAAGTATATGTATATTGTAAGTATGTGTATAATGTTTAAAGCTGTGAGAACTACACTCACATTGTGCAAATTATTTATTGTTTATTGTAGTGTATACTGTGCTGTGAGTAATTGTGTGCGCATCAGATGTGTAATCTGTCTGAATCTGTCGAACTGAATTGTCCTTTTAAGGACAAGGAAAAGAAAGCCTCAAAGTGGTCTTGTTACATTGACTGAAATGTGCGCTCTACAAATCCTGGATCTAATTCATTTATTAAGTCCATTAGAGTTTTATGGGGCTTTGGAATGTAACTTATGCTTTATTACTTTCCAATCCCGTATAATAAAAATGCCATATTCGGTTGCTGTGCATTTTAGATAACTTAATGGCAGAAAATTGGAACATAAATCTACAAAAAAAAGTAGACTAAACTGTTCTATTCTATATTTAATGGTTTATCAGAGCCTATATTAATAGCGGATACCTTCCATCTACTCAAATACTGGAGAAGAAAAAAGAGCAGGCCTCCAAAGTGTAAGAAATACTTCAAAATGCCTCTATAACGAGACTATTCTGAAAAGAATAAGTGAAGCAGATCCTTTACAGTTTTGCCCAAAAGTGAAAGCAGACGTCCTTTGTTTAACTGTCCCTTCAGCCTTAAACACTTCTCCAGATGCCAATTTATGCCGTTATGCTTTTCTCAACCTTGTTCTAGATGTGTCTTAAGCCCATTTAGAAGTGTATAATCGTATTCCTGTGTTTTCAAATGAAAATTCACAAGCATTACAGGCTGCTTGCTGTTCAATTTCACTGGTTTTTACATTCCCAGGGCTCGGCCTGCTGCTGGCTTTGGCCCCCTGCATTGAGAGAGTGGTTTAAGAGAATATTAAGTCTAATACTAATGTGTTAAATCCTTCAGTTCAGTCAAGCCTGGATTCACGACGACCGCAGCGTCTTGACAGAAGTCGGATTAGGCCTGGGGATTAAGACAATATAAGTCTTGAAGAAAAAGCATCCTCTCTGTGGCAGACTGCTCTTGAGGAGATGAAAGACACTCTACTGTAGCGTTAACTGCTAAGCGCTCTTTGAATAAAGGAAGTCTTTTGAATAAAGGCAGTCTTTGGATAATGTACATGTTCACAGAAGGTCACACAGCCCTACAGGGAGGCACAGATGTACTCTGACTTTTTGTTTCATATTGTCAACATTAAATTAGCTAATATTTAAATGGATATGGAAGGGATGGCTAATATTTGGGAGATTGTGAATGATGCCGCTCCAATTCTGCAGACTTCTATGAAAATCGTTGTGGAACTACTTATGGGCAGAGAATGTATTTTATTTATATTTATGCATTTGGCAGATGCTTTTATGCAAAGTTACTTACAGTGTTCCTGGTGTTGCTAATGGCATACTCAGAGCTGCCTGCAGGGACATGATTTTATACATGTTTTAAAATTCAAATACACCAAAATGTGCAAACAAACAATGCATTATTTAAATCCATCTAAATCTTGTTCAAAATAGTGAGCATGACATAAGCAGAAGTGCTGTTGTTCTGTGTGACGTGTAGATATTCAGACCAAAAACATGAGTGCAGGTGCGATATTGCTAACATAAATACATAAATAAATCATGTGTTTCATTATTATTGACTTTATTATTATATATGCATTATTAAATAAATAATAATAAATTCAATATTGAAGTAAAGTGTAAGTTACTTCAATATTGAATTCATTATGTATTATTATTTATTTAATAATGAAAAAAATAAGAAATGAATCTTTTCTATTCAGCTATGATGCATTAAATTAATCAAAAGGGATAGTAAAGACTGTTACTATTAAACCACTATTACATTTTTAAAGACTATTAAAAATTACATTTATCAAAAAACCCTGAAAAAACACACAACTGTTTTTAACATTGATAATAATAAGAAATGTTTCTTGAGAATCAAATCAGCATATTAGAAAGATTTCTGAAGGATTGAAGACTGGAGTAAAATGCAGCTTTACCATCACATGAATAAATCATATTTTATCATATTTAAAATAGAATATAATCATATTTAAATAGAAAACAGTTATTTTAAGTTGTAATAATATTTCACAATATTAATGTTTTTAATGTATTTTTTAATCAAATAAATGCTGCTTTGGTGAATATAAGGATCTTCTTTTAAAAACATTTTTTATTTAATTTTACCAACCTCAAACATGATCAAGGAAGAACGGATCAGGGTGTCATTAGAGCTCCGTTTAAGACGTCACCGCAGCATCTGCATGAGCAACCTATTCTAAAGCTGATTTGGACAAGTGAGAACAAGCAAGTGAAATTAGGCCTCACTGTGAGTCACTCTTCCCTCGAGCTCCTCTCACCACTATACCTAAACACTCGCACGGCGCCACCACATCTAGCTCGCTGCTGATGGAGGGAGAGACAGAACAGAGGTGCTTATAACACATCCACTGATGAGAGACAGACAAAGGGGGGAAGGCCTAGAGAGAGAGCAAACTGAGAAAGAGAGAGAAAGGCTCATTAAAAACACGTGTTGCTGGGGTGTGCAGTGGGGCCCAGAACAAAATCCAATTATCACCTGCCTTTTTCTCAGAATCTCTGCATCAATACTTAATTACAACTGAAGCATCCACAGAGATTCACACTCAAACAGAGTCTCCAGACCTACAGCACACCTACCATCTCCAGAGCCTAGGTCTGGCTGTAAGATCAGCCCATGTGAAAGACAGTCCCCGCTCATGACTGCCATCCTTTTCTGAGCACTCTGGTATTTTCTTTAAAATAGCAAGTTAATAAGGACAGGCACAGCTGAACGTTTTCTTATTTGAGAAGGCTGAAGCCATCGCTGGACTCTGGTCAGGGGCTGGAGCAATCAGTGAACTCTGGTCAGGGGCTGGAGCCATCCCTGGACTCTGGTAGGGGCTGGAGCCATCGCTGGACTCTGGACAGGGGCTGGAGCCATCGCTGGACTCTGGACAGGGGCTGGAGCCATCGCTGGACTCTGGTCAGGGGCTGGAGTCATCGCTGGACTCTGGTCAGGGGCTGGAGTCAATGTGTGTGTGGCCCAGACACACATAAATGCTAACACCATTATGGGCAATGTAACACTTTCTGGGCTGAGCTCTAGGGCTGAGGCACACTCTGGAGAACATATTGGGGTGGATCCTGGGATTTCACTCTATGGAGCAGAATTCCACATACTGGAAAGGACTTATGAGATTCTCTCACTGGAATGGACTGGGGAATTTCTCTCACTGGAATGGACTGGGGAATTTCTCTCACTGGAATGGACTAGGGAATTTCACTGGAACGGACTGGGGAATTTCTCTCAATGGAACGTACTTGGGAATTATTTTCTTTGGAACAGATTTATGGCATGAAGATTGGAGAGTGGAGAGTTTCTTCTGTGCTGAGTCAGGAGCAGTGGGGGTGGCGATGGTCTCATCCGCTATTCCACTATACGGAGAAGAACATAATTAAAAGGTCCCGTTCTTCGTGATCCCACTGTTCAAACTAGTTAGTGTGTAATGTTGCTGTTAGAGCATAAATAATACCTGTAAAATTATAAAGCTCAAAGTTCAATGCCAAGCGAGATATTTTATTTAACAGAAGTTCCCTTTCAAAGCCTACAGCGAACGGCTGGCTTGGACTACATCCTGGTACTTCCTACATTAATTACGTCAGTCAGTAGAACAGTAGAACAGACTAACCTCCGCCCACAAGAATATGCGAAAAAGGGGGCGTGGTCTTGTTGCTGTCCCACGTGGAGAAGAGGACGGTCGCGTGGAGAAAAGGAACTGTAGCTTGAGTTTGTTTGTCGCCATGTCGTCGAGACACTATTATTTTCATCCCGGAGTCAAATCACCTTTGTTTGGCTTTCCCAGGGACGCTGTAGAGATCATTGATCACATACATCTCCCGTTAAGAGGCGTGACCTTTCCGTACAACTTGCGCTAAGCTGCTGTCGAATCACAACACGGGAACCGCTGGCACAATCAGAACTCGTTACGTTTTCTGAAGGAGGGACTTCATAGAACAAGGAAGTCATCAGCCCGTTTTTAGGACAGTGAAAACAGCGGTATACAGATAAGTCAATTGTGTGAAAAATACTGTGTTTTTTTACACGCGAAACATGAACACATGTTATATTGCACACTGTAAACACAATCAAAGCTTCAAAAAAACACGAAGAACGGGACCTTTAAAGCTGCACTATGTAACTTTTCTGTCCACTAGCGGTCGCCTATTCTAAACAAAGGCATAGTTTGATGACACCAAGTTTGAGCGCAGAATCTCGGGACATATGGTCTTCACCTCACAGCCGGTGAAAAAGAATCGGGATAGGACTCGGGCAGAAATCATGTACATGGATGCGATTATTAACGTTACTGTAGTATGAAGCAGAAGCAGGAGCAATTGTTAATAAGAAGAGCGAAACACAGGCCTCGCGAGCAGCGGAACTTTTATTATGGCATAGTCGCCGGCGGGACTTTTATTATGCCACAGTCGCATGAGGTAACAGCTCTGTTTATCATATTAGATACATCTGAGTGTGTTGAAAATGATGTTATGACGTTACTCTGTGCGTTCGCTCGGCGGCTGCTATGACACGTGTTGCACACTGCAGTAAGAGTAAAGCGCTTCTGCAAAATAAAACCAGAAACCGAGGGGACCGCAGATATGACGCCATCAACAGGCGACTCCCTCACACGTCCTGGTTTCTTGGTTAAAATAGCTATTTTTTCCCGATTTACAAATAGTTGAAAACATTTGGGATATTGTAAGTACTCAACTGAACAAAATATATAACACTGGCCTAGTGGTTTTTGGATATGTTACAAAAAAAAATACAGACTATAGAATATTAACAAAGAAACTCAAACATGAACAGAACAGAGAAACAGATCAAAAAACAAACTCAAAACGTGACACTGTTTTAAACTTTTCCCAAAAACTAAAACTTTTTCTAAGTTAAATGGGGGAAAAGGGTTTCAGACATTTAAAACTTTAAGTATATATATATATATATATATATATATATATATACAAGCATCACCAAGATGCAAGGTGGTTCAAGCACAGTGCTAAATCAAAGTGAGAAAGCCTAGTGTTGTTAGCTGTGCTAATTGGCTATAAAATATTAATAATAGCCTACATTTCATTTCATACTAAAATACCGGTTCTTATGCTACAGCAGACTGCCTGTGAAAGACTATATTCAGAACAGCAGCAGCTATAGCAGGGTTGCATCATCTGGCATCTCAGAATTAAGGCTATATACACAAATGAATTCAAGCATTCAGTTCTTCTTTAAAAAAAATAACCTAGAGCATCCAATAAAAAGTAATAGAAAATGTCAAAGTTGAAAGGTCAGAAGTGGCCACGTCAACTGTGAGGTCAAGCAAAACCGCTCACAAATTGGATGTTTGCTTTTCAAAACATACACGCTGCATAATTGAGGGGCAGCGATTTCAAACTGATCGATTTTGCAAGCAGCTGCTAAAAGGTGGAGGGAGAGAGAAGAAAGAAAAATCTCAGGCACAGAGCCTTTATTCTTTCCATGGTCTATATCATTTTCTATATGAAATCTTCAAAGTGCTTGAAATTATAAAAACAGTGTGATAGTACTGATTTGTTGCAAAGTAAGCTGGTGCATTTGTAAAATGATAAACTGTGAATCTCAAAAGAACTATTATGATTACACAACAGATATGACACTATAGACCTACTCAACTCAATGGAGTATTGCTTTTTCACAAGCTAAATTGAAAACCGCAAGATGATTGTCATAGTAATGGTACTGGCAACACGTACCATCATCATTATCAATTAAGTGATAATTACCATGTGGTGCTAAAATTTCCGTGGTAATATTTGATTAATCAGTATTACTTTTCTAGATGTCAGATTTTTAGGGCGTATAATGAAGGGTAGACAATGTTTAACTTGCTCAAAGTAGAGTACTTTAATACTTTAATCTATTTGAACAGTCACATCGTTCTGTGGCCATGAGAAGAAAAAAAACTCCTAAATGGTTTGCATTATTTATGTAAAAGATAATGCATCTGGTCAAACAATTCAGCATTTTGGTGCAAATTCCTGGTAATAGTCAAATTAGACATTTGCGAACATGGAGAGGTTACATGGCATGCCCTCGTTTGGGGTTGGTAAGATTTATGTTGTTTTTTAAAGCAGTCTCTTATGCTCACCAAGGCTGAATTTATTTGATCAAAAATACCATAAAAACAGTAATAGTGTGAAATATAATTATAATTTAAAAGGAACTGTTTTCTATTTTAAAATGTAATTTATTCCTGTGATGGTAAAGCTGAATTTTCAGCATCATTAGTCCAGTCCTCAGTCACATGATCATTCAGAAATTATTCTAATATGCTGAGTTTGAAACACTTTCTATAATTATCAATGATGAAAATAGCTGTGCTGGTTAATATTTTTATTTAAACCATGATACATTTTTTTAAAATGTTCAGGATTGTTTGATGAATAGAAAGTTAAAAAGTTTAGTCACTTTTTGATGAAATATCACAATTTGCCTTCTAAAATAATTTCCTTCTAAACAAAAACTCAGACTACATTAGCACAACGATGTCCAAATTTAGGTTCTGTAGAAAATGTATTCACATTGGGGCTAACTGTACATTATCCCTTACATATACACATAATATTGCCACATACACTGCCCTACAAAGGCAAAAGGCACTAACATATTTTTCCGTTGTTTTATCGAGAAAATAATGGGTTGCCTTAACTGTAACTTCCAAAAGCCCAGGAGAAACCAAGGCAGAACACCGTAACACTAGTTACTGTTCTTTGCCTTTGTTTTAGAACGCTCAAATTGAGTTAGGATTCTCTGCTATTGTTTAGCCGTTGTTTAGAAGTTACTGTGTCGGCCTGGAGTTATGGTATTCTGCCTTTGTTTAACTGTCCATTAAAGTTTGCTGTTTTTAAATTACAGTGTAGCCTGTGTCATACATCACTGTGTCACTGTAGCACTTCTGACACACACAATACCTGAATAAAAGTGTAGGTAAAACAAATAGTTGGGTGGTTGTTTTTACTAATAATGTTTAGGGATGGTTGAGATGGCTTTGAAATACAGACATCAAGGTCAAGGTAAGAAATTGTGTAACACAAAAGATGCATTTTAGACTAACACATTAGATCACAATCAACCCAGTCTCATATAAAAACGTACCCTGACTATATTGATCCAAAGTGCAAAACGTAGAGGGGTTACAATAATGGCCCTTGAATTGTATGACTGTTGTCTTCTTGTTTTGCGTCCAAGTCACGTGACTTTCAAGATTCCGGCCATGAGAACAAAAAACATGGCGGACATTTCTCTCATTTTTAGTGGAAAAAAATCTGTATTTTGAGTTATGCTGCGTTCCAGGCAGGTTTTTGAGTCTGTAAGTTACAACTTCAAATCACGACTCACGACTTTTTAGCGTTCCAGGCAAAGTCACGCCAAACTGTCTGAGCGCAAGGAATCGTGTGGTAGCCAGATGTAGACTAAACAAAGCATGACGGACTGTACAAGGCTTATGCTAAATTTACAATAATTTCTATCGCCAAAGGTGCTTACTTGCTTATTTGAGGGAAATGGAGGGGAAAAAACGGCGCATACGGCAAGAGAAGCTGTTATACTTTTTATTTAACGTTATTTGTATATTTGTTTCATAAACACCGCAGAGTTCAAACCAACAAGAGTTCAAACAAACACATACTTGCCCTTGCAAATATTTGCTGTTGCTGCTTTCGGTCTTCTCCGTTACTTCTCCATGAACAAGAATGGGCTGACTGAGTCCGAAAGGCCCTTTAGTTCTTTCCAGGTAAAAAAAGAAAGAGAAAAAAAGTCATAATATATAATACATACATTAAATACAGTAAAAAGTACTATTACATTACAATATTTGGATCTAACATTAAAAGGCATTTAAAAGCATGGTAAGTGTTGTGTTTACTGTCTATTTACAACAAACATCACATTAAAACTACCAATACTGTGGTAAAAGCATTGCAAGTGTTGTTTTTATTGTGCTTCTACTACAAATGCCACGTTGGAACTACACTAGTAGTTATTATTAAATATTAATAATATGATATAAAAATATGAAATATGTTTAAAGGTCTATAGCATGTCACGTGACAGTGTTTAATCACCCTAAAAGCAAGGCGTGTTGATTTAGAAAGCAAATAAATGCGAAGCATGAGTGGAGACGAAAGATATAATGCAGTAACTGAACATAATCTGATCAATAACAACAAGCAGAAAATACTTTATATCAAACATTAGGACATAATTTATGACTACTCACCAACACGTGGCACACGTGAACTGATGCCAAACATCGCAATGTGTTCTGAACTTCTTCAGCGCGATTTCATGACGCCAAGGATAGACATGCCCACGCCCATAGATAGACATGTATACGTGGATACCCCATTAGCGACTGTTTCTATGGCGGCACGTCGACGCATAGATATCCATAATAAAGGCTAGATGTCTCATGCGCGCTGCTGGTCAATGGAGGTCAACGTCCGCACTTGGCGGTCATCTTGTCACAGGCAGCTCGCTCACTCGTACCATTGTTTTCATGGGTGCTTGTACTTTTAAAATAACCATAACTTGCTCAATTTTCTACCGATTTTCAAACTGGTTGGTTTGTTATAAACATCAGAGATGTAGTTATGCCACTGCATACTTATGAAAAATTATTCATAATTTGTTCAAGCATCCATAATTATAGCCACGTTAATAACGTTTGTAAGAAACCAAATAATTTGGAAATCCGTCAAGATTTCAGTGAGATAAGAGTATTTGTGTTCATGCAGATCATCAGGTACCACAGAGCCTTGCCTGTGACAAGATGGCCGCCGGTGATGACGTTAGAGACTCCGCTGTAAGACATCTAGCCTTTATTATGGATATCTATGCGTCGACGTGTCTGGAGCGGTCGAATGAGGCATCTACGTCTACATATCTATGGGTTTAACTGCAGCCAGCCTGTGACGCCGGGGCACGTCTTTTCTTCACACAAATCAATCGTTTGACCTCGGAACAGTTGGAATACTTGAACTTTTTCAATAAAGTGTGCCCGTTGTCTGTAATATTCTGTGTTTTATATCATATAATGCACATGGGCAGGTTTGGGGCGGGGTTGGGCTACTGTTTGTGACTGAATAGCGTAAATAAAAATAAATACATGTAAATAAAACTATGCTGGCTGATTAAATTGAGAATCATACTCCAACATGTCATAATGGAAAAATGATAACATTCACATGTGTTGATAGCAGCGTCCATAGCAACCAAAACGTTACAGTTTCACATTTTTCTGGAGAGATCTGAAAAATCTTCGCAACAACGAGCAAGCGAGTGATTATGTACATTCACTGAGTGAATATTATGAAAATAAAATATATATTTCTCGCTAGAAATGTAATCAAAACTTATTTTTATGCAGAAACTAACTCAAAATACTGATTTTTTTTCCCACTAAAAATGAGAGAAATGTCCGCCATGTTTTTTGTTCTCATGGCCGGAATCTTGAAAGTTACGTGACTTAGACACAAAACAAGAGGAAAAGAATAGGCAAAAAAAATGTAAGTCATACAATTCAAGGGCCATTATTGTAACGCCTCTACGTTTTGCACTTTGGACCAATGTAGTCAGGGTACGTTTTTATATGAGACTGGGTTGTCACAATCTACTTCGTTTAGCTAGCTAGCAGCCTATAGCATAATTAAGCTATCTATTCAATGAATAGGCTACCAAACTGCTCCATATAAAAAAGCAATTGTAAATCATCCAAAATAAATGCCATGGTCACTAGATTTTATACAGGTGTTACTATAATGATTTTGTAAATGGTGATCAGCAAGTTACTGCCATTTGCCTTGGTGTGACTTCTCACTTATTACAGACAATACAAAGGCAGAGTACAGTAACTTCAAAATAGGGGTCAAAAGTCAAGTTTGAGCTCAAGATTTTTTTTATGTAGATAATTTTCATTACTAAAACATCTAATTGCCAGATTTCCAGTGTCCTACCTAATTCATTTGGCTGGACAACTAAAAATCTTTAATGTAATTTTTCTCAGTTCCACACTCTAGCAAGTTAAGGTATTTTGCCTTTATAGGGCAGCACAGTACATCTGGAAAGTATTCACAGCGCTCCACTTTTTCTACATTTTGCTGTGTTAAAGCCTTATTCCAAAATGTATTGAATTCATTATTTTCCTCTAAATTTTACAAACAATACCCCATAATGACAATGTGAAAAGTTTGCTTGAAATCTTTGCAAATGTATTAAATATAAAAAAATTAAAAAAATCACATAAGTATTCACAGCCTTCGGCATGACACTCAAAATTGAGCTCAGGTGCATCCTGTTTCAACTGATCATCCTTGAGATGTTCCGACAACTTGATTTGATTCCAATTGTGGTAAATTCAGTTGATTGGACATCATTTGGAAAGGCACACACCTGTCTATTTAAGGTCCCACAGTTAACAGTGCATGTCAGAGCACAACTAAAAGCCATGAAGTCCAAGGAATTGTCTGTAGGATGCACTGTAATTTGAGAATATGTTGAAAATGGGAACCATCCCACACACAGAGAGAGAGATTCAGATCCAGGGATGCAGTCTGTTTATAGCCCTATTCGGACGGGATTAGTTTTAGGGTAGATGGAGTAATGTAATTTTACCACAGGACGTCTGTAATATTAAAGGCCAATTCGCATGGGATAAGAAATCTCAGTAAAACTACTAAGTGGGAGGAGTAACTCGATTTACGGACAGCCATCACCTCCCTGTCGTCATGCGCATAATATGTTGTTTCCTGATATCACATGCGCAAACACACAACGCACTCAAAAACACTTGAGGTTTGACACAGACTTGTCTTACCGCCTAGAGCGCAACTGAATGCTTCAAGAGCCTAGAAAAACGGTGGGAAACTACTTTTAAACAGGAAATTACTGAATAATTACATACATATTTGCAGCTCTTCTATTCGCACGGGATTAGCATTACCTGAGGTCATTTTTTCTGGACATTTTTACAGACGGTAAAAGTCACCCTAATCTTTACTGATTATATTGAGATGGTACATCCTGACAGGACTAAAATCACTGAGGATTTCTGGTAAACTACTTTACCACCTCTACATGTAAAACTAATCCTGTTCGAATAGGATTGAAAGAAATAGGATGAAAAATTGTGCACACCCAATACCAAACAGCCTCAGCGGACTATACTACAGACAAAAATCCCTAAAAGAGGTAGGACTGATGCCAAGATCACAGATAAGGATTCCTTAACAAAAGATTAAAACCTAGCCTGGAGGGGTTTGATGGGGAAGGACACAAGAGAGAGATACTTTTTTTTTTTTGGTGGAAAAATGAAAATGAAAAAAACATCTCATTAGTAGGCAAGTACACCAAGACCTCAGCCCTTAGTGCAGCCTATCGTCTTGTCATCCTGGCAGGCAGTCTGAATGAGAAAAAAGTGAGAAGAAGCAAAACAGAGACATCCAGAGAACAATGTAGGCGTGTATGTCCATGGTTGGTCTTGTCAGAGTTGAGTGTAAAGTGCCAGCTGTGCTTGTGCTGTGTGTTCTGCTCAGTGGGAGCGTTAATGCCACTATGGGCCACAGAACAGACTCAGCCTGAGGCCCACACAGACAGCAGAGCTGGAAGACATAGCAGCATAACAGCATGCTACTGCACTATTTATGGAGGACAGTGTAAATAGGGGACAAAAAGACCAAAAAAAGAGTGAAAGGAGAAAGATAAGTCAAATATTCGTCATTGAATCTCATTGAAAAGCACCATACAAGTATAAGAAATCAACTATATATAACTAATATATATATTCAAAATCTTCCGAATCTAATTTTGAGTCATTATAAAAGTCTTTATATTCACCCTAGTCTCAGCCTCAGACGTCACGCCCATGGACCGTTGGCTGAACGTCTGATGCATATGGGACACTTTTCTGGAAACACTTCAGGAGTTTCGAAGTCGTCATGTGATTGGTTGAATTCTACAGGATGTTCGCGAGACGAGTGTGTTGCGTTCTTAACGGTCCGCCTGGAAACAAATGCTGTGATGACTCCCTTGTGGAAGAAGAATGCTGTCGTATTTACAACTGTGACAACGAGCGCTTACCAGGAACAACTACACGTTGGATTTTCAAAAGTATGTGAAGTTCGCAGCTCCATTGTTGCAGTAAACTTGCACATCATTCTTGAATGAATTTATAGATGCACGCCAGTCTGTTATTGCAGGGACATCGACTTTACATTTCCACGCTCCTAAACATGACGCGGAACAAAACGAACTGTGATTGGTTGTGTTACGTCAGTCAAATGTCCTCTTGGGCGGTCCTCGACCAATGAAAGCTGCGATGGAGTCCAGACCTTCTGCCGTCAGTCTGAAGGTCTGGCTCCGCAAGATTACATTCACCCTAGTTCTAATGTACACTGCCATTCAAAAGTATGGGATAGGTAAGATTTTTTTTATGTTTTTTTTTTGTTGTTTTTTTTAAGTCTCTATTGCGTTTAAAGCGTCTTTAAAATCTTACAGATGAACGGCAGTGTATTTCATGGGGAAAATAAGGCAAGGCAAGTTTATTTATATAGCACATTTCATACACAATGGTAAATCAAAGTGCTTTACACAAAAAAGGTTAAATAATCATAAAATAATCACAACAGATGCATATTAAATAAAGATATCAGGCATGAACAAAAATAACAATACAAGCAGAAAGGCGTGTCCTTATCTAAATGGAATCTACGAGTTTTGTATTGTGATTTTACACTTTCCTAGTAGTGCAATTTCAATTAATTGAGTTGATTTGATTTACAAAACCAGCCTGAATGATTCATTCATGAATCTGACTAATCAAGTTCCACTCACTGACTCAATTCAGTCGCAATGGTTAACAATTCACAGTGAAAAATGACTTCAATAAATAACATTTTGTGTTTCTCATGAAAAAAAATATATACTGTTGTTTGCCTCCACAAAACATGGAATATAGTGCAAGTCTCATATGAACAACTTGTGATGCCTTTCTGAAGCTTCAGGCCCCATGTAATTTCTTGGAAAAGTGACTAAATGTTAATCATTTTATTATTGAGTGAATTATTAGTAATCAATTGATTTAATGATTTAATACTAAATAATAAATATGAATTTGTCATATACTTATTATTTTGTCATTAAAATAATGTAAATGTTGAAAAAAGATGAATTTACTTTTTCTTTTTGGAGTGTCATATTTTGGAGTGAAATATGACATTTTTTTGTGAGATTCATCCTTCTAATATTCGTATTCAGATGGGGAATAAGAGAGAATTCATTGTCCTGCCCTGCACAAACTAGTGATGCTCTTCTCCTTTTGAATCGCACACTCCATTCAGGTCACTGCACAATCATGGCCGACATCCCTCTGGTCAAGGCCGATTCAGACTCATGACCCATGGAACGTGTGGCAGACTCCCTACAGAGGCAAAAGCCTGGCCTTCTGCTCTCAAGCCCGACAGCTATTTTATCATCAAAGCAGCTTTATCTTGCACAATAGACCACTTTATCTGACAAACCGGCTGTTTCACGAGCAAGAGAAACAGTACAATGGTTTTAATTCTACAACGTTCGTACAACATCTTGAATAAAACCCTTGGGCAGAGGTACCAACTCGATGAATACCGGCAGAAGCACTGAGATCATCAATCATGACGTGGACTGGATTCTCAACCAGCCAATAGCAAAAGAGATGCCTGCGGTAGTAACAGCATCGAGACCCGACCGGCTCTCTTTCACTAACGAGGACAGAAAGACTTGAGAGAGATCAATAAAATGAGCAGACCCACAGGAGCATGGGCCTGGCCATGCAGCGACTCAGAAATAGGCAGTTTGTCAGACAGAGCACTGCACAAAGAGAGATAGAGAGGGCTAAATGGAGACAAAACAGAGACAGCAGAGCCAGCAAAAGAGCTTTAAACCGAGAGCGAGATGGCGAGAATGATGGGTCAGGTATACGCGGTGAGCTAGACGGTTGAGGGACGCTACGGATGGAGGGTGAGATGCGGAAAGGATTGTCTAGTCGGTGGCTAATGACATCCCCCGTGACAGGTGCTAGCTTTCCCTACCGGCAGATGGTTGATTTGCCAAACTCATCTCTGCGTCTTCAAAGGAATGAAGAGAGCAGATGTGACTCAATTCGGTTTGACAACTAGAGAGGGTGGGAGAAAGCCAGACAGCAACAGTAGACACATTCTATTACCTAAAGTAGGAATATTTCCAAGAGTACATTCTTCAAACCTCTTTCTCACTGGCCTTGGCGGTGGAAGACGACGCATTGAGGTTTCTCTTTGCGCGCTCCAAGCATTGATTAAAAGGGTTGCAGCAGCCAAGTCATGTGAAAGCAGGTATTCCTGGTGAATGGCATTTGGTTATGTATTAAGACAAAAAAAACACTGAATAGTCATGTATGAAGTATTGAAATGACTGTATACATATAGGTTCTCATTATAAAGAATGTTTCATTAAGTGTGGTTTCTACATTTTCTGAAAGCTTTCATGTCATCTTTAATGGGACAGCTCAACAAAATAAGAAAATTCATGTGAATTATGTTCTTCTGTAGAATAAATAATGTGATATTCTAACGAATCCTCATAGATCTTGTCCATACTATGACAGACTTCAAAAAAGTTCACTGCTACAATGCTAGCACTGTTGGGGAGTAACCTGGGAGTAAGCTTATTTTATTATTTTGAGTCTTATTTTTTCCCTCTTGCTAAGCCTTAGCAAGAGGGAAAAAATAAGACTCAAACTGCAAGGTCAGTAGTCTCCCTTGTGACAAAATGGGTATAATATGGTATAAGGTGTAGTGACTAACTGATATATTGACAATTAAAGGGATGGTTTAACCAGCCTGGCTCCTCCAATGGGGTTATCCTACACCCGGAAAGCGTACCTTCCATAGGGGCAGCCATTGCTAACCAAGCCATCACCTGCTGTTAGCATCCCATTGACTCCCATTCATTTTGAACGTACTTCCCTCCTACGTACTTCCGCTCAATTTTAATTTTCCTTCAGTACTCCGTCTGGGACTGCGGTATATTCTTAGGTTTTCTCCAATCAAATTTTAACCGGTCCAATCTGCAAACAGAGGGAGTGGCTGAGAACGATGACGTTGACATCGTGCGCTAGTTTGAGTTGTAGTTCAGTAATGGCGGCAGAGAAAGATGCGAGGGAAGCCATTTATTCAGTTGTGGCACAGCTGCCGAATATTCAGAAGTTAAAGCCGGAGCAAGAACAATCTTTGCTGAGTTTTGTTGGTGGCCATGATGTTGTGGCCCTCCTCCCCACGGGGTTCGGGAAAAATTAGATTTTCCAGCTCGCTCCGTTAGTGGTGAAGGAGTTGGCTGAAGCCCTATTCGGGCGGTAATTGTTTCTCGTGGGGTTGTAAGGTTTTTATTGCCATCCGTCTCCCACCACCCGCATAAAAATCCCAGACCGAACTACTGCTTTTGACAAACACCAAGGTCGTGTGGTAATTTAATTGCTGTCTGAATCCACATCTCTGAGTTTTCAAGAATAGATCACTTCAAAATTCACTGTTTATATCCTTTTTGACCCCTGCAGAGCGCCGTGCAGTTCCGTTTCACTGTAATTTGGATGCATTTCTAGACTTGTATTTCTTTAAAAGCTGGCAAGTATTCACAAGAGCAATATATTTCCTCACCGCTCAAAAAATAAAAAGAAGAAAAGCACGTAAACATTTGAATTGGGCCGTTACTTACGGCAGCATTTATTCTTATCATACCAAGCATATGACATTTTACTTACAGCATACAATCATGTTAGGGACAACGTGAGCAGCACGTTCCCGATCACAAAACTCTCCCCTCCACAGTGAATAAATCACAATCCGAATGCACGAGTTTTAGGTTTTATCACTAAATGTGGCATGCACATTTATTTTGACATACTTCCATGTGAGAAACAAAAGGCGAACGGCGCATGACATCATATGTCCCGACCAAACGTTAGCGATTGGTTATGGCAAATCCAGAGTGGCTCTGGGCAGATCCAATAGTTTTAAACTTCAACAGAGTACCCGCCTTCAAGGAAGTAAATGCTTGTCAATGGAGAGTGGACAGACTCTCTGTACAAATTAAATGTACGAGAGTCTGGTAAGACCAGGCTATGGTTTAATATAGACCTTGGAGGAATGTCCTCCTCAGAAAAATGTCTGTCAAAAATTACATATTGGGCTAATCATCCATGCTCTCTCCGTAGCCTCATGGGATAGTAAAGTGTCCACTGAATGCTCACTTCAGAATCTTGCCAGAAATAGTAGGTAGTCCAGGTACTTTACGGCTACTTTTTGAATTCTATGAATTTACTATTCATTTGACAAAGTGTTTTTTGCCTATTATATAGTAGTAAATTAGGCATAGGCCTATTTAAATGCAGAGCCTGTACTGTATTCTGTGTTTTCAACTCAATTATGTAAATTGTACTTGTTGTATTGTGTACAAATTTAACCACTTGGATAGCTTACATTTAGCTAGTTTCACGTAGCCAGTCCTTCAGACTGATGGCAGAAGGTCTGGACTTTTTCTGTCTGAGGCTAAGACTTACATTTAGCCAACTACTTTTTTTTCTTCAAAAGAATGGCTTGTCTGGCTTTGCTTGTGTTATCCATCAGATAAAATATGTCAGATCCCTTATGTCGTCTATACACTATACAACTTTGAAAGTCGTCAGACACAACGGTCTGTTCATTGCCAATGTCAGTTCCAGTCAAAACCAATTTCACACTACAGGAGCTGGATTGCATTAAGATCTTCATGTGTTACCTGCTAAATATTTCTCTGGCATCGTTGACACATCAGCGCTTCTCTCAGATCACGTTTTTGTTAATTCAAACATTGCGATCGTCACTCACGTGAATGAGCAGATCTGCCTCCGATTTTAGGAGTTTGTCGCGATGTTCATTAACTGTTGAAAATATGGGCTTAAATAGTGTAGCATGTGAGTGGCATTCGAAATGGAAGATCTCTCCTCACAGTTCACACAATTTAGCGAGTTATGCACCAAAGCTTAATACTTTGCTGTAATAGTTTTGGGTTCGAAGCACAAAACCAAAATATGATATGCTTGCCTTGGAAAGCACCATTAATTAGAACATCATAGAAGATTGCAGAATAAAATTAATCTCAGTTGAAGCTACATACTGTTTAAATGCAAATGACTCAAATTAGAAGCTCTCTTATCAGTTCTGAACTCAAAAGCCCCCAGACATAAACCATTTAACCAATAGCTCTGCTCATCTAGATTAACAGTAATGATAAATTCTGTAATTAAAAGCTTATTTCATTATTATAGTACTCCTTAGCAAGAGGGAAAAAATAAGACTCAAACTGCAAGGTCAGTAGTCTCCCTTGAGAAAAAGGGTATAATATGGTATAAGGTGTAGTAACTAACTAGCCTGGATGCCAGACAAAATTAGCCCCGCCCACAAAATTTTTTGCACGGGCAGTTCGGTCTGGACTTGATCCATAGAGAAGTAATTATGCCCGAACAGAAACTGTTCGGACCAATGAAATTGTCAGGGCGGGCTTTAGACGATGATGGACAGATGATAAACAGTGACGTAATCATCCACGTCATCAAAGGCGCTTGGGTTGAATTTGTTCTAATCCTAAACGGAGAACTTGTTCGTATATGCATTCACCTTTACTATTTCTCTCAGAAATGATGATCGTGTTGGTAAGTACTCTGTGTATCCTTAAATTCTTTTTTTACAACACCGGCAAAGATCGTTTACACTCATCTTCTTCTTCTAACGTGACTTATTCTAGCGTGCGTGCAGACAGGGTTGCCAAGTTTTTACAGCAAAACGCGCCCAATTGCTACTCAAAACTAGCTAAAAACAAGCCCAATAGCTTTCCGGGTGGGGGAGTTCTCCGGGAAAAATGGCATTTGGGGGGTAAAATATGTGTTATTTTGGCTGGACTGCCTGCTAAATTTCGCATTCCTGGGTCTGTATATCACATAATTGGGGTCGCTTCAACCCGCGGACTTGGCAACACAGTGCAGTTGAGTTCTGTTGACATTTGACAACTAACGTTATGCGTCGCTCCGTTGCTCTGATTGGTTGTAGGTCTATCCAATTGAAGTCTTTCCTGGTTCGGTTTAAACACGCCCCATAATCACAGCCTTAACGGAGCAGTATCAGACTCAAATTCTGACTAGAATTGAGTATGACGACGTCAGGCTAGTAACTAACTGATATATTGACAATTAAAGGGATGGTTTAACAGAGACCTTGGAGGAATGTCCTCCTCAGAAAAATGTCTGTCAAAAATTACATATTGGGCCAAACATCCATGCTCTCTGATCTCCCCCTCCAGCCCAGTGAGGGTGCCTAGTCCAGGTCACAGTAAGATCCGTTCTCCCCTCCTCTGGAGCTCTGCCTTAGGTCTGATCTTTGAAACACTGACTACATCCAGTAAGGCAGACTGAGGGAGTGACACATGTACCTCAGCCCAGAGAGTAGGCTTGTTGTATGAATTAATTTATTCCACTGAATACATAAGATATTTTGAAGAATATGGGTAACCAAACAGTTGATGAGCCCCATTGACTTCTACAGTGTGGAGAAAAAAAAAATACTATGGAAGTCAATGGGGCCCATTAACTGTTTAGTTATCAACATTCTTCAAAATATCTTCTTTTGTGTTCAGCAGAAGAAAGAAGTTCATACAGGTTTAGAACAACTTGATGGTAGTAAGTGATGACAGAATTAAAAATTTTCAGTGAACTATCCTTTTAAGTGATTAATCATCTTATATTTAAGATTATTGGCATAAACAATAACAAAACTTGAGCGTAGTGAATATATTTAGTTCCCCTTTCAAAATTTGCAGACAGCCTGCGCAATAAATAAAGCACATTTTCCAAAAATCTTTTTGTAAATTTTACATAAACGTTGTGTAACATTGTAAATAAGACTTTCAGCAGTTTTGTATATATCTAACTTACATTTGCTAATTTGCAATACACATATATATTATTATCAGTGTCAGTCAAATACCAGTAGTTCTCAAGACTAAAGGTGTGTTTACACTGAAAGAAGTTAAATCGCTAGTAAATCACTTCCATTGGCACTTTTAGTAAAAGTTAAATCACTTCCATAGGCAGATGATGTATCACGAGGCTGTTCATTGGCATAAAGCCAACCCTAATGTTGCAGTAATGCATTTGCCAGACACTTATCCCAAGCAACTTAAATTGCATTCAAGATTTACATGTTGTTGTTTTTTTTATCAGTTCATGCATTGCTTGGGAATCAAACCTATGACCTTGGTGTTGCTGGCACCAGAGGTTAAATTTGCCCTGCACAAATAATTCCATATTGCAACTTATTTATTGTTTGCTGCATAATTGTTTGTTTTTAGTTATGGACCTAATAATTACTACTTTTGACATTTTATTGAAAAAAAAATGCTTTTAAATAATAATTTTATATAATTTTTTTACTGTGGCTCTTTTGGAAAAATGCATTTACCAAAACTGTAAAAAATGGCTCTTTGGTCAAAAAAAGTTCCCAACACTTTTCAGGGACACAGACGAAAATGAAAGACTACAGTCAAAGCTCATGGGGGGGGTATTGGGCTTTAGGGGGGTATTATCAAATAATCTACTGCCCACTGACATTGAAAGCTATTTCATGGTTTTAAAAAGCTATTTATTATACATTTTTTGGCCTTCAAACTTATTAAAAATGCACATAGATGTATGTAGATCAGAGAAATCAAAATTTTCTCGGGGGAGCATTACCCCGAACCCCCCTTACTACCTGAAATTTGGGACCTCACTGATTTTAAAAACCCTGCCTATGGCCCTAAGTGAACTGTAAAGTATTTATCTTTGTTTAAATAACTACTCAACCCTACCTTACACATTAATACTGCAAAAAGAGCCCCTTTGGTGTAAAAACACATTAAGTCTTTTTCCGGCGCGATTTTGAATGACCATTCACCATAAATAAGGGCTTCCCCCTCCCTACAAAATCAAATTTAACCACTGGCTGGCACCATGCTTCATATTTGAGCTACATGTATGCAACTTTGCAACATCATCCCCATTATCACATGCCGCCACAAATTGACTAGAACATATCTAAATGCAATGTAATTTCAGTCACAACAAATTGCTGACAATGTCATACCATTGTGCATCTCTGTGCTCCTAAAAATGCATCTAAATTGCTTCTATTCACCTTATCCCTTTCTATTAGTCTCCCTTCCGATATTTAATGGGTATGCGATAAAATATCCATACCTCCAATTTTACTATAATAATATTTCAATACACACGCCGATACCAAAATGGCAATTGCACTAGGACCCGACCCTCATTCTCAGCGAAAAGCTCAGATCTATAGAGAGGTGACTGAGTCACCACTGCATCTGCCAGGCTCGATTTGCTGCAGGGAGGCTGATACTGAGGTAACAGGATGGGTAATTAGGTTGGAAGTCTGAGTCTCACAGAAAGACCCCCTTGCCCTTGCCCTGCAAGACTTTCTTCAATCCTACTAAAATTAGAGCTGAGCCAAAGGCAAGACACAACAACCGCAGAGGGTCAAACATGAGACCAGAGAGAGGAAGAGGAAGAAAACTGCAGGTTGGCAGGAGAGAATGAGCAGGCGATGTGAATTAGTAAGACCTGTAGAGAGCGAGAGAGAGAGGAAGGCAGAGACAGCCTGCGGTGGTCAGCGTTGTGACTAGAGCACAAGGGACGTGTGGGAAGCCTACGGCTCGGTAAAGCACACACTTCCCCACCCCCACACCTCCTTTCAAGGCAACCATTTAACATAAAAATTGATTTATATCGAGCCCTAAATTGCTTCCGAGGGATTCGCTCCCGTGGAAGCGCAGACAGAGGTCTGAAGTCAAGTGCGTGCGCTAATGAGGCCCAGGGTTTCCATGTGAACAGGCTGCATGCGCGGACATGTCAGCGCAGACCGCAGCGGTGACCTGTGACAGACTGTTGGGTTTAAACTATATTCCCAACAAGGAGCGATCTTTAAAAGGTGATTCTGGGGTTAGCTTGAGGAGGCGGATTTGCTTGGAAGCACTAAAGATAAAAAGCATAAAATACATCAACAGCAACAACTTTCCACATGAAAACGCTCCTGAGGCTTTGCTGCCTTTTCAGTCTCACTTCGAGTGAACATATTGGCAGCAGACCAGTGAAGAGGAAGGATGAGAGCAGGCGGATTTGTACCGTCGGCGTGGGTTGTAGGTCAACATGAGAACAGTTTCCTTTTTAGTCATTTAACTTTGCCAAACTAGGCACTGAAAACACAAGGATGGAAGCAATTACTCATCTATAAATACATAGAAGACTCAATGCAAAGGCTCTTCTGCAACACTGTGTTTATCACCAGGAAGACATGATACTTCCTCTAGAACTTAATGCTTGTTGAGCACAGCCAAAGGGCAGACTGGCGCCCACTTCCCTTCAAGCTGCGTAGCACCCTGCATGTCTCATTGATTCTCATCTGTTGCCCCAGATACCTGAGTGCACTGGCATTAAACACACATTCCATTAAAACACCACAATTACTCAACAGACCCTGCTTACATCAAGGCTTGGTCCAAACATAGTTTTCTAAGTGCCTGGCCTGTGAAAGCACATCCTCGATGTGCATTAAAAGTATTCAAGACTAAATGGGAGTCTTTAATTATTCATGAGGGCCACAATGCAGATGTCTTATTTATCCTCACTGGTACCAGAACATGCTCAGAACAGCAACCAGCAGGGCAAGAAGTCATTACGCACATTGTCTGATCGCTGCTTGCACTTTCAATCGAAGTCTATGAGGATTCCATACAACAGCTGCTCCACGGACATCCTTTTCAAACGCTGATTTTACAATTTCTGCTGATTTCACAAACTTAAGGTACAAGCCAAAATTATTTTCTGTGGTAACCAGCATGAAACAGATGCCCTCCATTAAACATTGAACCATATTAAAAGCATTGCAAATATATATAATATTGAGTTTACTGTTCTAGAACATATATATAGAACATATATAATATATATATAATTTTTTTTTTTTTTTATGAGCTCTTAATTATATGACTTCTTGGTACCAAGTTAGTATTTAAGTTAATTGCCATATCATCATCACTGGCTATCACATGGCAGACACATTTAACAACATAATTTCATAATTACAATATAATAAAAACAAACATTTAAAAAACAAACTGGAAGACTGTAAGATGCCGGGACGTCTGGGCTAAGGAATGATAACTCCCGAGAAAACAAAAGATGTTTCAGGGAATTAACATTTGAACCCCACCCGAGGCTCAGCCACACAAAGTCAATCACCTTAATTTACATTTCATCCCCCTAACCCTCATCTCTCCTCTCCAAATGCTGAAATTCACCCAAATCTATATGGGTTACAGTATTATACATGTTTGAAATCATTTGAAACGTCTCGCGACTGGTACAAAGGTTGCATTCCCACGGAAGTAAAGCAAAAGGTAACAAAGGTTAAAGAGTTTAGAGATATTTTGCTTATTGTGGTGGGTGTTGTCTGCCAATTGGTCTTTACCTCCTGCCCTCAATAAGGTGCACTCAAAAAAAAAAAAAAAAAAAATGGTGCTATATGGCACTAAAAGTGGTTCATGGCTCGTAATCATAGGGGAACCACTTTTGGTGCTATATAGCACCATATCTTAACAGGTTCTGTATTTGGTTGCGGTGCTAGCACCTCAGTCAAAGAACCCCTTTTAGTGCTATATAGCACCATTTTTTTTTTTAGCGTGTGTAAATAACAGGTCTACAGGACTTGATTAATGCAAATTCCCATTGTGAACTCATGTTTACATTTGAAAGATGTTTCTGTCTTGGTTTGTGTGTTTAAGGAATGGAAGGGTCAGGCGCGATCCTGTAGCAGGATCAGCCCGTAATGCTATGCATTATGTATCCTATTTCCTTGAGGTCAGGCATCTCTTACTCTTTACTTCAGAACATTTGATGTTATGTTTTGATTATCTTTTAATTGATTATGTAATTGGCATGATAATTTATTATTAGTCAGGTAAATGTGTTACATTGATTTATTCTGACTTACTCTGGAATTATTAACTCTAGTAGATTGCGTTAAGTCAATAACACCACAAATATACGCACCAGACTGATGTTTTAGAGCTCCGACTAACACATTGGCATTAGTTACGTATAATTAGACTGTAAAGGCTGGTAGACCAAAAGGGTCTTCCGTTTAGAGCAACAAAAGTTGTTAGACCAATCTAGGGTGAGCCCCACCGCCTGATTATTGTAATATTATTCTAATAACGTATATGTGGGAAACTACGGCATGATTATGTAAAGTTAACATTAGAGGAAGTTAAGTTGGTCGTTTGGTTCTATGGTAATGGCCTCTGGTTAGATATAGTCTTGCATTAATTAAGTGAGTTCAGATGAATGGGGACTGAATACAATATTCTAGAATGATCAACGTGGAGCATGGGTATCTAGGATATCAGTTAATCCCCTCTGTCTAATGACCAAGACTGACGAATTTGTGATTAAGAGATCGTAATCCGGCCGGTGCGAGACTCAGTGTTATTGGGATCCAGATGAACGGGTATCATTTTAACAAAGGGTTAAACCGAATAATCAAATGTGTAGTTAAACTATAATACAAATGACCAAATAACCAATTGGCATTCTAACCTAAAATTTGAGGTCATGATAAAATGGAGTCAGATAAAAAGTAAATTGGAATTAAATTCCTTTGCCCCACTGAAAAGACAGAATCTGCAGAAACCTTCACCCGCTTTTCGGAAACCATCATTGGGACGATTGGGCGGGCCTTACACAAACAAACAAAAATAAGTACCCGTCATTAACTAGAACAGTAAACTCAAGTGTTGCACATGACGTGCAAGGGGGAAAAAAAGTAAATCGTGCGCACAATTTAGCCTACTAGTTTTGTCCTGCAAGCCATGCGCGGGGCTCTGTATGTCTGAGATGTGAGCAATTGTCTTTTTTTACACTCAGCGTGGTCATAAAATCACTAATTCACTAAAGTGTTATGGTCACTATGCAGGAACTACTAGTGTCCTGGACCACTATTTTAAAGCAAAACCAATGTTTTTCACTTTAAAATAATGGTCCAGATCACTAGTAGTTACTAGCTAACACTTGAGTAATTAGTGGTGCATTTTATGACTTTATTCAGAGTAAGAATTATGACTGATAACTAAAATATTTAGGTTAACTTTTTGAAAATAAATATTAAATAGTCAATTAATTACTGCAGATAATAAGTACATTAAAACATTAGCATATAGGCTTCAAATATTTTATACATATAGGCATGTAGCCTATATTTGTTACTTAGAAAATGTTGCTTTAAACAGGTCAAGTGAAAAGTTAGTAATAAAATAAGAAACAAAATACACCTAATAGAAGAAGTGGCAGATCTGTCTGCATTTACACAATGCACAAATCTATTTTGAAAAAGTCATGTGTATAACTATCACTGTCAATCAACTTTGGATTCAACCAATTTTGGATTCAGTCCCACATTTAAACACTGTTGTCACTCCTGAAACTTTGTGGTGTGTATTTAGAAACGTGAAAAATAAAACTCATTCAAATTGTGAATAGGTTATATACAGATGAACAAAGAGAGCTCCCTTTATAAAATCGCTGAACTTGTCAGTCACTTCAGTTCTGTAATCTTGTGAAAACTCCCATTATAATCAATGAAGCTGGCTACACTGCACAATGAATCTCTTATTTACATTGCGTTTACACCCTTGTTGCTTATGATGAAAGGATTCATAAGTGTGCAGTACTCAACGGTTCAATGAGGAAATGTTTTAAATAAATTATATTTATAAATACTTTATCCCTATTGAGCAGATTCTGAACAACTTGAATACCTCCAATTGGCCATTGCATTCAGGTGTTCAACACTGGCTACAATACTGCAAAAACACGTTTTGAACATTTGACTCTTCACGGTGCTCAAATACGAACAGGCGTATCTAAACGCAGCCACCTATCAGCTGGTACCAAATTGGCCTGTATTACCAGTACTGCAGAAAGGCTGGTATCCTTTTTTTTTTTACTTCAGTATTGACTTGGTACCAAAGTACTGGTACTTTTGCAAACAATCAGAGCTAAAAACGCTTTCACTTTATTTTGATGGTCCCTTTAACACATTCTGTTGACTATGTAACATTGCCCATATGTCTACTAACTGAGTTTTGTATTAGTAGACTGGTAGGGTTAGATTAAATTGACATGTAGTTGCAAAGTTACGCAGTCAACAGAATGTTTAAAAGGGACCATCAAAATAAAGGGTTACCAATAAAACAGGCTGTTCCGGCCCATCTTGTACCGAATCAATTTAGTTAGCAAGTTACTGCATTATCGTAGACACGGTTAGGTGGCTGTTTACCAACTGGCATGCAAGCAGTTAGAGTTGCAAGGACCTACATGAGACTAAGTATTTTGAATGATGTTTAATGTCAAAACTCAGCATCCTTAAAGCACTTTCTGCTACTAACAATAATTGATGGTGTGAAATTTGTTCTAGGCTAAAGAAAAACAACATGATTAAAATTTCAGGACATTTTGCATGCTTTCATTTTCAAGGACTGAAAAGAGTCATTTTCCAGGTTCCAAATAGTACACCGTTTGAGAGTTTGTAGTTCTGTCTGAAACCGTATCCACATCTAGTACACATTCAACTTATTATATAAAATCATTGATTTCATGTCACCCAAAGATGCTGCGTGTAGGAAACATGCCAATGGCAACTAGACTTACTTTTGAACAGTCTGAAACAATGAGGAGAACGAGATAAGACATAAGCGTTGAAAGAGACACAGGAGCCAGGTCTAGAATTATTATTTTTTTATTTTTGACATTAGAAAATAGGTAAAAACATATGCCAAGATATTAGGTATTCTCTTTGTAGTCATACGTAATCATTTGCAGGCTGTGCGCGCGCGCTGGATGCACCAACTTCCAAGTTTGAATAACTTTCAAATGTGAAAAATTCTGTCCGCTCCCCTAAGTCACCAAAAGGTTTCTCCAACACTAAAGGCTTTAGTTTGCTTCTATTGAGATAAGGCCAACAGCTATGCTGAAAAACAAGCACTTCAATAAGCTCAAATCCAGTTTAGCTTCATTGAAATACAGCCTCAATCTCCTAAAGAAAACAAACAGACTCCTGGCACTTGCATTTCATCTCTAATCCCAAGCAACTCCCTTGGTTTGCCGATATCGTTTCAGGCGTGTCTGCTTATGTGGATGTTGGAAAACGTAATGGAATGTTACTTCAGCGACAGCCAAGGTGGAGGTGTCCAAGTGTTTGTCCCGGAGGGCTACAGATTACTCAAGCCAGATTCCACATGGATTCAATTCATTTTCACCACAGCACATTGAGAGAGACCTTTAGGTTATTACCAGCATTTCACACTGAAGGAGGTGGCCAGCAGCCAGTTCTCCAGGACACAAGCCAGAAACCATCAGAACTCCTCAACGTGCACTCCAAACCCGACTCCCTTGAGAGTGTGTACTGGTTAGGTGTGAAACTAGCAAAATAGCCAGACAGACAGACAGACAGACAAACAAATTGGTGTGAGTGTTTAATTTGCATTCGTAAAGCCATGCTTGCGTTTTCAGCATGCACAATGTGTTAGGAGAAAAGAGCTGCCAAACCACAATCCCCCGGTTTCAGACCACCACACATGCCTTGCACATTACCCCAGAGGCATTTCCCCAGCAGCTGTAGGCCACGTATGTCCGACACAAACAGATATGACGGTGTAAACAAAAACCCATTTAGTGCACACAGTGGGCTTGCCTTGAACGTTTCCTTCGAGTTCTTTTCCCCCAGCATCGGTCCGGGAAAATAAATATGTCCATTATCTGCTTTTGTGATTCATCATTACACATTGGTCAAACTCCTACCCATGTGCACCCATTGTTCGACGGCACTTGAGCGAGCGGTGGCTGATGCTTATTAAAATCTGTGCTGAGGACAGATTTGTCTCTAATGCAATAAGGCATTAATCCTGTTAGCCAGTCGGCAACCAGTGGCAGCTCCGCGGGGGACGGACACACTGTCATCGGCGGTAATTGGTCAGAATGACAGGCTCGAATCGTATGTGTGCTGAGGGGAGAAGAAATGAGCAAAAGACAGAAGCTACAGCGATACACACTGACAGCGAGACAAACACATGCACAAAAGCCATGCAGTGCCAAATTTAGACTCTGCACAGCAAGGATTAGAAAAACAAGGAGAATTTATGGAAAGCTCTCAATTAGGGCAAGAAAGACCTTTATCCAGAAGGTAACAATGTTAGTATGATTTAGATCAACAGTTGCGCTATTTTGCAAACCCCTGGAGATTTGTGCGTTTGGTTCATAAGATGGAAAATTCAATTGTGATTCACACAACAGTTCCAGCAGCTTAAACCCATTCAAACCCATCTACTCAAGAGCAATACAAAAATTACCATGGCAATTAAAAGGACAAAGTCTGTGCTAAGAGATAGGGGCCGGACAGCTCTAAATTAGCATGTACGTTCCGCCGAGCTAGGAACTGGGGAAGACATGCTTGTCTTGCAGAATAAAGCACTGGAGTATTGTCTGAGGTAGACATCTAGAGAGCCTGGACAGAATTTTTCGAGCTTGTTAAAATGATTTCTCGGGCCAACATGAGCAGAAGAGGTCAATTTAAAGATGTTAAGTGTGCTTAGAAAGCACTTGAGGTGAACAGTAAAGAGAAACTTTCCAGTACAGAGAAGTGACCTTGCATAACCATTGGAGAACAGTTGTACACAGCACCAGACTTTTCCACTTCAACCCATTAAGAGGTTGCTGGTTTAAACTTTAGCTGACAGGACCATCGATTTCTGCCATTCCACCCCGTTCAGAAGCTGTCCAGTCAGACTGTCCATGGTTCCATAAAGACGCTGGTGTTCAAAAAGGTAAGATTGCTCTTACACTGCAAACAAACACTTGACTTTTCCTGCAGAAGAATTACAAGTCCATCAGCAAAGCAAGCAAAAGGGAGCACGCGCACACACACAACTCTGAGACAAACATCTGAATCATCTTGCATGATGAGTTCATCCATTACATTAGGCCACTGAAGCTACCAGTAATTACCGAGCTGAGTGTATAGTGGAAACCGGAAGCAAGCCCATTAGGGCAGTGCAACTTTGTACCATTTAGAGCTTCTTGCAGAACATGCAAATTTGGAAGGCTTTGACTCAGAAGTGAAATGGACTAAAACTAGAGAGAGAACAAGTTTCATAACTGACCTGAGGAGAGGTCTGACATTCTTGTTTAAACTTTCCATTTCCACGAATTTCCAGGCATCACATCCTGAGGGAAGAGAGAACACTATGAGCGAACCACCAAACATTGCTATGATAAACTATATTGTATTGATGAAGCTCATGCAATCTGCCAAGATTGAGTCATGCAACTCAAGCTTTCCCAGGTAACATTTTTAGGTAGGACATTGAATTTCTCAATACGTTAAACAATTAAAAATCGCAAAAGAAAAAGAAAAAACAGGAGCAGCATTACAAACATAGATGGATCTAGATTTGACAGCACTTTTAGCATGAGTTGCATTACAATTCTGCTCTAGAATGTTAGTACACAAATATTATTATAAGCAAAATCTATTACTGCGTGTTTGTATATTTTTTCCACTTTACTTTTATATTTTAAACGACTGAATATTTTAAATCATTGCACGCCGTCACCAAATACTTTTAAGTAAATAAATGTAACACTACTCACAAATTTAGGGTTAGGGTTACCTTTACAATGCTGCACTTAAAAGTTTAACAGTCCTCTCCTGCCTTCTTTACTAAAAGCAGCCAACGTGTCTTGACAAATATGGCCCCTGCAAGCTTAACTTTTAAATTCAAATTATTTCAGGCTGTAATACATTTCCCATTCTGAGAGATCAAAAATAAAATGTCATTCAAGAAAAGTTTAATACATACCCAAGCATCGAATGCTTTAGTTCTCTCTATAGACATTAGGAAGCTATCCAGGTTATTTTAAAGAGCACAGGTCTTACCTCTAGGGTCCTTTTTAAGTATAAAAAGAGAGAGAAACATTAAAGGTGTGCTTTTAATCGTCAAATCAAACACTTTAAACAGACTCCTTTAGTGTAGTTTACGTCTTCAGACTACATGCATTGGTTTAAATTTAAAATCTGTTTTTGAAGAGGAAGAATGGTTGGAACCGAAGGTTATGAGTTATTTAAAAAGGCCATTTCAGATTTTATGAAGACAAAGAAAAATAAACCAGGTTAAAGTTTCATAAAAAACAATCTAGGCTTTATTGACAACTGCTGCAAAACATGTTTTGGACAGATTTAGTTACCTATTTAGGCAAGCTTACACATGTCATTCTGCATTTTATGGAGAGGATACAAATACTAAATGGCAGTAAAGTACAGTTTGGATGTTGTTGGGTTTTTTTCCTTTTTCCTTTTTTAAACTATGTACAATAGTCGGTTTTAGCTGCAGTATCCCTTTACATAAGAAAGAGATGACCCTTGTGGAGATTGTTGTCCAAATCCTTTTTGAAGCAGTTTTTGCATGCAGTTTATATATGCATCCATGATATCTGAAATCTGACTTTTGATTTTTTTTTTTTTTTTTTTTTTAAACATAAGTAGCCAAACATGGGTTATTCTACAGAACAGTTTTGAATAGTAACAATCTTATTTTAACAAATTAAGGATTTGAGGACATTCCATCTCAACAGCGTCTAATTGGGCTATATTTCAAAACTCTAAAATACAAGGAAAAATATTGAGGTCTAAATCTACATTTACAGCTTTTAAGACTATTTAAATCAAATGAGGAATAATCAATGGCTGTTGGAAATACAATTAAAGACATTTTGACTTTCAGTAATTTATATTCCTTATTACAAAACAGACATTAAGTTTAGGGTCTATTTGATATGCTAGTATTAAACAGAATTTTGAAATGTAGCCTACATGGGAATCTGCAACTGCACCTCAGCAGAGTTTTTAAAGGTAACACAAATTAAAGTGGCGTCCTGAGACACAAAAAGTGGCTGTACAGTTAGGGTTTACCTTTCAACTATAAACTTTTCCAATCATTGGACAAACTTTTACCATCGACAAATGCAAAAAAGCAAGGGTAGGTATGAGCAGAGGAAGAGATATTTGCAAAAACAAAACAAAAAAACAGCCATGTTTAAACTAATCCCTTCTTAAAGTTATCGATTCTTGAGGCATTCGAATGCCGTTCTGTCAAGTTTCTTTAATAAAGTCCGAAGTAAAAAACACAAAACGAGTATAAAAAAAGGGGGGGAAAAAACAAAACAAAAAAAACAGACAATTACTTTTGTCGGGTAGCTTAAAGTGTGAGCTGCCATGGGAGACAGTTGTCATGGCGACACGTTGGGTGACGTTCCACTAGTCAGACTTAGTATCGTCCATAGGGGTGTTCTCTGAACCCAGGCTTAGCCGGTCTTTGAGCGGGAGCTTTTCCACCACCAGCAGTGCGCTGTGTCCCGTTCCAGTCATCTTGAGCTACGGGAGCAAAGAGTGCAAGTAGGTAAGAAATGCAAGCAAACAATAGCTCACCAAGGGGTTTAAATAATTGACCTTTCACTAAGCTCCACCTTAAGCACATGCCAAGATACTTGTGGTCAGTAATGTTTTTAAGGCAATTCTGTGGATGGTTTTAAACTCAAATTTACAGGAATTAGGTACCTGTTCTGTTACACTAGCATGATCAATTGTAATAGCTATAACATGAACCCTTACCCTTTAAATAACCACAATAAGTGTTTGAAACCATAAGCAACAGTGAAAGAGGGGTTGCAGCTTAATTGACCCTACACACACAAAAAAAAAAAAACTTAAATTCAAAGGCAAAAATCTTACCGTAGTTTTCATACCCCTCCTGTGTCTCTCCATGTCCATAGTCATAGTACTCTGGTTCTCTGGAAAAAGGACAAACACTGTTCAAACTAACTCTTACACAAGAGAAACTGCCTGGCCTAAATTCCCTAAAATAACATACTAAGCCAAGAACATTGTGCTTTTAAGACACTGGGATGTTTCCAAAAAGCCTCCATAAACCACAATAATTATAAGACAAGTTGATCTTTTTGAGGAAACTTGGACTTTCTAAGTCCCAAACCAACAGTATTATTATTAGTGGTGGGCCGTTATCGGCATTAACGTGAGACTCTTATCGGGCGATAAAAACAAAAAAATATCGCCGTTAATCTATTCTCAAAGTTGAGTTGGGAGCTGGGACTATACTACGCAAGCTATGATGACTTTCACCTTGATATTTTAGCGCGGATGTATACCTAGCCAAATTGCACTGTAGGGGCGAGAGAACGAGTCTTCGAACCTGTGTATGCCTACTAGTGTTGTCAAAAATATCCATATTTCGATATGTATTGATACTGAAATGATACTAATTTTCCACAGTATCGATATCAGCTGCGCTCTCCTCTCCGACCGACAGCGAGTTGACACACACCCGCCTCCTCTCAGTCAGTTTAATCCTCTGAACATGGCGAACACGTGTTCTACTGGATTTTCCCTCATGACTGTGTTAGTATTGTGTGACTGGTCTGAAATTCGTTAATTCCCGCAGATTTTGCGCTTGCATCTGAAGCGCACGCACACATACCGTAATAAAGCCGCCTTTGACATACAAGTGCAAAAATTAGCTCCTTTTTCCATCTTATTAATGGTCAAATACACTCAAATGTCTCAATGCCCATCTTGGTGAGTTTTAACGTAAACAGTCATAACCAGCTCACAGGAACAGTGTTTGGGATCCATGCATGCGTCAGGTCTTAAAGAGAGAAATTATTTATTATTCAAACTACAAAAAGACAAACGATCACTTACGAATACACATTCTGAATGCCTTCGGCAGAATTCAAATGAGCCATTTTAATCTAGATTCATTCCAAGATTACAGTGAGATTAATCTAGATTAAAAAATTGTATCTATGCCCACCACTAATTATTAATAATAATAATAATAATAATAATAATATGTACAATCAACTTACGCTTGTGGTTGACTGTAGTAGCTGTCATAGGATTCATAGCCTGGCTCTGTGTAGCTCTCATCATAAGACTGAGGAAACGAAAAATACAATCAATCCACAGCAGCATAAGAGTCTAGTGCAATCATCTTCAAAGCAAACTCAGAAGATATCTAATAAAGAAACATACATAGTCTTCATACGAGTCTTGGGCTGGAGGGTGCGTGGGTGGTGGAGGGGGCATTCGCGAAGACGCCGTGGCGGGTGGACGGGCACGGTTGGAAGCTGCTCCTCTAGGCGGCTGGGCTGATGGGCCACCTCTACCTGCAGGAGCTCCCCTTGCGGCTCCACCTCGAGGGGGACCACCACGGCCACCTCCACGTGGGGGCATACCACGACCCCTGCAAGGGTAAAAAGTTAATCTCTACTCTCCTAAATCATCTAAACAATTTCTCACCACATTAAAAATCAGGTTCAGCAGCTCAAACTAACAGTCACAATGAATATTAAATAGGTGAATGTTACCTGGGTGCCCCAGGCGGAGGAAGGCCTCCACGGCCTCGGATGGGTGGCCCTCCTCGGCCTCTGCCCCCATGTTCCTGACCCCCATTTAGATACTTCATCTCCATGAACTGCTCCTGGCAAATGTCATCCATCATGTCCTGTGAGACAGGCACACAGCTCACTAACATGACATCACTACAGACCCTTTTCACAAGAACAAACACAAATAGTGGTTTCTACAAAAATCCGATGCTTAAAGAGTTGGACAACACAACTACAACTTACAACTACACTTATAACAATGAAAAGCCAGCATGAGGGCCTGAGAAACCCAGACTTGCATAGCTTGCAGGAGGCCATTAGAACAGGGCCTCTAATGTTCACAGATCAAAAACATTGTTTAGCGAAACCTTTCAGTCACTCAGTCCAGCTACAGGAGTGAGCTTGAAAACAACGATCAAATATTAATCTGCCGCCACGGGCAAACGCAACTAGAGTTACAATCCAACAATGCAGAAAGTTGACTTAATGGCCCATTTGGGATTTAATAAAATCACAGCACTATAAACAGAAAAAACTTAAACTAATAACACAAAATCAGCACTTCACTGCCAAACATGATATGTAGGCTGCCAGAGCATATTTCAGAGTACTTACAGGGAACAAGAACTTTTTGATCTCCTCCATGGCATGAGCCATGCGCATGTATGCCTCAGGAACAGGAGCAAACACCTCAATGAAAACATGAAGCTCCATAGACAAATGTGCATACTTCGGCTCTCCACTTTTCCTCAAGCCATCCTCCTGAAGAACACAAATCAGTTCAGCAGATCCAATTTGTCATTGAATTTTCATTCACACCCAGCAAGACAACCAAAACATGATGCATCAAATAACCTAGAACCATCCTTTTACTTAAGTTTAGAGTAAACATAGAAATCCAGAACCAAAAGTAAGGTGCCCTAGTTGCCTAAATGTTGTTCTTGCAGCGATAATTCTTACTTTAAAAATAACCTCAATAGCACTTTACCTTGGTTTTGTCCCTCATGGATCCTTTCCCGAGCACAGAGATCTTAGCACCCGTCTCCTCCTGCAGTCTCTTGATGGTGTTCCCCTGTGGTCCAAGGATCTTCCCAACAAAGTTAAACTGCACAAAGCAACATAAAATTAAATATTAAACCCACAGTGTTTGAAGAAATCTACAGCTCTTCACTTAGCCCGAGTGTACTTGTTTTCAAGGACAGAAAACTCAATAGTTTTGATCTTTCTGAACAGGAAAAGATTAAATGGAATGCAAAAAGATCAAAGGCTCTCCTCGACACCAAAGCGAGGGGTAACATTAGGCGGTCTGAACACGCATGAGGACACTCAACTAAGAACGGGGTGTGGGCAAACACTCTGGAGACAGCAGAAAACATCTGTTATGTGCACAAACCAACAATAAGTGCCCCTCAACAAATGGGGGGGGGGGGGTTCCAATATTTAAATTGATGGTAACAGCGGTAAGATGTGCAGGTGATAGGTGTGTGAGTCAAAAGTCATAAAAGCAAAGATCTAACAGACCTTGCTGCCTCTAAGACAGGGTAGGGTCCACACAATGTCAATTCTGAACATCCACATGGCAACCCATTTTTCAATCAAATTTCAGGAAAAGCCTAATATAACAAGCTGTTCTAAAAATAAACTGCCTTTTCAGTAGGAATTGAGCAGCATAATCAGTCACAATTCGCATACCAATCTGATATGAACCTAATACATAAGAAGGGGGGAGGGCAGAAGATTAGATTCTGAGAAGACAGCGCAAAAAAAAAAATCCAGCTAGTCTCAACAGATCTAGCAAGCAAACTTTAAACATGGAAGGTCAAAGAAAAACACTGCCATGCCCTCTAAAACAGCAGAGGACTCAATCAAACGGTCTGATCGCCTCTGGCAGGTAAGCCATCACAGGACGTGCACAAAGAAACAGGCATTTTAATATCTTAAGCCTCTTCATGACAAATTACAGGCCTTTCACAGGTTGTCAAAGATATGTAAATTTGTCAAAATGCATCCCTGGGGACCTACCATTTCACTCTACTAGTGATTTTCAAAACAAATTAAATCATTGTCCTGAATAAACTGGTTATACTACTTTCTAAATTTTTTGTACAAATCGAAAACCTCCCAAAAATCCTCAGGTGACCATTGCTTGCGATTACGGATGTATTACACATTCCTTCAACACCAGATCTGAAGCAGAGCACATGTAATCGAGTAAACCGGCACAGCAGACATGTTCCTAAATTAGAGTTGTTCCAACTCCAATACTAGCATCAGAAATATCACCGATACCACAAAATTCTGACTTGAACCCATGTACCGATCCGATAGCAGACCTAATTATGACCGCAAGCTTTGCCTAACCACTGCGCGGTTCTTCTTCGGTGCTCCAAATGCATTGCAAACACAGGAAGTTGTGCTGTTTTGCCACAAGAACCCACTGTTTAGAGCAGCGAAGAAGAAATGAAAACGCGTTAACAGTAGGCTATGTCCGCTGTTTACTGGCTGTTTAGCAGTATTTCGTCTCTGTGTGGATGGCGGGCGCCCGCTCGCTGTCTTTGTAATCTCTGCTGTGTGTCACTATCAAGCAGCAAACTCCCCCAGTTTCTCTACGTCCATATTCACAGTCTATGGTCACTATATGAGGACACGAACGCATAAACTGTCACTTCATGAGAATTTACCGTTTCATTTGGGAAAACTGTCATATAAGGAACACAGACAACGAAATATATTCATGGCAACCCGTCAAAATAAAAGTTTGGTTTAAAATATTTTAAATTGAGAGAATATAAGGCTCCTGCTGTACAGTAGATTTAGCTATGTCTCTATGTAATAATAATAATGCCTAGATGGTTGCTTATTTTTCACTTGTTGTAGAGATTCTGATTAATATATATATTATATTACTACATTTATTTGTTGCACTGTTTTTAATACAGTTATATTGTACAACTAAAATACCTTTTTCAGTTTGCAGTGTTAGATTTGCGGCTGCATTTGAAGTTCTTTTTCGCTTAAGAAAAATAAATAATATTACTGTCTAATGCATGTCAGATAATAAAAATACAGTAGTTCACCGTGTATTTGTTCATGTTTTATTAAGGGATAACTCTGAAGCACACCATAAAATAATTCTAGCAATTCATACAGGGCTAGTAGTATATACAGCTGTATATACAGATACACACCCAGGTATCGGATCAGTACTCGGTATCGGCCGATACCCTGAGCCCAGGTATCGGAATCGGTATCGGAACATCTCTATCCTAAATACAACAATGACACTCACCTTAGGGTACTGCTTGACTGGTATGAGAACCCTTTCCTTCAGTTTGATGTTTTTCGTTGTAAAGAGATCCAGGTAGCTATCTGTATCTTTCTCTGTGTCCCCTTTTTCAACCCTTTCGATTTCTAAAAAAAAAAAAGAAAAAGAAAAAAGAACATAGGCATGAAATTTGAACATTTAAAAGTAAAAACTACTAGATATTTAAAGACACTTTACCAATTAACTAGAATGCATTATCATACTGATTCCACTAGAAACATTTGCACATTTCTTGAATCCCACTAGATGATAACAGGGTCAGGAACTTATTTTAGAGTTAAAAATCACCAAAAGCAGTGTTGCCTCTATTTAAGTTTAAACCCCCAAATTAATTAATCATACTCAAAAAGCATAATGTATTCACTACCATACATACATCATATTTCTCCTTATACAAAATAATAGGCCTGAAATTTCTCTAGCCATTTCCAGGTCATTTTACTTAAATCTCAGAAATACATTTGCCATTTAAGTGTTTGCTTCAGGTTGCAAAGAAAAATGCTTGCCTCAAAGACACTGGGTGGAAACACCATCAATCAATAGACTCAGCTTCACTAGGGGACTTTTCAATGCAAGTCTGATGCTAAACACTGAACATTTAAGTTACACGCCTCTGCAAATGTAACTTATGGAACCGAGCTGCTGATTTAAACCACAAGATGCAGTTAAAACTCCCACTAGACTGATGATATAAGACGTGGTGAAACGAGGCCAGGAAAATACATTTCCTACATAAAAAAAAAATCAATTTTATCTCCAGATGCAACACTTCCCACACTAAAGGCACATATGGTGCGGAACCTGGTTTTTATTACTACGACAAATCTCATACTAAAAATTTCCAGCCGTCTTCAATTCAATGTGATCGGGCTTGGACGAATTCATCTTACGGTTTTCAGATCCTTCAGACGAACACGAAACGAACAACTTGTGTAGAAATAAACGCTACGTTGACCCCTTATGAGCCCTAACAAACAATAACGTGCGGTAAAACTTTTTTACATTTTCAATGCTGTTTAACGACTAACTTAAACATGAATGTGTAATATTTTATCCAATTTTATACGTTTTAAAAAACATGTAAGACTAATTAATTAACGTAAAATGTTGTATAAAATACGTAGTTTCTTCATTTAAACCCAATCCACCACGCGGCTCACGCTGTAACGTTACTCGAGCGCAATGGGAATGCTGCCCGGGGGATGACGGGGGCAAAAAAACAGCATTACGGCTTTCGACCGTACACGACGGAGACGGGTACAACGAGCTGATATCATCCAGGAAAAGTTGAGTTTGTCCCTCCGGAAAATCATTAGCTACACACCGAAAATGGCTTCGGCAGCACGTGCTGGCTCGAGCCAAGTACACGAACCCCCTCGCGCGCTGAAACGAGATTTCGTAACGGTCGCCCTCCGTCCCACGAAAGACTACAGTCGATTCCCACCGTTTCCCTCCAAATAAAACTGCTATTTAATAACATCCCGAAAAGTTACGTGGTTACATGTTCACATCTCCCTCCTTTTTCACAAACGGCTTTTACCTGCTGATATAAGTTTCATGGCATGTGTGAACGACGCGTCCAGGCTGTCTCGTTCCGCCAGAAGCTGCGGGAGGTATTTGTTCTCGTTCTCCATGTTGAGTTTGTAAGTTAATGGAGATTTTTTAAACACCAAACGTCCGACGGTGAAACTATTTCAGTATCCACTTCCTGCAAGAGGTAATACGAACAC